>OZ012735.1:234571753-235171753 GCA_963859935.3 Lathyrus sativus | reverse complement strand
ATTACGATCCGATCCCCCACAGCTACATTTAGGCGAAATAAAAACAGGTTTACACATGCTTATGTGCCAGAAACCTTATGTTATGGATCAGAATCACTAACCGGTCACTCTACTATGAAGCATGTACGGATAACGGGCTTAATGTGATTGCGCCTGAATGAAAAGGACACAAAAAGATGAGAAGATAGGCCTAGGTATCGTGGGATGACATGGAGTGGTTAATATAGGATTGAAGTTTGTGTTTGTGTTACTATGGTACCCTTGGTTCACTTAGTTAGTATCTGTCACTGCATCCTGACTTGAACTTAGAATCCCTTTAGCCCAAAGACAAGTGTTGACACCATATTTTCTTAAGCTTTAATGTTTGCTTGAGGACAAGCAAAGGTTTAAGTGTGGGAGAATTTGATCACACTAAAATTCACCGTATTTCTGACTCCGATTTCGCATGCATTCTTAGCTTTTATTGTTGTTTTGCTTTGTTATTGCTTTGTTTTCTTATGTTTTCAGGTTTTTATAATAATCGGAGCTTGAATCGGGAAAAGGAGCGAAAAAGGAGTGAAAACGGACGAAAACCTAGAAATTCAGCATTTTGCACTTGCGGCACCCACTGTGGCGGGCGCCATGGGGTTAGCCATGACGTGGCCACGTCTCAAGACCACTCCTCAACCTCCAAGACCCACGATCCCCACTCCATCATCCCCTGTAGGGACCGTGGCGGGCGCCATAGGCCTGTGGCGGGCGCCACAAGGCAAAAATCCACAACCTCCACTTTTTAGTGGAGGGGCGTCCCGGTCATTTCGCGCTTTCAGTTTCTCCTATAAATAGGACCTTAGATTTTCGTTTTTCTTCATCCAGAATTAGAATTCTCTAGGCATATATCAGTTATAAAGCAGTTGCCATTCCACATCGGGGTGCCTCTGCAATCGAGTGATCGAGTCTGTAATCTGTCTGTGGTTCGAGTTTTGGAGCACTCTGGGGGAAGTTAATCCTGCCGCCATTTTAATTCCAGTTAGTATTTTATTTTTCCGCATTGCTTTACTTTTATTTATTTTCTCGCACTTTACTTTGTTTATTTCCCGCACTCGCACATTTACGTTGTTTATTTCCCGCACTCGCACATTTACTTTGTTTATTTCCCGCACTCGCACATTTACTTTGTTTATTTCCCGCACTCGCACATTTACTTTGCTTACTTCCCGCACTCGCTTTAAATTACTTATATGAAAAACTATAAAAAGAATATTTACTTTATCATGTCTAACTAATCCCATAAAGGTTAGAATGTAAGGATCGTAATTAAACCAGTAATCAGTATAATTGTTCATGGAAACACCTAAGGGCTATTTTATCTTTCAATTCAAGTAATTGTTTTTAACTATTTCAAAAATAGCCAAAAGCGCCTTGTATAGTTCATTAGGAGTTTTTAGATTAAAAAGAAAAGAGATTTTAAAACGATTTTCGGACGCGTTATGAGATTTAGAGTCTGGTTCATAAGAACCTCTTTTTGCTAAGAAGTCCAGGTTAAAATACTTTTCAACTTTGTTAAGAAACTATATTTCTTAAAAATAGGTTTACTACTCTAACGCAGTACGCACCTTTTTATCCGTGACAATAGGAGGGGTTGATTAGAGAGTACAACTCGGTTCTGAATACGCGAAAGCGACAGTTCCTGTTAAATTAGTTCTTTTCAAAGGAGAAAACATTGCCCATAAGTAGTTCCATTAACAAGTACTGGATTATCATTGATTACGTGAATTACATTCGAGCCTGTCTTTTATTTATTATTTAAAATTATAATTTTATTTACCATTGCACCCTTACTAAAACCCTTAAAAATAGTTGCCTTAGATAAACACCATAACAACAGGTACGATAGATTGACACTTGGTCTCTGTGGATTCGATAATCTTTTATATTACTTTGACGTGATTCGTACACTTGCGAAAAACACGTATCAATTTTCCCTGAAGAGATAAAGGATTTACCACCAGAGCGAGAGGTGGAGTTTTCCATAGATTTGATTCCTGGAACTAGTCCGATATCGATGACTCCTTATCGTATGTCGGCATCAGAATTGAAAGAGTTGAAGATTCAACTTGAGGATTTGCTTGAAAAGAGGTTTATTCGTCCGAGTGTGTCGCCGTGGGGTGCACCGGTGTTGTTGGTTAAGAAGAAAGAGGGTTCTATGAGGCTCTGTGTGGATTACAGACAGTTGAACAAGGTGACTATCAAGAACAAGTATCCACTTCCGAGGATTGATGATCTGATGGATCAGTTGGTTGGTGCAAGCGTGTTCAGCAAGATTGATTTGAGATCTGGGTATCATCAGATTTGTGTGAAAGCTGAGGATATTCAGAAGACTGCTTTTAAAACGAGGTATGGACACTATGAGTATTCTGTGATGCCATTTGGTGTGACTAATGCACCAGGTGTATTTATGGAGTACATGAATAGGATTTTCCATCCTTATTTGGATAAGTTTGTGGTTGTGTTTATCGACGACATCTTGGTTTATTCGAAGAGCGAAGAAGAGCATGTCGAGCATCTGAAGATTGTGTTATCTGTGTTGAGAGAGAAGCAATTGTTTGCAAAGCTTTCTAAGTGTGAGTTTTGGTTGAAGGAAGTTAGTTTCCTTGGTCATGTAATTTCGAGTAATGGTATTGCGGTTGATCCGTCGAAGGTTGAAGCGGTATCGTAATGGGAGACTCCGAAGTCAGTTTTTGAGATTAGAAGTTTCCTTGGTTTAGCCGGTTATTATCGGAAGTTTATTGAAGGATTCGCTAAGTTATCGTTGCCATTGACGCAATTGACTAGGAAGGGTCAAGCTTTTGTGTGGGATGCCAAGTGTGAAGCGAGTTTCCAAGAACTTAAGCGAAGGTTGACGACAGCCCCTATTTTGATTTTGCCAAATCCGGAAGAACCGTTCGTTGTGTATTGTGATGCTTCTTTGATGGGTTTAGGAGGTGTGTTGATGCAGAATAATCAAGTTGTGGCTTATGCTTCGAGGAAACTCAAAGTGCATGAGAAGAATTATCCGACGCATGACTTAGAGTTGGCCGCCGTTGTGTTCGTGTTGAAACTTTGGAGGCATTATTTGTTTGGTGCGAGGTTTGAAGTGTTTAGTGACCACAAGAGTTTGAAGTATCTCTTTGATCAAAAGGAATTGAATGCAAGGGAAAGAAGGTGGTTAGAGCTATTGAAGGATTATGATTTTGGTTTGAATTACCATCCGGGTAAAGCGAATGTAGTAGCGGATGCATTGAGTCGGAAATCATTGCATATGTCGGCGTTGATGGTGAAAGAGTTGGAACTGGTCGAGCAATTTCGAGATTTGAGTTTAGTATGTGAGAGAACTTCTTTTGGATTTAAGTTGGGTATGTTAAAGCTTACAAGTGGTATTTTGGATGAAATTCGAGAAGGACAGAAATCATATTTGAGTTTAGTTGATCGGTTGACTTTAATCAACCAAGGCCAAGGTGGTGATTTTCGGATTGATGAGAATGGGATTATGAGGTGTCGGGATCGAGTTTGTGTTCCGAATGTTGTTGAGCTTAAAAAGAGTATCCTTGAGGAAGGACATCGTAGCGGATTGAGTATTCATCCAGGTGCTACTAAGATGTATCAGGATTTGAGGAAAGTGTTTTGGTGGCCTAGTATGAAGAAGGAGATTGCGGAATTTGTGTATTCTTGCTTGACTTGCCAGAAGTCAAAGATTGAGCATCAGAAGCCATCGGGTTTGATGAAGCCGTTGTTTATTCCTGAGTGGAAATTGGATAGTATCTCTATGGATTTTGTATCGGGTTTGCCGAGGACGCCGAGTAATTTTGAGGCTATTTGGGTTATTGTGGATAGATTGACTAAATCTGCTCACTTTATCCCTATGCGTGTGGATTACCAGTTGGAGAAGTTGGCTAAATTGTATATTGAGAGGATTGTGTGTTTTCATGGTATTCCGTCGAGTATTGTTTCGGATAGAGATCCGAGGTTCACTTCGAGATTTTGGGAGAGCTTGCAGAGTGCTTTGGGTACTAAGTTGCATTTGAGTTCAGCTTATCATCCTCAGACAGATGGTCAGACGGAGAGAACGATTCAGTCGCTTGAAGATCTTTTGAGAGCTTGTGTATTGGAAAAAGGAGGAGCTTGGGATAGCTACTTACCTTTGATTGAGTTTACCTACAACAACAGTTTTCATTCGAGTATCGGTATGGCACCATTTGAGGCGGTGTATGGTAGGCGGTGTAGGACACCATTGTGTTGGTTTGAGTCAGGAGAGAGTTCTGTTGTTGGACTCGAGTTAGTTCAACAGACTATTGATAAGATTAAGATGATTCAAGAGAAGATGAGAGTAGCTCAGAGTCGTCAGAAGAGTTATTATGACAAGAGGAGGAAGGCACTTGAATTTCAAGAGGGAGATCATGTGTTTCTTCGAGTCACTCCGATGACAGGTGTTGGTAGGGCCTTGAAGTCGCGTAAGCTAACGCCGCGTTTCATTGGTCCTTATCAGATTTTGCAGAGGATAGGAGAAGTGGCCTATCGTGTGGCTTTACCACCGTCGCTTGCTAATCTTCATGACATATTCCATGTATCTCAGTTGAGGAAATACATTGCGGATCCGTCTCATGTAGTCCAATTAGATGATGTGCAGGTGAAAGATAACCTGACTGTTGAGACATCACCTATGCGGATAGAGGATCGGAAATTGAAGCAGCTTCGAGGTAAAGAGATTGCTTTGGTGAAGGTCGCTTGGGGAGGACCGGCTGGTAGAAATGTTACTTGGGAGCTTGAGAGCCAGATGAGGGAGTCTTATCCAGAACTGTTTGAACCAGGTAACATTTTCGAGGACGAAAATTCCTAAAGTGGGGGAGGGTTGTAACAGCCCGAATTTCATTAAATAATTAATTATAGTAATTAATTGATTTAGTGGGATTTTTATTAATGTTGGAAATTAATTGTTATTAATTGGAAATTAATAGAGAATTGAGAGAAAAATGGGAAGGTAAAGGAAATAGAAGAGAAAGAAAAAGAGAAAGAGGGGAGAAAGAAGAGAAAGAGAGGAGAAGAAGAGGAAAGTGGAAAATCATCAAGAACCAACATCAAAGCTCCGATTAATCGAGGTAAGGGTGAGAAACATTGCTATTTGATCATTGTATACTATTATGTATGTTGGGTTTGGATTGTGGGGTAGTTTCCATCCTTTTTCCATTTAGGACAAAAGTTGTAATAATCGGTAGAACTGTGATTTAATCGGTTAAAATATGAAATAGATGATGTAGAATAGTCTAGAAATGTTAGACTAAGAGTATTGGAATTGGATTGGTGAGATTGGGGTTTTTTTGGAGTTGGTTGAGTTGGTTAACAGTAAGTGAAAAACAGAATACGCAGACACTCGCTAGCATCTCGCTAGGCGAGCAGGTCGCGAATGTTCGCTAGGGGTGCGCTCAGCGAACATATAGCGAATGGTCCCAGACTTGGACAGAATGGGTTTTGGTGTGTTCGCTGATAGTGAGAGAGTAGCGAACAGATAGCGAAATGATTCGCTGGGAAGCTCGCTGCAGCGAGCAGGTAGCGAAGCCTTCCAGTAGCTTCTGTTGGGGTTCGCGAGCTTGTTCGCTAGGCGAACAGGTAGCGAGGGTTCGCCAGGTGCCGCCTAGCGAGGTGGTGGCAAACATGACAGAATTTCGTTTTTCTGTGATTTCATTCTATACTGTGTTGTGGTTCGATCGGGTTCGATCCTTAATGGAATGAAATGTTATATACTGTATGTGTATGTGCTGTGGGTAGCCTTTGGGCATGAATCATAGATTGCGGTATGTATAATGTTTGCATCGATTAGAAAATACACGAGAACATAGTAATGATTATGTGTGTATTATTCGATGAATTATGAGTGTATGTTGTTGTATGCAAATGTATGAGATGCATGGGAACATATCGTGGATATGTGTGCATCGTTAATAATTGTGAGAGATGCATGGGAACATATCGTGGATACGTGTGCATCGTTAATAATTGTGAGAGATGCATGGGAACATATCGTGGATATGTGTGCATCGTTAATAATTGTGAGAGATGCATGGGAACATATCGTGGATATGTGTGCATCATTAATAATTGTGAGAGATGCATGGGAACATATCGTGGATATGTGTGCATCGTTAATAATTGTGAGAAATGCATGGGAACATATCGTGGATATGTGTGCATTGTTTGATGATGTGGTAATAGCATAAATGTCATGGATATATGAAGTATGCTTGTGAATATAATGGGTTCCGGATGATTGAGAAATATGTATGAAGGGATATGTTTGGGTATGTTCATATTTGTTTATATTTACAACATGATAAATATGACTATGAATTGAATTTGTGGTGAGAAATGTGGAATGTAATTATGTGATACCTGTATATGTATATAATCTTATGCATTGATTATTATGGTAATATTTCTCACCCTTCTGCTGTTTTATAATGCTCTACGAGGCATTGCAGATTAGGTGCTGGAGTTTTTGTGATGTTATCTTCATTCTTTTGAGTCTGCTGCTCTGATATGTAACACCGGGTAGTTAGACTAGTATAGTTGTTCTTTTGTGATACATTGCGATGTATCAGCTGATGTGGTTTTGTAATTACCTGACATGATGTATCAATCTGGATATCTTATCTGTATGTGAATTAATATTTTGGAAATGATTAAATGATTTTTATCTTCCGCTTTAATTTAAATGTTGAAATGTGATTTCTAAATCATGGAAATGTTACATATTTTATGGAGCAAATGTTAAATTGTTTTATTGGTGAAATTGTGACATTCTTCCTTTATACCTCATTCTAAAATTTTCACTCTGATAAATTTGTATATGCATTTATTTGGGGGTATAGAAGGGGGTGTTACAAGGAGCTCGTCCAATATTGGAAGCTACAGGTGAGGAAATCACTTGGACTGTATTCCGTAGGGAATTTCTGAAGAAGTATTACCCGGAAGATGTCCGTGGAAAGAAAGAGATTGAGTTTCTTGAGTTGAAGCAAGGAAACAGATCTATTACTGAGTATACGGCGAAGTTCAAGGAGTTGGCTAAGTTTTATCCGCACTACAACGCTGAAACTGCTGAGTTCTCTAAATGCATCAAGTTTGAGAATGAATTGAAATCTGACATCAAGAAGGAAATTGGATATCAGAAGATCCGTGTCTTCGACTCGTTGGTTGAAAGCTGTAGGATCTTTGAAGAAGATAGTAATGCTCACTATAAGCTGCTGAGCGAGAGGAGAGGCAAGCCGCAGCAGAGTCGTGGTAAGCCTTATGACTCTCCAGTTGGAAAAGGGAAACAGAGATCAACTGATGGTAAGAAAACTAGTAGGGGAGATGCTCCTGCTGGTATTGTTTGCTATAAGTGTGGGAAGCCTGGTCATAAGAGTAATGTATGTAACTCTGGACCAGCAAGATGTTACCGTTGCGGCGAGCATGGACACGCCGCTACCGAGTGCAAGAGCAAAGGAATAGTCTATTTAACTGCAGCGAAGAAGGACACATGCGTGACAAGTGTCAGAAGCCTAAGAAAGAACAGTCTGGTGGGCGAGTGTTCGCTCTAACTGGAACTCAGACGTCCAGCGTTGACATGCTGATTGAAGGTACTTGTTTCATTAATAGTACTCCTTTACTTGCTATTATTGACACTAGTGCCTCTCATTGTTTTATTGCTGCTGATTGTGTTGAATGTTTGAGCCTTGTGTTATCTCACATGAATGGGGAGATGGTAGTTGAGACTCCAGTTAAGGGATCAGTGACTACATCTCTGGTGTGTTTAAAATGTCCTCTGTCAATGTTTGATAGAGATTTCCTAGTTGACTTAGTCTGTTTGCCACTAAGTGGGATGGACGTAATTTTAGGTATGAACTGGTTAGAGTATAACTGCGTTCATATTAATTGCTTTGATAAGTCGGTGAGGTTTTCTACGCCTGAGGAGGAGGGAGCCCGTTTGATAACTACGAAACAGATGAAGCAAATATTGCTAGGAGATGCTCAGGTGTTTGCGTTGGTGGCATCATTATCCGTTGAGAATCAAGCGATAATTGATGAGTTAGAAGTTGTTTGTGACTTTCCGGAAGTGTTTCCAGATGAAATTCCTGAAGTTCCTCCGGAACGGGAAATTGAATTTTCTATTGATCTTGTACCTGGTACCCGCCCTGTGTCTATGGCGCCGTACATGATGTCTGCATCTGAATTGGCAGAGTTGAAGAAACAGTTGGAAGACTTACTTGAGAAGAAGTTCGTTAGACCAAGTGTATCGTCGTGGAGAGCTCCGGTATTACTAGTAAAGAAGAAGGATGGCAGTATGAGGTTGTGTATTGATTACCGACAACTGAATAAAGTAAAAATTAAGAATAAATATTCGCTTCCCAGAATTGATGACTTGATGGATCAGTTGGTTGGGGCGCGGGTGTTTAGTAAAATTGATTTGAGGTCAGGGTATCACCAGATTAAGGTAAAAGATGATGATGTTCAGAAGACGACGTTCAGAACTAGATATGGACACTATGAGTTTACGGTAATGCCTTTTGGTGTTACTAATGCGCCATGAGTTTTTATGGAGTACATGAATCGTATCTTTCACGAGTATTTGGATCGGTTTGTAGTAGTATTCATTGATGATATCTTAATTTATTCTAAATCGAAGGAGGGGCATGTTGAGCACTTGGGGTTAGTACTGCAAGTGTTGAAAGAAAGGAAGTTGTTTGCGAAACTATCAAAGTCCGACTTCTGGTTGGAAGAAGTTATCTTTCTGGGTCATGTTATATCCGGTAGTGGAATTGCTGTAGATCCATCTAAGGTTGATGCCGTGTTGCAATGGGAAACTCCAAAGTCGGAAACGGAAATTAGAAGCTTTTTGGGACTTGCTGGTTATTACAGAAGGTTTATTGAAGGCTTTTCTAAGTTGGCCCTTCTGTTAACTAAGTTGACTTGTAAAGGGAAGACCTTTGTGTGGGATGCTCAATGCGAAGCAGGTTTTATAGAGTTAAAGAAGAGGCTGGCGTCTGCTCCGGTGTTGACCTTGCCTAATGCAGAAGAACCGTTTGTGGTATACTGCGATGCTTCTAAGTTTGGTTTAGGAGGTGTACTCATGCAGAATAATAAAGTAGTTGCTTACGCTTCAAGACAGTTGAGAATCCACGAGAAGAATTATCCTACGCACGATTTAGAACTTGCTGCTGATGTGTTTGTGCTGAAGATTTGGAGGCATTATCTTTATGGTTCAAGATTCGAGGTGTTCAGTGACCATAAGAGTTTGAAGTACTTGTTTGATCAAAAGGAACTGAACATGAGACAACGAAGGTGGTTAGAACTATTAAAAGATTATGATTTTGGTTTACATTACCATCCGGGAAAAGCTAATGTTGTAGCTGATGCCTTAAGCCGCAAGACATTGCATATGTCAGCAATGATGACTAAAGAGTTGGAATTGATTGAGCAATTCAGAGATATGAGTTTAGTTTGCGAAGTAACACCTAAGAGTGTAAAGTTGGGCATGTTAAAGATTAATAATGATTTTCTGGACAGCATCAGAGAGGCTCAAAAATTAGACGTGAAGTTAGTAGATTTAATGCCTGGAGTAGACCATTCGGAAAATAATGATTATCAGTTGGATGCGCAGGGCGTGTTGAGATTTCGTGGTCGTATTTGTATTCCTGATAGTGCAGATATGAAGAAGGCGATTCTGGAAGAGAGTCACATAAGTAAGTTGAGTATTCATCCAGGAGCGACGAAAATGTATAGTGATTTGAGGAATCTGTTTTGGTGGCCTGGTATGAAGCGTGATGTAGCACGATTTGTGTATGCATGTTTGACTTGTCAGAAGTCGAAAGTCGAGCATCAGAAACCTGTTGGGTTGATGCAACCGTTAGAAATTCCAGTGTGGAAATGGGACAGCATTTCAATGGATTTTGTAACGGGTTTTCCGAATACCTTAAGGGGATGTGATTCTATTTGGGTGATTGTTGATAGGCTTACAAAGTCAGCTCACTTTATTCCTATTAACATCACTTTTCCGGTATCGAAGTTGGTAGAGATTTATGTCAGAGTGGTTGTTAAGTTGCATGGTGTTCTGTTGTGTATTGTGTCAGATAGAGATCCAAGGTTTACTTCTGAGTTTTGGAAGAGTCTGCAAGAGGCATTGGGTTCTAAGTTGAGGTTGAGTTCAGCATACCACCCTCAAACAGATGGTCAGACTGAACGGACTATTCAGTCTTTAGAAGATTTATTGAGAGCCTGTGTTCTGGAGGAAGGTGGTTCGTGGGATACTTACCTTCCGTTGATAGAGTTCACTTATAATAACAGTTATCACTCTAGTATCGGAATGGCACCATTCGAAGCTTTGTATGGTCGGCGGTGTAGGAGTCCATTGTGTTGGTATGAATCGGGGGAGAGTGTAGTACTCAGACCGGAGATTGTTCGGGAGACTACTGAGAAGGTGAAGTTAATTCGAGAAAAGATGAAAGCTTCACAGAGTAGACAGAAAAGCTATCATGATAAGTGCAGGAAGGATTTAGAATTTGAAGTTGGAGATCATGTATTTTTGAGAGTCACGCCTGTGACTAGAGTTGGCAGAGCTTTGAAATCTAAGAAGCTTACTCCTCGTTTCATTGGTCCGTACCAGATATCGGATAGAGTAGGAAAGGTTGCATATCGAGTGGTATTGCCGCCCAAATTTTTCGAATCTTCATGATGTATTTCACGTGTCGCAGCTCCGCAAGTATATTTCAGATCCATCGCATGTCATTCCTATGGACGATGTGCAAGTACGTGATAACCTTACTGTAGAGACAAGGCCTGTGAGAATTGATGATCTTGAGGTGAAGACATTAAGAGGAAAAGAGATTCCCTTGGTGAAAGTGGTTTGGTTGGGAGCTGCTGGTGAAAGCTTGACGTGGGAACTGGAGAGCAAGATGCGGGAGTCCTATCCCGAGCTGTTTGATTGAGGTAATTTTGAGGACGAAATTCTTTTAGTAGGGGAGAGTTGTAACACCCGTTTTATTTCGATTAAATTTAGTTATGACTTTTCCGTGTCTCGTTGCGTCATAGTCGTATTTGAAAATGTGGTTGTTTCGAAGAAAAGAATCGAATCGGTCGAATTTTCGGGCAAAAGTGCAGAATGCCATAGTAGTTTTAGGGAAAATTCGAAAATTCATATCTCTTGATCCGTAAGTCGGTTTTAGTCCCTGTTTGAAGCGTTGGAAAGCTTAAGAAATGTTCTGTCTAAGAAAAATGAAATTTTACTGATATGACGGTCGTCACAGGCATGTGACGGTCGTCACGGTCGTGATGCTCGTCAGGAACTTGTTACGCTCGTCATAGTAACGAAAAATCCAAATTAAAAACAGAATTGGGACGTGGCCACCTGAATGTTAAAAATTTAGTAACGTATCCCCATATTCCATTATGCTGAATTGAATTGGGAAGTTTCACAAAAAGAGAAACCGTAAAGGAAGAAAATAGCGTGGTTGAGAGAAATTGATAACAGAAGAATTTTCCATTAGAGAACTTGGAAAAAAGTTGTAGGAGAGTTACCGTAAACCAAAACTGGAACCGGAAGCGTGGAATTGGCCTCTATTCTAAGGTAAGGGTGGGGTTCAATTCTATAACCGTGGGTATGATCAATTTCATGTAGGGAATTGGACCATGGGGTTAGTTTTCGTAGGTTTGTCCGTGTAGGAATGAATGTGTTATGGTATTGTTTGGTGTGAAATTGGGAAACGGCGCCGACCCGCGCCATTTTTCCCATTTGTCAGGACGATGCTGTTGATTGTCCCCTGACATGGAAATGCTGTTGATTTTCCTCTGACATGGAAATGCTGTTGATTTTCCTCTGACATGGAAATGCTGTTGAGTTCTCAATTGTAGAGACGAGGGTGTTTTTAATGGTTCTCTGCGAAAATGTGTTAGAGTCTTATTCGTAGGAACGATATTGTTGGTAGTTCTCTGATATGAACAGGTTGAAATGGTGAGTCCATAATATATGCGAAATGTGATGTTCTGTTATGGATAATTGGTTGTAGGCTTGATGCCTTGTTGCACGGTTGTTGCACAATTGTTGTTGTTGTTGTGTTATAATCCATAATAGTTGCATCTCATAGCATATCATTTGACCTGGATTGGCGACAATTGTGTCTTTAATGACAAAATAAAACGATTGTGGAGTGAGTCTCCCGAATAATTGTGGAGTGAGTCTCCCGAATGATTGTGGAGTGAGTCTCCCGAATGATTGTGGAGTGTTGTCTCCCAAGATGGTACCACATGCATATGCGTAGTTGAGTTGCATAGAGTCGCATTGAGTTGTGTTGCCCGTGATGGCGTGTTGATGAGATATCTTGATTTTTGTAATATATATATGCGCGATGAATCGGTGTAGTAGTTGTTTATGATAGTATTAAATCCGCGAGAATATTAATTGCTGTGATATTATTCTAACATGACTTTTATCATGCCTTATGTTATGTTGTTGATATCTCACCCCTTTACGTTGTATGTTACCGCCATTGGTGGTAATTTGCAGGTAGCCCAGAATAGAGTTTCCGCTTTGTCGTTAAGGTGTCGTTGGTTGCTCTGATACGTAGCATTCTTGGGGGGGATGAACGATTTATATTCTTTAGTTGATGTTCTTGTTGCTAAACTTTGTGAAGAACTTCTACTGCATTATTTTAATTGAACTGTTGCAAGCTTATTAACTTCCGCCGGAAGTAATGACAAGTTGCTTTATGATTAAATGGTTAAGTAATACATTGTTGATTGTTCATCCAATTTCGTGCTACGTATGTTATTTGAATGTGGTTGCATAAATGCATATTGTCTGTTCAGTTGAATGTAACATCTCTGGTATGAAGAATTTTGGACGTGTGACGACCGTCACACCTTCATTACGATCGTCATGCGTGCAATTTTTGTGCTGTTGCGCTCTGTTTGTTATATGAGTTGTCGTTTTTCCTGTTATCCGCAAGTGTTAGAGTTGGGGTGTTACATTAGTGGTATCAGAGCAGGTCTTTCCATTCGACCAAGTTATCGAGTCAGTCGTCGTGTCTAGTAATCGAGTATCGTTGTTTGTAAGATCTGACCGTTGTTCGTTGCAGTTGAGTTGAAATGGCTGGAAGAAATGATGCTGCGATTGCTGTTGCTTTGCAAGCTTTAGCTAATGCTATGGAACATCAGCCGAATCCTGCTGGAGATGCTGGATCTCGCAGTTTGGTAACGTTTCAGCGGGAGAATCCGCCTACCTTCAAGGGTAAGCATGATCCTAATGGTGCACTGGATTGGTTGAAGGAGATGGAGAGAATCTTTCGTGTGATGGACTGTACTCCAGCGCAGAAGGTTCATTATGGGACTCATATGCTAGCAGCCGAAGCTGATGACTGGTAGCTAGGAGCTCGTCCAATATTGGAAGCTACAGGTGAGGAAATCACTTGGACTGTATTCCGTAGGGAATTTCTGAAGAAGTATTACCCGGAAGATGTCCGTGGAAAGAAAGAGATTGAGTTTCTTGAGTTGAAGCAAGGAAACAGACCTATTACTGATTATGCGGCGAAGTTCAAGGAGTTGGCTAAGTTTTATCCGCACTACAATGCTGAAACTGCTGAGTTCTCTAAATGCATCAAGTTTGAGAATGAATTGAAATCTGACATCAAGAAGGAAATTGGATATCAGAAGATCCGTGTCTTTGACTTGTTGGTTGAAAGTTGTAGGATCTTTGAAGAAGATAGCAATGCTCACTACAAGCTGCTGAGCAAGAGGAGAGGCAAGCCGCAGCAGAGTCGTGGTAAGCCTTATGACCCTCCAGTTGGAAAAGGGAAACAAAGATCAACTGATGGTAAGAAAACTAGTAGGGGAGATGCTCCTGCTGGTATTGTTTGCTATTAGTATGGGAAGCCTGGTGTCGCTACTGCGAAAATCGGCGCCGGCTTGACAGGAGAGTCGCCACCGTGCGTTATTTATCCCTCAGAGCGGGAAAGGAAACGCTCGAAGTAAACCTCGCAAAGACGGGAAAAGGTATGGTCATCGCAACCATAGTCTGGGTTCGGGAGTCGGTTACGCAAGGGGAAGGTATTAGCACCCCTCACGTCCATCGTACTCGATGGGATCCACGCTTGGTGTTTATAGGTAAAAGGGTGTATTATCTATCTACGCTACTGGCTGGTCTGAAAATAAAATAAAAGGACAGGACTCGACAGAACATACGGTGTCCTGGGCCTACGTATTCCCTCGTGCAATGGGAAAGTCAGAGTCAACGTAGTTCGACTTCCTACGTCTAAACGGGGGAAGGTTGCTCGCCAGGACATCGCGTCCTGTGCCTACGTACTTTCATCTGAAATGAAAGATCAGAGCAAACGTAGTTCGGCTAACTACGGGTAAACAGGAGCTCTCACACAGCAGTGAGAAAACAAACTGGTCTCTAAGGCTCGGGAACCTACAACTACGATCTGGTCTCAAATGCGCTCAGGCAAGAGAAAGGGATAACAATTAGTCGTTAGCGGGAAAGTCTCGATCGCACAGCCGCGAGAGAACAAAGGTTAGTCGTTA
Organism: Lathyrus sativus; assembly: GCA_963859935.3. Classification (NCBI taxonomy): domain Eukaryota; kingdom Viridiplantae; phylum Streptophyta; class Magnoliopsida; order Fabales; family Fabaceae; genus Lathyrus; species Lathyrus sativus. The sequence goes on along the minus strand of OZ012735.1, from coordinate 235,157,191 downwards.
GTGTACTCGCTAGGATATCGCATCCTATGCCTACATATCTTCGTCTGGAACGAAGAATCAGAGCAGCTGTAGTTCAGCTAACTACGGGTCAAGCTACTCAAAAGCTCCTACAGAAAGGAAAGGGAAACCCTAGAACTATAGCTGAGAAACAGGGGAATCTACCTACTGCTATCACACCTGGTTGACCATCCTAATGTCTATCATAACAACTCCACAACGGAGAAGTCAGAGCTCCTAAGGGATCATGGCAACAGGACTAAACTACAAACAAGAAACTGCAAAGTACAGGAATACTGAAAATATGCATGAATGCAACAACTAGACAAACAAGGCACAGAGGCCACAAACCACAAAGGCAAGGGAGCTCAGCTCTACCAAATACCAACAAGCAAAGCCACGCAATAACAAACAAGCAGAAGGAGGACCACCTCAACTTCTCATGCACACAAAGTCTACTTCTAAGATGCACCTATTCAGAACCATCTAGATGAACACCTAAGTCTAATGCAACATAACATCACACAAGTCAAACAACACAAAGAGACTAACCCTGAGCAGGGCCTCTAACAAACCTGAAACAAGCTCCTAATCTAGCTCTAAACAGAACTCTATACAACACTTTAAGCAGGGATCTAAGCAACAATCCTAATCCAAAACCCTAAGCAGGAGGAATCAATCCCAGTCTCCAAGCTTCAGAACAAGCTTACCAGAGAAAGGAAGCTAAGCAGACAAGCTCATAGTGCTTTCCTCAGGAAAGTACCAGGAGATTACTACTCAGGAGTCATATCCTATGCGGCTCGACAACTGTGATCAGTTTACATTCCTCCTCAGGAGAAATTAAACTCACATGAAGGCTCCGGCATCACGGGATACTTGAGAAAACCTATATGCACTAGGGGAACTAAGTGAACAGACCCATAGGACCTTCCTCAGGAAAGTACTAGGAGGCTGACACTTAGGAATCGTACCCTACGTGGCTCAACAACTGTGATCAGTTTACATTCCTCCTCAGGAGAAATTAAACTCACAAGTTGGCTCCAACATCACTGGATACTTGAGAAATCCTAGACAAACTACTAGAACTAAGTGAATAGACCCATAGGACCTTCCTCAGGAAAGTACTAGGGGGCTGACACTTAGGAATCGTATCCCATGTGGCTCAACAACATGTGATCAGTTTACATCCCTCCTCAGGAGGAATTAAACTCACAAGTCGGCTCCGACATCATTGGATACTTACGAAAGAGGTGAGAAGAAAGAATGAAAGTCATTCATAGTGCCTTCCTCAGGAAAGTACCATGAACTCCCTTCAAACTTCAGGATCTCGAACCTCACAAACAGACAACAAGCTCCTAGACTAAGCCTCAATCCAATGCAACTTTGCAAGCTCCAACAGGACCTCCATCAGCTCCCACCTTCAAGAAGAACCCACAGGCCAACAAACCACAAGAGACTACCTCTGAAGTTCAACCACAGTTGAACTTCAAAGTCAGAGGTCATCAAGACTTCTCCTATACTCAGGCTCAGACAAATCACATCAGAATAGCCTACAAAAATCTAACAAAAATCTATGGGGAGATCTACATGGCTCTATGACAGTATACTGAAAAATCAGAACAAAATTCAACACCAGATGAAAGAAATAAAATCAGCAACACAGACATATCCACAGACCAATTTATTCAACATCAATAACAGTGAAAAAATGCAATTAAAATGAAAATGCATGATTGAGCTAATGTTTTTATACTATAAAATTCTACACTGAATCACGAGTCTACAGGAAAAAGAACGGAATTATTTGACTAAATCTACCATTTTTTTGTTAATTTTCTAATGATATGCATGCATTGAAAATATTAAAAAGAAATCAATTAATTGGAAAATATGCAAAAAAATAGCAAACAAAAATAAAATGACCTTTTTTATTTTTATTTAATTTTCTAAACATTTATGATGAAATGGTAGAGAAAAGAATTATTAAAAAAACAATTATTTACATTTTTATTGTGATTTATTTACATGTATGAAAATATAAAAGAAATTGAAAGAAAATGACATGGAGGGGGTTTAAACAGCAAGCATTCCAGTTTTCAATTCATTGGGCCCTCAATGGTGGGGTGCCACTAGCAGTTGGGCGCAGGCCCATGCTTACTAACCAAAAAAACAATAAAAAACTGAACTGAAACGCAGGGGGGATGTTGCATTAGCAAACTCCTAGTTATTATCTACTATGGGCTACGCCCAGGGGGGTGCCGTTAGTAACTAGGGCCCAAGGCCCAACTCAACTCATTCAGTTCTCTCAAACAGGGGGGTGGGGAAGCAATTGAGGGGTATACGCGCAGAAACTACGTTTGGGCCTAAGCCCAGGGTCCAAACCCTAATCCAATACTCAGAAAAAACAAAACCTAAATCACTCCCAACCCTAACTACTGTTCACCTTAACCGTCTAGCGCCGTTTCACCATCTTCTTCCTCTATCTCTCACGCTCTCTGCAACTTCCCCCCAGAATCCTCAAACACATTTCATCAAATCTCTAAAAGTAAACCCTAATCATTATCACGCATGCACTTAACAGAACTCACCAAAACAAAAATCCTAACCTAAGCATCTCAAGGATTGCATCTACAACACACATATGCAAGAAAGGAGTTAAGAACCTGGAGAGACGAACGATGCTTGACGCTCGTTGAGGAGGCTAATGGTTCGCTGAAGATCCACAACCAGATGAGATTTCCTGATGAAGATCCAAGAAACTTGCTGAAGAATTTGACGAGATTCTGGAAATTTTGAGTGGATGAGTGTTCTGGAGGTGTTCTGAAGATTTTGCTTGAAGAGGATGAACGTCTGAGATGATTTCTGGAAAAGTTGCTTGAGGAGGATGAAGATTGATGTTGGTGAACGAAGGATTCTGGAAAAAGTCTTGAGGACGATGAAGGTTGATGTTGGTGAACGAAGGATTCTGGAAAAAGTCTTGAGGACGATGAAGGTTGATGTTCAAGGTGATTTCTGGAGATTATGTTGTATGAAGGTTGATGGCGTTTCTGGAAAATTTGGATGAAGGTATGAAGGTTCAAGGGAGGAGATCGGAGGAAGAGGATGAATTTCTGGGTTTTCTGGTGATTTTGGACGTTTGGTGGTGGCCGGAGTTGGTTGACGGTGGCCGGCGGTGTGCAGTTAGGGCTGATGCATGGCCGCCGGTGGGGGGCTCCGGCGAGGATGGGAGGAAGACAGGTGTCTCAGGGAAGGGTTTGCATGGGCTACACGTGTCTTAGGGGAGAGAGTCAGAGTGAACGCGTGGCGTGATTCTGGGAGATCTGAGTGGGAATGCGTGGGACCTCCTTTTGCTAACACGTGTCTGCTCTATTTATTACACGGAAGACGCGTGGAACCTTCTGGTAGCTCCTGGAGAATTCTGAGACTTTGTTGGACGTTTTTTTTTTTGGACTTGCTGATCATTTTGAGAGCTGGACTTTTTTGCTGGACCTGCTGATGAATTATTTGGACAAAAATTGAATGGGCCTCACCAAAAACGCCCCTGGGCCCATTTCGAAAATGAAATAAAAAACTGTAAAACTGAATTGAAAAACAGAAACAATTAAATCTAATCAATATCAATTAAACTAATGATTAATCCTAATAAAATCTAACAAATTCAATTAAATCCTAATTAATTCTATATCAACCTAATTAAATCTAAAAAAAGAATTAAGATCTAATTAACTCTGAAATTCTACTAATCTAATTAAACTCTAAAAATGATTAAAGGTCTAATTAATTCTATATCAATCTAATTTTCTATTAAAATTCTAAAAATGATTTAAAAACAATTAAACCTATTATTAATAAAAGAAAACTATATTATTTTCTATATTATCTAAAAATATTAAAATCTATTTAAAAATCTATACAAAATTCCTAAAATGATTTAAAAATCTTATAAAATCCTAAAAAGAGAATTAAGCTATTAAAATATTCAAAAACCCTATTTAAATTCCAGAAAAATTCTATAAAGCCTGTTAAAAATTCACAAAAGCCTATTAAAACCCTAAAAATGCAGATGAATGCAAATGACCGCCATAAAAGAGCGCACGAGACCAGATCGAATCGAACAGAGAGCCCCGGGCATCAGAATATCCCCAAAATTACTGAAAAATCACCGAGGAGCGCACAATTTCCCAAAAATAAAACCCTGGTGATCTGGACTGGGTCTGCCATATCTGATAGACAAAAATCAAGCTGTAAACTCTGATATCCCCCTGCTTGTGCACAAAAATCATACATCTGAGCTGTGAATATGAAATTAAACCATGAGTCAGATAGGAGAGTCGGTTGGTCAAATTTTAGGGTGCAACAGCTGCCCCTATTCAAGCGACTTGGACCTGAAGGGTTTGAAGAGCGCTCAGCCTTCAAACATTCAGAGGTACGAGACGGTTGAATACAAATAGAACCCGGAAATTTGCCAACCGCGAGCATATACTGTAAACTGCTTGGGGAATGAAGTCCAGAAAACCGAGTCCAGTCATTATGGCACCAAACTGATTAATCATCTGATAGAGAACTCCTGATTTGAATACCCGTTGCTTGTGATACCCCATGTAACAAAACTCTGAGGGTTGCACCAAAATACCTGATTCTTTCACATTGCCTACTGATAGGCAGGAAGAGAAATATACTCACATCGCCCAAAGATGGACGGGAAGACACCCTGATTGAATACTCACCTCGTCTAATGATAGACGGAAAGACAACATTAATCTCCCAATTCACATCGTCTAAGGATAGACGGAAAGACATTCATAATCTCCAAACTCACATCGTCTAAGGATAGACGGAATCATCCTGATTGATGAACAAATCAGTTCACATCGTCTAAGGGTAGACGGGATCAAATTCTTAATCTCCATACACACATCGTCTAAGAGTAGACGGAATTATCCTGATTGATAAAACAAATCAATATTCTCATCGTCTAAGAGTAGACGGGATCATACTGACTGATGAAACAAATTAATATTCACATCGTCTAAGAGTAGACGGCATTATCCTGATTGATAAATCAAATCAATATTTTCATCGTCTAAGAGTAGACGGAAAGACATTCATAATCTCTAAACTCACATCGTCTAAGAGTAGACGGCATCATCCTGATCGATGAACAAATCAACTCACATCGTCTAAGGATAGACGGGAAGAAATACTCTCCAAACACATCGTCTACGGGTAGACGGAAATGCACCATTATCTCCATACACACAACGTCTAAGGATAGACGGAAAGTCACCATTATCTCCATACACACATCGTCTAAAGATAGACGGGAAGAAATAATCTCCAAATTCACATCGTCTAAGGGTAGACGGAAAGTCACCATTGTCTCCATACACACATCGTCTAAGGGTAGACGGGAGGAAATTCTTAATCTCCATACACACATCGTCTAAGGATAGACGGGAAGAAATACTCTCCAAATTCACATCGTCTAAGGGTAGACGGCATCATCCTGATCGATGAACTAATCAATATTCACATCGTCTAAGGGTAGACGGGAACATCCTGATTGATGAAACAAATCAATATTCTCATCGTCTAAGGGTAGACGGGAACATCCTGACTGATGAAACAAATCCATATTCTCATCGTCTAAGAGTAGACGGAAAGGCATTCATTAATCTCCAAATTCACATCGTCTAAGGGTAGACGGGAAGAAGTAATCTTCATACTTGCATCGTCTAAGGATAGACGGAATCATCCTGATTGATGAACAAATCAATTCACATCGTCTAAGGATAGACGGGAAGAAATAATCTCTGTACTTGCATCGTCTAAGAGTAGACGGAAGAAAATCTTAATCCCCATGCTCACATCGTCTAAAGATAGACGGAAAGAAATTCACAAATCTCCATATGCACATCGTCTAAGGGTAGACGGCATCATCCGATTGATGAAACAAATCGATATTCTCATCGTCTAAGAGTAGACGGGATCATCCTGATTGATGAACAAATCAATTCACATCGTCTAAGGATAGACGGAAAGACACCATTAATTTCCATATGCACATCGTCTACTGATAGACGGAAAGAAATTCTTAATCTCCATACACACATCGTCTAAGGATAGACGGGAAGACATAATCTCCAAATTCACATCGTCTACGGGTAGACGGGAAGACACCATTATCTCCATATTCAACACCAACCCTTGAATTTCAGAATTCTTCTGTCTACGGGAATTGATGGAAAGATCAACATCCTTGAAGGGGCCACATCGTCAGTATGGACTGACGGTAAGAAAAACCACCTTTAAAGAACCATGTCGTCAATAAGAATCGACAATCACGAAAACTGAACATTCTTCGAAGAGCCTCGACATCAATAAGGATTGACAGTCAGGAAAGTACCTCTTGAAACGTCATCTCATCCAATAAACAGAAAGAGAACCAACATTCAAAATCATTTTGAAGCCCCTCAACAACCAAGGATAGCCGGAGAAGACTCGCTGGGGAAACACCTCATCATCTGTATGACCTGGCAATAAGAAAGCCCGCTGAACAGTCACAAAACTTCACATCGTCTGCTGACAGACGGAAAGGAAAGCCACTTACTATAGAAACTCTATTTGGAACCTTATTGAGAATCCATCAAAACTTCACATCGTCTACTGATAGACGGTAAGAAAAGCACATCCTGGGGAAATCCCTTCTGGCAGCCCTACTGTGATCACCCGCAACTTCACATCGTCTATGGATAGACGGAAAGAAAACCACATTCATACTCAAGACGTCTAATGATGGACGGAGAAGTCCACTCATTGGAGGAACACATCGCCAATATGAATTGACGGGAAGAAAAGTCTGTCGATATCAGATGACTGACTGATCAAAGCATAATCGTTGTCTGATTTGAGATACAAATAATCTGCTGAACTGTCTGAATACTGCTGCTGGATAAATGCCCCTGAACTGATCACAGAGTAATTCACGCGCCATATGAGGCTGATAGAAAATCTGACTTATGCTTCGTATGCTTATGCAAATGCTTTAGTCTTTCTACAGCGTAATGCTCCATTTGGGATGGAAATGCTACGCATTTTGAAAATGTCATGCAGGTACGATGCAAATATGATAATGCATGCAATATGCTAGCAGGCTCGAGCTGCCGGAGAAGGCCAGGTACAGAAAACCACTTCAGCAAAATAAATGCTGAAGGCGAGGCCAACTTGCTGGGGATAACCCGGATATCACTGAATCGTCCTAGCAAAATAAATGCTGGGAGAGTGAAATCAACTCCGCTGAGGATATTGGGAACTTAACCGAACATCATCAACGAAGTAATGCCCTGCTGGGGAATATAGCTCCGCTGTGAAATAGCAGACGTGCTGAATATGATTAGACTCCTCTGGGAATAGCTTATCCATGCCAATGACAAATTGGACTTTGCTGGAGGCAAGGGAGGGAGTCCTCCTGCACTCTGATGAAGCTCGGATCTGGAAATTGATGCGCCAACGCGGATGGGCTTCACAGTAATCGCGAACATGGATTTGAGCTTTTAAGCTTATCTTATTGGGTCAGATACAACTGCCGCTGGAAAACATTCTTCCTGAATACACAGCCTTTTGGTGAAGAGTCAAGGGATAGTGACACAACTTCCCGCATTCATCTCGCTCTCGACACTCGACTGCATCCGCTCGAATAACTCTGAATGACCCTGTAGGTACGGAAAACAACAATCCTTTTGCTCATGGTATGCCCCAGCCTACGGGACCTCTGTGGGGATAATCCCTGAAAGGAAATCTGCAAATCTGAGCTCTGATGGTCTGATATAACATGCCTCAGCGTCCTGAACTCCTGAGAGATACTTCACCTCACCTGCTTCTCGCACAACCTTTGCGCGCTTAAGATGGTCTGCCTCTGGCTGCGATGACCTTGCCCCTGATTATCTGATTCAGAGTAGTGCCCCTTGACTACGCCGTATTCACCTGATCTCAACCTGATTGCCCCAGAGTAATTGACTTCGAAAAGCTGACCTGACTGGGGATTACAATAAAAGCTTGCCCCCGCTCTCGGAACATTTGGGCGTTCTGCATTCTACCTTGACCATACTTTCCACTGTAGGAAGCTTTTCTGCTGACAAGCGCTTACTCGCAAGTAAAACAAGTTGTTATGCATAAAAGATGTATTAATGCAACACATATGACAGCTTTGACATCCAATCTGTTCACTGGGAAAAGGAAAAAACAGTTTATGGCATATGATGCATAAAACATTTATCAGCATCAGCATCAACATGGTAAGAGGAACCTTTTTAGGAGTCAGAATCGACGCGACCTTTACCGGAGTATGCTTTCGAACAACCTGCTTCAATTAGGACTTTTGAAGGTTGTAATGTGGTCAGGTTCACGGTTTTGAAGGAAAGGATAGAGGCTCAAAGTTTATTTTAACCCACCCGTTCTCCTTGATGTTCTCCCATCCTACGTTCAGCTAATTTGACCTTAGCGCTCACCTCTCGGAGGTTGAAAGATAGGAGTGATAGTTCGAGAAACTTTTGGATTTGGGAGTGACAGCCACTCACTTTTCGTCTTTGACACTTGTGGTCACACGACTCGTATTTCTATCGAGGATTTTTCTTTTGATCCTTTTCATCTCTTTCTTTTCATATCCCTAACTTTTGCCTGGACTGAATCCTTTTGAGTTTCTTTTGATTTTTTTAAGTCCAGCGGGATGCCCTCATTTTTGCCTAAGTCATTTGTTTTGAATTTTTCTTGACTTAGCGGGCTTTTGATTCTCTTTTTTTTCGTTTTTTTTCTCTCTTTCGAACAAGTCGTGTGACACTGGTTGTTTGACTCTTTGGGAATGCTGTGGTTGTCCCACTCTTGATTGAACCATTGTGGTCTTTTAGGCACGACCTCTAGGGGTGTGATTGATCCTCGACCGGACACTCCTTTTGCAATTTAGACGCTCAGTCAAATTAGCTAACACCTACCCTGCCCCAGGTTAAGATTGAGGGTTTTTCGTTCAGAAAGAAACTCCTACTACAAGGCTCAAAGGGGTTGACAAGGGATTATCTTCCTTATGTCTCCGGTGTTTAGGGATTTGAAACAATGCCTGTACATCATCAGCAGGTTTTATTTCAAAAGCATACAATATCGGTAGTTGCATGTCGGTCATTTTCGTCATCCTCCCCAAATTCTTCTTAACCAAGTGTTGGACATTTGCAAAAACATGTTAGTGAACACGAATGGGTTCAATCAAAACATGCATATTTATTTCACTATCATCAATTTGAACGAACACAACAAGTTTTACAAACAAGTTTACAAATTCAAACAGGAAAGCAACTACAAATGCAAAGAAATGACAAGCTAAAACGAAGAAAATATGCTAGCTTCTGAGAACCGGGCTTTCACATCTGCCCTGCTGCTGAACCAGCTATCTTTATTAGAGGCAATTCGATGCTGTCCTGATCCGCTTTCAACGACTCAACCAGATTATAGAGCCCTCCCTCCTTCATTCAGATGATTCTAGGACCTCTTGGCCCGAAGCTGATTGCTGCACTATCAAGCAAATCCTGCACTTGGTGCTTAAAAGCATGGCAACCTTCGATGTCATGTCCCGGGGCTCCGGAATGAAACTCACAATGTTTGCTTGCATCATAACCAAACGGGGGAGCTCCCGTTATTGGTGCCAGAGTTCTTGTCTCTACCATATTCAATCCCAACAATGTCTGCAACAACTCGGCATATGTTGAGGGAGGCTTCTCAAACACTCTTCTCGGCTTGCCACCCTGGAATCTTCGCTGAGCTTGCTGTGCCCCCTGCTGAGGCTGCTGCTGCTGGTATCGGGTTGACCCTTGAACACCCTTTGCATCAAATGCAACATTGGTTTCTTGACCTTCAATGTACTGAACACTCTCCTTATGCTTAACCATTTTCTTTCTTAGATCTGCCCCAGGAATAGGCAACAATTGTGGGCCTGGAGATTCTGACACCATGGAGTCCAGGATACGCTTCTGACTCACTGCAGCTTTAGAAACATCCGTCATCTTAGCATCGACTGAGACAGGAGCAATATGCACAGCTACGCCGCCCGGCGTAAATTCAATATCGTGCGAGTCAATCAGGTCTTGAACATTGTGCTTGAAAGCATGACAACCCTCGATGTCATGTCCGAATCCCTCAGAATGAAACTCACATTGCTTATTGGCATCGTACCCTTGAGGAAATGCTCTCGTTGGTTGTGTCAATGTTCTCTTCTCAACCAGATTAAACCTCAATAAGATCTGCAAGAGTTCAGCATAGGTCATAGGTGGTGCCTCAAATATTCTCCTTGGCTTCCCTTCCTGGATCCTCTGCTGAGACAGATGCATCTTCTGTTGCTGCTGCTCAAGTTCCACATGTACAGGTGGCGCGAGCTTCTTCATCGCAGCTTCAAATAGCTGATCGTCTTCTTTCCTAAGCACATTCTTGACTACCTCCATGATCAAGCTCATTTGGGTCTTCAGTTGACTGTTCTCCTCTTTGAGAATCTTCTGCTCTAGACGCATCTCTTGCATGTCTCTCATCATCTGCCCCAGCTGGCTTCGGACTTCAACCAATTCAAACTGATTCTGTTCCATATCTCTGAAGGAATTCCTGCAATAAACTGGATGATGAGGAAATAAGGCCCACGGTTCTGACATACCTGTTAAATGATAATGCAGCGTAGCAAACAAACACATATTCACAATGAGACAACGAGAAACTCAAGCTGTAAGCAAACAGACGAACATCTCCCACACATGTACAACCAACAAAATCAGCAGGTAAGCACAAATGAGTATGAATATAACGACCCCAGCCAACAATCCTGGTGGTGATCGGCAGACACTAGTGCACAAAGGCTAACGGATTAAGCAGAGAAAACAGATGCGACACCCGGCACAGAAACCTCTAGAAACTTCCACCATATTCAACTGAACTCTCTGATTGACAATCTTCAGAGCACACACTTCCTGCGGAGTCTTCCATGACATTAACTGACGAACTTGCACAACTGGAAGATGGAAAATCATTAATCTGAACAAAACCCTGAGAAGTGATGCAAATACGGCTAGAGTCTAACAGATCTTGAATCTGGCTTCTAAGCACCTTACAATCATTGGTTGAATGCCCCTGTGCCCCAACATGGTACTCACAGCGGGCGCTGGCATCAAAACCCGGAGGATACGGTGGAATCACCGGCTTAGTCTCTTTCGGCACTATCAATCCGCTTTTGACCAGATCTGGCAACAACTGACTGTACGACACCGGTAGCTGAGTGAACTGCCTTTCTGGCTTCCTTGGTCTTCGTGGAGCATGCTGACGCGATCGGCGATAGGATGATCGTTGACTTGAAGTGTCTGAAAACTGATCTTGAGATGCTAGAGATTCTGAGGTGGCATCATCTCCTTCCCACTCTTCTTGAGAACTGACAACTGGCTCAATCTTATTAACTGGGACGTAAGGAACACCTCGAAACTTTCCACTCCTGAGTCCTCGCTCAACAATCTCTCCCAGCCTCATCAGGCCCACAAAGCTTGTGCAACTGAACAATTTGTCAAAATAATGGCCTTTCAGGGTACCCAAGAAGATGTCAACCAGTTCTTTTTCCGGAAGCGGTGGTCGAACACTAGCAGCCAATTCTTTCCATCTTCGCAAATACGCTCTGAATGATTCGTTCTCCGCTTGAGACAATTCTTGCAGATCTACGAGACTAGGAGTCAAATCCAGGTTGTAATCGTACTGCTTTATGAAAGCTCTGGCTAAATCCACCCATGATCGAATCTGATTACTCTCTAATTGCACATACCATCTCAACGATGCCCCAGTCAGGCTATACTGAAAGCAATGGATCATCAATTTGTCATTTCGCACAAACGAAGTCATCCTTCGACAGAACATCATCAAATGCAACTTCGGACAGCTATCTCCTGTGTATTTTTCCAATTCCGGCACTTTGAACTTGTACGGCAACACGAGGTCAGGAACCAAACACATGGCTACAGCATCCAGGTTAACGGCATCTTTTGCTTCCAAGGCTTTCATTTGCTCTTCCAACACTCGGACTCTTCTATCCTTGTCAAGAGCTCTTGGATCTACTAACCCGGTCACTGGAATATCTCTCCGGTAATTCATCACAGGGAAAGCAACACATTGACTGTTAACAGGAGGATAATGTTCATTTCGGGCAAGAAACTGCTCATGCCGATCTCTGTTCTCAACAGCAGGCTGCACAACTTGGTCTGCAGTAAGATTGTTCGCTTGCGGGAAGTCTTCCATAGAATCATACTGATGGTTGGGCGCCGTGGCGAACCCTGCCAAAGTGTTAGGAGCCTGGAAATGGCCTTCAGCCATAGCTGCCAATTACCTGTAACCGACTATGCTGCTTGATTCTGCTCAAATCTGCTTCAGCCCCTTGGTCGTCTTCAGCACTCTACTCTTGCCTCAAACAATTCCCCGAGAATCACTTTCTGATGAAAACAAAGGCTGGATAAGTGCTCTGACCTGCTAGAGAAATGCTATGCAGTATGATTTATGCAAACAAAAATACAAAAATGCTAACGTTCATGTGTGCACTGGAGATATTTTCCCTCCAATTCCAGTGTCAGTGGTAGCGAGACGAGATGAATCATAAAGACAATATTTGGAAAAAACCCTCATATATTGATTAGAACAGCAGTCTTGTCAAGAGGTTACACAACTATGCTCCATACAGCTGATATGACAAAGAGGATCCCAGCCAACATGCCTGGTGGTGATCTCAACATACAGAATACAAGAGAAATCAAATACGGGTACGGTTGCGGAAATCCTCGACCATTTTCTTTGTCTCTGCGTGATCTGGTTGATAAATCAAACCTTCTATCAGTCGATCCCTCTTCCTGACCGTCCCCTGGATGTCTCTGACAAAGTCTTCCCAAGCCTTATCATTGGCACCGCCCCCTGGTTTGGGTCTCTTGGCATCTGCTCTATGCTGGAGATCTTCCAAATTCTTCATGGCATCTGCCAACTTGCGCTCGGCCTCGTATCGGCGACAGGCTTCTTCTTCAAGCTCTTCATTCTTCACCTTGACCTGTTCTTCTAACTGAGCAATCTGTGTCTTCAGCTCTTCTTCTCGCTCCTTGCGCTTGGTCATAGTGAGATCCCAGTGCTCTCTGAACTTGGCTAGCTTTGTGTAGGCCCTTTCCAGCTCTTGCTTCTTGGTGGCCAACACACTACTAACTGAGTCTACATCTAACTCTAGACGCTTCTTGGTTTCAGTCAATTCTAATAGCGTAGTCTTCAGATGTTTCAGAGTTTCAGCCTATTGCTTAGAAATATATCCTGTTTCAATCTTTTCACGCCGAAGCTGGGCATTCTCCTGCTCTAAAGCCTCTTTAGCCCTGGCTAGCTCTTCTTTCTCCGCCATCAGCTGCTTGTAAACCTGAATGTCCACAGTGGTAGGCTCCTCTACCGGAGGAGGATGCAATGGCTGAACTGCTGGATACGGCATAAGGAACTTCACAGCTCGCTCACGAATCCATTCCACATATGGGCTAGGACCTCGAGTATCCCCTCTGCTACCTGAAAGCTTCCCTCTCTTGTGCAAGTTTTTCCAGGCTTTCTCAAGTTTGGTCAGCATTTCTTTTCCAATTGCCCCAGTGAGATACAGAGATTCCTGTATCTCCTCGGGCTTTGGCGCTCCATGAGGTACGTACCCAAATTGCTTGATCAATAAGGCAGGGTTATAGTTGACACAACCTTTCCTTCCTATTAACGGAACATTCGGGAATCCTTCGCCTTTGAGTATGACTTCAGCTCCAAATACTTCTTTATTCACCCATACCACATTCTCAGCAGTTAATCCCATTAAGCGCTCGGGCCATCCTAGAGAATTGATAGATGCGACAAACGGACCTGACTTAGGCAAATGACTGGTGAACCACCTGCATAGGAGAGGGACACAACAAGACACATTCCTTCCTCGTCGCTTTTCATTCTGATAATGAGTTGAATGGTGGATATCTCCCAGCAAAGTAGGAACTGGGTTTCCCGCAGCCAAAATATAGAAGGCATCTGAATCAACAAAATCAGGAATGTTCGGGAATAACACAATGCCATACACACATACAGCAAGGATAACGTCAAAGACATCCCAGCTACCCTTCTGGGCATATTCTCGAGCCTTCTCCACTAAGACATCCAATGGGAATCCCCATACATCTCCTCTTCTGATCATCTTCCCAGACAGCTCAGACTCTTTCAAACACAGGATGGCAGAAAGCTCAGCCAGCTTGGGCTCAGCGTCCGTACGATAAAAAGGCATCTGCTCACGGATCGGTATATCCAGAAGTGCAGAGTACTCCTCCAGGGTAGGAGCCAAGACAAAGTCGGGAAATACAAAACACCTGAGCTCCGCGTCGTAGAACTGTAACAGAGTATAGATGCCGCTGGTCTCGTAGGCAGATGGCTGATAAACGTAGGTCAGAATCCTCCCATATCTCTTTCTGAAGTCACCCATTCCTCTCTTCTTAGCAATAGCAATCAACTCTAACAATAGACTGATATTCGGCGACGGAAACTTATAGGGCAGTACTCTCTTCAGGTTTTCCATGTCTTGCTAGGAACAAACACCAGAACTGGAAGGGAAAATATGTACCTGCAATACACACACGTTAGTTGAATGCAGATGGTAATGCAATGATGCAATATGAAAAATAATGCAATCTGTGAACACAGGGGCTATGCTGTAGCCTGAAGAGGAATATCTCTGTGATCAAGAACAGAAAACCAACATGGTCACCAGAATCTCATGCCACTAACTATCATCTGGTACTCAAAATATCGATCCCCTGGTAAGAAAACCATCTGAACCTCTGTATCTGACGAGAATACCATCTGATAATAGCCTCAACCTCAGATAAGAAACCCATCTGACCCAGACAACACACCTGGAGATGAATCAAGAACACCATCTGATAAAGGTAATGAATCATGGTTTCTGAAGGCCAGTTTTCCTGCAATAACCCAGTCCCTCTCACAGGTAGGATAGACCTAATCCACGGACAAAGGTACGGCATCCTATGCGGTCGTCAGCGTCACAGACTTTCACGAGTGACGATACGATTCCCAGAAGGAGTGGCATCATCAAGTCATGAAGAGGCCTCACTTAGCTGACTTCCAAATGATCGGTCCCCAGAGTCGACAACCCTCACGTTTGGACTCCTCTCAGATCCTCAGGACCGGAAAGGAGCACCTCTGCAAGAATCTCGTCTGAGCGCAGATTTTCGTAGGGAACTGTGCCTGCTCAGCAGACAGGTTCGTCTACTACTTCTCCGCAACTATATCTAGGTGTGTACTCAAGCCCAGGTCCGGCTCCTCACTCACAGTAACCTCCCTCTGCCCACAGCAATAATCATGACAATATAATGCTGGAAAATAAATGCGGAAAGGTAAAGGTACAGAAAAGTAAAGTGCAGAAAAGTAAAACACAATATGCACAACACCCAACAAATAAACATCCAAGCGCTAGGATTGACTCGCGTAGGGGATGGGAAACGGTCCCAGCATAAGGGATGGGAAAAGTCCCTAGATGCTATAAGTCCCCAGCAGAGTCGCCAGCTGTCGCTACTGCGAAAATCGGCGCCGGCTTGACAGGAGAGTCGCCACCGTGCGTTATTTATCCCTCAGAGTGGGAAAGGAAACGCTCGAAGTAAACCTTGCAAAGACGGGAAAAGGTATGGTCATCGCAACCATAGCCTGGGTTCGGGAGTCGGTTACGCAAGGGGAAGGTATTAGCACCCCTCACGTCCATCGTACTCGATGGGATCCACGCTTGGTGTTTATAGGTAAAAGGGTGTATTATCTATCTACGCTACTGGCTGGTCTGAAAAGAAAATAAAAGGACAGGACTCGACAGAACATACGGTGTCCTGGGCCTACGTATTCCCTCGTGCAATGGGAAAGTCAGAGTCAACGTAGTTCGACTTCCTACGTCTAAACGGGGGAAGGTTGCTCGCCAGGACATCGCGTCCTGTGCCTACGTACTTTCATCTGAAATGAAAGATCAGAGCAAACGTAGTTCGGCTAACTACGGGTAAACAGGAGCTCTCACACAGCAGTGAGAAAACAAACTGGTCTCTAAGGCTCGGGAACCTACAACTACGATCTGGTCTCAAATGCGCTCAGGCAAGAGAAAGGGATAACAATTAGTCGTTAGCGGGAAAGTCTCGATCGCACAGCCGCGAGAGAACAAAGGTTAGTCGTTAGTGTGCTCGCTAGGATATCGCATCCTATGCCTACATATCTTCGTCTGGAACGAAGAATCAGAGCAGCTGTAGTTCAGCTAACTACGGGTCAAGCTACTCAAAAGCTCCTACAGAAAGGAAAGGGAAACCCTAGAACTATAGCTGAGAAACAGGGGAATCTACCTACTGCTATCACACCTGGTTGACCATCCTAATGTCTATCATAACAACTCCACAACGGAGAAGTCAGAGCTCCTAAGGGATCATGGCAACAGGACTAAACTACAAACAAGAAACTGCAAAGTACAGGAATACTGAAAATATGCATGAATGCAACAACTAGACAAACAAGGCACAGAGGCCACAAACCACAAAGGCAAGGGAGCTCAGCTCTACCAAATACCAACAAGCAAAGCCACGCAATAACAAACAAGCAGAAGGAGGACCACCTCAACTTCTCATGCACACAAAGTCTACTTCTAAGATGCACCTATTCAGAACCATCTAGATGAACACCTAAGTCTAATGCAACATAACATCACACAAGTCAAACAACACAAAGAGACTAACCCTGAGCAGGGCCTCTAACAAACCTGAAACAAGCTCCTAATCTAGCTCTAAACAGAACTCTATACAACACTTTAAGCAGGGATCTAAGCAACAATCCTAATCCAAAACCCTAAGCAGGAGGAATCAATCCCAGTCTCCAAGCTTCAGAACAAGCTTACCAGAGAAAGGAAGCTAAGCAGACAAGCTCATAGTGCTTTCCTCAGGAAAGTACCAGGAGATTACTACTCAGGAGTCATATCCTATGCGGCTCGACAACTGTGATCAGTTTACATTCCTCCTCAGGAGAAATTAAACTCACATGAAGGCTCCGGCATCACGGGATACTTGAGAAAACCTATATGCACTAGGGGAACTAAGTGAACAGACCCATAGGACCTTCCTCAGGAAAGTACTAGGAGGCTGACACTTAGGAATCGTACCCTACGTGGCTCAACAACTGTGATCAGTTTACATTCCTCCTCAGGAGAAATTAAACTCACAAGTTGGCTCCAACATCACTGGATACTTGAGAAATCCTAGACAAACTACTAGAACTAAGTGAATAGACCCATAGGACCTTCCTCAGGAAAGTACTAGGGGGCTGACACTTAGGAATCGTATCCCATGTGGCTCAACAACATGTGATCAGTTTACATCCCTCCTCAGGAGGAATTAAACTCACAAGTCGGCTCCGACATCATTGGATACTTACGAAAGAGGTGAGAAGAAAGAATGAAAGTCATTCATAGTGCCTTCCTCAGGAAAGTACCATGAACTCCCTTCAAACTTCAGGATCTCGAACCTCACAAACAGACAACAAGCTCCTAGACTAAGCCTCAATCCAATGCAACTTTGCAAGCTCCAACAGGACCTCCATCAGCTCCCACCTTCAAGAAGAACCCACAGGCCAACAAACCACAAGAGACTACCTCTGAAGTTCAACCACAGTTGAACTTCAAAGTCAGAGGTCATCAAGACTTCTCCTATACTCAGGCTCAGACAAATCACATCAGAATAGCCTACAAAAATCTAACAAAAATCTATGGGGAGATCTACATGGCTCTATGACAGTATACTGAAAAATCAGAACAAAATTCAACACCAGATGAAAGAAATAAAATCAGCAACACAGACATATCCACAGACCAATTTATTCAACATCAATAACAGTGAAAAAATGCAATTAAAATGAAAATGCATGATTGAGCTAATGTTTTTATACTATAAAATTCTACACTGAATCACGAGTCTACAGGAAAAAGAACGGAATTATTTGACTAAATCTACCATTTTTTTGTTAATTTTCTAATGATATGCATGCATTGAAAATATTAAAAAGAAATCAATTAATTGGAAAATATGCAAAAAAATAGCAAACAAAAATAAAATGACCTTTTTTATTTTTATTTAATTTTCTAAACATTTATGATGAAATGGTAGAGAAAAGAATTATTAAAAAAACAATTATTTACATTTTTATTGTGATTTATTTACATGTATGAAAATATAAAAGAAATTGAAAGAAAATGACATGGAGGGGGTTTAAACAGCAAGCATTCCAGTTTTCAATTCATTGGGCCCTCAATGGTGGGGTGCCACTAGCAGTTGGGCGCAGGCCCATGCTTACTAACCAAAAAAACAATAAAAAACTGAACTGAAACGCAGGGGGGGTGTTGCATTAGCAAACTCCTAGTTATTATCTACTATGGGCTACGCCCAGGGGGGTGCCGTTAGTAACTAGGGCCCAAGGCCCAACTCAACTCATTCAGTTCTCTCAAACAGGGGGGTGGGGAAGCAATTGAGGGGTATACGCGCAGAAACTACGTTTGGGCCTAAGCCCAGGGTCCAAACCCTAATCCAATACTCAGAAAAAACAAAACCTAAATCACTCCCAACCCTAACTACTGTTCACCTTAACCGTCTAGCGCCGTTTCACCATCTTCTTCCTCTATCTCTCACGCTCTCTGCAACTTCCCCCCAGAATCCTCAAACACATTTCATCAAATCTCTAAAAGTAAACCCTAATCATTATCACGCATGCACTTAACAGAACTCACCAAAACAAAAATCCTAACCTAAGCATCTCAAGGATTGCATCTACAACACACATATGCAAGAAAGGAGTTAAGAACCTGGAGAGACGAACGATGCTTGACGCTCGTTGAGGAGGCTAATGGTTCGCTGAAGATCCACAACCAGATGAGATTTCCTGATGAAGATCCAAGAAACTTGCTGAAGAATTTGACGAGATTCTGGAAATTTTGAGTGGATGAGTGTTCTGGAGGTGTTCTGAAGATTTTGCTTGAAGAGGATGAACGTCTGAGATGATTTCTGGAAAAGTTGCTTGAGGAGGATGAAGATTGATGTTGGTGAACGAAGGATTCTGGAAAAAGTCTTGAGGACGATGAAGGTTGATGTTGGTGAACGAAGGATTCTGGAAAAAGTCTTGAGGACGATGAAGGTTGATGTTCAAGGTGATTTCTGGAGATTATGTTGTATGAAGGTTGATGGCGTTTCTGGAAAATTTGGATGAAGGTATGAAGGTTCAAGGGAGGAGATCGGAGGAAGAGGATGAATTTCTGGGTTTTCTGGTGATTTTGGACGTTTGGTGGTGGCCGGAGTTGGTTGACGGTGGCCGGCGGTGTGCAGTTAGGGCTGATGCATGGCCGCCGGTGGGGGGCTCCGGCGAGGATGGGAGGAAGACAGGTGTCTCAGGGAAGGGTTTGCATGGGCTACACGTGTCTTAGGGGAGAGAGTCAGAGTGAACGCGTGGCGTGATTCTGGGAGATCTGAGTGGGAATGCGTGGGACCTCCTTTTGCTAACACGTGTCTGCTCTATTTATTACACGGAAGACGCGTGGAACCTTCTGGTAGCTCCTGGAGAATTCTGAGACTTTGTTGGACGTTTTTTTTTTTGGACTTGCTGATCATTTTGAGAGCTGGACTTTTTTGCTGGACCTGCTGATGAATTATTTGGACAAAAATTGAATGGGCCTCACCAAAAACGCCCCTGGGCCCATTTCGAAAATGAAATAAAAAACTGTAAAACTGAATTGAAAAACAGAAACAATTAAATCTAATCAATATCAATTAAACTAATGATTAATCCTAATAAAATCTAACAAATTCAATTAAATCCTAATTAATTCTATATCAACCTAATTAAATCTAAAAAAAGAATTAAGATCTAATTAACTCTGAAATTCTACTAATCTAATTAAACTCTAAAAATGATTAAAGGTCTAATTAATTCTATATCAATCTAATTTTCTATTAAAATTCTAAAAATGATTTAAAAACAATTAAACCTATTATTAATAAAAGAAAACTATATTATTTTCTATATTATCTAAAAATATTAAAATCTATTTAAAAATCTATACAAAATTCCTAAAATGATTTAAAAATCTTATAAAATCCTAAAAAGAGAATTAAGCTATTAAAATATTCAAAAACCCTATTTAAATTCCAGAAAAATTCTATAAAGCCTGTTAAAAATTCACAAAAGCCTATTAAAACCCTAAAAATGCAGATGAATGCAAATGACCGCCATAAAAGAGCGCACGAGACCAGATCGAATCGAACAGAGAGCCCCGGGCATCAGAATATCCCCAAAATTACTGAAAAATCACCGAGGAGCGCACAATTTCCCAAAAATAAAACCCTGGTGATCTGGACTGGGTCTGCCATATCTGATAGACAAAAATCAAGCTGTAAACTCTGATATCCCCCTGCTTGTGCACAAAAATCATACATCTGAGCTGTGAATATGAAATTAAACCATGAGTCAGATAGGAGAGTCGGTTGGTCAAATTTTAGGGTGCAACACCTGGTCATAAGAGTAATGTATGTAACTCTGGACCAGCGAGATGTTACCGTTGCGGCGAGCGTGGACACGCCGCTACTGAGTGCAAGAGCAAAGGAATAGTTTGTTTTAACTGCGGCGAAGAAGGACACATGCGTGACAAGTGTCAGAAGCCTTAGAAAGAACAGTCTGGTGGGCGAGTGATCGCTCTAATTGGAACTCAGACGTCCAGCGATGACAGGCTGATTGAAGGTACTTGTTTCATTAATAGTACTCCTTTACTTGCTATTATTGACACTGGTGCCTCTCATTGTTTTATTGCTGCTGATTGTGTTGAACGTTTGAGCCTTGTGTTATCTCACATGAATGGGGAGATGGTAGTTGAGACTCCAGTTAAGGGATCAGTGACTACATCTCTGGTGTGTTTAAAATGTCCTCTGTCAATGTTTGATAGAGATTTCCTAGTTGACTTAGTCTGTTTTCCACTAAGTGGGATGGACGTAATTTTAGGTATGAACTGGTTAGAGTATAACTGCGTTCATATTAATTGCTTTGATAAGTCAGTGAGGTTTTCTACGCCTGAGGAGGAGGGAGCCCGTTTGATAACTACGAAACAGATGAAGCAGATATTGCTAGGAGATGCTCAGGTGTTTGCGTTGGTGGCATCATTATCCGTTGAGAATCAAGCGATAATTGATGAGTTAGAAGTTGTTTGTGACTTTCCGGAAGTGTTTCTAGATGAAATTCCTGAAGTTCCTCCGGAATGGGAAATTGAATTTTCAATTGATCTTGTACCCGGTACCCGACCTGTGTCTATGGCGCCGTACATGATGTCTGCATCTGCATTGGCAGAGTTGAAGAAACAGTTGGAAGACTTACTTGAGAAGAAATTCGTTAGACCAAGTGTATCATCGTGGGGAGCTCTGGTATTACTAGTAAAGAAGAAGGATGGCAGTATGAGGTTGTGTATTGATTACCGACAACTGAATAAAGTAACAATTAAGAATAAATATCCGCTTCCCAGAATTGATGACTTGATGGATAAGTTGGTTGGGGCGCGGGTGTTTAGTAAAATTGATTTGAGGTCAGGGTATCACCAAATTAAGGTAAAAGATGATGATGTTCAGAAGACGGCGTTCAGAACTAGATATGGACACTATGAGTTTATGGTAATGCCTTTTGGTGTTACTAATGCGCCGTTAGTTTTTATGGAGTACATGAACCGTATCTTTCACGAGTATTTGGATCGGTTTGTAGTAGTATTCATTGATGATATCTTAATTTATTCTAAATCGAAGGAGGGGCATGTTGAGCACTTGGGGTTAGTACTGCAAGTGTTTAAAGAAAGGAAGTTGTTTGCAAAACTATCGAAGTGCGACTTCTGGTTGGAAGAAGTTAGCTTTCTGGGTCATGTTATATCCAGTAGTGGAATTGTTGTAGACCCATCTAAGGTTGATGCCGTGTTGCAATGGGAAACTCCAAAGTCGGCAACGGAAATTAGAAGCTTTTTGGGACTTGCTGGTTATTACAGAAGGTTTATTGAAGGCTTTTCTAAGTTGGCCCTTCCGTTAACTAAGTTGACTTGTAAAGGGAAGACCTTTGTGTGGGATGCTCAATGCGAAACAAGTTTTATAGAGTTAAAGAAGAGGCTGACGTCTGCTCCAGTGTTGACCTTGCCTAATGCAGAAGAACCGTTTATGGTATACTGCGATGCTTCTAAGTTTGGTTTAGGAGGTGTACTCATGCAGAATAATAAAGTAGTTGCTTACGCTTCAAGACAGTTGAGAATCCACGAGAAGAATTATCCTACGCACGATTTAGAACTTGCTGTTGTTGTGTTTGTGCTGAAGATTTGGAGACATTATCTTTATGGTTCAAGATTCGAGGTGTTCAGTGACCATAAGAGTTGAAGTACTTGTTTGATCAAAAGGAACTGAACATGAGACAACGAAAGTGGTTGGAACTATTAAAAGATTATGATTTTGGTTTACATTACTATCCGGGAAAAGCTAATGTTGTAGCTGATGCCTTAAGCCGCAAGACTTTGCATATGTCAGCAATGATGACTAAAGAGTTGGAATTGATTGAGCAATTCAGAGATCTGAGTTTAGTTTGCGAAGTAACACCGAAGAGTGTAAAGTTGGGCATGTTAAAGATTAATAATGATTTTCTGGACAGCATCAGAGAGGCTAAAAAATTAGACGTGAAGTTAGTATATTTAATGCCTGGAGTAGACCATTCGGAAAATAATGATTATCAGTTGGATGCTCAGGGCGTGTTGAGATTTCGTGGTCGTATTTGTATTCCTGATAGTGCAGATATGAAGAAGGCGATTCTGTAAGAGAGTCACAGAAGTAAGTTGAGTATTCATCCAGGAGCGACGAAAATGTATAGTGATTTGAGGAATCAGTTTTGGTGGCCTGGTGTCGCTACGCGAAAAATGACACAGAATCGCCACCGGATTTTATTTATCCCACGGGAGGAAAGGGAAATAGCGATAAAACCTTTGGGAAAAGAGCGTGGTCATCACAACCAAGTCTTAGGGTTCGGGAGTCGGTTATGCGAGGGGAAGGTATTAGCACCCCCTCGCATCCATCGTACTCGATGGGAACCTCCTAGGTTATTTCGCGTGAATGGGTGTTTTATTCTAAAAGTTTGCTTGTTTAAGGAAAAGAGGTATTGGTTTATTTATTTTAATGCTCGCCAAGGATTGTGGCCCTTGTGCCTACGTATCCTCACTTAAAAGAAGTGAAGAATCAGAGCTCCGTAGTTCGGAGGCTTATGAAATTGTTGTTTGTTGGTTGATTTTATACCTTGAAAAAGGGTTTTGGATTGACGCCCTAAGGCGAAAATAGATTTGATGAGTTGATATTATTTTTAAGTTTTTTAAGAGAAATTGTTCTTGATTAGGATTATACACAAAAGACTTTGGATAGAAATGAATGTTTCGAATGACCAAGTCGAGCGCCTTGTATTCAAAACATTCGGAATGAGTGTAGGAGGGTTCCATTCTCATTCCTTTTCCACCACTTTAAAGTTCGTGGTGCATAATTCTAATTGTTTATGTTATTGTGTTTTGGATTTTTTATGAGAAAAGAGAACTACTTGATGTTGGATCAAGGTTTATTGTTTGTAAAAGTATTTGAAGCGATACGAACAAGGTCGACGGCAGATGCACAAGGCGGCCGACTTACAAGGGTTGAAAATGGCTCGATAAAATCGAGAGTTCGTTTTTGAAAATGGTTTTTGGAATCAAAAGTCACCAAGGACAATAACAATATTCACATACAATAATCATACAAACATAAGCTAGACGGCTCAAAAAAATTGAGACACACAAGAAAAACAGCACGAAGTGCCATCAAAGAGTTCACCGTGCGAACTCTTTGAATAAAGACAAAAAAAAAAACAGTAACTTCAAAATGTGACATTTTTGGGTTAACTTCCAACGGTGGAGGTTATGTGTTAATTTAGGCTTTTTTCAAAAATGTCACTTTTTGCACTTAACTTCCAATGGTGGAAGTTATGTGTTAATTTAGGCCTTTTTCAAAAATGTCACTTTTTGCACTTAACTTCTAATGGTGGAAGTTATGTGTTAATTTAGGCTTTTTTCAAAAATGCCACTTTTTGCACTTAACTTCCAATGGTGGAAGTTATGTGTTAATTTAGGCTTTTTTCAAAAGTGTCGCTTTTTGCACTTAACTTCCAATGGTGGAAGTTATGTGTTATTTCAGGCTTTTTTCAAAAGTGTCGCTTTTTACACTTAACTTCCAATGGTGGAAGTTAGTGTTATTTCAGGCTTTTTTCAAAAGTGTCGCTTTTTGCACTTAACTTCCAATGGTGGAAGTTATGTGTTATTTCAGGCTTTTTTCAAAAGTGTCGCTTTTTGCACTTAACTTCCAATGGTGGAAGTTATGTGTTATTTCAGGCTTTTTTCAAAAATGTCACTTTTTGCACTTAACTTCCAATGGTGGAAGTTATGTGTTATTTCAAGCTTTTTTCAAAAATGTCGCTTTTTGCACTTAACTTCCAATGGTGGAAGTTATGTGTTATTTCAGGCTTTTTTCAAAAAAAACGTCACTTTTTGCACTTAACTTCCAATGGTGGAAGTTATGTGTTATTTTTGACTTTTTGTGGTTCTAAACCATGGACTCTTGGTCCCCTTGGGATCTTACATAGTATACACAACAATAACAACAACATTGATATGACAAATGCAACAAATGTAAAAAAACACCAAATATAAAAAGAGAGTAAAGTTAAGAGGATGGATACCAAAGATTTTCCTCCTTTCTTTTTCAAGCTCCTACTGGTTTTGGATAGATGTGTTCTTCACTCTATGTTATGGAAGTGTTGCTCTTCAAGAAGCTCCTCTTGTTTTTGGTGGTTTTCTTCTCTCTATTTTTTCTGGTTTTTTTCTCTCCTCCAAGTGTAGTATCTCCTTCAATGCTTGCTTGTGTGTTGTGCTATGTGATGATAGTAAAGGAATACTATCTTTCTATCCTTGCTTGCAGCCCCTTTTTCACACTTTTCTGTCACCTTTTGCTGCTATCCCAATGCCACACTCCTTGCACAACTTTTCACTTCAAAATTTCCATTTTTGGCAATATCTTTTACTACCTTTTTGTGCAGCCCCACTTTTCCTCTACTTCTAGTATGCTTGTGCTGCATTTTTCTGCTACAACACTCTACAATGCTGTCCCTCTTTGTGCCCATTGGTCCCTTGGTTGGTCATGCTTGAATATTCCCATGTAGCCAATTATCACTACTTTTTGACAGCATTTTTGAAAACTGATTTTTAGCATGTAGATGTATCATTTGCATGTTATTTCTTTGACCTTATGACATAAAAATAATTTTGTAACATGGCACATATGGTCATCTCTTGCATGGGGCTGTTTTGCATAATATTTACATTGCCCATGGCTAAGCAAACATAGTCTTGATCTTGACATTTTCCAATGTTGATTTAATTCTTAGATATTTCTTGGATATAATGTGGACTTGGTGTGGAATTTCCATAACATGAATTGGATTAGAGACTTGAATGAAGATTAGAAATACATTAATTTCTAAACATTATCTAGAGTTGGAACTCTTGTAACAAATGACATGATTGTAATGTCATAAGAATTTGTCTTTGTAATATTTTTACCTCTAATCTTGAATTCATGATGGATTTTCCTTGTACTTGAAATGGATGAAGTCTTGAATTATGCCTTTATGATATTGACTCATGCTTTGCAAATTTGAACTCCGCTTGATCAAGAACTTGAAACAAAGTTGGATGAAGAAATCTTGAATTATGCCTTGCATTTCATGTTCATTAGGAATATTAATATTGAATATCCTAATATTGTGTCAAGTAACTTCTCCTTGAAGAAATCTACATGAGTAGACTTTCCCACTTAGATCAAACCTTGGATGATGAACCTCTTCTTCCATGTAGCCCAAGATGGACAAATTATCTTATTTGAGATGGAAAACACATGAACCGACCCAATCCTTACCTTATTAACCCACATGCTCAAAATGCAAAAGAACCATGTATGATATGACAAATGTAGGGTATAAAGGCTAAAGGTGAAAATGAGGGTGTGACAGCTGCCCCTATTTAATCCTCTTGGACCTGAATGCCTGGAGGATAAAGGTGCTCAAACATTCATGGTAGAAGAGAATTAAATACTAGAATGCCCGGGATTTTCAACTGGAGAGGTGTGGGGTGAAAGTAAACTGTCAGCGAGATGGTTTGAAAGAAGGTGTCTGTTAGTGCAGGTAGGTTTAGGAGGATATGATGATATGCTTGAGATGCAATGCGGACTGAACATAAATGCTTTGCCAAAAAGAAGATACCTTGTAATAGGGAATTATAATTGGCCACGGGATATTCCTTCTCCAAAACATAGAGAGGACTCGAAAATAAAATAACACTGTGAGATATTCCTTCTATGAAAGATAGAGAGGACTCGAAAATAAAATAAAACTTGTGAGATATTCCTTCTATGAAAGATAGAGAGGACTCTAAAAATATAGAAATGTGAGATATTCCTTCTACGAAAGATAGAGAGGACTCCAGAGGTATAGTAATGATGAGATATTCCTTCTACGAAAGATAGAGAGGACTCCAGAGGTATAGTAATAATGAGATATTCCTTCTACGAAAGATAGAGAGGACTCTGAAAAATATAGAAATGTGAGATATTCCTTTTATGAAAGGTAGAGAGGACTCGGACAGTAAACGATTGAGATATTCCTTCTACGAAAGGTAGAGAGGACTCGAAAATAAATAATTGTGAGATATTCCTTCTATGAAAGGTAGAGAGGACTCGGAAAGTAAACGATTGAGATATTCCTTCTACGAAAGGTAGAGAGGACTCGGAAATAAACAATTGGTTTTCCTCTTACAAAAGGCAAAGAGGACTCCTGAACAAAAGGTTTGGAGAAAATGCTTTCCTTCTACAAAAGGTAAAGAGGACTCCTGAACTAAAGGTTAGGAGAAATATTCCTTCTACAAAAGGTAGAGAGGACTCCTGAACAAAAGGCTAGGAGAAATATTCCTTCTACAAAAGGTAGAGAGGACTCCAAAATAAAAGGTTTGAAGACAATAACTCCTTCTACATCAAATAGAGGAGACTCCCTTGGGAGAATATGATCGTATTTCCTTCTGTCATGGCAGAAAGGACTCCAGAACAAAAGGTTAGGAGAAAAATTTCATTCTACAAAAGGTAAAGAGGATTCCAGAACAAAAGGTTTGGAGATAACTCCTTCTACAAAAGGTAGATAGGAAACTCCCTCAGGAGAGGACGATCATACTTTCTTCTGCGTAAAGCAGGCAAGACTCCTAAACAAAAGGTTAGGAGAAAATTTTCTTCTACAAAAGGTAGAGAGGATACTTACAAAAGGTAAGCTGACAAGAATCTGTACAAAAGGCACGCTGGGTTTTACTAAAGGTAAGTTGAATCCCTTGTGAAAGGCAAAGTGGATATACTTCGTGAAAGAGACACGGAAAGACTCACAAAGTGTGACTTGAGGGCGATAACCATCCTCTTGCAAAAGGTAGAGGAAACTTGTACAGGGTATTAGAACATCATTTGACCTCACAGGCATAACGGCGGAGATGACATTCTTTAAATATGGAGACCATTCAGTTCTTGGCCACGTAGGCATCAAGCGTCCAAATTGATCGAAGATACCCAAAACAAAGTTTTGTCGCTTGCAATAGACAGTGAGAAAACGCTTACGAAATGGAAGCGAAAGGATAAGATTTCATGCGAAAGGCCATGAAATACCTTACGAAAGGTAAGGTAAGAAGATATCTCAAAATGGACTTACAAAAGGTAAGCGGACGAATAGCACTCTTAAAGGATCCTACTAGGATGTCCATAGGAAATTTGCCTCTTTGAGGATGACTGGCTAAGCTCATATGTAATGATGCGGAATGTATGCAAAAATGTCGTGGATGCAAGGACATGGAGGTTACGGGTGAGGGTCGTGCCAAGTATGGTTGGGATTTTGTTTTGGGTGGCAAACAAGGTCGGGCTTTAAAGGTGAATTACCAGACAAGGATTGGTTTTTACAGGGTAGGTTACCAGACGTGAATTGGTGGCAAGAGGGTTAAGTTGTTAGGCAAGAAAACTGACTCCTTATTTATTGTCAAATGGGAACTATTTTTACGGTTTTCCAGACATGAACTGGACTTTTTGAAAGGAAAATTGACTACCAGACGGGAACTGGAGTCTGAAAGGTAGGCTAAAGAAAAGGGTGATCTGGTCGGGTGGGCTAATAGCATGATTCCCCGACACTCGCTTTGAGCTCGAAAGAGCTTGCTTGATAAGTTTGAAGGCATGGAAAGGACTTGCCCCAGTTTTAGCTCGGCTTGCCCCAGTCTAGAAAGATCTTTGGAAAACTTCTGCTTAAAAGAGAGATTGGAGGTAACTTGTCATGAGATGACCTCGAGATGACTTGCCCCAGAATCTTGCATGATGAAGAGAATAGTCCTTGATTAACCGAGTCTTGGATTTGACGTACTCTTGAAGTATCTTGCCCCAGAATGAGCGTTGTAGCAATTTGACCTGCACTGATTGAGCATTGGAAGGCTTCTCCTTTAATCAAAGAACTCCGAGTGGTCTGCCCCTAGTCGGTAGATTCTTGTGATAATTCTTTTCTGATCAACTGATTTTTGAATGACTCGTCTCACAATCAAATGATGCTTGGGGGTTAGCTTCAGATTGACTAACTTCATAATCATTGGATGGCAATGCCCTTGACCCACAGGACTGCAAGGTGCTTTTGATTCTGGTCAACTTTGATGAACGGTCAAATCCTATCTGATTACTCTTTGGAATTTCCTTGACGTCAAATACCGACTTGCAATTTAAATTGTTTATTCACAAATGATAATTTTAATGCGATTCTCATGCAAATTTGAAAGATCATTTATTAAGAATGGTGTGGAAGTGTGTGACGAATGGACCATTAATCCAAACGCGGTGTTGATTTATTTGGTGTGAAGTATATAGCAAGAAGAATGAAACCGATGCTTAAGATTAGCAAATATGTGGGGAGTCAGTTTACGCAACCATGCTGTAGCATGCTTTCAGAATAAACCCTGCTTCAATTAGGTCTTTTGAGGGTTGTAACGTGGTCTGGCTCATGGTTATAGAAACAAAGGATATAAGGCTCAAAGTTTGATTTTAACCCACCCTTTCTTCATGATGGCCTCCATTCCTATGTTCAGCTAATTTGGTACATACATGTCTATAGTTGAACGGTGCAAGAGTGAAGATGATGACTCAAGATTTACCTGAAATGGCAATCACTTTATTTTTTTCTTTTGATGGATGTCAGTGACCCTTTTGACTTTTGACAAGGTGGTCACTAAATCTTATTTTGTTTCGAGAATCCGAGGACCTCTTTTGCTTTCTCTTTTTTTTATATCCCTAACTTTTGCCTAAGCTGCCTCTTTAGGTGTTCAACTTAGCGGGTTTTTTTCTTTTAACATATTTTTTGAAAGACTTGTGATTTCAAAATCATTGGTCTTTGAAGAACAAACTCTATAACAAGGATCTCATCTTGCAATTGAACGTGCAATCAGATTAACTGAACACTACCCATGCCCCAAGTTTATCGTAAGGGTTTAGAAATCCGAAGGAAACTCCTACTTTTAGGCTCGAAGTGGTTGACTAGGGATTAACTCCTTATATCTCCGGTGTTTAGGGGATTTGAAACAATGCCTGTACATCATCAGCAAGATTTTATCCGAAAGCATACCATGACAATTATGGGTATTTTGTTTTCGTCATCCTCCCTCCAATATTTGCTAAAACAAAGGTTTGATAAGTGGACGAGAGGTAAATGAATCTTTTTATATATTTTTGTTGTTGTTGATATAAGTGAAGAAAGAATGAGCGAACGCGACATGATTAATTCAAAAGAAACATGATCAATTCATTACTATTACCATTCAAACCAAACAATGTTTAAAAACAAGTAGCAAATGACGGGAAATAAACTTTAAATGCCTAGAAATGACAAGATCTAAAAAATTGCCAGCATTGGGTATTGGGATTTTTCTTTCTTGACTCGCAGTTGGGCTAGCCTTCTTGCTCATTGAGACCACCATGATAACCTTTTCCATGCCCATTCTCAACATTTTCTCCCATGCCAGAAACTGATGAGCTTGCCTGACCAGATGAAGGGTTGACGTTAATTTGAAGGCCTTGAGGCGTAAATGAAATCAATCTGGACTCAATCAATCCTTATACTTGGTACTTCTAACTTTTACAATCCTCAATCGTGTGTCCAGGTGCTCCAGAGTGGAATACACACCTGACATTTGCGTCATAGCCTAGAGGAGGAGGTGTTGGAGGAGGACCAAGTTCTCTTAGCTGGACCAACGAGTTACTGAGCAATAAAGGGAGGAGTCGACTGTACGACATAGAAATTGGGTCAAAGTGTTTCTCTGGCCTCCTTGGTCTGTTCGGGCCTCGCTGGACAGAGCTTCGACGCTGATTTGGATACGGATTCTTACTCTGCGGTCGGTTCCTTGGATTTGACTGAGAATTAGGCAATGATTGTTGATAGGTACGCTTTATAGGTCAAAATGGTAGGTCATGCTCACGAGGCATCTCTTGACTTGAGGGGGTCTTAAGTACTTCCACAGGATCAAGCGTTTTTGCGGCAACAACTGGTGCGAGGTTATTTTCCTTCCTCATTAGTGTTTGCAGGATCTCCATAATCAGGTTCACCTGAGTTTTCAGTTGCTTGACCTCCTCCTTCAACAATTCTTGGCCTTTCTGAAGCTCTTACATAGTGATTTGAGACATGTTTCCAGTTCTGAGCGAGTGTCAGGAAATCAGCTAGCTGGTTAGAAACAAAAGGTGGTATGAGGTTCTCGGGAAATGGTATGCAAAAATGCAGATGTAATGCACATGCAATGGATTGAATGCACTGGGATGGAATGCACTTAATTGTATATTAGCACACGGGCTCAAAGGTCAAGAGTACGAATCGAGGGTGAAAGTTAATTGATCTCCACACAAGGTTCTTTCTAGGTGTGGTCTAAGGTTTTAATAAGGAACCCAAAATCATAGGTTCGCACAAATGTTTTATCACATACGGCATGAGCATGTCGGTTGATAACTCCATCACATGAATCCTCATTTGGGTAAGATATTTGTGTCAAACCTCGCGAGAAGAGATTCTCGGGGATCCAAACTACGAAACCTTCGACACGGGGTTCTAGAAAAGGTTCTCACCAGGTGTGGTCTAATGTTTTAAACGGGGTCCCAAAGTCATGGATTCATATGAGTGTTCATCATGCATGACATGAACATGTCGGACGATGACTCCATCACATGAATCTCTTTTGGATGAGGTCCTCGTATCAAACCACACGAGAAGAGCTTCTCGGGGACCCATACTACGAGACACGTCGACACTGGGCTCTAGACAAGGATTTCAGCGTCATGGACTTCCTTGACTATTTGTTACGTATGTCAGTCATTGCCAGGCAACAAGCCGTCAAGAAAGTCTCTTCTGAACGAGGTCTTCGTATCGATCCAAACAAGAAGAGCTTCTCGAGGACCCATACTACGCGACCATCAATCTTAGTTGGCCAATGGTTTAAGGTTCTAAAAGGTCCTTAGAGTAATGGATTCCTAAGAAAACATTGGTTCAACACGCCAAGAGCTTGACGGTTTCCATCATTCTCAAAGAAATCTACTCTAAGCGAAGTTCTCGTATCGACTATCACAAGATGAGCATCTCGGAAGCCCATACAACTCAACCTCTCCTATCTCAATTTTAACACTCTAGACTCGGGTGAAGAGTCTTTCCCTCAAGTTTTTTTTTGTATCCAATCCATACCACGACGAATGAAACCACACAAGGTAAGATAAAATTGAATAAATAAGGGAAATCAATAAACAAACAAATAAAAGGAAACACCCAAACATGCAAAAACGTCCTAGGTTAGGCTTGACCCACTTAGGAAACGGTCCCCAGCAGAGTCGCCAGCTGTCGCTACGCGAAAAATGACACAGAGTCGCCATCGGATTTTATTTATCCCACGGGGGGAAAGGGAAATAGCGATAAAACCTTTGGGAAAAGAGCGTGGTCATCGCAACCAAGTCTTAGGGTTCGGGAGTCGGTTATGCGAGGGGAAGGTATTAGCACCCCCTCGCATCCATCGTACTCGATGGGAACCTCCTAGGTTATTTCGCGTGAATGGGTGTTTTATTCTAAAAGTTTGCTTGTTTAAGGAAAAGAGGGATTGGTTTATTTATTTTAATGCTCGCCAAGGATTGTGGCCCTTGTGCCTATGTATCCTCACTTAAAAGAAGTGAAGAATCAGAGCTCCGTAGTTCGGAGGCTTATGAAATTGTTGTTTGTTGGTTGATTTTATACCTTGAAAAAGGGTTTTGGATTGACGCCCTAAGGCGAAAATAGATTTGATGAGTTGATATTATTTTTAAGTTTTTTAAGAGAAATTGTTCTTGATTAGGATTATACACAAAAGACTTTGGATAGAAATGAATGTTTCGAATGACCAAGTCGAGCGCCTTGTATTCAAAACATTCAGAATGAGTGTAGGAGAGTTCCATTCTCATTCCTTTTCCACCACTTTAAAGTTCGTGGTGCATAATTCTAATTGTTTATGTTATTGTGTTTTGGATTTTTTATGAGAAAAGAGAACCACTTGATGTTGGATCAAGGTTTATTGTTTGTAAAAGTATTTGAAGCGATACGAACAAGGTCGACGGCGGACGCACAAGGCGGCCGACTTACAAGGGTTGAAAATGGCTCGATAAAATCGAGAGTTCGTTTTTGAAAATGGTTTTTGGAATCAAAAGTCACCAAGGACAATAACAATATTCACATACAATAATCATACAAACATAAGCTAGACGGCTCAAAAAAATTGAGACACACAAGAAAAACAGCACGAAGTGCCATCAAAGAGTTCACCGTGCGAACTCTTTGAATAAAGACAAAAAAAAACAGTAACTTCAAAATGTGACATTTTTGGGTTAACTTCCAACGGTGGAGGTTATGTGTTAATTTAGGCTTTTTTCAAAAATGTCACTTTTTGCACTTAACTTCCAATGGTGGAAGTTATGTGTTAATTTAGGCCTTTTTCAAAAATGTCACTTTTTGCACTTAACTTCTAATGGTGGAAGTTATGTGTTAATTTAGGCTTTTTTCAAAAATGCCACTTTTTGCACTTAACTTCCAATGGTGGAAGTTATGTGTTAATTTAGGCTTTTTTCAAAAGTGTCGCTTTTTGCACTTAACTTCCAATGGTGGAAGTTATGTGTTATTTCAGGCTTTTTTCAAAAGTGTCGCTTTTTGCACTTAACTTCTAATGGTGGAAGTTAGTGTTATTTCAGGCTTTTTTCAAAAGTGTCGTTTTTTGCACTTAACTTCCAATGGTGGAAGTTATGTGTTATTTCAGGCTTTTTTCAAAAGTGTCGCTTTTTGCACTTAACTTCCAATGGTGGAAGTTATGTGTTATTTCAGGCTTTTTTCAAAAATGTCGCTTTTTGCACTTAACTTCCAATGGTGGAAGTTATGTGTTATTTCAGGCTTTTTTTAAAAAAAAAACGTCACTTGTTGCACTTAACTTCCAATGGTGGAAGTTATGTGTTATTTTTGACTTTTTGTGGTTCTAAACCATGGACTCTTGGTCCCCTTGGGATCTTACATAGTATACACAACAATAACAACAACAT
The DNA here is from genome assembly GCA_963859935.3 of Lathyrus sativus. NCBI lineage: Eukaryota > Viridiplantae > Streptophyta > Magnoliopsida > Fabales > Fabaceae > Lathyrus > Lathyrus sativus. The sequence goes on along the minus strand of OZ012735.1, from coordinate 235,123,361 downwards.
TGATATGACAAATGCAACAAATGTAAAAAAACACCAAATATAAAAAGAGAGTAAAGTTAAGAGGATGGATACCAAAGATTTTCCTCCTTTCTTTTTCAAGCTCCAACTGGTTTTGGATAGATGTGTTCTTCACTCTATGTTATGGAAGTGTTGCTCTTCAAGAAGCTCCTCTTGTTTTTGGTGGTTTTCTTCTCTCTATTTTTTCTGGTTTTTTCTCTCCTCCAAGTGTAGTATCTCCTTCAATGCTTGCTTGTGTGTTGTGTTATGTGATGATAGTAAAGGAATACTATCTTTCTATCCTTGCTTGCAGCCCCTTTTTCACACTTTTCTGTCACCTTTTGCTGCTATCCCAATGCCACACTCCTTGCACAACTTTTCACTTTAAAATTTCCATTTTGGCAATATCTTTTACTACCTTTTTGTGCAGCTCCACTTTTCCTCTACTTCTAGTATGCTTGTGCTGCATTTTTCTGCTACAACACTCTACAATGCTGTCCCTCTTTGTGCCCATTGGTCCCTTGGTTGGTCATGCTTGAATATTCCCATGTAGCCAATTATCACTACTTTTTGACAGCATTTTTGAAAACTGATTTTTAGCATGTAGATGTATCATTTTCATGTTATTTCTTTGACCTTATGACATAAAAATAATTTTGTAACATGGCACATATGGTCATCTCTTGCATGGGGCTGTTTTGCATAATATTCACATTGCCCATGGCTAAGCAAACATAGTCTTGATCTTGACATTTTCCAATGTTGATTTAATTCTTAGATATTTCTTGGATATAATGTGGACTTGGTGTGGAATTTCCATAACATGAATTGGATTAGAGACTTGAATGAAGATTAGAAATACATTAATTTCTAAACATTATCTAGAGTTGGAACTCTTGTAACAAATGACATGATTGTAATGTCATAAGAATTTGTCTTTGTAATATTTTTACCTCCAATCTTGAATTCATGATGGATTTTCCTTGTACTTGAAATGGATGAAGTCTTGAATTATGCCTTTATGATATTGACTCATGCTTTGCAAATTTGAACTCCGCTTGATCAAGAACTTGAAACAAAGTTGGATGAAGAAATCTTGAATTATGCCTTGCATTTCATGTTCATTAGGAATGTTAATATTGAATATCCTAATATTGTGTCAAGTAACTTCTCCTTGAAGAAATCTACATGAGTAGACTTTCCCACTTAGATCAAACCTTGGATGATGAACCTCTTCTTCCATGTAGCCCAAGATGGACAAATTATCTTATTTGAGATGGAAAACACAGGAACCGACCCAATCCTTACCTTATGAACCCACATGCTCAAAATGCAAAAGAACCATGTATGATATGACAAATGTAGGGTATAAAGGCTAAAGGTGAAAATGAGGGTGTGACACCTGGTATGAAGCGTGATGTAACAGATAGTCGATGTTATAATGGATGTTATGACATCCACTACTGAACAGACTATAGAACTTAACAGTAAACAGAAAATGAAAGCAGTAAATAACACAGGGAATTGTTGACCCAATTCGGTGTAAATCAGACCTACTCTGGGGGCTACCAAGCCAGGGAGGAAATCCACTATAAGCAGTGTTAATTCAGAGCCAAACTACCAGTTTGCACTCTTCACTTAAGACCTACCCAATGCAACTTCAACCTAACACTAGACCTGAGTTCCTACTCACTCCCCCTCAATCACAGCAGTGATATCAACCCAATTAAATTACAGATTAAAACAAAGACACACTTCAAACAAATTTTGATCTTGCTTCACAACTTTAATCAAGAGACACATCACTCGTGCTTAAAAGCTTAGAGTGACACAATCAAAGTACAACTCAAAACACACTAGTCCAATGCAATCACCTAGGTGATGATTGCTTGGCTCACAAGAAACCCTAAGACACAAAACCACACGTGAAGAACAAATTACACACCAGAATTCTTCACTCACAATCTCTAAGTCCAGTCCATAATCAGGATTGCCACTTCTTTATTTATATGCAGTGCATGAACCTTGGGCCTAAGTGGCATAAGTTAGATTTAACCAAGTTAAACCCTTTTCCATAATTCAGGGTTGTTTCAATTAGGTCATAGGCCTTTCATGTTATGCTCAGCACTGCCTAACATTTCACCTGAGATAACTACGAACCCTAAAATGTTTCCTGAAATCTAGCATGACCTAACTCATGCATTATACCAGAAAAACAAACACATGCCCTTGCTGGTCGTTACATGATGTCATAACATCCAGCATGACATCCAATACACTCTGTTCTAGCTAACCAAACTTACACTGCAGTACACCACACACGAATGTCATGACATCAGTCAAGACATCTACAGACAACAATGTTTTACCATAAAATTTAGCCAATCAAGAACATCTACAAACTCCCCCTTTGGCAAATTTTTGGCTAAAACAATCTGTCACCATATCAGAAAACACATGCAGCAGAAGAATTAACAACACACATCTAATCATGCAGGATAGCTACTAGCTAATACTACCACTCAACACATATGTTGTACTACCAAATCAGATTCAACTACACTCCCAATCACACATACCAACTATATCAGCTTCTTGTCAATAATCAACCACTTAGGATCAATCTGTTCACACACAATCATCCATACTGTCAAGGCATCTAGGTTGACATTCTGAAAAGCACCTGTTCCACAATATAAAATACCATCTGGTAGTTCAAACTACGGATGTCACAACATTTTGTGGAACATCCTGTCATACTCCCCCTCAACTGATGCACAACCAAACACAATCTGCAAGCAACCTGCAAAAACACACACTACCACCAACAATTAGGATACTACTAAGTTCCAACCAGGAACACACATACACACACATCAGTGTAATACCCCAAATTTTACCCTTATATTTAGTCAGTCATTTCGCATAGCATCTCATATGTACATTTGCTAACCACTAACAAGTCATGAAGTGAGTTTGCTTTTCAGGAATCATTCCAAGGGCGTTTTGGTCATTTTACGTTGGTTCTGATGGATTCTGAAAAAGTGGTCTTTAGTTCTTGAGGCATTCAAATCACCATACCTGAAACAGTTTTTTATCATCAAAGGCGTCGACCCGATTTGAATATTGTTGAAAAAGTTGTTAGAAACATATTTGAATTTGGGTCGTTCGTTGCTTATGGTTTGTCTTAAGATATTCTGAGCAGTTTTCCGTTCGTTGATAAAGTGCAGTTTTGGATAAAAAAATAAGTGAGAGTTAGTTTGAATCTATTCAGATCTAATCAGGTTGCGACGAGATCATGGAAGGAATAATCAATTGGGATGAAAGTGTGTGGGATCTTGCTCATAATATTGTTCCATACAAAAGAGAGGTGAATTGGAATATTTGTTGAGTTAATCCATAAATATTTGTAATTTACAAATAAAGAAGTGAATTTAAATATTTTTGAATTTTATTCATGAATATTTATAATTTACAACTAAGAAGTGAATTTGGACAGGCTTGAATTTTTATTCACAAAGATTCATAATTTACAAAGTACATTTTATCCTAAAAATTCTAAGGCCTTCATGTCATTCCCTTAAGCTTCTCCGCAAAATCTCCGATTCACCTGCACATCAAAACAGAACAAACAGAATAGGAAAAATGTTAGAAGTTTTTTTGACACTCTCAGAACAATGTCATCATCGAGTGCCGGGAGTGGCACAACCGAAGCTGCGTCCTACCCCCGTTACCGATCCGCGCCATTGGCGTCAGATCAGGTGATCCCTGTTCTTATCATACGGGACAACCGAGAAAGATGAAGAAGTAAAAGAAGTTCGGGCCGATAAATGATTAACTGAAAAGGGTCTATGCCATCATCGAATAAATCCCATTTGGTTTCCAAACTGATACAAGGGTAAAGCAGCACAATCAATTTGGTCATAAACCCGGATGCCGACGGGTATGAGCCACTTTGTGTTCAAAGTTTGTCAACACCTGAAATTCACCACAACAGCATCAGTACAAAAGTTCATAACAGAACTCAACACCAAAACAGTTCATAAGTTGCACCTAAATTGCATAAACCAAACAATTCACAGGATGCTCAAATTGAATGAAATTTCAATTCACAAGCCGCTGAACCAGCTCGAAAAATAGAATGGCAAGTACATCAAAGGAATCAATTTCAAGAACAATATCAGTTCATAGGCTGTCTAAAAATTAAATGCAAATCATTATTCACAGCCACAGAACAACAGAACAGTCCCGGAAACAAGTCCAGTTCTTACCACAGAAGAAATACTCAGCAAAATCGAAAAGCATACGGCCAATTCAAAGAACCAGTTCAGTAGAAAAAACCAGAAGCATGGCACGGATCAGCAAACATCAAACCTAGGTTAAGATCCAAAGTTTGGATCATACCAGTCAAGCTCGAGGCGCGCATGTAAGTCAAACAAGGAAAGGTGAGGGCTCAGTCTGAACATCATTGCCCCAAGCTATAATGGAATCAATTGAGACAAACCATCTGCAAACAGAGGAGATACCAGAAAACTGAGTCCAATGGTGAATTAGACACCATAACAAGAACTCATGAAACATCAGCACACAATGGTATCCAACATAGGATTCAGACGAAGCGTCATCATAATCATTGACCTCCCTCGGCAAAAATCGTCGACCCGGCAACATCCATTCTGAAAGATGAAGAGAAAGAAGTTAACAGAACTCATAACAGAAAACCAGAAGAACAGATAAGCTGATAACCAAGACAAGCTGATATTCAATATCCCCCAGCCATATCACATCTGAAACAACAGCAATCCAATAAGGATCCCAAGCTTGGTCAGTCAAAATTCGCCTCGAATAAGGTCCCAAAAGCCAAAGTCTGAAAAAAAAACAACAATCAAAGCGACATCAGTTTCAGATTACCTACGAGCAAAATCACACCAAAGAAGATAGGGAAGATCATTATGTAATCAGTTCGAGGTAAGCTCAATGTGGAAAATCGAAAACATGATGCATAAGGCTCAGCTATGCATCATCGCCCTGGACCCACGTCGAACCCGAGTTAACCAAAGCATGAGCTACACCAGGAAAAACAGCGCATCAGCAATCCAAACAAACCATAAAACATGAGAATCTATATCTGATAAACAACCAAATCGACAAAGGAAATGGATATCAGAATGGAACCAGCTCGGTCAAAACCACATCTACAAGAGAGTCCAAAGGCATCAAAGGGTGTATCCGAACCAATTGGCTCAGACCCTAAGGTCATCATCGCCAAATGACCTTCCTCGGCAACTTTGACTCAATCGAAGCATCAACATCAATTCACTGAAAAAAGAAGAGGAAAAGTTAATTCGAAGTGGAAAATCCAAAAGCCGTGAAGACCAAACCAGATATCAATTCGTGAAAATCCGCGGAACCCTAAAAGGAAGGGAATCCAAAACGAAACCTCAATCGAATCTGAAATCCAACCAAATCAGAACATATCAGAATCCAATCAAGACAAAAATGGCAAGTTCAAATCATATCAGAAATCCCAATCAAAATCCAATCATCACAAAATACGAATAAAATCAAATCTTATCAGTAAAATATAACGCAAATCCAACAACATCCAAGGCCCAAAAAGAGAAGATATAAAGGGACGATCTCACCTCAGAGAAAACCCTAAGAGAGGATCGCGAAAACCCTAGACAAGAAGCGGCGAAGCAAACCTCGTTGAAACCCTAGAGAATAACGGTGGAGAAATACGAGGAAATGGTGCACAACAATCGCACACAAAGCACCTGTGACCACCGAGATCACCTTCACCAACGGTGGGTAATCAGCGGCGATCACCTCCCGGCCTCAGAGGACTCATCATCGACCAATATCACCATTGATCATCCATAAAAACACAAAGCCTGTTAGACTCAGACACAAGGAGATTCTCGGTGTCATCATCGTCGTCACCCCGCCGTTGAAACCGGAAACGTAAGCCCTCACTTGGTTAACATGTTGTTTTGCTCTGTTTTCAGGAAAAAGCGGAAATAGAAGCCATAAATGGAGAAGAAGAATGAGCGAAATCGCGACGAGAATGCGAGCGAGAGAGAATCGAGAGAGAAGAAGAAGAATGCAAGCGGCGCCGCAGAAAGGCGTTTAGGGTTATGAAACCCTAAAAAAAAAAAAGAAAACCTTTTGATTACAATCACTTCCACCGGGTTGGGTCCGGGAGTGGTGACCGGCCCAACCCTTTTATTTTTTTAACTTTTTTTTCTTTTTTTTATATATATAATTAATTAATTAAGTCATTAAACCTTTTTTAAAAAAACTAATATTTAGGTTTTATATAAAAATAATAATTTAAAAACATTTTCAAAAATATTAAAATTAAAACAATTTTTTTTAATAATTAGAATAAATTTTTTTTAAAACTAGAACTAAGACCCTTTTTTAAAAACCAAGAGAAAATATATTTTTTAAAAATTAAAATCCTCCTTTTATTTATTTATTTATTATCAAGTTAAAAAAAAACTAAGCTTAGATTCATGTTTTAAATTAAAGCTCTCATAAAATAAAAACCCACAAAAAATGTCCCATAACTTCATGTTTCTGCTTTCATAATTTTGTTTATTAACCTAGTTCGTTCACTGTGCAGCTTACCAGGTTATTTCCTTATGTTTGCGTCCTTAAATTTGAATTGTATCACATTATTGTAATTGTTCCTCCATTGTAACCTCGCGAACCTAATAATCGCGCTTACGTTTCTGCATTTAAAATTCTGCTGATGTACGATTTCAATTATCTCACACGTTCATCAATTATTCTGTCACATTGCACACATCCGAAGGAATTAGGTCTAGCATATGACCGCCGCGTCAATAGTCCTCAATTTCAAAACCTTACAACCTCACAAACCCTAATTTTCACAAATGCCTCGCCGCAGGCAAGATTACAGTTTTACCCCTAGCATTAGGTCAAAGAGCCGCCGCGCTCATTTTAGGGTTTCCCGCCGCGGAATCCCTAACCTAATTTAACCCTAATTACAACTTAACAATTCAACGTAGAGATTTGGAGTTTCTACACTCCACGTAAGCGTGTCCTTAAGATGCGTTTATTCCCCTTGAGACCTTGACCACAGTCAAGAAGTCTCTAACCTCCCTTTTGAGGGGAACTATGATTACTCTGATTCCACTCCCGTAAGGATACGTAGGCACAAGATGCGATGTCTTGCCGAGTAAACTTAGAATTAACCCCTTAGGTCTCCTTTCTCACTTCTAATCCTTTGTACATATACCTTAAGCAAATAAATAAAGCAAATAGTAAACATCTGAACAAAAGGTTCCTGTAGAGTACTACAGAAGTTTAGGGTGCTAATACCTTCCCTAAATTTAACCAACCCCCGAACCCTAGATCTTTCCCCGCATTGTGTTTACGATGCAAAAATAGGTTTTCCCTTTTTGACCTTTTCCTGCGGATAAATCAAAGAGCGGTTGTGAATTGAATTGCGATTCAAACTCATTAATAGTTTGTGATCCTATTTCCACCGCAACAATCAGTATCAGCAATAACATCAAACACGCAAGATCATCATCCTGCTCACAATCAGGAGATCAACTCCAGCACAACAGCGCACCTGCAAATTAACTCAGAGCAGCAACATATCATCTTCCACCTGTGAGGGACATCAACTAAACACACCTAAGCCTGCTCACAACAACTACTTCTCCCCCTTTTTAACCACAAATTTAGATTATAACTAAAGAATTAGTATTAATCAAACAAGGTTGGAAACACAGATGTTAAAGAAATATTATAACACAGCAACACATAAAAGTTGTTCACATAATAATTTGTTTTGGAGCAAACAAACTAAGAACTCTAGTCATCAGACTCAGAGCCAACATCATCACTATCACTTTCTTCATCAGTGCCATTCTCAGAACTGGCAGTTGCTTCTTCTGATTCAGCCTCCTAGTCATCACTTTCTCCAGACCCATCATCATGCTTATCCTCATCAGTGTCATCAAACTCAGCATCTTCACCCTTCTCAAGAGAGCTGATCAACTTTTCTAGAGTCAGCTTACGTGTCTCCAGCTCTTTGCATGTCTCCTTGAGCATAGCAATGACTTCAGCTTTCCCTGTTTTTGAGCTCCCCTTGGATGTCTCAGCAAAAGTCATGACAATGTCAGGAACATGAGTTCCTTGAAACAGTTTGTGGTGAAAAGACAAGGGACTCTCTCTCTCTCTCTCTCTCTCTCTCTCTCTCTCTCTCTCTCTCTCTCTCTTGCTCACAGAGTCATTTTCTTTTAGGATATTAGGATACTGATTCAAGATGATCCCACAGATAAGAGATGGAAAAGCAATGAGGTCTTTCACACTGTAACTGCCTGCATGTTTCATTGTTTGATTAAGGATGTAGGTTCCATAATCAAACTTTATCATAGTTCCAACATCATAAATGAACTTCCCCAGGACAGTAGCAATAGTTGATTTATGGTTTGTGGGCACCCAGTTGGCAGCTCTAATCTTATACAGCATATCATACTTCACACTTAGTTTACTGGCAACCAGTTTCCCTTTTAAGGGCCAACTTTTGACCTGGTTGGCAGTTATAACTTGACAAACTTTGTTGTCAGAAGCAGCTAGATCAGGTTGAGGTTCATCTGATCTTCCTAGATAGTTATTGATGACAGTTGAGGAGAAGGTGACATACTTTCCTCTTACATACACTTTTCCAAACTCATTTGACTTTCTATCAGCACAGTCTTTTGATAGATTCATTATGAACTCCTTCACAAGTATTTCATAGCACTTAGAAACCTGAGTGACAGTCCTCATCAAATCAGCTACATGAATAAGATTCATGATCTCCCTAGTGTCAAGTGCATTTTGATCCAACTCTCTCTCTCTCTCTAAGGCCAACCTCTTTTGGTACACATATTTCCACCTATTGACACTAGAGGGATAATGAAATGAGATGTTATCAATATGAACCTCAGGTACACTAGCAGCAAGTTTGCTGGTTGTTGGCTTCTTCTTGGGTGGGATGTCAGTGACATCACAAGCAACATCCGAGTCTGAGTCAGCTTCAGTACTTATTTGAGCCTTTCTTTTCTTTGGAACCACCTTGCTCCAAGCTTTAGTAGGACCAACATGAGTACTTTTTGACACAGCTCTCTTCTTGGGAGGACTCTAAGCAGTTGCCTTCTTTCTTTTCCTAGCCATGATCCTTTTAGCTATGCTAGGGTTGATAGGATTAGTTCTAGAACCAGAATCGGGATCTCTTGTAAAAATGTCAGCACTTTGTAGGTCAAAGTCCCCAAGCTCCACACAATCCTTTCCAAAGTGATGTCTGTTATCACTATACATGGTTCTGTTATGCTGAATTGGGTTCATATTGATGGCAATAAGATTGTCACAATATAATGTCATGACATCCTGAGTGACATTGCTTCCTTCATGCTGGTCATCATTCATGGATTCCATCAAATCCATGTGTAACAGGTCTAGATTTTTGGACGTTTTATGATGTCCACTCTTTGGATGTGCCATCTTGGCTTGCCTGCCAACCTGACATTTACCACAACCTTTTCTTTCATCTAGTGTTAACCTTGGAGTTCCTCTTACTGCTTCCTTAGATATGATCTTTTTCATCCCTTGAAGATGTCCATGTTTTTTAAGCCACAGTTGATCCTCCTTTTCTTCTTTGGTCATAGTACAGACAGTGGAGTTACTTTTAGGCTCCCATAAGTAACAATTATTCTTAGCTCTAGATCCTCTCATGGCTTCACTACTACAAAAATGACTTTTGGCAGCGCATAAAAAGACAACGCTTTATGAAAAAGTGCTGCTAAAGAGTCATGAAAAAAAAGAAAAAAATAGCATACCTTAGACAACGCTTTAAGAAAAGCGCTGCTAAAAGTATGTCCTAAGAAAACGCTTTTTTAAAGCGCTGCTATAGGTGTAACCTACGAGAGCGCTTTCTAAAAGTGCTGCTAAAGGGGGGGGGGGGGTCTAAGAAAGCGCTTTCTACAAAAGCGCTGCTATAGGGCGTACAAAAGAAAGCGCTTTTAAAAAGCGCTGCTATAGGTCCTGCCTAAGGCAGACCTTAGAGAGCGCTTTTCAAAAGCGCTGCTATAGGTTTAAGTAGAATAAATTTAAAAATACCCACCCGAATTTTTCCAGAAACAGAACAGTCGTGTATCCTTCTTTCCTTCTTTCCCTCTCGCGAACATTGCCCTATTCACCGTCGACGCATTCCGTCCATTGCCTCCGTCCGTCGCCGTCCCCCGTTCATCTTCGTCCTCCACTTCCACTGTCAGCGCATTTCCACCATTTTTACGGTATTTGAAGTTTTTCATTTTTCATTTTTCTCGATTATTCTCTTGGTTTTTCATTTTTCTAAACTAATAGATTTAAACTTTGGATTGAAACTGATTTAATCTTTCTATTAGTAATAGTTAGATGGAATTAGGATAGTGAGAGATTGAAGGTTAGTCGTTAGGGAGTTAGTGTTAAGGATTAGTTAGAACTATTGGTTATTTTTGGAGCTTGAACTGAGGTTAGTTATGTTAAGAGTTTAGTTTATGTTAATTTGTTGAGATGTGAATTTGACTTTGAATCTCACTTGGTGTTGTGATGCTGTTAGGATAACTACTTGAGAGTCAATGAAACTTGCTTGTTAAATTTGAGACATATTGGTCTTTAGAATAGATGGTTGGAGAGTACTGACCACACTAACTTTACAAATATTACTTTCACACACATAGTTAGAGAAGAGAATTTTTGCGTTGATTTTTTTTGCTAATATAAGTAGCAGTGCAGATTTTTTAATTACTTTTGTTTCTATCCCTATTAAAATTAAAGAGAATTTTAATTTGTAAAAAATATGTTAGGTATAACTTTCTTTAAGTTTTCTCGTTTTTTATGGTATTTTATTTTGTTCCTCATTTTATAGTTCCTTAGTTGTTCCACTTTTTTCTTTTAATATTATAAGGCTTTATTAAAAGAAATTATCAAATATATAAGAAGTTGTTACATTATTGCAAGTTTTTATCAACAATTGATGTTCCAAGAATTATTTAATGTTAATTATGTTATTAATTATGTATATATTTCTTTGACATTCATTTGATATTTTGGATTTTTTGAATTACAGGTATTATGGCCACCAACGAGGAAAATTCACATAATGAAAACGAAACAACAAAAGACGTGGAAGGCGATATTAAAATAGGAATAATGATTATGAAAAAAATCATCTGTGTGAGAGATAAAGGTGTAAAGTATGATGTTCATTGGAGTGAAAGAGATCAATTAATTGAGCCTAACGGTGCGATGCTGACAAGTTACATTGGAGCACTTGTTCGTTCGCAAATTCCAATTACTTGCGATAATTGGAGAATTCCTTCGTTACAACCGACTAAAGACAAAATTTGGAGCGAGATACAGATATGATATTTGATATTTTTTAATTATGTCGATGGTTACATATTTAAATTAATTATACTAACATGTTATATGTACGTTTATTTGTTTGCAGAGATCTTTTAATATTGATGATTGCAGGAGAAAACATTGTCTTCAATTGGCTGGAAAACGACTGATAGGATTTAGAGTGTTTTTAATGAACAAGTTTCTTAAAGATTCTGATGGAAACTTTGTTGAATCAGAGCGTCCAAAGAAGTACGCTGATCTGATTTCAAATGAAGAATGGGAGACATTTGTTGCCAAGCGAAGAAGCAAAGAATTTTGCGTAAGTATAACTTATCATGAACAATGTATAATATATATACTTCTTCCACAGGAGTTTTGATATGACTTAAACTTGTTTTTACAGGTTGTGAGTGAGGTAAATCGGAAACGGGCAACAAAACCCGCGTATCCATACAAAAAAGGGCGTTTGGGATATGCACGCTTACAACAAAAAATAGTAAGTATATATAAATGCTTTAATATTATATAGTTACAAAAAATAGTAAGTATATATAATGGGGTATGAATGCTTTATTATCCGTCTTAATGTGTAGTTATAAGAGGAGAAAAGTGATGCAACATCTCTTCTGGACCATGTTGTGTGGAAGGCTGCCTGTGTGGGAAGAGATGGAGTCGTTCAGGAAGAAGTTCAACAAGTATTTGAATAATGTGTAAGTACAACATTAGTTTTGTCGGTAACTCAAAAGTGTATAATATATTTATATATGCTTTTATCTATATTTCAGGAGACTCTATCCCATACTATAACTGCAGCTGAGGACGAGGATTGTAGGAGCTCACTGAGTCAGGTGTTAAATATTCTTGAGTATTCTGGGCGTGTGAGGGGTAAGGGATTTGGTGTCACTCCATCAAAACTGTATAAGCATCCAAAGAATAAAAATCCTAGCAATAAAGAAGTGATGGAGACGTTGGAGGAATTGAAAGCTCAGATTCGTGAATTACAGAAGGACAAAGAGAGATACATGTCAGAAAGGCGTGGTCCAGAGTGTAAAGATACTAGCGATAAAAATAGTATCAATTGTCCGCAGAAGCTTCCAGAGGTAATTGTATATATTACATTGAAATTAATATAGCACAATTTTCTTAATTGACACATTAATCATATTCATTATTTGTTTAGGGCATTTCACCTTGTCGGCTATATTTATCGTCACCGGCTTATCGCATGGTTGGCAAGGGAAAAGTACATAACACTTTGGGAGACCTACTTCACCATAAACTGCTCCCTGCTAGATTTTTGAAAGTATCAGTTGATATTGCGTTAGAGGGGGGTGCGTTGTTGCCTATACCAGATGATGTTTCGGACGTAACAATGGTAGGAGACGCAATAGGATCGTATGTTGCATGACCGTCACATCTCATTTTCATAGATGATGAGGTAGGTTAAACACCATTATGAAGTATTCAAATGTTTTATGACCCATACATGAAAGTTATTCTTACATTTACATTTACTTATTTACATGATGATCTTAGACTCCTATAAAATCCAAATCAAAAGATAAAGGAATTATTGTGCGGGAAACCGATTCAGCTGCATCAAAAAATCAGGTACTATTACAGTTACATGATGATCTTATTATACATTAATTACTGAATTTATATGACTTTTAGGTTCATGATCAACAGTTGCAACAAGTCAGCAAGGGTAAGATGCCTGAATCTAGCAAGGTGCCCAACAAAAAAAAGGCCGAGCCAAAAAAAGCATTTGTTCCTCGATTTAGATTGTGCCTTGAAACATATGTAGGAACAACATATGTGGTTGAGGGTGGCATCCGTCAAATACCTATGCAGGAAGGTATTTTCGGTTTTGAATATGCCGAAACAATTGCCAAGGAGGATTTGGACCAGATTTTCCAACATTCTGAATTGGGCATCGGTGTTATGCATTCCTACATCAGGTAATACTCTGATTAATTTTAATTAAATAATTGAACAATTTATTTGCTCATTTAAATGAATATTCTAATGTTGATTATATTTTTATGGGTAATGTTAACTTGTTCCCTAAGGGCACATGTTAAGAAATTCATAAATAAAAAATTTGTATTGAAAAAAGTAATAAAAAAATTAATTATAAATTTTTAATAAAAACAATACACAAGTTCCAAGAAAACATTTCTACATTTAGTTCTTAACATGTGCCCCTAGGGCACAAGTTAACATTACCCTATTTTTATTTAAGGTTATTGTATGACAAGATGTTGGTCCCGTATGATTTGACTTCAAGATTCGCATTCTTATCTGCTAGCTGTATCAACGCATGGTCAATCGATCACACTCCAGATGTAGTCAGAGATTATTTTGTCAAGTCATTTATGGCCGCAGATACAGAGAAGTTGTACTTTTTGCCATATAATACTGGTCATGGGTTAGATTTCATTCTAAAGTCATTTATTATAATTATTCGTTTTTTGCCATTCTATATAACATTTCCGTCTAAACTTTTGTCTTATTTTACAGTGGACTCTGGTTGTTGGTCGCGATTAATCCGATGAAAGAAATCGTATATTATCTGGATTCATTGGATGGTGATCAAACAAAATATCCTCATATGAAGACTATGGTTGATACGTAAGTGATGAGATATACTGTTCTTAATAATTATTTTTATTTATTATGTGAGACTGTTCTAAATATTCGTTTATATTATGTTAGAGCTATACAAATATTTCGGTCGCAAAGAGAAGCAAAAGTGCCAAAAAGGAAGGCTAACAACATTAGCTGGATCAGAGTGCAGGTATATTTTCACATTTTTTACTGTTATAGTGATTCTAGTTGATAAAACTATTTAAACTATATATCCTGATAAATGATCGTTTGTTTTTTCCATTTACAGTGTCCTCGTCAGCGCAATGGGATTGATTGCGGATATTTTGTATTGCGCTTTATGAAGGAAATTATTCACTCGGGTTAAATAGATATTCCAGTCATGGTATGGATAAATTCATAAACTTGAAGAATAGACAACGCTTTTAAGTAAAAGCACTGCTAAAGAGTGGGGGAAGGGGGGGAGAAAAGAAAGCGCTTTTAGAAAAGCGCTGCTAAAGTGGGGGGGGGGGGGAGGGGGGAATAGGAAACGCTTTTCAGAAGCGCTGCTAAAAGGTGGGGGGAGGGGGGAATAGGCAGCGCTTTTTAGAAGCGCTGCTAAAGGGGGTGGAATAGGCAACGCTTTTTAGAAGCGCTGCTAAAAGGGGGGGGGGGATAGGGGATTAGGCAGCGCTTTTGAATAGCGCTGCTAAGGGGGGGGGGGAATGCTGCTAAAAGTGTTGCTAAAGGGGGCTTATAGTAGCGCTTTATCCATAAAAAAAAGCGCTGCCTTTACCTTTAGCAGCGCCATTTTAGGCAACGCTTTTAAGCGCTGCTAAAGGCCAAAAAAAGTGTTGCTAAAGGTCTTATTTGGCATAGTGCTTCCTCATTTTCTCCATTGGTGACAACACATTCACCCTTAGTGAATTTGACATTGAGTCCTTGGTCACAGAGCTGACTGATACTAATAAGGTTTACAGTCAGTCCTTTAACCAACATAACATTATCCAGTTCTGGAACACCAAGATAGTCTAGTTTTTCAACACCTTTAATTTCTCCTCTAGCTCCATCACCAAAGGTTACATGACTCGTGGAATGAGGTTTGATGTCCACCAAAAGGTTCTTTATTCCAGTCATATGTTTAGAACAGCCACTATCAAAATACCAGTCTTCTTTGGCTGATACCCTTAGAGAGTTATGAGCTATTAGAGCCACATCCTTAGCAACCCATTTTTGTTTCTTGATAGGAGCAGCTTGGTTGGGTTTGACTTGATCAGTGTGGCTGGGAAATCCATGCAGTCTGAAGCAAAAAGGCTTTATGTGTCCAAATCTTCCACAGTAGTGACACCTCCACCTTTGGAACTTTCTCTTTGTCTGGTTCATGCTTTTGTTCCCCTGATGCTGTGACATCGGTCGTGACATCCGGTTTGACCTATAGTTTTCAGGCTTTGGCCTCTTGAACCCCAAGATGGGTTCCTTTTCACCAACAAAACCTATTCCAGACTTGTCTCTTTCTTTCTGACCACTTTGTAGAATTTCTTCTAGAGTGTCAGTCTCATTGTTCAACATCCTGACAGACTTTGACATCTGATCAAGTTTGGAATTCAACAAACTGACCTCACTGTTGAGTGAGTATCTGGTTGCAAGATTCTCTTTCTTCTCAGCCTCCAACTCCCTTATGAGTTTCTTTTGCTTCTCCCCTTGTTGGTACACTTCAGCACTTCTGATACACAACTTTTTATATGAAGTTGCAAGCTCATCAAAAGTCAGCTTATCTTCACTAGAATCATCATCAGATACACATACACTAGTTAGTGCAGTGACATGTTTTGCAGATTCCTCTTCTGATCCACTCTCAGAATCTCCATCAGACCAGGTGACAGTTAGACCTTTCTTTTGCTTCTTGAGGTAAGTGGGACATTTAGCTTTAATATGACCATAGCCTTCACATTCATGACACTGAATTCCTTTGCCTTGGTTGGACTTTTCTTCAGATTTACCTCTTCTGTTGATGTCAGAGGAGATGTTCTTGACATTAGGTTTTCCCTTCTGATCTATTCTTTTCATGAGTCTGTTGAATTGTCTTCCAAGCATAGCTATAGCTTCTGATAGATTTTCCTCACTCCCACTATTGCCTTCATCTGAGTCCTCTTCAACATTTGATACAAAATCTATGCTTTTGTTCTTCTTCTCAGCATTTTCACACATTCCCATCTCAAAGGTTTGGAGAGAACCAATGAGTTCATCAACCTTCATGTTGCTGATGTCTTGAGCCTCTTCTATAGCAGTAACCTTCATGGAAAATCTCTTGGGAAATGATCTGAGAATCTTCCTTACAAGCTTTTCTTCAGACATTTTTTCTCCTAAAGCTCCTGAGGTATTGGCAATCTCCAGAATATTCATGTAGAATTCATGAATAGTCTCATCCTACTTCATTCTCGGATTCTCAAACTTAGTAGTCAGCATCTATAATCTAGACATCTTGACCTTAGAGGTACCTTTATGAGTTATTTTGAGAGTATCCCAAACCTCTTTGTCCAGTTTACAATGATGCACAAGTCTGAAGATGTTCTTATCTATCCCATTGAATAAAGCATTCAGGGCCTTAGAATTCCCAAGAGCCAAAGCTTCTTGCTCTTTGCTCCACTCTTCTTCAAGTATTAGCACAGTTGATCCATGTTTATCTGTCTTTACTGGATGTTCCCATCATGAGTTAGCTGCTCTCCAGGCCTTGCTATCCAGAGACTTCAAGAAAGCTATCATACGAGGTTTCCAGTAGTCATAGTTAGAACCATCCAGAATTGGTGGTCTATTTGTGAATCCTATATCCTTGTCCATAGTACCAGAATTTATCTTCCCTAGATCTCACCCAGAAAATAACAGGTATGGTGCCTGCTCTGATGCCAATTGAAATTCTAGTAACAGATAGTCGATGTTATAACGGATGTTATGACATCCACTACTGAACAAACTATAGAAATTAACAGTAAACAGAAAATGAAAGCAGTAAATAACACAGGGAATTGTTGACCCAATTCGGTGCAAATCAGACCTACTCTGAGGGATACCAAGCTAGGGAGGAAATCCACTATAAGCAGTGTTAATTCAGAGCCAAACTACCAGTTTGCACTCTTCACTTAAGACCTACCCAATGCAACTTCAGCCTAACACTAGACCTGAGTTCCTACTCACTCCCCCTCAATCACAGCAGTGATATCAACCCAATTAAATTACAGATTAAAATGAAGGCACACTTCAAAAAAATCTTGATCTTGCTTTGCAGCTTCAATCAAGAGACATAAATCTTGAATCTTTTCCATAATTCAGGGTTGTTTCAATTAGGTCATAGGCCTTTCATGTTATGCTCAACACTGCCTTGCATTTCTCCTGAGATAACTACGAACCCTAAAATGTTTCCTAAAATCTAGCTTGAGCTAACTCATGCATTATACCAGAAAAACAAGCACGCACCCTTGCTGGTCGCTACCTGATGTCATAACATCCAGCATGACATCCAATACACTCTTTTCTAGCTAACCAAACTTACCCTGCAGTACACCACACACGAATGTCATGACATCAGTCAAGACATCTACACACAATAATGTTTTAACATAAAATGCAGCCAATCAAGAACATCTACACACTTGTATCTTCTATTTTATTGTGTTGATTAGTAGCATGAGTAGGATCAATACGATATTGTGAGGATGTGTGATAATAGAGATGAGGAACTATGTTCAAATACTTAAATTAGTTGAATACATATAAAAAGGGTTAAGCGTATGTACATATTCTGATTATGGCATTTAGTATGAAGCAATCATTTATCTGATATGGGTGTCATCTTTGTTTTCTGTTTATCTTTGATTTAAACCGCTATAGACATATACTCTTAAGATCTAGATCCAGGCTGATTACCTGTTAGGTTCTAAACTCTAGACATAGATTTAGGCTTCACATTTACGTGAGTATCAGTTATTAATGCTCTGTGTTGTTGAGTTGTGTGAGACATCACCAATGAAACAATATAGTTGTTCTCTCGATGTCGCATTAGATATAACCTCTTTTGTGGGTGATACGTGAGGATATTAGACGAATGATTAATTTGTGTTTAATTATTCAGAAGAATGCATGTGTTATCGATTGATGAAATTACAATCCCAATAAGGCTTCTTTTATTTTAAAGTCTTTATTTTATGTTTTCAGTCTTTATATTTTCTGCCTTTATATATGGTACCTTCAACCTTTTAACCATAATTATTACCACAAGCTTAGAAATGTAGATATTGTTGAATGGAATTTGATCCCTTGCACCGATCCCTGTGGATACGATAAAACCTAGAATTCTTCCAAACTTACTTTTGCTTGCCGCTTTACCGCTTCAACAGTCAATTGAAGGAGTTGACTTTTTCAGGCGCATATCGATCCTACCACTCGTCAAAGCGGGAGAACTAACTTGACAAAGCCGGTCAAAAAAGGAAATAGGTAAAAGGGAATCAAACATATGTCTCATTATTGTACTTTCCAAGAAATCATGGTCAAATTTGTGTCCCTTAAATCATAGGTCAGGGATTAACCCTAAATCACGACCTCGATCAATATTCAGTCTAAGTACAAGTTATGTTATTTATTTTAAAAACAAGATTAAAGAAATAAGCGCATTGTGTCGCATCTATTGCACCACCCATTTAAGAGCTAGCCACTCGAAAGGCGTAGGAAATGAAGCTCGTAGATGTCCACCTCAAACTAGGCTCAAACCTAGGGGCATGAAAAGGGACCTTGTAAATTCTGTTCAAGAGGGGACATCTGTTGAAACAAATGCCTAGGACAACAGAAACTACTAGTTTATGGAAAATTATAACTTTTGGAGACAAATGACATACACGACGTCTAGGAAATGATGAAGTAGAAACAAACAAAACTAGTTTACAAGGAAGATATAACCGATTAACTTTTATAAAATGATGAAGTAGAAAATTAATAAAGAATATAAGAGATTGGTAACCTAGTTTAGTGAAGCCACACCTACGTATGGGGGGAACTCTATCCAAGAAAGGAAACCCATTACTTTGAATTAGTACACTTAGTCTTACAAATAAGCTCTATGTTGTTCAAAGCCTCTTCCTAATACTAGTGTCTTTCTATTTAAGGACTCCCCCTAAATATGAGAACCTACTCACTTTCTTTACAATCACACAACCCGTGATTAGTGTTTACAACTCAATACACAATATTGAAGATTACAACTCAACTAGGACAAACCTTATATACCAAGGTACTGAAACATAGAGGCGTACACAAAGATTTAACCTTAATCTAGTTATGGAATTAGCATCGAATACAATAAGAATTAAGTTCTTAAACTTATAGACTTAACATCTTGGAACAAGGTTTACAATTCAATAAAACCAAACTCTATGCCTTATAATATGAAATGAGGTGCAAGAGTGATGCACATACAAAGACTCAAAAGATAAACTCTAACAGTAGGTATCTTCAAAACATGAACACCTGAAAAATAAGGTTTGGGTCTTCTTAAATAGCAATGCAATACTAGGATTTTATTCTTGGATTTCTAATTTAATTTTGTCCAAAATAATAGTTGAATCTTGTTGGATTTGATTTACTCAATAAACTTCTCCAACAAAAGGTTTGATTTGTTATAAATTCAAATTCAAATTTAAATCTTCATTAAAATTGATTTGATCTTGAAACAACTGTCAAACAAATCACACAAATGCATTTCATTAAAATAGAAACAAATTTGATCGAATCTAAACTAGATTTTCACTCCAAAATGCAACTATCTTGGCCTGCTGCACCAGGACCAGATGTTGCACTGCACATGTTGGAACAGGGGCATGATAGTTGTTTTCAAGTGAATTCATGTGTTTGGGACAAGAAAATCAAGGAGAAACATAAAATCAAGAGTTTAACTAAATTAGGGTTTTGGTTTAAATTTTTTTAAGTGTAGAAAAACCCTAATTCTAGCTATCTTGCAACTTTCATAACTTTCTCATTTTTGACCCAATGAGGGCAAACTTACTATCAAATTAAAGAGGACATCATGAGCTACAAGTTTATGGAAGGAAACATGTCCAAATGATTCATGGTTTGGGAGATATGATGAGCTAAAGTTGGAAAAATGGAGATTTTGACATTTCAAGACGTAGTATTTTTTCTAAGTATAGAAAATCTGTTTGAGGTATCTACTTTCAAGCCCAATTTTCATGGTAATACAAGCTTCAATTGAATTTTCCTACAATGTAAGAGTTGTAGAGAATCCTCCAAGATTTCTTTTGATTACTAAATCATCTCCATTGGATGTGTAGAGCTTAAATTATAATCTCTCTAAATTAGGGTTTCAAAGTTGTTAAGTTTAGCAAGTTGTTTGACAGATTTTTCAACCAAGTTTCCAAGACATTTTTCATCTAGCTCTTCATCTCAAATGAATTTTTCCCATAACATGAAAGTTGAAGATCATTCTTCAAGCTTTCCATCCATTACAATAAATCTCTCATTGGATCAAAACTCAGCAAGATATGTGGATTCAAAGTTGAGGTTTCAATTATGTTAGAAGTCCAATAACTTAGAATTTTTCTAAGTTACTTTGGATAATTTTGAGGACATGACTTCCACCCATTATTTATCATTGATTCAAGAGGTATCTCAAGTTGATTTAAACATCACCATTATTCACCATTTGAGCCAAGATTCACTAAGCTATGCTTGCTGAAAGTAGTCTACCTTGACCTAGTGTTTATGCATCATTTTGTTGAAATTATTGGCACAATGTTGAACCATTTCTTGTAGCAGCTTATGCTTCTCAATCACATGCATAAGCCACTCTTTGTCTACTCCAAACATTGCTTAAAATGCACCAACAAGACATGTACCACATGCCATCTTTTTGAATCTTCATTCTAAAATAAGAAAGGACAATTTGCACACAAAGCACGCCCTCCACTTTTTTCTTTCCACTCCATCCATTCTAAGCCTTTTGTCCATTCCAAATAACATTCATACACCTCACATGATAACAAAACTATGCCACTCATCATCCTTTTATTTTTAAAGGATATTCACAAAAAATGTTTTAACCATAGTTAATCTTCTCTTTAACCACACTAAGACCATCATATATAAACTAAAATGAAACCCTAGGGCAAGAGGATTCCCATTCTACATCTAGAACCAAAAATCATTTCCTCTCACTAAAAAAAAACTCAGTTTCTTAGAACCCCCTTCCCTTCAAGTTTTTGACCTTTTCTTGCCTCCATTCATTATCCTCAAGGTCCAAGGGGTCGTTTGGTAAAGGTTAGAGGAGCTTTTGACGCACAAACAGAGTTTACTAAAGCTTCAAGTTTGGTAAAATCTCTCAACCTTTTCTCTCTCTTATTTCACGTGCAAAGATCATGTTTTAATGCATATTTGTTTGTTTGAGTTGATATATAATGTTTCTGGATGGTTGTTGTGTTGTTTCATAGAGTTTCAATTTATGCCTTAAATTTTCATGTTCGTTTTTCATAGCTTTAGAGTGCTTATTATTGACTTTTGAGGCCAGATTCAGGTTCTCCTTGAAAAATACTTTGAGATGGTGTCTTTTTTTGCTCATTTTGGTGATGTTTGCAGTCACCTCTGGTGGAGGTCGCTGGAGAAGATGACCGGAACCCTAGCTCCGGCATCTGAGGTCGCTAGTCTCTTGTTTGTGTTGGCATGTTGATGTGTAGTGGCATGTGGCGCTGAGGTGGATGACACCTCATTTAATGAGGCCACATGTTCCCTTTTTTGTTTCTAATTTTGAAAAGTGGTGTGGGCTTTAAAACTTTTGCTTTTCACACTCCCAGTATTTGGGCCCAACACGCTTTTGATTTTACTGACTCACCCCCCCCCCCCCCCCTTTTGCTCCTCCTTTTCATTTTATTTTTATTTTTTGTATTCTCTTTTTTATTTTATTTGTAATAATAAAACCCCTTTTAAAAATTTAAAAAAATACTTTTCTGACCTTTGACATCTTATCTTATTTTTCATAATTTTTATTTTTCGTTTTTATTTTAATATTTTATTTTGAATTAATGGTTTTATGTGTTTTTGTTTGACCTTGTTTGAAATATGACTTCAATTCTTGCCATCTCCAATTGACTGTTGACTCAATCTTTTGCATACACTTAGACACATTATTGAGCCATGTTTGAGTGCTGGTTGGATGCTTTGATGATCACCTTTTGCATGATTTTCATTTGGTTTTATTTGACCCTCAATTATTGCTCGATTAGTTGTTTGTTTTGCTTTGTTTGGTGCATTTGATGATGCTCTCTTGCCATTCTTGTTTTGATGATTTTTCATTTGATTCATAACACACATGACATGGGTTTGAGAATTTATTTGGATTTTATTAAGTCATTTTTCTATTTTTGATTGATGCCTAATTGTGACTTGGCTTTGGATTGTATATGCATGAGGTTTGACCTAGTTTGAATCCACCTTGCTTACTTGTGTTTGAGTGAGGTTTGAGATAACTTATTGATGTGATAACATGCTGTTTAAACTTGATTGAACTTTAGTTTCACTTTCATTTGATTATTTTTCAATTTATGGTTGAATTCTTAAGTTAAGGGTGTTTTGAGCTTGCTCCTTGGTTGTTCTTGACCTACTTACTTGAGTTGATTTCTTGTGTGACCTAATGGATGTTTGTGAACACTTGTATGCTTTTAATGACATGTTTGAGGGTTTGAATTATTTGATGTGATGTCCATTGTATGATCATTTCCCATCCCTCTCTTCACATGATCTCCTTGTCCTTGTTCTGAGTGATTTGAATGATGTTTGTCAAACTTTTTGAGCATGATACTTGTTGAACTTGTGTGATATCTTAAGAATGAAGGTGATATGAATCATTTGAGTGTGCTTCTGAACTTGATGTTGTGGTATGTATTACTTGACCATTTGTGCCTTGTGCCATTCTTGAATACATGAAAATGATTATAGTTGATGTTTGCCTAGTCTTGGTGCATGCTTTGAGCTTGATGTTTGAGATTTCGTTTTGTGATTCATGTGTTAATAATGAGTTGATATACATATTCATGTTGATGTCCATTTGGATTCATGTCTTGAGTTTACATGTTTACACTTGTGAGGTGTGTTTGTTACATGTTTGTTTTATGTAACATTAGATTTGTTTATGAATGTGATGCATGACTCAATTGTTTTTGTTTCTTCTGTGATCTTTAACATAATGTGAAGGTGATGTGATGTTGTTACTGCCCTAATTTGTTTTCCTTCTATTTGACTTTATCTCATTTTGTTTGACAATTGATCATGCCTATTGTTGGACATTGAGTCACTTGTGTGTGTTTGGGCACCTTGTCTTTCCACTTTGTTTTAACCTCTAATCTTTTAGTGTGGTTTGACATATATGCATTCTTTTTTTACTTTGATATGATGTGGTGTATGCTTTGTGTGTGATCAAGTTTAGTGCTTACTTTTGTGTTTGTCTTGTCACTTGAGTTGAACTTCCTCGAGAAGTTGCTTGTTGCTGCTTCTTCTTCTCCATTTCTTTCTTCCGTTTCTCTTTCTTTTGCCTTGAGACTTATTTAAGTCTTGAGTTTTGTTTCCATTTGTGATTGAATTGGATAATGTATACTTGTGTTTGCTCACATGACCCCTTAGGATTCCTAGTCCCTCTGTTTAAGATGGGAGTAGGAGAGACATTAAGCTTTCAATCCTTTGCATGATGAAAATTAGGATAGTCCATTCATCTCAAATTTAGATTCATCATTTGTATGATAACGTTAGGTAGACTTCCTTTTCATCCTAACTTTAGGACCACTTTGTATGATAACATTAGGGTTTTCAGTTTTCCCTTTAGTGTTTTCTCTGTGTCTTCTCTTCTCATCTGAAACAATTTTAAGACACTTAATAAAGAACAATAAACGTTGTGCTCCACGAGCCTTAAGTACATGAGAAATGATGAGTGAGGGGTTTCTCCTCACTCTTTTAAAGTGTTTAGTATATGCCCTTTGGGCGATATGCGATGCATTCACTCCTATGTCATAGTCTTTAGTGCAACGTGCATCTCAAACAAATTTAATTCACTTCTCTAAAAACTCTTAAACAAAATTCAAACTTTTTTATCCTTCGGGATTGTTTCAAACTCATTTTCTCTTTTCCGTTCTACCGCAAACAGGCATCGACCCTAACTACTGGAATGGGAACTTAGCGTCACTCATAAAAAACACTTAACTAACCAGTGGTCTAGTTTACTCGAACTACGTTTGCTCTAATTTATCATACTAGATGAGGATACGTAGGCGCAAGACGACGATGTCTTGGCGAGCAACCTTCTCCCATCCCCCATAGTTTCCCGAACTACGTTTGCTTTGATTTCTCATACCAGATGAGGATGCGTAGGCACAAGACGATGATGTCTTGGCGAGCAACCTTCCTCATCATCTGTAGTTTTCCAAACTATGTTGACTCTGACTTTCCTATTGCACGAGGGAATACGTAGACATAGGGCAGCGATGTCCTATCGAGTCTCCTTTTTCTTTTCCCTCCCCTGTTTAGCAGTAGCTTTTAGATAACTCACCCTTGGATTAGACAACAAGTGTGGATCCTGTTGAGTACAACAGACGTGAGGGGTAACTGAGACATATGTGAGGGCATCTATCACAGATCGCGGTTAAGGTAATATCGTTCCTCTCTATAAAATTTTCTTGATCACTTCATATGTGTAAGTTGGTGTACCAATTTGTGTGTTAAAATTTATGTTATATTTTATCCATTTGAATGTTTGAAACATGTGTAGGCTATCTATTTATCTCTTTTTGATGCATTTATGACTTAAAATGATGATTTGTGCTAATTCTTACTGTTTGAGTCGACCTAAACAGGACACTGGTCGACTCATAAAATTACAATTTTCATGGTTTAGAAGCGGGTCTGCTCAAGTCGACCCTTCGGTCGACTCAACTTTTGAACATTTTCGATTGTCTACATTTTGTCAGTATGCGTCGACGCATAGACTGTATAGGTCGACACGTCGCTCGATTTTTCAGAAAAATCTTTGTTTTTGATGATACGTTCAAAATGATTTGACCCATTTAATGCTTTCATTCTTTCTATATATTCAAACATCATCATTAGCATTAGTATATTGCATCTACGCAAGGCTATTCTCTATTTGTCCTCTTCCCAAAATCCCTATCAAAACTTAATTTCATCATATACTCAAGGATTCTAGTGAGTTTCTCATCAACACAAAAACTCATTTTACTATTCATCTTCCTTAAGTACTGCATCTCGTGGCTACACGAAGAGTCACAGGAAAGAGAACAACCAGAGCTCCATCCGCTCAAGCTGGAACTTCAAGCGCTGCTCTACCGGTAATTGTAACACCCTTTTTTACCCCACAATTATTAAGGCAAAATAACACAGATATCAGAGTAAATTATTTAACTCAATAAAAATCACCTCAAAGGGTGTACATTTCTCAATATCTCAAAATAAGTCAATGCTATGTGTACAACGGGTTTTCTCAAAATACATCAAATTGCACAAAGTAGCGGAACTCAAAAGGTATAAATCAAGGTTTTCCTCTTATGGAAAGATAAGCAAAATAACTCAACAATATATAGTTTAACTCAAAAGAACCCAACCCGATGTTACATATCAAAGCAAGACCCTCTAAGTTAACCAAAAGGCTAACAACTCAAAGACTTCAAAAATCCTCAACAGCGTCCATGGCTAAACCTGATCATCTGCACGTTACCCATGTGGAGGTAACATTCAAACAGGCAGGGTGAGTAAAATAATTCATAATAATTAATGTATAAAAATCAATATATAAGTGGCATCATAATCATATTCAACACATTCATATCCTTCAATATGCCTCAAAGGCCACAACGTCATAGTTCATACAAAAGGACCCATTAATGTAAATGCAACAAGACTCAATGCATATGGTACCAATCATCACAGCATGATGGACACTAGGCTATCAACCCTCCATAGATTCCCATCAATAGGATTGATTCTACTAGAGAACCAGAGCACATCAAAACACTTCACATCTATACAATGGGATTGAAGCCAAAGTAATCGAGGTCCTGAACCAAAGTCTGGATGCACATGAATGCATGATGCACACGTCACAAATCATCCTCATAACAACATCATAGGTGCATCATCATTCATCATCATCAAACGTCATAACTCATCATCATAATCATCATCATACGTCATGTCATCATAGTTCATCATAATAATCATCATCATACATCATCTCATCATATAATCATAATAATCATCATCATACATCATATAAATCATCATATAATCATATACAAATCACATAGCGCTCACAGTCATACTCATATTAATTCATCATATTATCACATATTAATTCATAATTATACTCGCGATAATTCTCATACTATCGCCTATTAATCACATAAACTTCACAATCCTAATCATGTTAATTCATCATATTATCACATATTATCACAGTTACCCTCATGGTAATTCATCAGGAAAATTGCAGCATCAAAACATTAAGACATCACTGAACCAAAACATGATTCATTAATAGAACATATACACAATTGACTTCTCAAACATAATTAGATATAAAAAATATTGGGAAACCAATTCCCTTATATATACTATATTATAGCCCTGTTCATTAGCTTTCCAACACTTTGAACGGGGTCAAAACAGACTTACGGATCAAAAGTTACGTCCAAAACGATTTCGACCGAAAACATGAACAGTCGTGACGGACATCAAAACGCTGTTACACTCCAGAACCTAAATCAACCCAAAAGTCCACACGATTCACTTCCCTAATGCCCCTAAAACATCTCAAAATTATCCCTAAGGTCTTACGGTGATAAAGGCACAAAACCTACGGTTTACTAGGCTAATCCCGTAACATATTCACGCCCTAAATCACAATTTTTCCTTCAATTACACCCTAAGGCATCAGAGTTACTCACTATCAAATATTCCTATCCCTTAATATAACAATTCAAGATTTTGGCAACGGAGGCCTACCTTTCCCTTTTCCCCAATGGATTACAGGTTAGATTCACACTAATAAGTTTATGCCACGAAGGCCAAAGATCACTATTTCTCATATCTATACTCTAACAGTCAGGAATACTTACCACTACACCACAACCATCAGGGTTCTCAATATCAAATTTCTCTACAGGGTTAGAGCCAAATCACAGTTTTTTGGCCACGAAGGCCTAGTTTCCCTTTTTCCCAAATAAATCCTTACGGTTAAAATTCTCAATAATCGATTTAGGTCACGAAGGCCAAAAATCCCTTTTTCTCATTATTCGCCTCAAAAATCTTAAACCTTTAAATCAACCTTAAATACACTGAAAGTCACACATGGAAAATTATGAAAGGTTATACTCCCCATACCTTAGTTGTCGATCAAAGCCTTCTCGATCTTTCAGGGAATCTCTCGAAGCTTCTGCCTCCAATCTTCTCCTCGGAGCTCTGTCTTTTCACGGTTAACAAAATGAATCCTAATTTCCTTCAGAATTCCTTTTTGTCAAACCTAGTCTTGGGCCACACAATTGGGGTTTTTCCATAACACCCTTGCTAACTCCTCTTAATGCCCAATATACCCTTATTTCACTTATATTTATTTTAACTAATAATAATACTAATATTTCCATATTGTATACTATTAATAAAATAAATAATCCAAAAATCCATAATTCCCAATAATCCACAAAACCATCGAAAAACACCAAAATACGAATATTCTCAATTAAATAAATAAATTAAAATATTCGAATTAAATTTGGTGTGTTACAGTAACCTCTCTCTCTTTATTACCTTCTGAATATACTAAGCTATATGAGAAAAATCAGAGCAAGCGATCAATTGTCAAACAATTTGTTTATTAACGCAAAGCTGCTGAAAAAATGCATATCCAAGAAGTTCTTGAACTTTTGGATGCTCAAAATTTCAATCAATTTTTGGAATGCGATAATAAATATAATGATGATTTTGTCAGAATTTTCTATACTGGTCTTCAAGGAAAGTTTGAAGGGTTTGAGTTAAGTACCAAAATTGAAAATAATAAAGTCTATGTAAATGACTCTGTTTGGAAAAATCTCTTCAATATGTCTCCCATAACTACTAATCCACTGATTAAGGTTACGAATACTAGAACCGTGGAAGAATATGAGTTCAAGGAAGCCTTGAACTCCATGCTATAGAAACCATATGCTGATGACATAGTGGCTAGCGATCTTTTTTCAAAGTCGATCGCAACTGGTCGGTTGAAACCGGTTGAAAGAAT
The DNA here is from genome assembly GCA_963859935.3 of Lathyrus sativus. Lineage (NCBI taxonomy): Eukaryota > Viridiplantae > Streptophyta > Magnoliopsida > Fabales > Fabaceae > Lathyrus > Lathyrus sativus. The sequence goes on along the minus strand of OZ012735.1, from coordinate 235,095,037 downwards.
TTTGCAATGGATTTTCTCTCACATTCTTAGGCCCAAGAAATGAGGATATTCTCGGGTTGACCAAGATGAGGTTCATTTGGTATACATCTTGAAAAAGAATATCAAAATCAATTGGCCTCACTATATTACGAGCCAAATCTATTCTTTGAAAGACTTTGGAGGAGGGACATCACGGTCATATGGTTCCTTCACTCAATCAGTCCTCAACAATGCTGAAGTGGTCATTCCCAGTATCCCATACAAAACCTTGACAACCGACCAAGAGTTATGTCAAAAGACTTTAACTATGATGAGTTATATATGGGATCCTCGTGAGACGCTCTACAAGTTTATTGTTAAGGCAACCAGTTCTCGTCTGCATGAATCTGATGAAAGTGAAGAAGACGAAGAAGGAGAAGAAGAAGAAGAGGTTGGTAATCAAATGGATACTGATGAGTAGGATAATAGTGGTTAGCTAGATCAATCACCCCCTTTGGACTCAAATGGGAACCAAGGATGGAGTGATTGGCAACACACAGGTTGAACCACACTTGGTTCAAATTACAGGCCACAGACAACTGATTGGAATTATCAAGAGACACCTAATTGGAATACATGCCTCCATCTCCTCCGCATCCCCGACATAATAATGATGAACTCCTCGAAATGACGAGGAATATGCAGCTTGAACAACAGAACTTCATCACTATACAAGATGAGTTGTTTACAAATCTGCAGAACCAACTTCAGGCTCACACAAATAACTTCAACTTGTTCGCCACAACAGTGATGGGTCATTTTGATAGCATGGCTTAATCTTCTACAGGACAAAACTGTGCTCTCACTACTAGCTTCAACATTCTAAATCGGGTTGTGCTGGAACCTACAGAGCGGATAGATGAGCAACACCTTCCACCACCTCACGATTATCAATTTCGCGGAAGGGGCCATCATTTTAGGGGGAGGAGGCCTTGAGGATTCTTTGTGTATTGTTATACATGTCATACTATATCTTGTTCATTTCGTATTTTGTTTGTTTGCTGCACTAAGACATGGAACTATGTTAAATTTTAATGTTTGGAATGGCACTTACATATTTTGGTCATTTACTGTGTTCTCTATTTATCCTTTTATATGTTTTCATTAACACCGTTATATGTGAATGTTTGTTAATTCTATCTGTTGCACCCTAAAATTTGCTCAACCTAATTCATTTGGTTTATGTTTCAATATCATTCGCATTTGCATATAGAGTCATGTACATAGTCTAACCAGCTGCATAGCATAGCATAGCAAATCATCCAACAGGGACCAAGTACTATTCTCATCTCTATGGGCCTATCAAGAGGTTACTATTCAAATTCAATCTCATTTAAGTCATCAGAAAGAATTTGAAAGCAAAGAAGTCAATGGATCAAGCAGTGCATCTATCTCCTATCTGAGGGGATCTGAAGATCATCAAAGAAGTGGTGAGTTGTGAATTGAGCATGGAGAGTATCTAGACATCATAGAAGACTTAGAAAGTCATTTGGAGAAGGAAACAAGTCATTGATATGATTACAAGAGTTGTAGTTGAAGACAGTCAACTAGGGTTTCATCTGGGTCAACTCTAGGTCAACCCTATGTCAATTGATTGATTGAAAGGCATTGAGGTCTATTGGAGAGATGTGGGGTTCATAATTTGACATGTAGAGAAGGATATGGTGATATGTCAAGAAGAAATCAAGAGAAATCAAGGAGAAGAGGAGTTTCTAAATTAGGGTTTCTGTGTAAAATCCCCTAGTTTAGGTCAAATTTCCAAGCAAGATAAGTCAAAATGCAAGATTCAAATGGATCCTTGGTCAACATGAAACTTGTAGAGGATCTAAAGACTTTAATTTTAGTGGTAGAAGACATCAAGGAGATTTATAGAACTCAAGTTATGGTCCTTGCAAGTTACAGGTCATCTGAGGTATCTGAAATTTTGTCTATGAAAGTTACTTGTTTTCCAAGCAATTTTTACCCCTCAAGGAGATTCCAAATGAATTTCTGGTCAACATAAGAGTTGTTCCTAATTGTCTTAGCTTTCTATAATGGTATGGTATGCCTTCATATTATTTGTGGAACTCTAATTATGGTCTTGGCAAGCAAAGGGTATTTTGGTCATCTGAGAATTACAGGTCATTTCAAGCCTATGCCCAAAACACATACAAGGAAGCTTCAAATGAAAAACTTCACAACATCAAACTTGCTCCAAATTACATTTTGAGTCTAGAAAAGTGGCCATGAAAGATTGGAAAGACTCATAGCTCAAGGTTTCAAAATTGGTGAATTTAATGAATAAAAAATGACATAAAATGGAGATTTTTCATAATTTGGCCAAATGGGATGAAATTATAGGTCATTTTGATTGGAAAAAATGTTTTAAGAACATTGGCAAAATTAGAATTTTGAGTTTGGTTCAAGAATTGAAAGTTATGCATGGTTACTTACAAGTGAAGTTACATAATCCAAATCCAAGGGAAATTGTGCATGGGAAGGTTCTACAAACTTCTAGGGCTTTCTAAGTTCATGTATATATTGTATGGAGTGGGTTCATGCCATGGTTGGTGAATCACTTTGTTCAAAACACAAGTTATATACAATTCTTCCCATTTGCAAAAGCTTTTCAAACTCCATCAAACTTTCATCAATTTCCATTTTGTTTGATTTGATCATCATCACCATCATTCATAGATCACAATTCTACAAGATTTTGGTTGATTTGAAGAAGGATTCGTGCTGTTCAAGCTAATCCTCCAAGAAGCAAGATTTTGGTGATTGCAAGATTCAAGAACTAAGAGCAGGATCCATTGCATACATAATTCATAATCAAGTTCCCTGATCAATTTCCACTCATCACAAGCATCAGATCCAAGGATTTTAGCACCTGTTTTCATCAACATACCAGGTTGGTATCTCCATTCGAATTGATTGAATTAGCTAGCATGTTAGGGAATTGATAGCATAAAACGGTTAAGATAGGTTAGATGATGGATTGTGCAAAGTTTGGGGAAGTTTCATGAAGGTTGTTAATGGTGTGTCAAAATTGTTGGAGCTTGTAACTCATAGAATATTGCATGACAATCTTGCATATATGGCTTAAAATGATCAGTGTGAAGTATAGATTAGGTTAGGGTAAGATTTGGAAAGAATTGAAGTGATTGATCTCAGGTGAACATGGTGGAACCGAGCTGTTATGCCTATCGGGTTTATTTCTTGAGTGAGTTTTAGAGGAAGATAAGGGTATGGCTGTGTAGAGGGGAAGAAGTAGATCACTTTTGGTCTTGGAAGCGTGTGATTTCATGGAAGAACGAAGGAGAACAGAATGGTGGAAGTTTCGTTCATGGTGAAGGGATTTTCAGAAACCCTAGGGTTTCTAAGGTTGAAGACAACCCCTGGGCCACACGATCATGCTTTGAACTTTGACTTGGTTCCTCATCCAACGGCCGTGGTTTAAATGAAATACGGAGGGAAATTCAAAGGGTGCTACGCACCGTTTCACTTAAATCCATCTGATGGGCTTTGGAATTGCTTGCTATTGCCACCCCCAGACCAAGCCCAATCCCAATTATAACTAGATTAATTGCTATTGGCACCGTTCTGAGTTTTTTTTATTTTTGATTGAATTTTCTGATGCATTGGGCCCAGACGCGCTTGCTATGCGCGCCCCCCTGTCTGGGCCCATTCTATTGTTTCAACTGAATTTCATTACTTGTTGCACCCTTTCCATTTAATTTCCATTTTATTTTCTTTCAAATTTTCATTTTCTTTAAAAAATCATAAAAAATAGAAAAATGCATGATTTTAATTGGTTCTTTTTGCACATTGCTCATAATTTTGTAAAGAAAAATATCACACAAAAAAATTAATATTTCATTTTGTTTTAATATTTTTGGCATATTTTTCTTTTAAATAGGATTAAATAATGTTTAATTTGATGCATGAAATTGTTAATTTTGGTTTGATTAAATGCTTTACTATTTTTAATCCATTCTTTTCAGGTTGATTAGTAGAGAATGTTAGCTTGTATATAAAATTTAGTTCATATTTTTAGGACTTAATATTAGGTGATTTGTTTAGGTGTGAATAACATGATCAAAACTAGGGTTTAGGAGATAACATAGGTGAATTAGTTCATTTCCCTTAGGAGTTAGAGATTGAATCTTTGGGGTATGGGACTATAGGGATAATGGGTAGTTATTAGATCCCTTAGAAATTGTAAGGATTCCCCTACTGCTATTAATATACTGTCTATATTTGCTTGACTGGTGTGGTGTGCCCTCTCTGGGGATTATTATTTGTCTGTGTGGGGTATTGGGATTGCTTTGAGGATTGGGAGAGCTGAAGACTTGTGATGATGAAGCCATGGGAGATCAAGAGATTGAAGACCAACTTCCAGAGTTGATGAAGAGATCCTTTGCTGGCAGCTGTTGAGGAGTCTAGGGTTTAGGAGCTAGGCAGAGCTCTAGAGTAGAAAGCTTGATTCACAAACATGGAAGGCTTTGTCTGCCTCCATCCTTTCTCTATGATTCAAAGTCTCTTTCAAATATCCACCTCCTTCCAAAGGAAGGATCAGTGAATGTATTTGAAAGATAGAACTTTTGAGGGAAAATTATCTGTATAATGTTAACAGTTAATGAACCACCCTTGGTAGGTAATTGACTGTCTAACATTCATTCACTTCATCTGGTTGACTGATATTCATCTTGGAGATTTGAGACTTGAAGAAAAGCCATTGCAGATGGAAGACTGATAATCAAGACCTTGCTTGAAGGCTGTGGAGATGGAGATTGATGCTTGCTGAAGCTTGTAGCTGTTTGGAGATGACTTGAAGTCAGATGTTGATGCAGAGCTGCTGTGGCTGTTTATTTTTGCTGTATTCTGATGTATTGATTGGTTTTCCCTGACTGTATTGTTTGCTATTTAACTTGTTGGGTTGAAAGTGAATTCTGTTCACTTTTGCCTATTGTTTTCTAGGTTCGAGGTTGAGTGGGACTCCCTTGCCTCACTTGTATTGTTGCATCCATGCATTTTACTGCTTTACTGTATATATATGCTATTGTTTCTGTTTCCGTCTATTCCCTTAGGATCTTTGTTTCTCTCTGCGCAAGAGAGGAGCATGATAGACACTAGGTCTTAACCCATGCATGATAACATTAGGTTAGTTTGATTCCCTTCGCAACCGTAGGTTAGAGTTCTGTCTCTTCTTTCTCAAAACAAACAGAAAAATACAATAAGATTTCAAACACAATAAAAGACACTTCTTCCGTAAAAGAATGTGAACTCATCAAAACGTCATTTTTGTCCGCTTGGACTGTTAATCAGAAAAACCCTTTTTCAGAAGGAATAAAACAATCAAGACAAGCCTGTGTTGTACGTGGCCCGAACTACGTTTGCTCTGATCTTTCATGTTGTATGAGAGTACGTAGGCATAAGATGCGATATCCTAGCGAGCAACCTTTCCCTCCTTTCCCGTAGGTAGGCGAACTACGCTGACTCTGATTTCTCGTTCCAGACGGGAATACATAGGCATAAAGTGCGATACTTTGCCGAGTCATTTTATTTTCTTTTAACCCCTTGACCTGTAGAATAGATAGAATAACAATCCGTACTAGAAAACAAGCGTGGATCCCGTCGAGTACGACGGACGTGAGGGGTGCTAATACCTTCCCCTTGCGTAACCGACTCCCGAATCCAGGATTTGGTTGCGATGACCATTCCTTTCCCGTCTTTGCGGTAGGTTTACTCTGAGCGTTTCCTTTCCCTCCGTTGGGATAAATAACGCACGGTGGCGACTCTTCTGTTCAGCCGGCGCCGATTTTCGCAGTAGCGACAGCTGGCGACTCTGTTGGGGATCCAACGTCCCCTGGCTGCTAAGGACTGCGATAGTTCCTTATGCATTTGGGATCCAACGTCCCTTAAGCGAGTCAATCCTAGCGCTTGTTTTCCCGTCGAGGATTTTGTATGGATTTATATTTCTGACCTTTATTTTCAGCATTATATTATTGATATTATTGTTGTGTTGGGGTGTGACGGGTGTTCTATGATTGAGAGATAAGTCGGACCTGGGCTTGAGTGCACCTAGAATTAGAGTAGAAAGTAGTGGGCGCGTGCCGGCTTTACTTGCATTAGTGTCTCATGAAATCTACACTCGGACGAGGTTCTTCTGGTTGGCTTCTTTTTCTACCCTTTGGGTCGAAGGGGTTGTTGGTCAGCTGAATTGTCGACTCCGGGAACCGATCATTTGGAAGTTGGCTAAGTGAGGCCTCTTCAAGATTTGATGATGCCACTCCTTCTGGGAATCGTATCATCAACCCTGAAAGTCTGTGACGCCGACGACCGCATAGGATGCCATACCTTTGTTAGTTACTAGGACACCTACCTGTGAGAGGGTTTGGGGTTATGCAGGTAACTAGACCTTCAGATACCAGTTATTTCTTGATCTGAGATCCTGGGTATTTATGGAGAGTTCTGAGGTCTGTCAGAGACCAGTTGGAGAGTTATGAGGTCTGCCAGAGACCAGTTGGAGATATGATCTGAGGTCTACCAGAGACCAGTCAGAGTTATGTTGTGGGTCTGCCAGAGACCAATGATGGAGCTTTTGTATTAGGTCTGTCAGAGACCAGGGGTTGAGGAATTCTTGAGAGTCTATCTGAGACTTCTTGATATGGTTCAGGCTTTTTCAGCCACGGCATTTGGTCCCTGTTGCATGTTACTTGCATTGCATTGTTTGCATACTCATTATCATTGCATTCCATTAACGTGTGTCTGTGATGCAGGTTCATTTGCATATTCCCTGGTTCTAGTGCCCGACTTCTGCTTATTTGATCATGGATGGTTTGAGGAAGACGGTTGCGTATAAGCTGCCTACACCTGATATTACTCCTTTGCTTGGTCTGATGTCCCTTGCTGATGAGGAGGTTAGGAGGAGTTTCAGAATGAGTCATGGTAGATTGCTGAGATTAGTCTGCAAGCCAACTGCTGATGAGATGAATGGGTTGTACACCCTGATGCAGTTCTATGACCCCGCATTGAGATGTTTCACGTTTGCTGACTTTATTCTGGGGCCTACCATTGAGGAATATGTGGAGTTTAGTGAGCTACCAGTGCAGAACAAGGTTCCCTTTATTCACTCCGCTGCTGAGCCCAAGTTGGAGGACTTAGCTAAGGCCTTGCATATGAACGCTGCTGAAATGTTAGTGACTTCTTGGCTTGGGGTTCCAGGTTTCTCCCTTGATTTTCTGGTTGGCAAAGCTCAAGAGTACGCCAAGAACGGATGTTGGGTGGTCTTTAACGCTATCCTGGCTCTATGTATCTACGGAATAGTGTTGTTTCCCAACTTACCCAACTTTGTGGACTTGGACGCTTTCCATCTGTTCGCTGCTGGCAACCCGATGCCTACTTTGATTGGAGACTTCTATCACTCATTGCACTACAAGAATGAAAATAAAAGGGGGAAGGTTGTTTACTGCTGTGCGCCGCTGTTAAACATGTGGTTCAAGAGTCATCTTCCCAGGAAGGGACCATTTGTGGATAGTGCAACTACAGCTAGCTAGTCAGAGCGCCTGATGAGGTTATCTTCCGAAGACATTGAGTGGTTTGACCGGGACTTGCTGGGGTCCGAGCTTATTTTCAGTTGTTCTGGGTACCCTAATGTTCCGCTGATAGGAAGAAAAGGGTGTATCAATTACAACCCTTCTCTGTTCATTCGCCAGTTCGGATATGCGTTGAAGAGCTCACCAAAGGAGGAAGAAGTACAGGAATCTCTGTACTTCACCGGTGATCTGAAGGGAGAGTTATTAGCCAAGCTTCAGCATGCCTGGACGCGTATTAACAGAAGAGGGAAGCCGCTGTTGGGGAAGAATGACTGTCAGGCTTATGCGTCATACAAAGTTTGCATTCAGGAGAGAGCCAGTCAGTTGCGGATGCCATTTCCAGATGCACCAGTCCCTGTTCATATTCCGGGGGAAGAGCCAACCACTGTTACTAGGGAGGCCTACGAGCAAGTTGTGAAAGAAAAAGAAGCCTTGATGAAGATCAATGAAGGGTTAGAGCAAGAGCTAGCTCAGCTACGCAGCGAGAAAAACAAGGTCGTGCATGCTTTCCAACAGTAGATCGAGCTAGTAAACAGACTGGGGGCTGAGTTGACTGAGGAGAAAAAGAAGCGCGAACGTCTGGGGCAAGAGTTCAGAAGCTCCCATGACATGTTGGAATCCAAAAAGAAAGCACTCGACGCAGCACACCGAGAGATCTCTTCTTGCAATAAGACTTGGAAAGCTACGCTCACCAACAATAAAAAGAGGGAGGATAAGTTGAAGCAGCAAATTTCTGACCTCGAAGAGCAGTTGAAGTCTAGCATCAAGAAGTATGAAGAAGAAGTGATGACCCGGTATAGTCTCCAGAATGCATTGAACAAGGCCATCGAAGGCAGGAACGAAGCTGTGTCTCAGAAGCGGAAGCTAGAGGATCGCTTCGGAGAAGGGGCATGGGAGGAAACTATTGGAGACGTGCGACGTGTGCTCAAACGAAGAAACCAACTTGTTGAAGGGCTGCTTACCCGACCAGGTCATCCAGAGACCAAGAAGTTAATAGAAGAGTACCGGGCTCATGGGAGTACTTGATCATTTCATGTATTAACTTGTATGCTTTATTTGCATTTGTGCTGACCATCACCAGGATTGTTGGTTGAGGTCATGCCTTCTTATTGTACTCAGTGATATTGTATTCTTGGCTTATTGGATTCCTCTGCAATATATGAGGCTTTCTTTGATTCGGCTCCAATCTTCATGTTGCTAGCACTGTCACTGCACTGGCACCTTCACACTAGAATCGGGAAATAGCATTCCCTAATGCACAGACACACATTGCATTGCATTCATATCCATATTGCATTACAGGTAATCATTGGATGGTATCTTATTTCCTGCTTTGCACCAGGTATTTTCAGGATTGCAGATCAGCGCCCGCACAGATACTCCACTCGCACCAACTGTCGAAGAATCATGGATCAAATGCAGAACGAGATGCAAGATATGCGCGAGAAGCTAGTGCTCTTCATGCAGACCATGGAGACTATTGCAAAAGGTCAGGAGAATTTGCAAGCTATGGTGCAGCCTCTGTTGGCAAGAAACGCTGGTCATGGAAATGAGGATCATCAGTCTGTGTGAGTCGACACTGTTCATGGGGATGGTACCCCCACACCAGTGGCTCCACCTGTAGTCAACATACCTGATGTTAATGTCAACAATGGTACCGCTGCTGGGAACGATAACGTTGGAATTGGGAACGAGACTGCTGTCCATAACGTTGGGCTTGGTGATGTTAACTTGGGTGATAATATGGGAGGCAACGGCTTCGGTAATGCTGGATTCGGGTTCAATGATCAGGGATTCGATAATACTGGGAAGTACGGTTTCAATACTCAAGGCTTCGGGCAGGACGGTTTTGGTGTGACTAATCAGGGTTACGGAGGATTCGGAAATGGAAACGGCGCTGGGTTGATGGCTTTTGGACCTGCTGGAGTTGCTCCGGGGTACGGCAACAGAGGGCGAGGCCCGGTGATGAACCAGATCAGAGCTGGCCGTAACAACGGATACGATGGGTATGGAGTTGGTAATGGTATGTGGCAAGAGGATCAGCAAGAGGACGCCTTCTCCGGTGGAGGTTTCGAAGGGCCGATGGATGACTCCCAGAGGATCAGAATGCTAGAAGAGCAGATGAGGGGGGTCGTAAACCAAAGTGCTGTGGGCTTAGACATGTCAACAATGGGTCTGGTACCTGGCTTGAGGGTCCCAATCAAATTCAAAGCTCCCGCGTTTGATAAGTATAAAGGGGACACCTGCCCGAAAGTGCACGTGCGGTCTTATTACAGAAGAATGTCTGCGTATTCAACTGATGAGAGGATGCTAATGCATTTCTTTCAAGATAGCCTGTCTGGTCCGTCCCTCGAGTGGTATATGGGATTGGAACCAACTAATATAAAGACATGGAAGCAACTGGCGGAAGCATTTGTAGCTCACTATAAGTATAACAGCGACTTGGCACCCAACCGGGTCCAATTGCAAGGGCTGTCTCAGAAGAAGGGTGAGAGCTTTAAAGAGTATGCGCAAAGATGGCGCGACATGGCTGCCAGGGTCCGTCCTCCTCTAGAAGACAAGGAAATGAATGACATGTTCATCGGAACATTCACAGGCATGTTTTATGACAAGTTGTTTCACACATCTTTGGCCAGTTTCTCAGACTTAATTCTGATGGGAGAAAAGATTGAAAGTAACATTAAGCAAGGAAGATTCCAAGCTGAGGAATCTACTGCATCTGGCAGTAACCGAAAGGCTTTTGGTGGGCGCCGCCAGGGCGATGCAAGCGCAGTGTTTGGAGGCCGAGGCAGAGGCCGAGGCAGAGGTCGAAACCAGTATAATCAGCCGCAGCAGGTGGCGAGTGTTACTATTCCGTTTCAGCAGCAACCAATGCAGCAACAGCAACAGCAACAGCAGCCACAACAGGGGGCACAGCCTGCCCAGCGAAGATTCCAGGGAGGTAAGCCAAGGAGAGTATTTGAAAAGCCCCCCTCAACGTATGCGGATGTGTTACAGACGTTGTTGGGCTTGAACCTGGTAGAGAAGAGAACTTTGGCACCTATAACGGGAACTCCTCCGTATGGTTATGATGCAAGCAGGCACTGTGAATTCCACTCAGGGGCCCCGAGCCACGATATAGAGGGTTGCCATGCGTTTAAGCATGTTGTGCAAGATTTATTGGATAGTAAAGCTATCAATTTTGGAACGGCGGGTCCGAATATAGTGCAAAAGCCCATGCCTAACCATGGGGCAAACGCCATTCTAATGGAGGAGGGTTTGAATTTGATTATGAATGTCGACGATTGAAAGACGCCGCTGAGCGAGATAAAAAGCAGATTATTGCAAGGGGGTGTCTATCCAGGATGTGACGAGTACTGCTTGGAATGTTGGACCCTAGCTGGGGGGTGTGATGATTTGAAGAAAGGTATTCAGGCTTTAATAGATGGCGGCACACTGCAGTTTGACCGAGCAGCTACTGATGAACCTGCAGGGGCATTACCAGACAAGCAAAGTGATGTGGCCACTGTAACGATTCCTCGAAAGACAATCACTATAACAGCACCGGTCCAGCGACCACCTATCACTATCACTAAGGCCGGACCAATCCCGTACGAGAGCACAAAGGCAGTCCCATGGTCATATGGGTTGGAAGTGTATTGTGACGGAATAAAGATTGATGTTGATAAGCAGCCAGCCGAGACTGTAGACAATGTTGTTGGTACCGGAGGTATGACAAGGAGTGGTAGGATCTTCATATCGCCTGAGGTGGAGGCCGAAAGACTGGCAAAGGGGAAGGGAAAGATGATTGAGAATGTCCTAGTGCAGGCAAGCGACAAGGCAACGACATCGAAAGATGTGGAAGAGTTCGTGCGCTTGATCCGAAAAAGCGATTATAAAATTGTTGAGCATCTGCAACAGACGCCTTCAAAGATATTTATCCTGTCATTGGTACTGAGTTCTGAAGCTCACAGAAATGCACTGTTGAAAGTCCTGGATACATCCTTCGTACCCCAAGATGTTTCCGTAAATCAGCTGGAGGGAGTGTTGGCACATGTGAATGCAGGCCACAGCTTGGGCTTTACAGATTTCGATTTGACCCCGAAGGGGAGGGAGCATAATATGGCGCTGCACGTATCTGTCGAGTGTAGAGGATCCGTCATGTCTCATGTACTGGTAGACACTGGATCATCCTTAAATGTGTTGCCCAAGAAAGCGATGATGAAGCTAGATGTCAGAGGAATCCTGTGCACGCCCAGTGACTTGGTAGTCAGGGCATTTGATGGGACGCGAAGAACAATTTTTGGATCTATAACATTGCCTCTACAGGTGAGGCCGGAGGTGTTTGCAACTGAATTTTATATCATGGACATCCAGCCTGCATATAGCTGCCTTCTCGGAAGACCCTGGATCCATGGGGCTGGGGCAGTCACGTCTACCCTGCATCAAAAGTTGAAATATATGGTCGGAGACAGCGTGGTCACTGTATGCGGAGAAGAAGACATCCTGGTCAGCCATCTGTCATCATTTAAGTATGTGGAGGTCTATGGAGAGATTCACGAAACACCCTGCCAGGCATTTGAAGGGTTGCGCATCAAGGACAAAGGTCCCGGGTCGAGCAAAGCGTCGGAGATAGCCGTCTCGTCATATAAAGAAGCTCAAGCTCTGGTAGAGGCTGGTGAGACCAAGGGTTGGGGCAAAGTGCTGGATATTCCTGTGAAGACGGACCGGTTCGGGCTGGGATACCAACTGTCGTCGTCAGCACCTGCTGTGGGGGCACCCCGTTTCAGAGGACCAATAACTATCACTGCCGGTGGAGTATGTCATGAGACCGTCAACGCTGCTTCAGAGTCTGACGAAGGAGACAGCGATTGTGATATGGACGCCTGGATTCAGCCGAGCGCGCCAGGACAGGGCTTGTGCAACTGGTCTATTCAGGAGCTTGTTCCTGTGACTCTTAAACAGTAATGCTTTGTTTTTTCTAATTATTGAACGATCTGGTGTCTTGCCCGGGGCATCATGATTTGCTTAGGGCTGTGCTGTTATGAACATTGCGTGTTTATCGTTAAATAAAAGGCGTTTTTTCATGTGCAAATATTGTGATCCCTGTTTTTCTTGTTTTGTATTTTTCAATAAAATGGCAACGTGGTTATTCGCTTTTACGCATTTTGAAGCATTTAACCATTTCTTTTGCAGGATTCATATTTCAGATGACATCCTTGAACCACCTATGACTCGTCCCGACTTTGAACACCCGGTATTTCAGGCCGAAGAGGAGATTGTTGAAGATGGTGACGTTCCCGAAGAATTGTCTTGGTTGGTGAAGCAAGAGGAAAGAGTCATTCTGCCTCACGAAGAGGTCATCGAGATTATTAACCTGGGGTCGGAAGGGGTTGAAAAGAATATTCGTATAGGAGCCGCGCTGCAGAGCGACATCAAGCGAAGACTGGTTGAAATGCTCAGAGAGTATAGTGATGTGTTCGCTTGGTCGTATGAAGATATGCCAGGGCTCGATACAGATATGGTTGTGCACCGTCTGCCGTTGAAAGAAGAATGCCCGCCGGTCAAGCAAAAGCTTCGCAGAACTAGACCAGATATGGCAGTGAAGATCAAAGAAGAGGTTCAAAAACAGTGGGATGCTGGTTTCTTGGCTGTGACGAAATATCCCTCATGGGTCGCTAACATCGTACCAGTGCCAAAGAAAGACGGTAAAGTGAGAATGTGCGTCGATTACCGTGATTTAAATAAAGCGAGCCCGAAGGACGATTTTCCACTTCCTCACATCGATGTGCTAGTTGATAATACTGCTCAATACTCCGTATTCTCCTTCATGGATGGCTTCCCAGGCTATAATCAGATCAAAATGGCGCCAGAGGACATGGAGAAGACTACTTTCATAACGCCTTGGGGAACATTTTGTTACAAAGTGATGCCCTTCGGATTGAAGAATGCTGGGGCAACATATCAGCGTGCAATGACGAATCTTTTTCATGATATGATGCATAAAGAGATCGAAGTTTATGTTGACGATATGATTGCCAAATCCCAGACAGAGGAAGAGCATTTGGTGAATCTACTAAAGTTATTTAAAAGGCTTAGGAAGTTCAGGCTGAGACTGAACCCTAACAAGTGCATCTTCGGGGTGAGATCGGGTAAACTGCTGGGGTTTATCGTAAGTGAAAAAGGAATAGAGGTCGATCCTGCTAAAATAAAAGCAATTCAAGAGATGCCGACGCCTAAAATAGAGAAAGAGGTGCGCGGGTTTTTAGGGAGGTTGAACTACATCGCTCGGTTCATATCTCACCTAACGGCCACGTGTGAACCATTATTCAAGTTGTTGAAGAAAGATCAGGCTGTAACGTGGAACGAAAATTGTCAAAAGGCGTTCGATAAAATAAAGCAGTATTTGCAGGAGCCTCCTATTTTGATACCCCCAGTGGCAGGGAGACCCTTGATTATGTATTTGACAGTTCTTGAGGGAAGCATGGGTTGTGTTCTCAGTCAACACGACGAGACAGGGAGAAAAGAGCATGCGATTTACTACTTGAGTAAGAAATTTACAGATTGTGAATCTCGATATTCAATGCTTGAAAAAACTTGTTGCGCGCTAGCCTGGGCCGCCAAGCGCTTGAGGCAATACATGCTGAATCATACAACCACGCTCATCTCGAAGATGGATCCTATCAAATATGTATTCGAAAAGCAGGCGTTATCAGGAAGAATTGCCCGTTGGCAGATGGTCTTGACTGAATATGACATCCAATATGTCTCGCAAAAGGCTATAAAGGGGAGTGTGCTGTCTGAGTACTTGGCGGAGCAGCCTATTGAAGATTACCAATCGATGAGGTTTGACTTTCCTGACGAGGATATCATGTACCTAAAGATGAAAGATTGCGAAGAGTCGTTGCCAGACGAAGGACCAGAATTGGGTTCCAAATGGAAGATGATTTTCGACGGAGCTGTAAACGCTTACGGTAGCGGAATAGGGGCAATCATTACCACTCCACACGGGTCGCACATCCCGTTTACTGCTCGATTGACCTTTGCAGTTACCAATAATGAGGCCGAATACGAAGCTTGTATAATAGGGCTTGAAGAAGCCATTGATTTGCGAATCAAGAATCTGGACGTATACGGAGACTCAGCTCTGGTGGTGAATCAAATAAAAGGGGAATGGGAGACACGTCAGCCCAATTTAATACATTACATGAATTATGCGAGGATATTGTTGCCTTTCTTCGACAAGGTTGAATTGCATCATGTACCGCGAGCGGAGAATCAGATGGCTGACGCCCTGGCCACTTTGTCTTCCATGTACAAAGTTAACTTCTGGAACGAGGCTCCTAGAATTATTATCTCTCGGCTTGACAGGCCTACCTTCGTGTTTGCCATTGACGAAGCATCCGACGACAAACCGTGGTATTTTGATATCCTTAATTTCCTGAAAAACAAAGAGTATCCGGCTGGGGAATCCAGTCAAGACCAGAAGACTCTCAGGAGGTTGGCGGGTAATTTCTATTTGAATTCGGACAGTGTCTTATACAGAAGAAACCATGACCTGGTGCTGCTGCGTTGCGTAGATGAAAAAGAGGCGAAGTTGCTCATGGAGGAAATACATGAGGGTACCTTTGGTACGCATGCGGGTGGGCATGCTATGACGAGGAAGCTGCTGCGGGCAGGTTATTTTTGGCTGACTATGGAAACTGATTGTTTCAAGTTCGCGAGGAAGTGCCACAAGTGCCAGATCTATGCTGATAAGATCCATGTGCCTCCGAGTCCTCTGAATGTGATGTCATCGCCATGGCCATTCTCGATGTGGGGAATCGATATGATTGGAAAGATTGAGCCGACGGCTTCTAACGGGCACCGGTTCATTCTAGTAGCAATCGATTATTTCACCAAGTGGGTGGAGGCGGCGTCTTATGCAAATGTGACTAAGCAGGTGGTGGCCAGATTCATCAAGAGAGATATCATTTGCAGATATGGAATCCCCGAACGGATAATCACTGACAACGGTTCAAACCTGAACAACAAAATGATGAAGGAGCTCTGTCAGAATTTCAAGATCGAACATCACAACTCCTCCCCTTACCGACCCAAGATGAATGGCGCTGTTGAAGCGGCCAATAAGAATATCAAGAAGATCGTTCAAAAGATGGTGGTGAACTATAAAGATTGGCATGAGATGCTACCCTTCGCTTTGCACGGTTATCGTACGACGGTACGCACATCAACCGGGGAAACCCCGTTCTCGTTAGTTTACGGAATGGAAGCGGTGCTACCACTGGAAGTCGAGATCCCTTCTTTGAGAGTACTGCGAGACGTTCAGCTAGATGAGGCAGAATGGGTGAAAAACAGGTTGAACCAGCTGAGTTTAATGGATGAGAAGAGGCTAGCTTCTCTAGCATACGGTCGTTTGTACCAGAGCCGAATGAAGAAAGCATATGATAAAAAGATACATCCGCGGAGCTTTCAGACGGGCGACCTTGTGCTGAAAAGGATTCTCCCGCCGCAGGCAGATCACAGGGGCAAGTGGACCCCCAACTATGAAGGTCCATACGTCGTTAGAAAGGTTTTCTCTGGAGGAGCCTTATTGTTGTCCACTATGGATGGTGAAGACTTTACGTCGCCTGTAAATTCGGACGCAGTTAAAAAATACTTTGCTTGAAATTGACCCGCTGGACAGAAAAAAAGAGAGTCCAGGCAAAAATGGGGCATCCTGGCGAACCAAAAACAGAATGAAAGGTTCGGGCAAAAGTTAGGGATAAAATGAAAAAATGTACACACGCGAAGTTGAAAACCTACACTGGGCGGCTTCGGCAAAAAAGGGTATCCCGGTGAACTGAAAACCCGTAAAGGGCGGTTCACGCAAAAGTTAGGGATTTGAAAAGCAAATGACTGCGGTCCGAATTTGACACTGCATTGAGCTTTGGTGCGGGAGAATATACTCGAGGGGTCGATTATCAGATACAATCTCTTCAGAAGTATGGATACCGGGAAAGCATTAGAGTCGGGTGAGCCATAGGAGGATCAATTCATGATGTTCGTCTGCATCCCGTTGCCGACATGTGTACAAATTTAATTTGTCAACATATTTATGCTTCTTGTGCATATTTGTATATTTGTTGTGCGTAGCTTCCTCTTTGCAGGAGTTACATCCCGTGTACAAAACTCCGCCCATTCAGAGGCCCAATCAATAAAATATGTTATTCAGTATTTGATGCTAGTTCTTTACTGTTTTGTGCATGATAAACGCCTAGGTTTGATGAGGATAGCATGTGCATAACGTCACTAGCCCTTGCCAACAATTGCTAAAACTTTGAATTAACTGAAAACAAGGTCACTAACGCTAACCTGAATAGATTTGGTTGTATAGACTTGGCTTGTCTTGTTTGTTGTTGCAGGGTTCATAGCCGCGAAAGAGGACGATCAAAAGAGTGCAGTAACAAAAGACTCGACCCCCATGCAGGTCGTGCTTCCGAGGTGACAATGCTCCTTACTGAAGAAGGATCGAATTTCCCAGCTAGCCGTAGCTTATCCAAAGGACATTCTCCAGCAAAGTCGTCGATCCTCAGCAGAATTGGCGATTCCAAGATTGAAGGCTGTATTCAGACAGTGCATCTCAAGCAGAGTGGGTTAGCCTCAGAAGATTAATATTTGTGAGCTGTATTCAGACAAGTTCACCTTTCCCCGCAAGGTCATTTACTCTCCCCCAGCGGAGTCAGTTGATTTTCCCCAGGAGAATCATTTTGTCCCCAGAGGAGTTCTCTCTCCAGCAAGGGTTTTCTTTCCTCCCAGTGGAAATCGAAGATTAAGACTCTCCCCGGCAGAGTTGGTTGCGAGTCCTGGCATTTATTTTGTCAGAATACTGTGTGATATCCGTTCACTCTCCAGCAGAAGTTCGATCATACCAGGCTTATCTGCTATTCTCCAGCAGAGTTATATTCCCCAGCAGGGTGTTACTTCAATGAGGTGCTTGGCTTAAGTTCCCAATTTCCCAGATGAGGCGACTTCACTCTTCCAGCATTTATTTTGCTGGAATAATTCTGTAGCACCTGGCTATCCCCAGCGGAGTTGGCGTTGTCTTCAGCATTTATTTTGCTGGAGCAGTTCCTGTATCCCAGCAGTTCGAATCTGCATTCACATTGACATATAGGGTCATATTTGCATCCACCCAAATAAAACCGCATAGCATTTCCATTTGTTTCAAGTGTTGTTTCTCATGCAGGTTGAGAGAGTTCTTGCTCAAATGAATTGCCAAACATTCAAGGTCTCGACGTGAGACATTTAACGAAAGTGTCAGCTTTGGCATTATCCCCCACAGAGTTATCAGGCAAAGTTCCTCTTCGCCTCCGAGCAGAGTTATTTGTGTAAATTTCTCTTGTTTTCCCCGCCAGAGTTGCCATGATGAATATCTCCTTGTCCCCAAGCAGAGTTATTTGTCATCAAAAGGTTTCATGAACCAGAATTTCAGAGGCTGCCGCCGGTTATCAGAACAGGCGTCCGGTAGTTTGGTTTCCAGATATCCCCAGTAGAGTCCGCCCCAAAGTCGCTGTCACGTCAGTGCTGAGAAGTTTGTGGGTCGGGGCCAATGAAAAATGAGTCCTGACGTGGACAATTTTATTGACGGGTTTTCCTCGTGCTAGAGAAGTGGGGGTCCTAACGCGGGCAAATTGGTTTCCTCAGGTTGACGATATGTGGTAGTCCTAACGTGGACGGTTTTGATTCCTCCGTAGTGATTGAATGAGAAGTCTTGACGTGGACGAAGTTGAGTATTCTTCGTGAGGGTGTCCTGACGTGGACCATTTATTTCCAGCAGATATCTTTATTCGTAATGGTGAAATGTGCGTCCTGACGTGGACAAGTTTATAGTTCTTCGTGATGACGAGATACGAGAGTCCTGACATGGACAAATTTACCCTTCTTCGTGTTGTTGGCGAAGTATGTGTCCTGACGTGGACGAGTTTATTTCCCCAGTAAGTCGAAGACGCGCAAGTCCTGACGTGGACCAGTTTTTTCTACAGCAAGTCGAAGACACGTAAGTCCTGACGTGGACAAGTTTTATTTCCTCAGCGAGTCAAGAGGTGAGTCCTGACGTGGACAAATCAAGACGAAATGTGAGTCCTGACGTGGACAAGTTATTTCCTTACGTGGAAAAGCGATATATTCCTTACGCGGAAAGAAGATATATTCCTTACGTGGAAAGATACGGTTTCCTTACGTGGAAAGATTGTTTCCTTACGTGGAAAGATGAGTTTATTCCTTATGTGGAAAGATTGAGTCCTTACGTGGACATATCAAGTTGAAGTCCTTACGTGGACAGATCGAGATTGTGTTCCTTACATGGAAAGATTGGAGTCCTTACGTGGACAAATCAAGACGAAATGCGAGTCCTGACGTGGACAAGTTATTTCCTTACGTGGAAAAGCGATATATTCCTTACGTGGAAAGATTGGATTCCTTACGTGGAAAGAGGTGTTCCTTACCTGGAAAAAAAAGAAGTATTCCGTACGTGGAAGAAAAATGGTTTCCTTACGTGGAAAGATAAGATTGTTTCCTTACGTGGAAAGAGGCATCCCTTACGTGGAAAGAGAAGTTGATTCCTTACGTGGAAAAACGATATATTCCTTACGTGGAAAGGTGGGTCCTGACGTGGACGATGTATTCCTTACGTGGAAAAGTTTAGTCCTGACGTGGACAGATTCAGAAAAGAAGTTGGCTTCCTTACGTGGAAAGATGGGATTCCTCACGTGGAAAAAAGAGATTATTCCTGACGTGGAAGAGCTTAGTCCTGACGTGGGCAGATCCAGACAAAGTCTTAGTCCTAACATGGACGGTGTTATTCCTAACGTGGAAGAGTTTATTTCCTAACGTGGACGATTTATTTCTGATGAGATGCAGACGAATTATCCCTAGCGAAGTTGCCGAGTTTTTTCCGGGTTAACAGCAGGTGGAGTCCTAACGTGGACAAGTTTTAGTTGAGATTTCTTCGTATTGACGAGACAAGCGTCCTAACATGGACAAAGTTCTATCCTTGCGATGATAGAATCTTTTTCAGGCTGATGAAAATAATCCCCAAGCAGTGGTGCAGTTTATTTCTGCGGTTGGCAAATTTCCGGGTTCTTAGTATTCAACCGTCTCGTACCTCGAATGTTTGAAGGTCGTTCGCTCTTCACCCAATCGGGTCCAAGTCGCTTGAATAGGGGCAGCTGTTGCACCCTAAAATTTGCTCAACCTAATTCATTTGGTTTATGTTTCAATATCATTAGCATTTGCATATAGAGTCATGTACATAGTCTAACCATCTGCATAGCATAGCATAGCAAATCATCCAACAGGGACCAAGTACTATTCTCATCTCTATGGGCCTATCAAGAGGTTACTATTCAAATTCAATCTCATTCAAGTCATCAGAAAGAATTTGAAAGCAAAGAAGTCAATGGATCAAGCAGTGCATCTATCTCCTATCTGAGGGGATCTGAAGATCATCAAAGAAGTGGTGAGTTGTGAATTGAGCATGGAGAGTATCTAGACATCATAGAAGACTTAGAAAGTCATTTGGAGAAGGAAACAAGTCATTGATATGATCACAAGAGTTGTAGTTGAAGACAGTCAACTAGGGTTTCATCTGGGTCAACTCTAGGTCAACCCTAGGTCAATTGATTGATTGAAAGGCATTGAGGTCTATTGGAGAGATGTGGGGTTCATCATTTGACATGTAGAGAAGGATATGGTGATATGTCAAGAAGAAATCAAGAGAAATCAAGGAGAAGAGGAGTTTCTAAATTAGGGTTTCTGTGTAAAATCCCCTAGTTTAGGTCAAATTTCCAAGCAAGATAAGGCAAAATGCAAGCTTCAAATGGATCCTTGGTCAACATGAAACTTGTAGAGGATCTCAAGACCTTTAATTTGAGTGGTAGAAGATATCAAGGAGATTTATAGAACTCAAGTTATGGTCCTTGCAAGTTACAGGTCATCTGAGGTATCTGAAATTTTGTCTGTGAAAGTTACTTGTCTTCCAAGCAATTTTTACCCCTCACGGAGATTCCAAATGAATTTCTGGTCAACATAAGAGTTTTTCCTCATTGTCTTAGATTTCTAGAATGGTATGGTATGCCTTCATATGATTTGTGGAACTCTACTTATGGTCTTGGCAAGCAAAGGGTATTTTTGTCATCTGAGAATTACAGGTCATTTCAAGCCTATGCCCAAAACACATACAAGGAAGCTTCAAATGAAAAACTTCACAACATCAAACTTGCTCCAAATGACATTTAGAGTCTATAAAAGTGGCCATGAAAGATTGGAAAGACTCATAGCTCAAGGTTTCAAAATTGGTGAATTTAATGAATAAAAAATGACCTAAAATGGAGATTTTTCATAATTTGGCCAAATGGGATGAAATTATAGGTCATTTTGATTGGAAAAAATGTTTTAAGAACATTGGAAAAATTAGAATTTTGAGTTTGGTTCAAGAATTGAAAGTTATGCATGGTTACTTACAAGTGAAGTTACATAATCCAAATCCAAGGGAAATTGTGCATGGGAAGGTTCTACAAACTTCTAGGGCTTTCTAAGTTCATGTATATATTGTATGGAGTGGGTTCATGCCATGGTTGGTGAATCACTTTGTTCAAAACACAAGTTATATACAATTCTTCCCATTTGCAAAAGCTTTTCAAACTCCATCAAACTTTCATCAATTTCCATTTTGTTTGATTTGATCATCATCACCATCATTCATAGATCACAATTCTACAAGATTTTGGTTGATTTGAAGAAGGATTCGTGCTGTTCAAGCTAATCCTCCAAGAAGCAAGATTTTGGTGATTGCAAGATTCAAGAACTAAGAGCAAGATCCATTGCATACATAATTCATAATCAAGTTCCCTGATCAATTTCCACTCATCACAAGCATCAGATCCAAGAATTTTAGCACCTGTTTTCATCAACATACCAGGTTGGTATCTCCATTCGAATTGATTGAATTAGCTAGCATGTTAGGGAATTAATAGTATAAAACGGTTAAGATAGGTTAGATGATGGATTGTGCAAAGTTTGGGGAAGTTTCATGAAGGTTGTTAATGGTGTGTCAAAACTGTTGGAGCTTGTAACTCATAGAATATTGCATGACAATCTTGCATATATGGCTTAAAATGATCAGTGTGAAGTATAGATTAGGTTAGGGTAAGATTTGGAAAGAATTGAAGTGATTGATCTAAGGTGAACATGGTGGAACCGAGCTGTTATGCCTATCGGGTTTATTTCTTGAGTGAGTTTTAGAGGAAGATAAGGGTATGGCTGTGTAGAGGGGAAGAAGTAGATCACTTTTGGTCTTGGAAGCGTGTGATTTCATGGAAGAACGAAGGAGAACAGAATGGTGGAAGTTTCGTTCATGGTGAAGGTATTTTCAGAAACCCTAGGGTTTCTAAGGTTGAAGACAACCCCTGGGCCACACGATCATGCTTTGAACTTTGACTTGGTTCCTCATCCAACGGCCGTGGTTTAAATGAAATACGGAGGGAAATTCAAAGGGTGCTACGCACCGTTTCACTTAAATCCATCTGATGGGCTTTGGAATTGCTTGCTATTGCCACCCCCAGACCAAGCCCAATCCCAATTATAACTAGATTAATTGCTATTGGCACCGTTCTGAGTTTTTTTTTTATTTTTGATTGAATTTTCTGATGCATTGGGCCCAGACGCGCTTGCTATGCGCGCCCCCCTGTCTGGACCCATTCTATTGTTTCAACTGAATTTCATTACTTGTTGCACCCTTTCCATTTAATTTCCATTTTATTTTCTTTCAAATTTTCATTTTCTTTAAAAAATCATAAAAAATAGAAAAATGCATGATTTTAATTGGTTCTTTTTGCACATTGCTCATAATTTTGTAAAGAAAAATATCACACAAAAAAATTAATATTTCATTTTGTTTTAATATTTTTGGCATATTTTTCTTTTAAATAGGATTAAATAATGTTTAATTTGATGCATGAAATTGTTAATTTTGGTTTGATTAAATGCTTTACTATTTTTAATCCATTCTTTTTAGGTTGATTAGTAGAGAATGTTAGCTTGTATATAAAATTTAGTTCATATTTTTAGGACTTAATATTAGGTGATTTGTTTAGGTGTGAATAACATGATCAAAACTAGGGTTTAGGAGATAACATAGGTGAATTAGTTCATTTCCCTTAGGAGTTAGAGATTGAATCTTTGGGGTATGGGACTACAGGGATAATGGGTAGTTATTAGATCCCTTAGAAATTGTAAGGATTCCCCTACTGCTATTAGTATACTGTCTATATTTGCTTGACTGGTGTGGTGTGCCCTCTCTGGGGATTATTATTTGTCTGTGTGGGGTATTGGGATTGCTTTGGGGATTGGGAGAGCTGAAGACTTGTGATGATGAAGCCATGGGAGATCAAGAGATTGAAGACCAACTTCCAGAGTTGATGAAGAGATCCTTTGCTGGCAGCTGTTGAGGAGTCTAGGGTTTAGGAGCTAGGCAGAGCTCTAGAGTAGAAAGCTTGATTCACAAACATGGAAGGCTTTGTCTGCCTCCATCCTTTCTCTATGATTCAAAGTCTCTTTCAAATATCCATCTCCTTCCTTTGGAAGGATCAGTGAATGTATTTGAAAGATAGAACTTTTGAGGGAAAATTATCTGTATAATGTTAACAGTTAATGAACCACCCTTGGTAGGTAATTGACTGTCTAACATTCATTCACTTCATCTGATTGACTGATATTCATCTTGGAGATTTGAGACTTGAAGAAAAGCCATTGCAGATGGAAGACTGATAATCAAGACCTTGCTTGAAGGCTGTGGAGATGGAGATTGATGCTTGCTGAAGCTTGTAGCTGTTTGGAGATGACTTGAAGTCAGATGTTGATGCAGAGCTGCTGTGGCTGTTTATTTT
The DNA here is from genome assembly GCA_963859935.3 of Lathyrus sativus. Taxonomy (NCBI): domain Eukaryota; kingdom Viridiplantae; phylum Streptophyta; class Magnoliopsida; order Fabales; family Fabaceae; genus Lathyrus; species Lathyrus sativus. Next base: position 235,071,537 of record OZ012735.1, on the reverse strand, counting down.
TGCTGTATTCTGATGTATTGATTGGTTTTCCCTGACTGTATTGTTTGTTGTTTAACTTGTTGGGTTGAAAGTGAATTCTGTTCGCTTTTGCCTATTGTTTTCTAGGTTCGAGGTTGAGTGGGACTCCCTTGCCTCGCTTGTATTGTTGCATCCATGCATTTTACTGCTTTACTGTATATATATGCTATTGTTTCTGTTTCCGTCTATTCCCTTAGGATCTCTGTTTCTCTCTGCGCAAGAGAGGAGCATGATAGACACTAGGTCTTAACCCATGCATGATAACATTAGGTTAGTTTGATTCCCTTCGCAACCGTAGGTTAGAGTTCTGTCTCTTCTTTCTCAAAACAAACAGAAAAATACAATAAGATTTCAAACACAATAAAAGACACTTCTTCCGTAAAAGAATGTGAACTCATCAAAACGTCATTTTTGTCCGCTTGGACTGTTAATCAGAAAAAACCCTTTTTCAGAAGGAATAAAACAATCAAGACAAGCCTGTGTTGTACGTGGCCCGAACTACGTTTGCTCTGATCTTTCATGCTGTATGAGAGTACGTAGGCATAGGATGCGATATCCTAGCGAGCAACCTTTCCCTCCTTTCCCGTAGGTAGGCGAACTACGTTGACTCTGATTTCTCGTTCCAGACGGGAATACGTAGGCATAAAGTGCGATACTTTGCCGAGTCATTTTATTTTCTTTTAACCCCTTGACCTGTAGAATAGATAGAATAACAATCCGTACTAGAAAACAAGCGTGGATCCCGTCGAGTACGACGGACGTGAGGGGTGCTAATACCTTCCCCTTGCGTAACCGACTCCCGAATCCAGGATTTGGTTGCGATGACCATTCCTTTCCCGTCTTTGCGGTAGGTTTACTCTGAGCGTTTTCTTTCCCTCCGTTGGGATAAATAACGGACGGTGGTGACTCTTCTGTTCAGCCGGCGCCGATTTTCGCAGTAGCGACACTATCCTGTTGCAAATTCGGTGAATATGCTTAATTCAATATACTATGTTTTTCTTTGACCTATTTCTTCTTTCTTTTTGATGTTGTCAAAGGGAGAGAAGAGACCAAGCAAAAACAACAAATCATTCTACAAGACTGATCAAACATTCAGATTGTTTCTAGACAAATGCATAAAGTTAGGGGGAGGATGATACTACACAATGTGCTCAATTATTTTGCTATTGTTTTGCCATCATAAAAAAAGGGAAGTATGTGAGAGAAAAGTGTCTCAATACTTGTTTATACTTGTTTTAATGATGTCAAAACATATATAGTTAGAAATGTGTACTTTGGACGGTATCATCGACTCGCATATGCATTTGTTATTTTTCTCGTGTCTTCATTTATCAAAAATATGTGTTAGTTCATATAAAAAAACACTATATGTGTTCTATGTGAGTTTGATCATGTTGGTTGAATTAGATATGCATTAGGAGCACTTAGAAATAGAAAGACATATCAAAATCATCATTTTTACAAGTTCTGAGTCTTTGAGTCGACTCAAAGCTTGCTTAGGTTGACTCATGCAAAGTGGATTATTTGTGATTTGCTCTCAGAATAGCTCGCGTCGACCCTCCAGTCGACTCATACTGTGTGCATTTGTATTTGTCAAAACTGGGTTGCTTTGCATCGACGTATGGACATGTTTCGATCGATGCAAAGAATGTTTTTCTGCATAATTCTATATTCGGGAGAGCTCAGGTCGACCCCCTATTCTTTAGGTCGACCGTTCGCTCGTTTCGCACTATTTTTTTGTTATGTTTGTCTTTTAAAGTGTTTGTTATGTTAGTTATTTGGTCATAGCTTTGCATATATGTTGTGTTAGCTCATTCTTCACAAAACACAAGAAAAGTAAAAATATACACTGATTTGGTTCTCGTCATCTTCATCCTCTTTCTTGCATTTTCTCAACAAATACACATAATCATTTTTGTTGTGCATTCTGCATCATTGAGGTGATAACGTTCAAATATAGGATCGATGTATCAGGTTTGGGTTGAGAAATCAGTGGGTTTTTCTTGAATAAACCTTTAGGGTTTTGTCCTCCAAGAACCTTGGATTTTAGGGGGTTTTGTATAAATCATTCCTTCACAGATTCAGCCGAGCGAAGGTAATTGATGAACGAGAGCTTCTGTCAATTTAGTAGCATTAACCAGAGGATTATGGAAGGAAGGTTTGGGTTCGAATTGTGTGTGTTTGAAATCAGTCGGGTAAAGACTTGAAGACCACTGGGTTGTTCAAAGGTGGTACCGTAATAGGAGGTTTACTCATCACGTTCGAAGGACTTGATTCATCTTGAATCAAGGGAAGACAAGGCATAGGTTCAGCATCAACGATTAGGATTGAGTGTTTGATTTCTACTGCTTCTCTTGTAAAAATAATTTGCAACAGGTTATATATACACGTCTCAATTCTATTTTTAGAATTGAGGGAAGACGTACCCAAAGCGAGGACGAAGGGGGAACTGTCTCAATAAATTGGTGTTCTCTCTTTTTACTATTTTCATTTTTGAATTTTAAATTTGTGTGCAAACAAATTAATTGACTAAAATTCTGGTTTACGGTATTGCTGAAACATATTTAGAAAACTCATTACAATCCATTTGATTGTAATCGGAAAAGCTTAGCACTACATTTATTTAGTGAGTTTTACTTAGAGTGCTTCGCACACCAAGTGTTCGACAAATTGCTTGTATACAAACGTTTTGAACTGCTTTTCAATTTGGTTTATTTTTTCACAACCATTGGAAATTGAACAACTTTGAGTGAACAAAATCTTATTGATTTGTGTTTAAACTATTGATTCGATATCTCATCTTTATCGGTATTCCATATAGGTGTAGCGTATATTCGATCCTTTTGGTAACATTTCGTTTAGACGATTGTAGTTCCTCGGCCGCTTCCGCTTAAAAGTTTTAAAAAACAATTTATTATAAGCGTCGAATTTGTTTAAGGATAAGTGATATATTCAACCTCCCTTCTAGATCATTGTCATCGTCTAAAAATACTCAGGTGAATATTAAATCTAAATCCATGTCTAGAGTTTAGAGCCTAACAAAGGATTATCCTAAATCGAGATTCAAAGAGTATATCTCAATAACAATTTAAATCAATATGTAAATAGTGAAACAAGGATAACATCGATATAGATTCATAAACAGATCGTACATAGCACCATGATAATAAAAATACATACTATTATAGTGAGCTTACATCCAATCCCAACAAGAAAGGGATTTAGCTACCCATGGCAGCTTGATACAAAGAGAAGAATGAAGATGAACAAGCATTCACCGCGATTTTCCAACAATGGAAGTGAACCCACCTCTGGATCTTCAAGAAGCACCCTCTCTTGATGTTTTCTAAGCCTCACTCTCTCCAAAAATGGTGTATTGACTTCCAAAAGTGGTAAGAACCAAGAGGGACCAAGAGAGTTCCAAAAATCAGCATAGAGAACTATTTATACAAAGTTGGAATTTTCCTGTGTTGCCCGACAACCTCTGCCTTTCCCAAAAAAATCAAATTTAAGGCACATCCAACTGCCTCCAAAGCATCAGACCGCCCTCAGCAAAATATCTGGTCTTTCCTGGCTAATCAGGCCTCACCCGGAGAATTAAAATTCTAAGATCCTCGTTGGTCAACCATGGCATGTTTTGCTACTGCCTCAATTCTGATTTCTCGCCCCAGCCTCGCCAGAGCTCGTCGGGAGAGCTCACCAATGCTCATTAGGAAACCATGTTGAATTTCCCCTTCTTGGCTTTGTTCCCTCTTCTTTGATTTATGCCTTTTTCTTTGGTTTCGTGCAACACTTTCTGCATAATAATACATATAACAAGGATACTAAAGCCAAGTGCAATTTATATGAAATTAATAGAAAACTCAGGGAAATAAATGATGGAAAATGAAAAATAGAGTCGGAAAATGCCAAGTTTTAACGTGCAAAATCAGTCATGATTGGCACTTATCAACGAGTTTGTTACTCACTTCAATAATAACAAGGGCAACTTATTCATCCTTTATATGAGTTTGAAACTCAATGATTAACATGTCAAACATGTTTTCTAGTATATCCTGGTTGACATCTTCATTGCCCTTTTGATAACATCACTGATCATTTGGTTGCTCCAAAAATATTGAGAGAATTTTCTAGCATGAACACCTTTAGAACCACATGAATAGTTTTTCCATTGAAAATCGAGAAAGAGTCTTATATCTTCTCTGATGAACAACAAGATCCACCATATTGTCTGACAATTCATTGACACACATGAGCTCTCTCATGATTCTCAACTACTTCTTTCACAAATTGAACATCCTCTTTAAAATGAAAAGTTTCTTTGGGAATCAACCTATCAAAGGCTATCCTCATTTGACATAAATTCTTCAACATAATATCCTCACAATGAAGAGACTAGTTACATAGGTCAACATCCTTAGTAGACTAGTTTAGGCCCATCATGAACTTCATTGTTCATAGAGATAGAACCCTCATCAGCACTGATAGAGTCATCAACAACATTATCGATGTTGCTACTCACAATATTCTCCATGATTTTCCTTATTAAGTTGGAAAAAGGAACATCTTCAACTTGCACATTCAAGTACCTATTGAGAAAGGCTATCTGCACATCCATCTAATAAAGATTAAGCAACAGTCTTGGTATCAATTTGATGGCTTAAAGATGGTCATTATAATAAAAAGATTCAGTATCGCACAAACTTGCATCTTCTTCAATAGACAACAAATTTTTTCATGATTTGTTAGTAACAACTTGCTTCATATCAAGACAACTGAGATCAATCTCTTTATAATTATGAGGGGTCATATCATCTATATATTGTGTGCCTTTGGTAAACAATCCAAACACCTTGATATCTAATACACAAACTACAAGTAAGCTTTCATCATTACTTACCATATCATTACACAATGTCACCATATGATCTTGTGTATTAACAATACCATAATCTCCCTTAGCAAAATTAACCCCAACATCTTCATAGATATAACCATCATTCTCCTTAAGCCTTTGGGAATCTAAAAATATGTTGGATAAGATGTCTAACACATATCTATCAACATCTTGATTTCCCATATTTTATTTCCTGGATTCTTCACCAACAGACATGTGAAGGAGATGATAATTTCTCATAGACCCATACACGAGTGGGACATCAATCATAATTCCATCAATAGCCAGATCAGATTTATCAACACGTGGAATGTTGTAGAAAGTAATATTTGAAGCATATATCAAGAAACTAAGAGTAACACTAATTATAGTTTTACCAAACATTTTATCATGTTTTTTGTTAAACAAAACTCCAGACATATGGGAATGAAATCCATAATTTATCTTCTTCTTCAACTCCTTATTCTGAACCACTAATGGTTGTTCAATGTTAGGAAGACCTCCAGCCTGACCATCACCCTTCCCTTCAATGAAAAACTCTTTGCTTGAATCTTAGAAAGTCCATGTGCGGTGAATCATAAGTATGAGAAAAAGGTTGAACCACCTTGAGTAACATCTTGGTTTGCTTCTTACGAAGGAAAACTTCATAACTACTCCCTCTTCAAAATTGAGATTAGTACACATGTGATACCAACTTTCATGCTTTCTGATGACTGAAGCATGATCTTCAACATTCTGCTCTACAAAGGTAGCCACCATCTTTACCTTTACAAATTTCCTTCTCTTATGGCTATCACAAGGAGCAACAAAGTTTCTTTCTCTAATCATCTGCCTAATGCAACTAAGAAGCCAATCTTCACAAGAGAACTCCTTGTAGAAGAATTAAGTAACAACGATATTTGGATTGCCAAGCCTAAAAGTTTGTTGTTAACTTTGAAGCTTCTCATTCCACTAAGGATACAATTGTTGATGGTGTGGTAGTCTACCATAAATCTTACATAAGTACAGGGGAATGAAGGAGACACAATTAAGAAACTGGTAATCATGCTTCACTTAATGCTAAGACATGTTACCTTGCATTCTATGTTGTGGTTTCTGCTTAGGAGCAATGCACCTTTTCATTCATCTTCACGTTCTTTGGCATTCATGATATTGAAGATTCTTCTTTGTTCCCTTGAACACTTGAGCATTCAACTTGAATATGTCAGAAGTCTTTGTGATTAAGACATTGTATTCCTCTACATCTGTACGAATAATTGAGCTTTTGCTTTTCACAATCCTTTTCTTTATGCTGAATGTTCTTGATATTGATAGTGACATAATTCCCATATCTATTGCTATGTCTTCTCAGGACTTTAATAAATCTCTTGGTGAGCCGAAGATATTCTTCAGAATTACATTCTGTTTGAACATCACAATCTTCTAAACTGTGAACAATCTTTGGAGGATTCTTAGCACCATATTGAATCTTTTATTGATAAAAAAACTCATCATTCTCTAAAGTTCTCCATCTTGAACAAAATAATATCTCCATGGAGCTCACCCAAACTGGACAGGGTGCCTGCTGTAATGCCAATTAATAATCATATTCTAGAGGTGACAGATGTTGGACTAGATGTCTAGGATAACAGGAATTACTATTTTATGGAAAATTACAGATTCTGGGGACAAATGTCATATACAATGTTTGCGATGTTGTAAACCAGAAACAAATAAAACCAGTTAGCAAGCAATATATGACAGATAAACTATTACAAAATGATGAAGCAGAAAAGCAATAAAGAACATAAGAGATTGAGGGAAACTCTACCCTAGAAAGGAAATCCACTACTTTGAATTAGTACACTTAGTCATACAAGAACCAACAAACCATATGATGTCCAAAGTCTCTTCCTAATCCTAACGTCTTTCTATTTAAGGACTCCCCAAAAATATGAGAACTTACTCACTTTCTTCTCAATTACACAACTTGTGATTGATGTTTACAACTCAATACACATTGTTGAATATTACAACTCAACTACGACAAACTTTTTATGCCAAGTTACTGAAATATAGAGGTGTACACAAAGATTCAGCCTTAATTTGTTTATGGCATAAGCATAAAATACAAGAAACATTATGTTCTCAAGCTTATATACTTAAAATCTTAGAACAAGGTTTAAATTTAAAACTCAATAAAATAAAATTATATGTCTTATGATAGGCAAGGAGGCACTAGAGTGGTGCACAAACAAAGACTCAAAAGATAAACCCTAATACTAGGTATCTTCCAAATTTCAGTCACCATAACAAACATGAATAGAGAAAGAAGATCCCCTTGCCTCAATCCTCTATCCACTTTAAATTCCAAATTAGGGCTTCCATTCACTAATATCGACATGAAACTATTAAATATACATGCCTCTATTCACCTGCACCATATAGCACCAAAACCCATCTTCTTCAACAAAAATCTCAAAAAATTCCAATTCACTTTGTCATAGGCTTTCTCAAAGTCTACTTTGAGAAATAAGAAATTTCTATTACTTCTAATGGCTACATCAATCAATTCACTAGTTGCCAAAACCCCATCCAAGATATGTCTAGTCAGAATAAAAGTTGACTGATTAATAGATATAATACTACATAGAACACTTTTCAATCTAGTTGCTAAATGTTTGGATAATAATTTATAAAGACAACCTAACAAATAGGTAGGCCTATACTTATTCAAACCAACTGGATTCTTACACTTTGGAATCAAAGTAAGGAAACAAGAGATGAAGGATTTGGGAAGAATTGCATTGGAATTAAACTCTTGAAAGAAACCTAACACATCGCCCTTAAGAATATGGCAACACCTGTTGATAAACTCCAGATTAAATCCATCTGAGCCTGGGCTCGTAAGCCCACTACAACCCCAAACGGCTGCCTTAATTTCAACTTTAAAAGGGCTCTTATAAAAGCTTAGAATGATAAAGAGACAAAGATTTGAACTCAATACCATCCAAGGAAGGTCTAGAGCAATTAGGCTCCTTGAACATCTTCTCAAAATAATTGAAAACCTCCCCTTTAATTCCCTCCACTGATTCAATCCCTTTAGAAGTATTAATAGAAACAATGGAGTTATTCAGCAATCTATGTAACACCCCAGTTTAATTAATTTTTTTTGTAATTAAATTATGTTATGTTGTGTTATTGTATGCGTTGATTAGGGTTTTGGTGTGTTAGAGATACCCTTGATGTGGGGTAGTAACCTTAAGGGTAGAAATCAGGGTGTGAGAGCGTGTGAGTAATAGTGTAGAGATTGGGGGTGTTGTGAGTAGAACTAATTACGTGATATTAGTTACTATTTATTTAATTAAAAAATATTAGGTGAATATCATTTAAAATAAATAATTAGTGGAGATTATTATTATTATTATTATTATTATTATTTTACTAATTGGAATATTGAGTTAATTAGAAATAAAAATATTCGAATAAAATAGGAGTAAAGGGGTTTTTGGGAGAAAAACTATAAGATCATGAAAAAACCCAGAGAAAGTGAAAAGAGAATGCTAGGGCTCAAGGGGGGAAGAGAATAACTTCATTGTTGAGGAACTTTGCAAGAACTCTAAGGTAAGGGTGGGGTCCTATTATATAAGGGTTTGTATGATGAGGGTGGGTAGATTATACCATGTATATTTTGATTTTCTCTTCTCTCTATGTTATGAACATTGTTGCAATTGTGTGAATAAGTTGATTGATGAACTATGAAGTCGTATGGTGATTATGTGATTGATGATTGTTTGATGAATAATGTATTGATGTTGTTAGAATCATGTCATGTATAGTATTGCATGATGATAACTGTTGTATTATTGATGGAGGTTGTGAGTCAGAGTCGGAACTTAAGTTATGAGCTTTTTGTGAAAAGAATTGGGGTTTTAATGCTTTCTAAAAAAGGATTTTCGTGTTAAAAGGTGGAATAATGGATTTGTATGAAAAGTGGGGTTTTAGGAGGGGTTAAAAAGAATTTTCGTTTGAAAAAATTACGAAAAAATGCTTCTTCTAGCAGTGTAATTGGTTGTCGAAAGTGGTGTAACCAGTTACATTGCTTTAAAAATGCGTTCCTGGGCAAGTTTGTGAGGGTGTAACCAGTTACCTCATTTTGGATAACCGATTAAACTGAGAGTCAGAGGCATTACAGGACTGGTTACAGGGGTGTAACCGGTTACCTCATTTGGAGTATCAGTTACACTTAGAACAATTTCTTAAAACTTCAAAAAATTATATCTTGAGTTTCAGGTGTTTGATCCGAGTGTCGTTTGAAGAGTTAGGAAGCTAATGCGATGAACTTTATTTTAAAATTGGTTTTAGTACCTAAAAATGAATAAATTTATGTGTGACGGTCTTAAATTCATCGTAGTGTTTATGTTGTGGTGTGACATATTCATAAATGCATTGTTGTTGCTCGTTATGTCGTTGTGTTGTTGTTGTTGAATGATATAGCATATGTATGGTGCATGGTGGCCATCATTGGTGTAATACCTTGACTAAGGTGATGTCATTGTACTTATTATTATTTTTGTTGCATGTCTATTATATATGTCATCCGTCATGGTGTGGGACGGTGGTCCATGAGCCTTAACCCTATGGTGATGGATTGAGTGCGAGTAGCTAATTTCTATGGTGATGGAATTAGTGAAGCGTTACCTATGGTGATGGTAATGATTTTTGGTGAGCCTCAATCCCATTTTGTGGATTGAATATGAGTATCTAATTCCTATGCTGATGAAATTAGTGAAGCATTGTCTATGATGACGATTTTTAGTGGACTCTGATCCTAGGTGAGAATCAGAGCGGTGAGCCTGAGAGTTTACGTATTGGTACCACATGCATTGGGTTAAGTTGTTAAGTCTTATTACATTGTTTTGTGTTATTGTGTTGTTGTGTTGTTGTGTTTGGTTGTATGAGAGTGTGATTGGTGGAATGGATGGTTATGCATGTGTTAATCTGATGCTTACTTATTATTATGCATTTTTTTATACAATTGTGATATCTCACTCCTTCTGTTTGAATGTTGCCTTTACATGGGCATCGTGCATATAATCCGCAATAGAAGCGTGAATTTATGTGGAAGATGGTGTCTTCCTTTTATATTATAGAGTTGGCATCTGCTCTGAAGTGTAACACTAGGAAGAGGGGACACTTGGTGGTTTTTGTGTTTATTTGGGATTTTATGGATATCCCCTAAGTTGTCATTTCTTTTTATCACCTTAAATTATGTTTATATTTTGATTAATTAAATTGTGAGTTGTTGATGTTTCCGCTGCTTAATCAAATTGAAGTTTAGTGATGATCAATGTTGCTGTTGTTGTTGTTATTATTATTATTATTATTATTATTATTATTATTATTATTATTATTATTATTATTATTATTATTATTATTATTATTATTATTAATTTTTAAATATATTATGTGTTACATATCTGATTACATGAGCATGTGTTTGTCGAAAAGTAGCATCCTAAATGTTGTGATCTTTAATTTACTCTGATAATTTTTATTTAAATTAAGCGAGGGATATTTAGGGTGTTACATAGTGGTATCAGAGGAGGTCAGTCTGTCCGACCAAGTTGTTGAGTCGGTGTGGTGTGACAGTTGAATACTGTCGATGTTGTCTTCTAACCATTTTTGTTGTTATTGGTGGAAAAAAGAAAATGGCTGGAAGAAACGATGATGTGATTACTACTGCTATACAGGTTGTTGCTCAGGCTGTTTAGAATCAGCCTAATGCAGGTGGGAACGATGAGTTCCATCATTTGGGGAAGTTTCATAGGAATAATCCACCTACTTTTAAGGGTAGGTATGATCCTGATGGAGCATGTAACACCCCCTTTCTATACCCCCAAATAAACAATTAAATCATTTAAGCACTTGATAAAAGTTTCACCAGAGTTTAATTAATACATGATATAAAAGAGGTGTATCACATTATCATGAAGTTAAACACCTACAACACCTGCTCAAATAGATATGCAACAATGGGCAATTCACATTCTGAAGAACATAGTTCTAAAACTCACATCTCAATATTTAGAATAAAGCGGAAACATCTAAACATTGAATCAATACATTCATATAAACATATATACATCATTCAGTTAATTCATATGTACAAACATCCATTATCAGATACAAACACAGATGTATCACAAAAGAAATCAAAGCAAAAGTATCTCCAAAAAGAACCAAAGGCTTCCTAACTACCCAGATGTTACATATCAGAGCCATCGACCAAAAATAATGAAGACCTGCTTCACAAAAAGGACCTCCAGCAATCCTACTCTGCAATGCCTCATAGAGCATTATGAAACAGCAGAAGGGTGAGAAACAATATCATAACAGTCAATACATATATTTATATATCTATATACATACATGGGATTAACACAATTCAGATTCTCACCACATCTCATCACGATGCATATTCACACAATCAAGCATATTCATCAAATCATGCGTCTATACATACTCATCATCTTCCACGTAAACATCTAGAATTATGTTCAATTCACTCCATGCATCATATAAAGATGACCAATGCAACTCATAGAGACCGACTCACGACTCTATACAGATGCAAATGCGGTACCGACTCAATTCAGCAGATTCTCCAAGGAATCAAGTATTCAGCAGATTCTCCAAGGAATCAAATATTCATCAGATTCTCCGAGGAATCGAATATTCAGCAGATTCTCCAAGGAATCAAATACTCTGCAGATTCTCCGAGGAATCAAATGTTCAGCAGATTCTCCAAGGAATCAACATTGCTAGGATGTACATCATGATGCTTTTATGCAAAATGACTCACAACATTACTCTACATGCATACATATTCGCAAATATATCACTATGCATATTCATCTCATACAAGCACATATAATCTATGCACATTCACAATATACTTATACTCCATAAAATACACATACTCTTCATTTCAACACATACCATTCCATATAAGGCATATATTTTCACAATCAAAATTCCACATTCTAGGATTCACGCCTTGCGGCTACCCATACATAACATACCACACGACACACAAAACTATTCAATTCGATAAGGATTAAACATAACTGAACAAAGAAATCTGCATGAAAAGGGAAAAAAACACAGAAAATAGGAAAATGATGTCGCATTCGCCAACCTTCGCCTGGCGAAGCCTCTGGCGAACCTTCGCTACTTAGTTCGGCGGGCGAACTTGCCAGCGAACACCACTGGGAGTTATTTTGGAATTACTCGCTAGCACTCGCCAGCACACTCGCCTGGCGAACCTTCGCCACTCTCATTCTCCTGGAGAACTTGCCAACGAAGACAGGGTGGATGCTTCTGACTTAGTTCGCTGCTGCCCGCTAGGCTTCGCCTGGCGAAGCTTCGCTGCCGTTCGCCTGGCGAGCCTGCGAACTCAGAACTTCCATGGCTGTCCAAAGCCCAAACCTCACAAAACCAACCAATTATAACACCAAACTACCCCAGTAAGTCCAACCCAATAACACCCGATTATCCTACTCCATCCATTTCTCGATTCTAACCGGTTAAAACCATATTCTACCGATTAAATCCTAATATTGACCTAAGATGGAAATGAGTAGAAACTCTTCTCAATCCAACATCAAACGATCAATAGCATACATAATCATACACATTAACAGTATAATAGAGTTTCACACCCTTACCCGATTGATTGAAAGCTTGAATGCTGATCCTTGATGAAATCCTAGGTTTTCCTCTTCTTTCTCCTCTTTCTCTTCTCTCTTCTTTCTTTCCCTTGTTTTTCCACTAATGTTTCTATCTATTCCCTTTTCTCTCTTGTCTCATGTTCTATTTTCTTTCCTCTCTATTTCTTTCCAAACACTTACCAATTGATTCTCACACAATAATCCACTTAACACTTAATACTAAATGTCTAAAATACCCTTTACTCTATTTTCCCCGAAAACTCTCCGAATCGGTAAAATAGCACAATATTGAAATTAAACATATCAACACATAAATTTCACAATTAAAATACCAATTATCCAAATGAATTAAAAAGGACTCAACAAAAATGGGAAATTCAGAATTTGGGGCGTTACAACTCTCCCCCACTTTAGAAATTTTCGTCCTCGAAAATGTTACCTGATTCAAACAACTCTTGATGCGACTCTCGCATCTTGATCTCCAATTCCCAAGTCATATTGCCCTCTGCAGCACCTCCCCAGGCTACTTTCACAAGTGCAATATCCTTGCCTCTTAGCTTCTTAACTTCACGACCCAAAATACTAATCGGTAAAACCTCAACCGTAAGGTTATCTCTTACTTCAACCTCGTCAATAGGAATAACATGTGACGGATCCGGAACATACTTTCGAAGTTGCGAAACATGGAACACATCATGCAAAATCGAAAGGTTCAGAGGCAACGCCACACGATACGCCACAGCACCCACACGTGCAATAATCTGATACAGACCAATAAAATGAGAAGTCAACTTTTTCGACTTCAAGGCACGACCCACTCCCGTAACCGGTGTAACTCTAAAAAAGACATGGTCGCCTTCTTGAAACTCAAGGTCCTTCCTCCTCTTATCATGGTAACTCTTCTGCCTACTCTGAGAAGCTCTCATCTTTTCCCGAATAAACTTCACCTTTTCTGTCGTCTATTGTACCATCTCCGGTCCAACTACCGACCTCTCACCCGTCTCATGCCAACACAAAGGTGTTCGACATCTCCGACCGTATAAAGCCTCGAATGGTGCCATACCAATGCTCGAATGAAAACTTTTATTATAAGTGAACTCAATCAACGCCAAATAACCATCCCAAGCACCACCTTGTTCTAGCACACAAGCACGTAACAAATCTTCTAACGACTGAACTGTCCTTTCGGTTTGACCGTCCGTCTACGGATGGTAAGCCGAACTCAACCTCAACTTAGAACACAAAGGCACCTTGCAAACTTTCCCAAAATCTTGAAGTGAATCTAGGATCTCTATCTGACACAATACTCTTAGGAACTCCGTGCAACTTTACAATCACACGAACATAAATCTCGGCTAATTTCTCCAAAGGATAACTAATATCAATCGGAATGAAGTGAGCAAATTTAGTAAGTCTATCAACGATCACCCAAATAGCATTATGACTTCTTTGCGTATTCGGCAATCCCGTAACAAAATCCATCGATATGCTATCCCATTTCCATTCCGGAATATCCAACGGTTGCATCAATCCACTAGGCTTCTGATGTTCCACCTTCGACTTTTGACACGTCAAACACGAATACACAAAATGAGCAACATCTCGCTTTAGTCCGGACCACCAAAAGATCTTCTTCAAATCTTGGTACATCTTATTCGCTCCCGGATGAATACTCAAGTTACTCCGATGACCTTCTTCCAATATCATCTTTTTCAACTCCACATCGTCGGAAATGCAAATACGACCACGGAATCTCAAAACACAAAATTCATCAACCTTGAAATCTTCACTCTCATTCATCATCAAATCAACGAACTTTAAATCCAATTTTTGTTTTTCACAAACGGTCGCAAGAAAATCATTCGTAATATGAAGCATACCAAGTCTCACACTTCTCGGCGTCACTTCACAAACCAAACTCAAATCTCTAAAACTCTCCAACAATTCCCATTCTCTTATCATCAACGTTGACATATGAACCAACTTTCGACTTAAAGCATAGGCTACTACGTTTGCCTTACCCGGATGGTAATTCAAACCAAAATCGTAGTCTTTCAAAAACTCTAGCCATCTCTTTTGTCTCATGTTCAACTCTTTCTGGTCAAATAAATATTTCAAACTCTTGTGGTCGCTAAAAACCTCAAATCTTGCACCATAAAGATAATGCCTCCAAATTTTCAAAACGAACACCACGACTGCTAACTCCAAATCATGCGTAGGGTAGTTCTTCTCATGCACTCTCAATTGTCTTGAAGCATAAGCCACAACTTTCCCATCTTGCATTAAAACACCACCTAAACCAGATAAAGAAGCATCACAATAAACCACAAATGACTCCGTCGGATTCGGTAAAATCAAAACCGGCGCCGTTGTCAACCTTGTCTTAAGCTCAACAAAAAGCTTCTCATAATCAATATCCCAAACAAAAGCCTTTCCCTTACAAGTCAATTGAGTCAACGGAAGTGCCAACTTCGAAAATCCTTCAATAAACCTCCAATAATAATCGGCTAATCCCAAAAAGCTTCGAATCTCTGTAACTCACTTAGGAGCTTCCCACTGCACTACCGCATCAATCTTGGATGGGTCAACACTAATACCATTTCCAGAAATAATATGTCCAAGAAAAATCACCTCCGATAACCAAAACTCGCACTTCGACAACTTGGCATACAATTGCTTCTCTTTCAAAATCTGCAACACAATTCTCAAATGCCCCTCATGCTCTTCTTGAGACTTAAAGTAAATCAAGATGTCGTCGATGAACACCACCACAAAACGATCTAACTGATCATGAAAAATACGATTCATATATTCCATGAACACACCCGACGCGTTAGAAACTCCGAATGGCATCACCGTATACTCATAGTGACCATATCGTGTCCTAAAGGCCGTCTTTGAAACATCTTCTTCTTTCACCCGAATCTGGTGATAACCCGATCTCAAGTCAATCTTACTAAAAACACGGACTCCAACCAATTGATCCATCAAATCGTCTATTCTTGGAAGCGGATACTTATTCTTAATCGTCACTTTATTCAACTGCCAATAATCAATACACAATCGCATGCTTCCATCTTTCTTCTTTACTAACAATACCGGTGCACCCCAAGGAGAAACACTTGGTCTTACAAATCTCTTATCTAATAAGTCATTCAACTGCCTCTTTAACTCTACCAATTTCGATGCCGACGTACGATACGGTGCCATCGAAATCGGTCTAGTATCCATAACTAGATCAATAGAAAACTCAATCTCTCTCTCCGGCGGCACATCCTTAATATCTCCCGGAAACACTTCTGGAAATTCTCGCACTACGGGAAACACCTCCAGTTCCACTTTACTCTCTACCGACAAGGACGCAAACAAACCAAACAACTCAGCTTCGTCCGCTAAAAGTTTCTTCAACTCTTTAGTGGATAGAAGACTCTCACTTCCATCATCTTCCAAATAAGGAAATCTTACCAACTTGTGATAGCAATCCAGATGAACCTTATTATATTGCAACCAATTCATACCCAAAATCACATTCAAACCGTCCAACGGCAAACACACTAAATCCATAACGAAGTCTTTACCATACATGGTCAAAGGACAACTTATGCATACCAAGGAAGTAGTTACCGACCCCGAAGCGGGAGTCTCAATAACCATGCCACCACTCAAAGAAACCATGCACAAATCCAAACGTTCGGCACACTCAAGAGAAATGAACGAATGAGTCGCTCCAGTATTAATAATAGCAACTAAAGGTACATTATTAATAAAGCATGTACCTTTAATCAAACGATATGTATTAGTAGTGTCCGCACCGGCTAACACAAATACCTTTCCGCCCGCTGAAGCTTGCTTTGGTTTAGTACAATTGGGCTTAATGTGACCCACTTCGCCACAGTTGTAGCATTTCACCACATTCCTTCTACAATCCAAAGTGGCATGTCCAGGAACCCCACAGCTAGCAAACTTCTCCATAGATTTTCCACAGTCAAAGGACTTATGGCCCATTACACCACACTTGAAACATTTAATCGCACTAGAACCTCCTCCGGGCTTCCTATCAAAGTTTTCCCTATGCTTGCCTTTATCAGCAGGCGTCATATAAGGTTCACTCCTTACTGGTTGCTTCCCTCTCTTCTCATTCAAACTCTTATAGTGAGTGGAACGAGCTTTACTATCTTTTTCAAAGATTCTACAGCATTCGGTCAAGTCCGAAAATCTCCTAATCCTCTGATAACTCACCGCTTGCTTGATCTCAGGGCGCAAGCCATTCTCATACTTAATACATTTGGAAAATTCCGTCGTCATCGCATCATAGTGAGGATGAAACTTCACTAACTCTGTGAACTTAGCCGTGTAGTCTGGCACATACATGTTGCCTTGTTTCAATTCCAGGAACTCCATCTCATTCTTTCCCTTCACACTCTCAGGATAATACTTTCTCAAAAATTCGGTGCGAAAAAGATTCCAAGTGATTCCCTCATTGTCTACTTCAAGAACTTGTCTCATACCGACCCACCAGTCATCGGCTTCCTCTCTCAGCATGTGAGTTCCAAGTCTCACCTTGTTGCCTTCAGCACAATTCATAACCCTAAAGATCCTCTCGATCTCCTTTAACCAAATCTGAGCACCGTCCGGATCAAATCTTCCCTTGAATACCGGTGGTTGGTTCTTTCTAAACTCATCGTTCGCATTCACATTCGGTGCGCCTTGCACCGCCCTAGCCATAGCCTCCAACACCGCAGCCATAGCATTGTCATTACGACCAGCCATATTCTGAGGATTCCCAAAAATAACAAGGTTAAACAACCCTTCAACCAACACAACAATAAGACAGACACAACTGACTCAACGCTGGCTCTGATACCACTTAATGTAACACCCCCTTTCTATACCCCAAATAAACAATTAAATCATTTAAGCACTTGATAAAAGTTTCATTAGAGTTTAATTAATACATGATATAAAATAGGTGTATCACATTATCATGAAGTTAAACACCTACAACACCTGCTCAAATAGATATGCAACAACGGGCAATTCACATTCTGAAGAACATAGTTCTAAAACTCACATCTCAATATTTAGAATAAAGCGGAAACATCTAAACATTGAATCAATGCATTCATATAAACATATATACATCATTTAGTTAATTCATATGTACAAACATCCATTATCAAATACATATGCAGATGTATCACAAAAGAAATCAAAGCAAAAGTATCTCCAAAAAGAACCAAAGGCTTCCTAACTACCCAGATGTTACATATCAGAGCCATCGACCAAAAATAATGAAGACCTGCTTCACAAAAAGGACCTCCAACAATCCTACTCTACAATGCCTCATAGAGCATTATGAAATAGCAGAAGGGTGAGAAACAATATCATAACAGTCAATGCATATATTTATATATCTATATACATACATGGGATTAACACAATTCAGATTCTCACCACATCTCATCACGATGCATATTCACACAATCAAGCATATTCATCAAATCATGTGTCTATACATACTCATCATCTTCCACGTAAACACCTAGAGTTATGTTCAATTCACTTCATGCATCATATAAAGATGACCAATGCAACTCATAGAGACCGACTCACGACTCTATGCAGATGCAAATGCGGTACCGACTCAATTCAGCAGATTCTCCAAGGAATCAAGTATTCAGCAGATTCTCCAAGGAATCAAATATTCATCAGATTCTCTGAGGAATCGAATATTCAGCAGATTCTCCAAGGAATCAAATACTCTGCAGATTCTCCGAGGAATCAAATGTTCAGCAGATTCTCCAAGGAATCAACATCGCTAGGATGTACATCATGATGCTTTTATGCAAAATGACTCACAACATTACTCTACATGCATACATATTCGCAAATATATCACTATGCATATTCATCTCATACAAGCACATACAATCTATGCACATTCACAATATACTTATACTCCATAAAATACACATATTCTTCATTTCAACACATACCATTCCATATAAGGCATATATTTTCACAATTAAAATTCTACATTCTAGGATTCACGCCTTACGGCTACCCATACATAATATACCACACGACACACAAAACTATTCAATTCGATAAGGATTAAACATAACTGAACAAAGAAATCCGCATGAAAAGGGAAAAAAACACAGAAAATAGGAAAATGTTGTCGCATTCGCCAACCTTCGCCTGGCGAAGCCTCTGGCGAACCTTCGCTACTTAGTTCGCCGGGCGAACTTGCCAGCGAAGACCACTGGGAGTTATTTTGGAATTACTCGCTAGCACTCGCCAGCACACTCGCCTGGCGAACCTTCGCCACTCTCATTCGCCTGGCGAACTTGCCAACGAAGACAGGGTGGATGCTTCTGACTTAGTTCGCTGCTGCCCGCTGGACTTCGCCTGGCGAGCCTGCGAACTCAGAACTTCCATGGCTGTCCAAAGCCCAAACCTCACAAAACCAACCAATTCTAACACCAAACTACCCCAGTATGTCCAACCCAATAACACCCGATTATCCTACTCCATCCATTTCTCGATTCTAACCGGTTAAAACCACATTCTACCGATTAAATCTTAAAATTTCCCTAAGATGGAAATGAGTAGAAACTCTTCTCAATCCAACATCAAACGATCAACAACATACATAATCATACACATTAACAGTATAATAGAGTTTCACACCCTTACCCGATTGATTGAAAGCTTGGATGTTGATCCTTGATGAAATCCTAGGTTTTCCTCTTCTTTCTCCTTTTTCTCTTCTCTCTTCTTTCTTTCCCTTGTTTTTCCACTAATGTTTCTATCTATTCCCTTTTCTCTCTTATCTCATGTTCTATTTTCTTTCTTCTCCATTTCTTTCCAAACACTTACCAATTGATTCTCACACAATAATCCACTTATCACTTAATACTAAATGTCTAAAATACCCTTTACTCTATTTTCCCCCAAAACTCTCCGAATCGGTAAAATAGCACAATATTGAAATTAAACATATCAACACATAAATTTCACAATTAAAATACCAATTATCCAAATGAATTAAAAAGGATTCAACAAAAATGGGAAATTCAGAATTTGGGGCGTTACAGAGCACAGGTGTGACTCAAAGAGATTGAGAGAATCTTCATGTGATGGATTGCTCTGAGGCGCAGAAGGTACAGTTTGGTACTCATATGCTAGTTGAGGAGGATGATAACTAGTGGATCAACACTTGTTAGGTCTTGCAAACTTCAGGTGAAGTTGTTACTTGGGATGTGTTCCGTAGGGAATTTCTGAGGAAGTATTTTCCTGAAGATGTCGGGAAGAAATAGATAGAAATTTTGGAGCTGAAGTAGGATAATTTGTCTGTTACAAAGTATGCTGCTAGATTTGTGGAACTTGCTAATTTATATTCTCATTACAGTGAGGCAATTGCTAAGTTCTCAAAGTGTATCAAGTATTAGAATGGTTTGCATCCTGAGATTAAGTAGGAGAATGGGTATCAATAGATACGAAGGTTTCTAGAGTTGGTGAACAACTGCAGGATTTTTGAGGACGACAATAAGGCTTGGTCAGGTCATTATAAGAGTCTAAGTGAGATGAGGGGAAATAAGAATCTGAATCATGGGAAGCCTTACAATGCTCCAGCTGAGAAAGGTAAACAAAGGATTTTTGATGGTAAGAGGCCAAGTGGGGGAGGTGCTCCTTCTCCTCTTAAGTTCTTTAGGTGTGGTGAGTTGGGTCATCGTGTCAGTGAATGCAAGAGTGATATGAAAAAGTGTTTCTGTTGTGGCAGACAGAACATTTGGACGCTAATTGCAAGAACAATATGGTGAACCAAGACATATCAGTACTCGTTGCCAGAAGCCAAAACAAGCTTCAACCGAAGGAAATGTGTTTGCACTGTTAAGTACTCTGACTTCCAGTGACGATAGGTTGATCAGAGGCATGTTACATTAATAATATGCATTTGATTGCTATTATTGATATTGATGCTACTCATTCTTTTATTTCTCTTGATTGTGTGAAAAGGCTAGGCCTTGCTGTGTCTTTTATAAAGAGAGAGAGATGGTTGCCGATACTCCTGCTAAGGGATCAGTAACAACTTCTTTGTTGGTTCAAATTGTCCTCTGTCAATCTATGATAAGGATTTTGGTTTTGATCTTATTTGTTTTCATTGAGGGATCTTGATGTGATCTTGGGAATGAATTGGTTGGAGTTCAATCATGTTCATATCAATTCTATAACAAATTGGTGCGGTTTATTGCTCTTGATGATGAGGAAGAAGCTGGGTTCTTATATGCTAAGCCTTTGAAAGAGGTTTTGGAAGAGGAAGCTTAGGTACTTACGTTGTTCACATCATTTCCTGTGAAAAGTCAAGCTGTGATTGATAAATTTCAAATGGTGCATGATTTTTTAGATGTGTTTCCTAATGATATTTCAGATGTACCACCATAGATAAAGATGTAGTTTTTTGTTGATCTTGTCCCTGGTACCAGGCCTGTTTCTATGGCACCATACATGATGTTGGCATTAGAGTTAGCATAATTGAAGAAACAATTAGAAGATTTGCTGGAAAAGAAATTTGTGAGACCAAGTGTGTCGCCTTGGGGAACTCCATGTTGCTAGTAAAGAAGAAAGATGGAAGTATGAAGTTGTATATGGATTATCGACAGTCGAATAAAGTAAAAATCAAGAACAAGTATCTACTTTCAAGAATAGCTGATTTGATGGATCAGTTGGTGGGTGCACATGTGTTTAGAAAAATTGACTTGAGGTCGGGTTATCATCAGATTCAGTGAAGGATGAAGATTCTCAAAAGACCAGTCATAAGACTTGGTATGGATGCTACAAATATCTGGTGATGTCGTTCAATGTTTCTAATGCACCTGAAGTGTTTATGGATTATATGAATCGTATATTTGATACTTATCTGGATCAGATTGTGAGAATAGTTTCATTAAGCTGAAGAAGAGATTGACTACAACTCCAATTTTGATTTTTCCTAAACCGAATGAACCATTTGTGGTGTATTGTGATGCTTTAATGATGGGTTTAGGTGGTGCACTGATGCAAGATGGTAAGTTTATGGCTTATGCTTCACGACAACTAAGGGTTCATGAGAGAAATTATCCTACTCATGATTTAAAGTTGGCTGCAGTGGTGTTTGTGTTTAAAATTTGGAGACATTATCTCTATGGTTCCAGATTTGAGGTGTTCGTGATCATAAGATTTTGAAGTATCTGTTTGATCAGAAGAAATTGAATATGGGGCATCATAGATGGTAGGAATTCTTAAAGGATTATGACTTCAGCTAGAATTATCATCCCGGTAAAGCTAATATTGTATCTGATGCTTTAAGTTAGAAGTCTTTACACATGTATGCTATGATGGTTAGAGAGTTGGAACTTATTGAACAGTTTAGAGACTTGAGTTTGGTTTGTGAGAAAACATCGCAGAGTGTGATGTTGGATATGTTGAAGATCAACAATGATTTTATTAATAATATTAAAGAGAGTCAGAAGTTGGATGTGAAGTTGGTGGACTTGATGGTTGGGAGTAATCAGACTAAGGATAGTAATTTTAAAGTGGATGAGTAAGGTGTGCTGAGATTCCGTGACAGAATTTGTATTACTGATGATTCGGAGTTGAAAAAAATGATTTTGGAAGAAATTCATAGAAGTAGCTTGAGTATCCATCCATGAGATACAAAAATGTATTAGGATCTAAAGAGAATATTTTGGTGTCTGGATTGAAGCGTAACGTGGCGCAGTTTGTGTATACTTGTTTGACTTGTCAAAAGTCAAAAGTGGAGCATCAGAAACCTGTGGGGTTGATGCAACCATTGGATATTCTGGAGTGGAAATGAGATAGAATTTTGATGGATTTTGTGATGGAGTTACCAAATACTTCGATAGGGCATGATGTGATTTAGGTGATTGTTGATATACTGGCGAAGTCAACACATTTATTCCGATTAACATCAGTTTTTCTTTGCAGAAGTTGGCAGAGATTTATATCCGTGTGATTGTGAAGTTGCATGGAGTTCTATTAAGTATTGTTTCAAATAGAGATCCTAGGTTCACTTCCAGATTTTGGGAAAGTTTGCAGAAGGCTTTGGGTTCGAAGCTGAGGTTGAGTTCAACTTATCATCCATAGACAGATGGCCAGGTAGAGAGGACTATTCAGTCATTACAGGATTTGTTGAGAGCTTGCGTTCTTGAGTAGGGAGGTGCTTGGGATAGTCATATGTCGCTGATAGAGTTCACTTATAATAACAGTTACCATTATAGAATTAGAGTGACACCTTTTGAGGAATTGTATGGTCATAGGTGCAGGACACCTTTGTGTTGGCATGAATTTGGTGAGAGTGTAGTGCTTGGACCTGAGATTGTCCAACAGACTACTGAAGTTGATTGGAGAGAAGATGAAAGCTTGACAGAGTAGGAAGAAGAACTACCATGATAAGATAAGGAAGGATCTTGAGTTTCAAGAAGGAGACCATGTATTCTTGAGAGTCACTCTGGTGACCGGTGTCGGTCGTGCTCTGAAGTCGAGGAAGTTTATTCCTCAGTTTATTAGTATGTATCAGATATCGGAAAGAGTTGGAGTTATTGCCTATAGAGTGGCGTTGCCATCAAATTTGTCAAATTTACATGATGTATTTCATGTTTCACATCTTTGGAAGTATGTTCCAGATCCATCGCATGTGATTCTGATGGATAATGTACAAGGAGGGATAACCTTACCGTTGAGGCCTTGCCTATAAGGATTGATGATCGTGAAATGAAGCAATTGAGAGGCAATGAGATTTCTCTCGTGAAGGTAGTATGGAGAGATGTTGCCAGAGGGAATATGACGTGGGAGTTGGCTAGTAGGATGCGAGAGTCATATCAAGAGTTGTTCGCATCAGGTAAATTTTCGAGGACGAAAATGTTCTAAGTGGGGGAGAGTTGTAACGCCCCAGTTTAATTAATTTATTTTTCGTAATTAAATTATATGGTGTTGTGTGATTGTATGTGTTGATTGGTGTTTTGGTGTGTAAGGGATACCCATGGTGTGTGGTAGTGACCTTAAGGGTAGAAATCAGGGTGTGAGGGTGTGTGAGTAATAGTGTAGAGATTGAAGGTGTTCTGAGTAGAACTAATTAAGTGATATTAATTAGTATTTATTTAACTAAATAATATTAGGTGTATATTATTTAAAATAAATAATTAATAGAGAATATTATTATTATTTTATTAATTGGAATATTAAGTTAATCAAAAATAATAATATTGGAATAAAATAGGAGGAAAGAGGTTTTTGGGAGAAAAACTGTCAGATCGTGAAAAAAATCGGAGAATGTGAAAAGAAAAGGCTAGGACTCAAGGTTGAAGAGGAGAACTCTATTTTGAGGAACTTTGCAAGAACTCTAAGGTAAGGGTAGGTTTCCTATTATACAAGGATTTGTATGATGAGGATGGGTAGATTATACCATGTATGTTTTGATTTTCTCTTCTCTATATGTTATGAACATTATTGCAATTGTGTGGGTAGGTTGATTGATGAACTATGAAATTGTATGGTGATATTGCGATTGATGATTGTTTGATGAATTATGTATTGATGTTGTTAGAATCATGTAATGGATGGAATTTCATGATGATAATTGTTGTGTTATTGATGGTGGTTGTGAGTCAGAGTCGGAACTTAAGTTATGAGCTCTTTTTTTTATAAAAGAATTAGGGTTTTGATGCTTTTTAAAAAGTGATTTTCGTTTTAAAATGTGGGATAATAAATTTTTATGAAAAATGGGGTTTTGGGAGGGGTTAAGAAGGATTTTCGTTTGAAAAAGTTGCAGAAAAAGTGCTTCTGCTACAATGTAATTGGTTATCAAAAATGGTGTAATCGGTTACACTACTTTAAAAATGCATTTCTAGGAAAGTTTGTGAGGGTGTAACTGGTTACCTCATTTTGGGTAACCAATTACACTGAGTGTCAGAGGCGTTACAGGGGTGTAACCAGTTACCACATTTGGAGTAACCGGTTACACTGAGAATAATTTTTAAAAAATTATATCTTGAGTTCCGGGTGTCTGATTCGAATGTCGTTCGAAGCGTTAGGAAGCTAATGCGATGAACTTTATTATAAAATTGTTTCAAGTACCTGAAAATGAATAAATTGTTGTGTGATGATGTTAAATGTATTGTAGTGTTTATGTTGTGGTTTAACATATTCGTAAATGCATTGTTGTTGCTTCTTATGTCGTCGTGTTGTTGTTGCTGAATGTTATAACATGTGTCTGGTGCATGGTGACTAGCATTGGTGTAGTACCTTGACTAAGGTGATGTCATTGTTGTAACACCGTCCTAAACCCCACGAAAAACATATGAATAATCATAGTAAATTGTCATGCATTTACAAAAGGGTGTCACACATAAATTCCAAAACATCAAAATCACCTGTCATGCTCATTAACATTTCAATATAAAATCATGTTTTACAAAATTTCACTTTGCATGTAGCAGCGGATTCATTTTATAACATAATACCCCTAACGGAAACATCCGTGTTCATCACATAAACCAACATCGTTTGGGCACTAAGGTCAACATCATAATATCTCAATAATATGAAAACATAGTATATCACTACAATATAAACCAAGCGATCCTAGTGTTACAAGACCAGAGCATGACTCGACCCAACATAATCAATTACTAAACAACTACGCCAAAAGCAACCTCGCAACTACAAGCAGTACTACTCCTTGATACCTGCACGATGTCATGTAGGACATCATTCCAGCAGAAGGATGAGAAATATTATCATAATAACAATGCATATAATCATATATAAATGCACAATTACAGAATACATATATTCCACATTTTCTCACCACAATTCATTATAATCATCATATACATCACAACATGTGTATAAACAAATATGGATAATTCACTCAAGCATTTTTCATTATGCACACATCCATAATTCTCAATCCTAACAACTCACACACATATGCACACTTTCATGCAACAATCACATATACCATAAGACTCATATAAACTCCTCAATTCTCACCAATCCCCATATCCATACACAATTAGGATTATTCACCAACTCAAGGTTACACACTCACCATTACACATTTACAAACCTCAATTCATCAATTCATGCTTGTAAGCATACTTCCATACAATAATCATGTTGTAATACCCCAAATTTTACCCTTTCTTTTTTATTTTTATTTTAAATTCTTATTAACCTAATAAATTAACCTTTTTTTTTAGATCTTGTTTTTTTAACTAATAATAATTTAATTAAATTTTTTTTATAACTTTACTAATATTTTTTATTAACTTTTTTTTTTCTATTTAGTTTATTTATTTAAAGCTCTTCTTACTAACTTTTAGGATTTAGATTAAAATTTAACTTTTTTTTTTCTTTTCTTCAAGAGTAAATTTTTTATAACCTTTTTTTAAATTAATTTCTAACACATTTTTTAATCAAATTCTAATATTTTTTTAAAAATAAAAATCTAACTTCTTTTTAAAATTAAATCTTTTTTCTAACTTTTTTTAAATCTTTTTCTAACTCCTCTTTAAAGTTAAATCTTTTTCTATCTTTTTTAAAATTAAATCTTTTTTTCTCTCTAACTTCTTTTTAAAATTAAATCTTTTTTTCCTCTAAATTCTTTTTTAAAATTAAATCTTTTTTTTTTCTAACTATTTTAAAAATTAAATCTCACCTTTGTCACTTTTTTTGTTCTTTATTATTTTTACTCTAAATTTTTCTATCTTTCATTAAAAAAATAACAAAAATAGTCTTTTATTATTATTTAATTATTATTTTCGTATTTTAATTAAATCATTTTTTAAAATATTATTTTTTTCACTTTTTTCTAAATTATTCATAAAAATATCCAAAAAATCATAAAATAAAAAAATATTGAAAAATTTTGTTCCTTTTATAATATTTTTTATTTTAGGAATCAATAGGATTATTAGTTTTTATTTTAAGTTTATTTTAATTATTTTAAATTATTTAAATTTTATTTTTTCTTAACTAATTATTTAGTTTGGGCTTTAAAATGGGCTTTAGGGACATTATTGACAATTTGGTGTTAACCCTAATTTGTTCCCTATATATACATGTGTTGCCTTGTTGGAAAAGGAGAGAATGAAAAAAACCTAAGAGGGGTCAGAAGGTTTTCTTCAGAAAAGAGGGGAGAAAGGGAAGAACAAAGGAGATCCCCAGAGAAGAAAGGCGGTCATTCCCACAACTCGTCAGAAGGATTGGAGCTCTCCAGTGTTCCCTTATTCAAACCTTTTTCACATTTACCGAAGCAAACCTCCGCTTCGTAGGTTAAATTACTAAACCTTTTGCCTTTTCATGTTTATGTGCATATTTTGCCATGTTAATGTGTTTAGGTCCGTTAAATTACTAAATCCTTTGCATTTTTCATATTTATTTGCATCCTTGCCATGTTAACCTTCATTGTTGTTTAGATCCGTAGATTTTGATCTGTATGAACCATGATTGTGTCGTATAAGATTGTTTGCATGTCCATTAATTGTCTGTTTGCATTTGCAATTCTATTGTTATTTTTTTTTATCAAAACCTTTTTCAAAATCAAAACCTTTTTTATTAAAACTAAAACATTTTTTCCCAAAAAAAACCTTTTTTGTTCCCGTAAACATTTTTTTCCCAAAAAAAAACCTTTTTTGTTCCCGTAAACATTTTTTTCCCAAAAAAAACCTTTTTTTGTTCCCGTAAACATTTTTTTCCAAAAAAAACCTTTTTTTGTTCCCGTAAACATTTTTTTCCAAAAAAAGCCTTTTTTTTTTCCCGTAAACATTTTTTTCCAAAAAAACCTTTTTGTTCCCAAAAACATTTTTTTTTATATATAATTTAAACTTAACATTTTTTTTAAACTTAAATTTTTTTTAACTAAGTAATTCCATTTTAAAATTAAAACCTTTTTATATATATAATTAAAATATTAAAAAAATTAAAACATTTTTTTACATAATTAAAATATTAAAAAATTAAAACCTTTTCGTAAGGAACTCCTTATGTTTGCCGTGTCATTTTGTGTACCTTTTATTTTCTTTATTCCTGCATTTCATTTGCATGCTTGAGGTTGAGATGTGCTTGTGGTGGCCACAGCCCCACACTATTTTCCTCCCTCACTTCATTCTAAGTGTTATTACATATTTTCATATTCTTCATGTTTTCAGAAATGTTTCTTTGTTTCTTTATACCCTCTGCCTTTATTACTTTTCTTATTTCTGTACCTTAATTATTCCTCCATATAATGATTTGTCATATTTTCACATTTTTTACAGTTTTATCCTTCCGAAGGATTAGGTCCAGCCTTTTGGCCGCCGAGTCAATAGCCTTACCCCTTTAATGGATCAAACCCTAATTTTCACAAATGCCTCGCCGCAGGCAAAATTACAATTTTACCCTTAGCATTAGGTCAAAGAGCCGCCGCGCTCATTTTAGGGTTTCCCGCCGTGGAATCCCTAATTTAACCCTGATTACAACTTAACATTTCAACGTAGAGATTTGGAGTTTCTACACTCCGCGTAAGCGTGTCCCTAAGATACGTTTATTCCCCTTGAGACCTTGACCACAGTCAAGAAGTTTCTAACCTCCCTATTGAGGGGAACTACGATTACTCTGATTCCACTCCCGTAAGGATACGTAGGCACAAGATGCGATGTCTTGCCGAGTAAACTTAGAATTAACCCCTTAGGTCTTCTTTCTCACTTTTAACCCTTGTACATATATCTTAAGCAAATAAATAAAGCAAAAATAGTAAACATTTGAACAAAAGGTTCCTGTAGAGTACTACAGAAGTTTAGGGTGCTAATACCTTTCCTAAATTTAACCAACCCCCGAACCCTAGATCTTTCCCCGCATTGTGTTTACGATGCAAAATAGGTTTTCCCTCTTTTGACCTTTTCCTTCGGATAAATCAAAGAGCGGTTGTGAATTGAATTGCGATTCAAACTCATTAATAGTTTGTGATCCTATTTCCACCGCAACAGAAAATGGCGACTTCACTGGGGACTCCTTTAACTTTTGAGGGTTATCCCTAACTTGTTCATATTTATTACTATCTGTGACATTATTCATTTGCATGTATATATTTGTGCTTTGATTGTGGGACTGTTCCTTGTGCTGTGAGATAGGTCCTACACCCGGATCTAGTGTACCTTAGGTAAATGGCAATAGACCAAGGAAACTGTACGACGTATATCGATACGGTTGATCGGGTGGCCATAGTTAGTGCGACTTCTTGGTTGGTGCTTATATTCCTTAAGTCAAGTTGAGGATAATATTGAGGCTGCCATATGTTGTCAATGCACTAACTGACTTTTAGAACCCTAGTTAGCTCATCTTGGCCTTTAGAAAGTAGTGAGGTAACCGGCTTTGGTGCAGACTGAAGTTGGTTGACACTCGATACTACGCTCATTGAGATCTTAAACTTGGAGGGTTTTGGTTGGCAAGTAAGTTGCCTTCTGAACAACCACCCTTGTGAAGGATCAATGATATTGAGATCCCTTAGAACCTGGTTACTTTTGTAGGACAGGATGAACCATCTAACTTCAGGGGAGGGTATTTGCCTTTGAACCTCATGCAAGCCTTTAACCTAGGACTTTGTGTGTTTTCATGCATTGCATCCATAAAGCATCTCATCGCATTGTATTTCATGGAGTTCAAACATCATTAATAGATATCGCGGGATACCATAAATAAAAAAAGATATAAAATGAAAAAAACAAGGAAAAGATTTCCTTGGTACCCCACGGCATTAGTAAATGTTTTGAATTCCATGAAATCCTCATTTACATTCACATTTTAGCATCATACTTTTGCATTACATGTGTCTCCCGATTTCTCACACTCGGTTCTCTCACCTTCCAGTTTCGTCACCCTGAGTTCTCGGCACCAATACAACACCAGAGCTCAAACTCGGAAAAGAATGGAGGATCAGGCAAAAGAGATTGATCGCCTTAGCAATGAACTCGAAGACCTTCGAGGGGGTATGGGGCGTATGATGGAATTGTTACATGTCATGAATGCTAAGATGGATACCCAGCCCACTGTTGTTTTTGAGATTACCGGCGTTACTGTGGACCCTCCACCAAGTGTGACCGTAGCAAGGGACCCACCTTATGGTCTTGCTCCGGGTTTTGTGCCTCCTCAAGCCACTGTTCCGATTAATCAACCTGTTCAGCAAGCCGTGCCTTTGTTTTCTGAAGTTTCTAGGGGGGCTCCTATCTTTGCACCACCTGTTGTACACACTCGTGCGCAACCGTACTTCAATGAGACAGCTTTTGATAATCTTGATGAGAATGTTGAGGGTTATGAGAAACATGATAAGCTTCGTGAGGAAGTAAACACTATCGTCCAGAGATTGAAAAAGGTAGAGGGTGATCAAATTTTTGGGACTGCTGCAAGGGATGTTTGTTTGGTTTCAGGTTTGGTTATTCCCCCAAAGTTCAAAACTCCGAACTTCGATCGTTATTAAGGTGCCACCTGTCCTAAGAGTCATCTGATCATGTATTATCGCAAAATGGCTGCCCATGTTGAGAATGATAAACTGATGATTCATTGCTTCCAAGATAGTTTGAAGGGTGCTTCCTCCAAGTGGTATTAACTTTAGACCAGTCTCGCATTAAGAGTTTCCAGGATTTATCTGACGCTTTCATCAAACACTACAAGTACAATATGGATCTGGCTCCTGACAGAAGACAGTTGTTGAGTATGTCGCAAAAGAATTCTGAGTCATTCAAAGAGTATGCTCAAAGGTGGAGAGAGATTGCTTCGCAGGTAGAACCTCCTTTGACCGAGAAGGAGTTGGCTGATTGGTTTGTCGACACGGTTCGTCCAGAATTTTACGAGAGAATGGTGGGTAGTGTGACTTCAAATTTCTCTGATATCGTTGCGGTGGGTGTCAAAATTGAATTGGGTATGAAAAGTGGTAAAATGACAAATAATCATGGTGCTTCTAAGGATCAACCGAAGAAACCTCCGTATAGCTCCCAGAAAAAGAAGGAGAGTGAGACTAATGCTATATCCTCTGGTAAACCAAGGGAACGTTTTTATCGGCATCTGCAAGGTTATGCTCAACCTCAAGGGTACCCGGTCCAATATGCTCAACAACCCTATGTGGTAGCTATTACACCTTCTTTCAATCAACAGGTTCCCATGTATCAACCTATGCAACAACCTCCTGTTTATCCGCCTCCTGTCAACTACCTACAGGCACCCAATGCTCCTGCTCCTCAACAGCCAAAGAGTCCGGCTCCTCGCCAGACTATGCCAAACAGAAGAACGTATAAACCTTGTCCGCCGATCCCGATGACTTTTACTGAGTTATACCCCCACTTGGTACAACAAGGTCTGATTATCACCCGTGCTTTGGGTCCTCCGTCTAATCC
Organism: Lathyrus sativus; assembly: GCA_963859935.3. Taxonomy (NCBI): domain Eukaryota; kingdom Viridiplantae; phylum Streptophyta; class Magnoliopsida; order Fabales; family Fabaceae; genus Lathyrus; species Lathyrus sativus. Next base: position 235,040,479 of record OZ012735.1, on the reverse strand, counting down.
GTTACCTGCAAGTTACAACGCTACCGCTCATTGTTTATTTCATGAGGGTGCGCCCGGCCATGATCTAGAGAATTGCTATGCTCTTAAGAAAGTTGTCAGAAATTTGCTAGAAACGAAGAAGTTGTCTTTTGGCGATGCTCAGCTGAAGATCGAGACTCCTTTCGGGGTTCCTCACTCGTCAAGTGCAAATTCTGCAAAGCATGCTACGCCTATCAGCCGAATCCAGTCATTATTCAAAGGCCTAGCCCGCTTCATTTCAGTAACCCTCAAGGTGATATGACCGGGATCAACAAAGGATCTGGGAAATTTATTTTGAAGCAACGACTGAAAACTGTTGAAGATGTGACCAGCATAACTGGGGTAAGCCATGACGACTCACAGTGATCATGAACCAGACGTCCTTTCCATTGAGGCTCCGCCAAAGGAAACTGTTACTCTTGAATGCAAGATTTCATAAACATTTAGAAGGATTTTTCCGACAGTTCATTTGTTTATTTATATGTATTTCTCTTCGATTAATCATATTTAGCATGCACGAACTTGTTTATCTTTGATTAATTAATGCAACGCATATGTTTGTCTTGAATAAATCCATTCGCTTCACTCATTCAAAAACGTTTTCATAAATTATAATGCCAACTTTACCCGATCTCTTGTTCTGATGGAGAATTGGGGGGAGGATGACGAACCCAAAACGTCAGATTTCTTGTCGTATGCTTTCGATTGAAACCCGCTGATGATGTAAGGCATTGTTTCAAATCCCAAACACTGGAGATATAAGGATGTTAACCCCTAGTCAACCCTTTGAGCCTTGAAGTAGGAGTTTTTCTTTCTTTTAAAGAACCTTCATCCTAACCTGGTGCAGGGTAGGTTTCAGTTAAACCGATCGAGCGCTTAGACTCTTAAAAAGGAAGAGCAAACCTTCGAGAATTTATCCTTAGCATCTTAAGAAGTCCAATACAATGACTATCCCTCGGTTACCTAAGGAGTGGGGCAGTCACGAGCCTTTCAAAAGATTTACACGACTTGTGCATAAAAGAATATTCAAAAAATAAGAGCCCGCTAAGTCAAAAACCTATGAAGGAGACTTAGGCAAAACTGGGGCATCCCGCTGGACTCCAAAGTCAAATCAATAGACGCTGTCCAGGCAAAAGTTAGGGAATAAGAACAACAAACCAGTAGTTTTTAGAACCCCTATAAAGAACAAGGTCGTGTGACCAATTGCCAAAAGAAATAGGTGAGTGACTGCCATGTCCAAAGCCTTGATAAGTTCTCGACCATAGCAAATCCGCTTGAGATATGAGCGTTCGTATCCGGTTAACTGAATTAGAATTGGAGAACATCACGAAGAATGGGTGGGTACAAATATAACTTTGAGCCTTTATCCTTTGTTTCTTAAACCGTGAACCGAGCCACGATACAGCCTTTAAAAGACCTAATTGAAGTAGGACTTCGGTTGAAAGCATACTCGACAAGATCACGTTTCCTGACTCCTACGAGCTATGCTAAAAAAAAATTCATGTTGGCATTATAATTAAAACTTATATCCTAACTAGTGATTTCGGTCACAAGTTATTGCGATATCTTTTTTTCAAAACAAAAATTCAAGACAAATATATGTGTACATTGACAAGCTCGGGATAGGCATTTCAGGCATGACAACTTTGCTTGATATCTTAGAGATTTACATATGAACATAACCCGTGGAACTTGAAGATCCTACTGAACAGGGGCAGGCAGTTTCCCAATTCGCTTACCAACGCGAGTCTGACGTTCTTAAGAGCTATTTACCAAAGATTTCGTCGTAACACGATTAATTTGTGCCAGTTACGTCGAGACCTGACAAATCTCTCAAAGAGTTTGAGAACAATGGGGCAACCGGACTCGGTGTTCTCTATAGAATCCTCTTGAGATGACCCTACCTCGCAACGCAAGTATCCTGGGGCACCATGTTTTTGAAGAAACAAATGGCGGCTACTATAAGGTCCTGCAAGATCAAAACCATGGGATTTCACAATTTTTTCATGCACCCGATGGATTTTACTCACAGCGGCCTTCATACCCCAGTAAGCCTCAGTGTTGCAACAGGCTCCTAAACTATTGCCTCTTCATAGTCCCCAGAGAGACTATAAGCTGACAACCTTTTCTTGGGTAACTCAAAAGTGTCCCTCAGGTTTTCTTCTCCCCATGTGAAGACGTGATACTGTACACCACAAGCAGATTACCTTCTCCCCAGAGAATTCCAAACTTTAAAACCAGACTTGGTTCTACCATTGATCTTTCTTACCCATGATTGACGTATTGGTTGCAGAGAACGCAGGGTATTTCCGTCGAGATGTTTATTTCATCTCTCGTCCCGTCTCTAGTCTGTTTCGTCAGTATACGCAAGGGCATAAGCATCACATGCCTATTTCATTACATATTCATTACATATTCATTACATATTCATTACATATTCATTACATACTCAACATACTCATTTCATAACATCTTGCATAGTTACATACATAGACATTAACATACATTCATATTAACATATCCATTAACATACGCGATAACATGCACAGGTTCATCGTGTCTCCATCATTGGTCGTTACCACCGAGTAATTGGGGTTTGTCCATTCTCTCCAAATAGATTGTCAGCCCTAAGCATAAAATGCTTACTTGTTTCCAGTTTCCCCACAGAGCTCGATCCTCGTGGATGACGGTTACTTCAGCTATCTTTCCTCGCCAGGATAAGATATTTACCCTCCGAGATCATTCCCTCGATGGAGTTTTGATTACCAGTCTTCTTTCTAGCTCGATTCTAGATTGAATCTCAGTCTTGTCGGTCGTCAATCCCAACCGGACGTGCATTTATTTTGCACCATCTAAAGATTTTCACCATACCATGACAGATACGCGACTACATCACTTGAGAAGTTTATCACTATACCCGGACGTGCATTTATTTTGCACTATCTTTCAAGAAAAACAGCACAAGCCTTTACAGATACACGCCAGTTCACGCCTGGAAAATATATCAGTACAACACTTTACAATCCTACATGTTACAACATCGGTACAACACTTTACATCTTACAGCATCAGCATACGACATTTCTCACCTAAGAAGTCGATCATATCCTCGTCACGACTCGCAGCAAATGGCCATCTCCATGGAGCAGTTGGGCTTCCATTTATCTGCCGTCTTGAGGTACGAACCAATTCGTATTCAGGAGAGCACGATCTTGAGTTACGGGAAGGTTTGAGCGAAATCATATTCAGGAGAGCACGATTCTGAGTTATGAAGAAGTTCATTTATCCTTTAGTAAAAGAAGGAGCGGAATCATATTCAGGAGAGCACGATTCTGAGTTATGAGGAAGTTCAGTTGGCCGTTTTTCAGGAGAGCACGATTCTGAAGAATGAAGAAATTTCAGGAGCCGAATCATATTCAGGAGAGCACGATTCTGAGTTATGAGGAAGTTCGATTATCCAGTTTCATATTCAGGAGAGCACGATTCTGAAGTATGGAAAAATTCATTTACAACCAAATCATATTCAGGAGAGCACGATTCTGAAATATGAGTAAATTCAGTCATCCAGTTTCATATTCAGGAGAGCACGATTCTGAAATATGAGTATATTCAGTCATCCAGTTTCATATTCAGGAGAGCACGATTCTGAAGTATGAGGAAGTTCAGTTTACCCTTTTCATGTTCAGGAGAACATAATCTTGAAGCATGAAGAAGTTTATTTATCCTTCAGTAAGAGAAGAATCAGAATCGTATTCCAGGCGCCGACCTTAAATGCGAGAAGATTTATTTATCAGATAAGCAGCAGCCTCTTTATTTGAGTGCTTATCCATTTTGGCACATAAGTCCCTTCCAACGATAAGTGACAGTTCTCCCTCGAGAAGCTTATCAGGGCATTTCCCACTCAAAGTCCATTTATTTTGGCATACAACCGGTTCTTTTCACCCTGTATATTTGCTACGGATTCCCGAAAAGTCCGTTTGATCCTGTCACGAGGGATAGGTTACAGAAGCTTGGATGTTATTCTTTGCTCAATGCTCCATGCATTCTGTGATCGATCTTGCAATCGTACGTGATCCAGTTTTATTTTTAGATTCCCCAGTGGAGGCCGTCTCACAGGTGTCATCTCCATTTGAGAATCTCATTCCCAAAATAACAATTGGTCGTGTTCGCACCAGTTGACCATCATTTTTAGAATTCCCCAGTGTTGTACTGTGTCTCAGCGCGTCGTTTTCCCCAGTGTGTTCTTCTCGTAGCATCTGTGTCGTCGTATTCGTCAGCATTTTCGCATTCATCATTCCAGCATACGCATCACATCATATTCACGGCATCATCTGCATTAATCTGTTCTCGCTTTGTCCATAGCATTGCATATCGCCGCATATAAGGGCAAAATTTTCGGTTATCTATATTTAAATCCCTCCACCATGATTCCTTGAGTCTCCGTCACTCAAATCATCTGGTGTAGCTATTTAAATAGGGGCAACTGTAATACCCCAAATTTTACCCTTTCTTTTTTATTTTTATTTTAAATTCTTATTAACCTAATAAATTAACCTTTTTTTTTTAGATCTTGTTTTTTTAACTAATAATAATTTAATTAAATTTTTTTTATAACTTTACTAATATTTTTTATTAACTTTTTTTTTTTCTATTTAGTTTATTTATTTAAAGCTCTTCTTACTAACTTTTAGGATTTAGATTAAAATTTAACTTTTTTTTTTCTTTTCTTCAAGAGTAAATTTTTTATAACCTTTTTTTAAATTAATTTCTAACACATTTTTTAATCAAATTCTAATATTTTTTTAAAAATAAAAATCTAACTTCTTTTTAAAATTAAATCTTTTTTCTAACTTTTTTTAAATCTTTTTCTAACTCCTCTTTAAAGTTAAATCTTTTTCTATCTTTTTTAAAATTAAATCTTTTTTTCTCTCTAACTTCTTTTTAAAATTAAATCTTTTTTTCCTCTAAATTCTTTTTTAAAATTAAATCTTTTTTTTTTCTAACTATTTTAAAAATTAAATCTCACCTTTGTCACTTTTTTTGTTCTTTATTATTTTTACTCTAAATTTTTCTATCTTTCATTAAAAAAATAACAAAAATAGTCTTTTATTATTATTTAATTATTATTTTCGTATTTTAATTAAATCATTTTTTAAAATATTATTTTTTTCACTTTTTTCTAAATTATTCATAAAAATATCCAAAAAATCATAAAATAAAAAAATATTGAAAAATTTTGTTCCTTTTATAATATTTTTTATTTTAGGAATCAATAGGATTATTAGTTTTTATTTTAAGTTTATTTTAATTATTTTAAATTATTTAAATTTTATTTTTTCTTAACTAATTATTTAGTTTGGGCTTTAAAATGGGCTTTAGGGACATTATTGACAATTTGGTGTTAACCCTAATTTGTTCCCTATATATACATGTGTTGCCTTGTTGGAAAAGGAGAGAATGAAAAAAACCTAAGAGGGGTCAGAAGGTTTTCTTCAGAAAAGAGGGGAGAAAGGGAAGAACAAAGGAGATCCCCAGAGAAGAAAGGCGGTCATTCCCACAACTCGTCAGAAGGATTGGAGCTCTCCAGTGTTCCCTTATTCAAACCTTTTTCACATTTACCGAAGCAAACCTCCGCTTCGTAGGTTAAATTACTAAACCTTTTGCCTTTTCATGTTTATGTGCATATTTTGCCATGTTAATGTGTTTAGGTCCGTTAAATTACTAAATCCTTTGCATTTTTCATATTTATTTGCATCCTTGCCATGTTAACCTTCATTGTTGTTTAGATCCGTAGATTTTGATCTGTATGAACCATGATTGTGTCGTATAGGATTGTTTGCATGTCCATTAATTGTCTGTTTGCATTTGCAATTCTATTGTTATTTTTTTTTATCAAAACCTTTTTCAAAATCAAAACCTTTTTTATTAAAACTAAAACATTTTTTCCCAAAAAAAACCTTTTTTGTTCCCGTAAACATTTTTTTCCCAAAAAAAAACCTTTTTTGTTCCCGTAAACATTTTTTTCCCAAAAAAAACCTTTTTTTGTTCCCGTAAACATTTTTTTCCAAAAAAAACCTTTTTTTGTTCCCGTAAACATTTTTTTCCAAAAAAAGCCTTTTTTTTGTTCCCGTAAACATTTTTTTCCAAAAAAACCTTTTTGTTCCCAAAAACATTTTTTTTATATATAATTTAAACTTAACATTTTTTTTAAACTTAAATTTTTTTTAACTAAGTAATTCCATTTTAAAATTAAAACCTTTTTATATATATAATTAAAATATTAAAAAAATTAAAACATTTTTTTACATAATTAAAATATTAAAAAATTAAAACCTTTTCGTAAGGAACTCCTTATGTTTGCCGTGTCATTTTGTGTACCTTTTATTTTCTTTATTCCTGCATTTCATTTGCATGCTTGAGGTTGAGATGTGCTTGTGGTGGCCACAGCCCCACACTATTTTCCTCCCTCACTTCATTCTAAGTGTTATTACATATTTTCATATTCTTCATGTTTTCAGAAATGTTTCTTTGTTTCTTTATACCCTCTGCCTTTATTACTTTTCTTATTTCTGTACCTTAATTATTCCTCCATATAATGATTTGTCATATTTTCACATTTTTTACAGTTTTATCCTTCCGAAGGATTAGGTCCAGCCTTTTGGCCGCCGAGTCAATAGCCTTACCCCTTTAATGGATCAAACCCTAATTTTCACAAATGCCTCGCCGCAGGCAAAATTACAATTTTACCCTTAGCATTAGGTCAAAGAGCCGCCGCGCTCATTTTAGGGTTTCCCGCCGTGGAATCCCTAATTTAACCCTGATTACAACTTAACATTTCAACGTAGAGATTTGGAGTTTCTACACTCCGCGTAAGCGTGTCCCTAAGATACGTTTATTCCCCTTGAGACCTTGACCACAGTCAAGAAGTTTCTAACCTCCCTATTGAGGGGAACTACGATTACTCTGATTCCACTCCCGTAAGGATACGTAGGCACAAGATGCGATGTCTTGCCGAGTAAACTTAGAATTAACCCCTTAGGTCTTCTTTCTCACTTTTAACCCTTGTACATATATCTTAAGCAAATAAATAAAGCAAAAATAGTAAACATTTGAACAAAAGGTTCCTGTAGAGTACTACAGAAGTTTAGGGTGCTAATACCTTCCCTAAATTTAACCAACCCCCGAACCCTAGATCTTTCCCCGCATTGTGTTTACGATGCAAAATAGGTTTTCCCTCTTTTGACCTTTTCCGTCGGATAAATCAAAGAGCGGTTGTGAATTGAATTGCGATTCAAACTCATTAATAGTTTGTGATCCTATTTCCACCGCAACACATGTATTCATAATTCTCATTTACACACGTCATACACATACACATATTTTCACAATTCTCACTATACTTCATCATAACCCATCATATACTTCATAAAGCATATATACACAAACAAATATGGACAACCATAAGACATGTTTCATCATGCACACATCCATAATCCACAATTTCCACACACAAGCATATTTCATATAACAATGACATTCATGCTATGTGACTCAATACAACTTAATGCAAACTCATGCCATGTGGTACCAACACTTGTTATCTTTTTTCGGTTTACATTAAACCGGGTCCACTATTCTAGACCGATAACCACCAAAAGCCCGTCCTCTAAGCTTTCAAACCCACTCTTCTAGGCTTGGGACAAGTTACTAGTCTCCACGAAACTAGCAACCATTGCCTCTTGACTAAATGATGCATATGCAATCAACAACAAAATGCACTTAAGACCGACATCTTAATCTCATGCATTCAAATAATTCCTCTCTTCAAGAATTATAACATGATTGCACACACAACATATTCACATCATTCAAGTATTCATACTTTAAATCATCATATTTATCAAGCAATGCACACATATTCACAATATGTTCTCATGCACTCTTAACACATAAACACAAGCAATGCACACATATTCACAATATGTTCTCATGCACTCTTAACACATAAACACAAGCAATGCACACATATTCACAATATGTTATAATGCACTATTCATACATTTTTAATTAACTTAAACAATGTATTACATTTGTCAAAAGACCATAATTCAATTTAATTCAACAATCTAGGATTCACGCCATACGGCTACCCACAACATATATATCACAGCATAATCTATGTCTTAAGGTGAAGGGTTAATCATACTAGAATCGGAAAACCAACCTCGGATGGAAACTCCAGGAAAATCACAATCTGTCATGCTCACTACCTCGCTCGCTCAGCGAGCCCCTAGCGAGCATTCGCTACTTGTTCGCCAGTGAACAAGCTCGCGAAGGCAAACAGAAGCTACTGACTTCGTTCGCTACCTCGCTCGCTCAGCGAAGGCCTAGCGAACCTTCGCTACCCCCTTCGCTACTAGCGAACACCATAAAATGCATTATGCCCAAGTCTGGGACCGTTCGCTACTAGCTCGCTTAGCGAACGTTCGCTACTAGCTCGCTCAGCGAACACGCTAGCGAATGTCTGGGAACTTCAAACCTTCATTGTCCAACTTTCACCAAACTCTCCAAAACCGACTGATTCTCACCGAACAAGTTCCGTAACCTTAGTCTAACATCCCCTGACTAAATACTACCACTTATCCTCATTTTTAACCGTAAAAGCTCGGTTCCTATCGATTAAACATCTTTTGCCCTAGAATGGAAAATGAGGAAAAACAATCAAACAATCCATACATAATCACATACATTGGTAAGATAACAATATTTCACACCCTTACCTTGATTAATCGGAAGTTAGAAGTCGTTCTTGATGATTTCCAAGCTTTTCCCTTCTTCTTCCTCTTTTCTCCTCTTCCTCTTTCTTTCTCTCCTTTTCCTTCTTTTCTTTCTATCTCTTTTATTTTATCTCTATTTTCCTTTTATATCCTTCTATTTTCTTTCCACCATAATTCTTCTCTCAAAATATCTATCCATTCCTTTTCTCTTCAAAATATCTCATCTTATCATTAACATAGAGAATATCTATTAAATCCACATTATTCTTCCAAATAGGATAAATCAGTTAAATCCATTAACACATATGAATTAAATAAATCCAATAATCCATTTAAATCAGATAAATCACATAAACCAATTAATTAGTATAATTAATCAATTATAGAAAAATTGGGCTGTTACAATTGTACTTGTTGTTGTTGTTGCTGCTGCATGTCTGTTATATATGTCATACGTCATGGTGTGGGACGGTGGTCTGTGAGCCTCAATTCTATGGTGATGGATTGGGTGCGATTAGCTAATTCCTATGGTGATGGAATTAGTGAATCAATTACCTAAGGTGATAGTAATGAATTTTTGGTGAGTCTCAATCCCATTGTGTGGATAGGGTGCGAGTAGCTAATTCTTATGGTGATGGAATTAGTGAAACGTTGCCTATGGTGACGATTTTTGATGGGCTCTGATCCTAGGTAGGGATCAGAGCGGTGAACCTGAGAGTTAACGTATTGGTACCACATACATTGAGTCAAGTTGTTGAGTTTCATTGCATTGCATATGTATTATGTTGTTGTGTTTGGTTGTACGGAAGTGTGATTGGTGGAATAGGTGGTTATGCATGTGTTAATCTGACGCTTACTTATTATCATGCATTTCTTTATATAATTGTGATATCTCACCCCTTCTATTTGAATGTTGCCTTATGCATGTGTTAATCTGATGCGTAACATTGGGAAGAGGGAACATTGAGTGTTGTTTGTGTTTATTTGGGATTTTATAAATATCCCCTAAATTGTCATTTCTTTTTATTACCTTAAATCATGTTTATGTTTTGATTAATTAAATTATGAGTTGTTGATGTTTCCGCTACTTAATAAAATTGAAGTTTAGACATGATCAATGTTATTATTATTAATAATAATTTTTAAATATATTATTTGTTACGTATCTGATTACATGAGCAGATGTTTGTTGAAAAGTAGCATCATAAATGTTGTGATCTTTAATTTATTCTGATAATTTTTATTTAAATTACGAGGGAGATATTTAAGGCGTTACAATCTACTCTTAAAAAAAAATAAAAAATTTAGTATTTGCATCCCCCTCTCTCATCCATTTAACTCTGAATTTCTGCCTAGTAAAACTATCTTTCCAAGCCAGCTTCTCCCACACGTCTTTATTGAAAGATCCTCTCCTAGTCACAAGATCACTGACGAATTCCTCAGGATAGTCTCCCATGTTAATATCAAGGTCATTGATATGCTTAATGTCATCTTCTATTTTATGATCTAACCACCCAAAAGTGTCTATGTTCCAATACCTTAATCTCCCTCTAAGTAATTTGAATTTCTCCTTGATAACAAAGACTTTTTATCCCTATATATGCATACCGTTCTAGTTGCTTTAACAAACTCCTCAAAATTATACTGAAACCTAAGTTAAACCCCTTGTAAATAAGACCTACACCTTTTCTTGTGTCAAATTGTTTTTAAAAAAAAAATACTTCAACTATTTTTGTTCTTAAAAAATATTTTAGTATAGACATCAAATGTTAATAAAATTTAAAATAAAAATATTTGCAAAATTTAAAGTTGTAGTACGGTCATACTTAGAACTAAAAATACATAAATTACTCATAACTTATTCGTATTATCATCAAAATAATCAAAATACATCACTTTAAATAATTTAAAATTATGAATCATAAAATAAGAGTCTAAAATTAAAACAATCAAATATAAATACATTAAAATCATCATTCATCAAATTATAAATAAAAAAAATAGCTAAGAACATTTTTCAAATATCCCTTACAATTTAAAAAGAAGTCTCGAATAACACAATATCATATTCAACCAAATTCTAATAACAAAAATAGAAATATTAGTTTCATATATCATTTCTGTGAGATATTGGATTGAACTCTAGTATGGTCGAAGTCTGTTCGCGAGTAATGCGTGTTGTAGTCAAAGTTTGTTCTAACATGCATTAGTCAATATTGTTAGGGTTGTTAGCATATTGAATTGAGTCTTGCTTGTAAGCCCAATTTTTTAAGTAAGATCGTATTCTAAGTTAACTTGTAATGAGTAATTGTTAAAAAGTCCATTAAATTAGTGTGTTAATTTTCTTATAAATAGCATGATAGTCTCTCATCTTGGTATAAGGAAAAATAGGAAGAAAAAATCCTAATTTAAGAGAGGGAGGTTATTTGTTATTCTTGTATACCTGTAATCTTGTTTGATAGAAAAAACCTTGTTTTCTTTGTTAACCATAACCCTTGTATGTTTCTTGATCATAAAGAAACCGTTTATATTTTGTTTCAAAATGTCCTATTCACAACAATTTCATTAAGAGAAGAAAAACAAAAATATCTTATTGTTAATGGTCAAATGTATGGATAGAGTGGGTTGATTGGATTTTATGGATTGAGTTCGAGTTTACTCGAAACTCAATTATTTTGAACCATTTTTTTTAAAAAACTATATTAACCCATTTATGCGTTCAAATTCACTTTTTGAATCGGTTTGGCCTATATAATTAGATTTGATGGATTTACCTAACCCATATACACCCCCTCCCTAAATGGTCCAAAAATCTCTTTCTGTCTCGCCACTAAAATGAATAAAGTTTTCTTATCACTCCTCCTCAACTCAAGAATACTCCTTTTTGAGGGGAAGGGTAGAGAGAAAACACTTGGTTGGAGAGGTTCTTCATGTACATAAGAAATTAACAAGCACAAAAGAAATAAGTGTAGAATGCTCAAACATACTAAGAAAGCAAAACAACCATTCATTTATTAATGATAAAGGCTTGTGAAATATTATGAAAGACTTGGTTTATACACCACTGACCAAAAAAAGACAACCAAGTATAAAGACCCTAAACTAGTTTGTCGTTCCCCACTCTCTTGGAAAAAATCAAGCTCATACAACTTACACTCCACTTTTGGGATGAAATGTTGGATCCAAGTTACAGAAAACATTTGAGCTTCTATGGTTTATGTCTTTACCTTCAAGGATGAAAGCTCTTCACTAATATTGTAAAGGGCCTCCAAATCCTCTTTAAAAAATGGTGTTCCTTGTCAAGGAAGTCAGCTCGTCCTAGACGGTTTTCAACATCTCCGACTTCTCGATTGTAAGGGTTTTCACCTTGGCTTCAACAGCAGCAATTATTTCATTCTCTTCTTTCAAATTATTTTAGGCTTAATCAATGTTGACTAGAGATTTTCCACTACTTTGAGCCTTTCCAGATAAGAATGAAAGGATATACTTACATTTATACAATAAGTTCAACTTAAGGATTTATTTACATTTATACAATAAGTTCAATATATGGAACCTACTTCATAACTCCCTATCAGCACACCAGTATTCTATTCCAAGGACTAGAGATTCCATACATTAGAGTTCAGCTAGCCTATGAGTTCAATGTTTGATAATCATTTGTCTGGTATTAGCGTTACGTAGACGCTTCTTCATGTATCTCCATGCAACCTGAATTCTGTTTGCTGCAAGTGATCTCCAATACGGTGATTCATACCTAACATAACACAATCATCAAATCAATATGTGAGAGTCATGGTTTTGATAAAGGATATTCTTTATGATTCATGAAAGATCGTGCAGTTGAATCATTTACGCGTGAAGATATGATGAAGTGAAATGAAATGGAATGAATAAATGAATGACCTTATGACTCCTTGAACACGAGGGCTCCGTAAGAAACTTGCGAAAAGAGTTGTGACTTCTTCGATGTCTTTAGCGCGAAGAGAAAACGCCTCGACGTTGGTTAAGCATTTTACTGTTCTGTCACTGGTCAACCCCTCTCCTTGAAGCTTATTTTTACCATCTGCAAGAGAAGTTATAGAACTCAAATTGATTGACAAAAGATAAAATGAAAATGATTTTGCTCTTTATCTAATTTCTAATAAGCCACATTGATGAAACAAGTTGTTTCTCATTTTCTATTAGGTATAGTTGTACCTTTGCTTTCCGAAGATTGTTCAAGATACCATCTTAGAAGTTCTTCACCACAAGCATCTCCTTCAGATAACGGAACCGGAATTCCATCTTCTCCAATGCTCTCCAATTTTCCACGCACAATAAACACCATCTTCTGTACAAGACCACCCCGGCTCAAAATTCTGCTTCCTTTGAGGTATGTTGTCTGTATTAGTCTCTCTCGAATGGCTTCTAAGATAGGCTCGTCCTCATCAAGATGTGAAAATATTCGAACCTGTAGAAAGAGCACTAGGACTTGATTAATATAATTGGCTTTTGATGCATCATTTGTTTTAGTTTCAAGATGAATATGCATTGAGTTTTGAGTTTAAAAATGTTTTCTCATTCATTTTCTATTGAACTCTAGGAAGTTACATGTGGATGCATACAGAACAGACAATTTTATTTAAAGCATCTTTAGTGAGATTTTGAAGTTCATACAATACCAAAACCAGGTAATTAAATCCATTTAAAAGAGTAATATGTGCGAATGCATACTTTTGTAACAAAGTTGAAGAGATGGCGTCTTATGTCTATCAGAAGATCTTCCGGTAAATTCTCGAGAACCATTTTCTCAGGAACACCTCTTGTTGCAGCCCAACTATACCGTTCAGCCTCCCGTACCCTCCTGCATGACAGACGTATCCGTCATTTGTACATCATGCATAATCCATTATTTGATAAATGCGTTTTTGCAGTATTGATGTCATTCATTAAAAGAGTTAGAACATTTCATACCTTTTGAGTTCTTCTGATAAGCGACGGTGGCTCATCCATTTCTCAACATCACGGCCTCTAAGTTGCATTTCTAGCCTCCTGTAGGCCAGATAGAGAAAAATGTATCAATTGTGTTACAACCCTAAGGATGAAGCGCAAAACTTATGAGCACCATAGTCACCAACAGTTAAGTAAGAGAAAATCGCTCTACCTCCGTCCAAGACCCTGAAGAAAGTTCTGTATGTTTCCAATAAGAAGCGCAAAAAGCAAGAGCCCCAATCCAATGATGGACATCGTAAAGAGGACTTCCCATTCAAAATAGCTTGGGACTTGATTACCAGCTAGAGTACTGATTTGCTGTATTAAAAATCACAGTGGTATAATTGGTATGCGATATTAAAGATCACATTGGTGGTTCGAATTAGCCCTTGACATGATATTGGAGACCGTTTGATCATGTTTTCCAAAGTTCAACCTTTGTCTTCCTTATTCTTCTAAATTAAATGTTAAAATGATATGAATGTGATTTTGCAAAACTATGTATGTAAATATAAGAACAAAATGAATACCTGAAATCCCCAAAACAGTGCATACACATATTTGTTAACCACACTAGTTTCTATATAAAGTGGTATAGCATTAGCATAGATTCCATAAGAAAAAGCACCAGATGAGGAATCCAAACAATCAGAGGTACCTTTATCTCGCAAACATTGGTTAACCCTCTGGAAAAAGAAAGCGGGATAAACAGACAAAAGTTAGTACTTCTCAAACCTCCCCATGCATGGTGAGTGTTCGAAGCAAAGTTTGAAACTTTATTGAGAAATAAATTGCATTTCATGAAAATGAAGCTTCAAATGTCATTTAACTCACCTGTAGACCAAAGAGGTACCAGCATGCACCAACAACATGGCCAGATAGCATAAAAATGAGAAGATTTAAAATGAAACTTGCCCAGACCGACTCGAATATGAATCCGGTTGGAGACTGACCAATTAGCAGAGGCAAAAATCTGAACAATCTAGGAATATACTGTATTAGGATCGCTAGACGTAGAAGATTCTTCGCATAATTTGCTTCTGAAGACACCAAGGAACTTGGTAGGACAAAGTATATTATTATCTGCAAGTATTTCACAACACATATCATGATAACGAATTTGACGAGTTCATCATAAACCCGTAGTTTTTTTTCGCTGATTAAAATCCCTTTCTTCCACAGACTATATATTTGTTAGTCTATCACACAAAAGGATGCACTGATTGCAGCTCATCCTGAGTTTAAACATGATTAATTTTTTTGAAACATAAACATGATTAACTTGAATACCTGAGGAAGAGGTAATACAACAAATAAGTCGAAGAAAAAATAACGCTTCAAGTAATTAAGAGCAATTTCCTTTGGCTGGTCAACTAAATCTCCAGCACCAACCACCGTTGATTCGGGAGAAACATAAGCCAACCTAAACTGCAAAGAAGCAACTTGCTATTAAACTAAGCTTATAACTCAACAACCATGTTTAAGATTCAGAACACATGCACATTTTTCTTACTATAGGTAAAGAGAGACTAAGGAAGATTAAAAGACAAACCATTAGATACAAAGACAAACCATTAGATACATCTATATTTTAATGGTAGGTCTATGATTCTATGAGTAGATGCACTGACACGAATTAAATCCGAAAGAGTGATTATGGAGAAATTACCTGAAGGAGTATGTTCAAGAAATAAACAACATCAGTTATGCTTCTGAGTAAAACAAGTATTTTTGCCATTTTCCAGTCAATATCAATACTTATATTATTCTGCAGAAAATGAATAAGAAAAAGTGATGTTTTTTAAGCAAGGAAAAAGGTCAAAGTTAATGGTGTGGGAATATTTCACAATAAAATAAAAGGAAAAGAATCATACCTTGTTCAAATTCACATAGATTGAGAAGAAAAACAATGGATCAACAAAAATTGCGACCAAACAAAATATGGCCAACAACTTGTTCCATTGCTGTACAACATAAGTGTGAGGGTTCATAACTCCGGGAATACATGGAGAGAAAAAAGAAAGAAATTTTCTTCCGAAACCTATGGCGTCGCCATAAAGAGAGTTGTGGAACTATAAACATTTATAACATGAACAAAACTATAATTGGTCATGTGAAATTATTAGCAAATAACTTGTATAGAAAGTAACAAGAAACTACAAAGAATTAATATATTGTCTATTATTTTAGGATGAAAGATACCTTGGGATCAAATATAATGGAAGCTATTGGTTTTCTTTGGTGAGAAACTTTGATGTATGTTGGGCAAGTAGTGCAATAAGGATCGTTACACATTCCGAGTTGTCCAGACATCAACAAGTGTTCATTTTTTCTGGTATAGTCACTATCCCAATGATTTTCATCTTTCCTATTCTCTCCGACTTTGTTTCCTGCCATTACTAAACTATTCTTAAAAGGATTTCCAGCTGCGATACGAAGCGAATCAGTATATCCGACAAGTTTTGGTTGTGTCTCGGGTGGATCCAAGGAAGACATAGAAATAGAGATCGAAGCACTTGGTGTCCTCGATATGTTCCTTCGGAACGAAGATTCGTCAGGCTCATCCGATCGCTGGGAACATGCTTCAAAAATCGGAACTTCGTCATAATCGAAATGATTCATGTTTTCTTGATGATTCTAAAAACAGAAAAATCATCAAAATGATTCATGTTTATGTAAAACATGTCAGCAATTTTAAAATGAAACAATCCAATTCAACTTATAACTCTACATGCATTGCTGCATGTGTTCAATCAAACTTCAAAGCTAAGACTTAACTAATATCTCTTTCCAATAACATGAATGGTTATAATTTATAAAAACAAAAAAGCAGCAATAATGAAGAAACATAGTAAAGAAAGCAAGCCCGGAGAGAGAGAAGAGTAAGACCTGATTGAACAAGAAAAACCCAAAAAACTAGTTTGCACTAATTCAAGTTAAAGCATGCATTTTTGTGTATGAGAGTTATTGTGAAAGTGAAGAACTTGAGAAGTAAATTTATAAGGAATGTGATGTCGTTAGCGCGTGAATTTCAATGATAACTAGTGCGCTTTGTTATGGTCACACAGACATTTTTTTGCAATCATATGGAGAAATTTTCCTAGGACAATAGGATTGACGAGGATTGATATTGACTTAACAACATTAAGGGATCATTTTTGGGAAATAAATATGGATGGTTTTAAAATACTACTAATATATGTATGAATGTATTTAATTTTAAATAATTTAAAAATTTTTAAAAAGTTTTACGATCAAAATTTTAAATTCGAATAAAAAATTAGTAAAAACTTAGATATTAAATAAATTAAAAATTAGAGGAGTGAAAAAATAGTAAACAAATTCATATATTAATAACATTTGAAATTCTGTTCTATCGAGGCCAAGACTTCATATAGAACGTTGGAACTATGTGTAATATATATGACAACAAAGTTCTATAACAAAGAAAATAAACGTGTAAAATAAATAATACAAATAATTGTTAATTCAGTTTGGTGCAAAATCACATACATCAGTTTAATAAAAGACAATTCACTTTTAATGGTTAACATTATTTGAACTCTCATAGTTAAGTGTCTTTTTCCTAATAATACTCGTTATTTTCGATTCAGACTCTCATATATTTGAGATCCCTCTCACTTTCACTCAAACGCTCTCCTAAGTGCTTGTAGAATAAAAAATATAAGAAATGATGAAACACAACTACAAAACAAATACTCTATTATCTTAACTTAGAACTATAATTCATTAATAAAGTATTACAATCCAAAACACAAAGACTTAATAATGACTAAAAACGCCAAGCTTCACAATATAAGGACTAAGTCTTTACAACGGAAAACACCTTCTTAAATAGTAAGAATTGTTCAACATAAAAAGTGCAGTAGGATTTTGGCCTGTATGCGGATATATTCCAAATAGAGCAAAAAAGATCAATTTTCTTAATCTTGATTGAAACAAATCTAATTAAATTTAAATTGTGGTATTTTGGATCGAACTCTAGTGTCGACAAAGATAGTTTGATATTTTGATCGGAGTTGGACATGCTGTAGGCGAAGTCTGTTTAAGCATGTTGTCGAAATATATTAACTTATAATTTAAGTTAGTATGTCGAATTTGATCTTACTTGTAAGCTCAATTGTTTAAATTAGCGTGTTCCCTAAGTTAACTTGTGTAATGGGTCTCTGTGTAAAAGCCCATTAGGTTAGTATTTTAGTTTTCTTATAAATAATATGCTAGTCTTTCATCTCTGAGTGTGGTGCAAATCCTAATTAGGGTGAGAGCGATTAATTCCTGGTATTCCCTTGTAATCTTTGAATTCTTATTGAGTAAGTAAATAGTAAAACAGATTTAACCAATTCTCTATTCTTCTTATTCCTTCTTCTCTCTCTTTTGTAAAACCTAATAGGGCTTCTTGTGTTTGTTCAAGAAACTCAATATTTATCTCATATCTTTGTTTTATTATTGACGACATCGTTTCACAACAAACTGGTGTGGTGAGCATGGAGGAGAAAATCCCGTCAAAAAGTATGAGATTGAGAAATTCACCGGTGTGAATGATTTCGGTTTGTGGCCCTTTGAGATACAAGCCCTTCTTATTTAAGAGGGTTTGTTAGAAATGTTGAAAGGATCAGAGATGATTAAAGCTAGTTTGTTCCCTTTTTATGTAGAGATCGTTCGAAGGTGGAGATTTATGGTATTTCGGATCGAACTCTAGTGTCAACAAGGGTAGCTTGATATTTTGACAGGTGTTGTGCATGATGTAGTCGAAGTCGGTTCAAGCATGCTGTCGAAATATATTAACTTATAATTTCAATAGTATGTCGAATTGAGTCTTGCTTGTAAGCTCAATTGTTTAAGTTAGCTTGTTCTCTAATTTAGTTTGTGTAATGGATCTGTGTGTAAAATCCCATTATGTTAGTATGTTAGTTTTCTTATAAATAGCATGCTAATCTCTCATCTTTGGGTGTGGTGCAAATCATAATTAGGGCGAGAGAGGTTAATTATTGGTATTCACTTGTAAAATTTGAATCGTTATTGAGTAAGTATATAGTAAAACAATTTTAACCAATTCTCTATTCTTCTTCTTCCTTCTTCTCTCCCTTTTGTAAAACCAAATAGGATTTTTTGGGTTTGTTCAAGAAACTCAAATTTTTTTTCTCATAACTTTGTTCTGTTATTGACGACACTGTTTCACAACATGAATCTTATATGAATAAGAATTTCAATTTTGCTAAAACAGATTCAAAATAAATATTTTTCAAACGAGTACGCGCTTCAAATCAGATCTTTGATTGAATAGAAAAGGAAACAAATCCTAATAACACGAGGTTCACTCCATTAAAACTTGCGCGCCAAGTAAGAAGCTTGTGACAAGATGCCTTGTATAATGTTAGAACATCTTCCTTAACATATTGTTTACAAAAAAATGTGTCATGAAGCACCCCGAGACAATTTGTCTCACATCTTGACAAAACATCTTGCTTAACATGTTGCCTATAATTTTTTTCCAATCACGTGTAATAACAAAACTTTCCCTTTGGCCAATTTTAGGAAAATTAACAACATGCAAGATATTATGTACATCTTTACAAACAATCTTCTCGATTATATCTCAGCTTCAAAGAACACATACAGAAGACATACATTACATGTTTGACATCATTCACCACACAATGGAGAAAACAAAGAAGATGCAGACTTGCTATAATTAGAGATTACAACTAATATGAAAAACCACTTCCATAACATAATAAAAGGAAATGTGTTTTATTCCCCCTATTTTCCTCAAAGGCACAAAGGGAGAGTTCTTGTTAGGCCCTTAAAGGCATACAAAAGAATTAAATATCTGGCCACTAATGGAAATAAGTATCACCATAGAATATGAAAACCAACTCACACAAAGGACACAAAGAACCATTAGGGAACAAAGAAATCCAACCCATATAGGGGCAACAAAACATGACAAAATATTCAGCCATACATATGTGTTGCACCCCAAAATTTGACCAACATTTATTTACCTAGCTTGTGTTCACTAGCATTATCATCTGCATCTCATTGATATGTGTGCAGTAGATCAAGAGGTATGATTACCCAGCAAGAGTTATACAAGACTTGGAATCTAGCCAAGAAGGTTGTTCAAGTGTTCAAAGGTTGATACCTTTGTCAGAGAACTCAAGAGATCCTCAGAAAAATTGGTTGAAACCAAGGGTGTATGCCTCATAACTTGAGAGTTGTGGGAGCTCCTCAGATGATTCTGAGGCTATGAGGATGGAATTGAAGCTTTGAGAGAGCTCATGGGATGTCTTGAAAGCCATCATGAGGCCTAGAGAGGTCATTGTACAAGAATGAGAAGACTCAGCCATGAGTGGGGGAATTAGGGTTTGACTGGGTCAACCCTAGGTCAACTGATGATTTGGAGAGGGTTGAGACCTAATCCAAGAGCCATGTGATCATGTATTGATGCATTGAGATGCTATAAGGATGATTCCTAGACCAACTCATCATGATTGAGGAGTTTGAGAAGTTTCAAGCTAGGGTTTCTAAGGTTTGACAGTGTAAAATCCCCTAGTTTGATCTCTATCTTCAAGGCAGTTTAGCTCAATATGTGATTGTCATCTCATCTTGCCCCCAACATGAATGTTGTAGAGCTTGCTCTTAGATTTAATTTGAGTACTAGAAGTCCTCGATAGGATTTATAGAGCTCAAGTTATGGCTTTGACAAGTTGCAGGTCATCTGAGGTATGTGAATCTGGGTCCTTGAAAGTCACCCAACTTGCATCCAACTTTTGCCCAAGAAGGATGCTTCCTATGAACTCTTGGTCAACATGAATGTTGTTCCTCATCTTCTTAGCTTTCTAGAGAGTAATAGAAGTCCTTGATAGGATTTGTAGAACTCAAGTTATGGCTTTGACAAGTCAAGGGCATTTTGGTAATTTGGATATTATAGGTCATTTCAAGCATAAGGCCATATCTCCTATTTCCAAGCTTCAAATGGAAAAATCTTCAACATAAAACTTTCTTATAATGATGTTTTAAGGCTAGTAGGGAGGTCATGAGATGTTGAAAAGGCTTGTAGCAAAAAGTGATAAAAATGACCTAAAATGGAGGCATAAGTTAAATAAGTTCAACTTGGAAATGTGAAATCCCAAGTTACACATCCAAACCATGGCATATAATAGGTCATTTTGACTCTAAAAGACATTCTAAAAACAATGGTTCAGCCACTTTTTTGAATTGAGGCCTAGATCATGGGGTTGCTTTGGAAATTGCTTGCTTGCATCTTAAGGCACAAATGCAAAACATAAGGAAACTCAATGTACAAGCTTGCTAAGGGTTTTAACACATCCTATATCTCATTTAGGGAGAATTTCAAGCCAAGGCAAGTTGCTGCAAGAGCTATGTCATGAGATGATATGTGAGAAGAGGTGAATTCATAAACTCATGACATGAGAATCCCAATTTCTCATGGGATGGTTCCAGATGGTTCTAGATGATTCTAAACCACTCTATATAATGTATAGAACTTGCTCAGATGCAAGGTTGGTGAGAGAATTGGGAGAAGAGAGAGATAGCCATTTCACTTGCTTCCATTGCAAGTTGAAAGCAAAATCCACATTCTGATTCAATTCCATTCATTCTTTCAATCTAAACACATTCCTTTGATCATATTGAAGATGTGCAGACCAATTTGAGAGCAAAACCATGGAGATTTGAAGAGTTGGCATTTGGATTTTCAAGGTTGCAAGTCACCATCGAATTTTGAGATTCAAGCATTCTCCATCAAAACTTTTGCAAACAGTAGCAAGATCATCATTCAAGGATCGATTCTGAAGAGTTTGAAGGCTTGCAGTGAAGGTTTACTCCATCTGTTAATCAAGATTCAACAGGTTAGTAAATTTTCTTCTACACCATGATTTAGGCATGATTAGCAAGGATTGTTAGGTTAGAACGGTTAGAGACCAATAGGAGATGGATTCTGAACAGTTTGGGAGCAATTGGTGAAGTTTCAGTTGGTGTCACCATTTTTGTTTGGACCAAGAACATGAGATATAGTGAGCTATAACATGAATTAGATGTCAAGAATCAATCAGTGTGAGTTGGTGATCAATCTGAGGTATTTAATTGCAAGAATTGTTGAAGTTGATGTTTGAGCATATCTTTGATCTTGGATCGGGTTTGGAGATTTAGGATGTTTCAATTGATTTCAAGGCCATGGTTAGATTCAGGGTGAAATTCTGGACAGGTTAGGGTTTGGAATTTTTATTTTCCATGGAGATTTGAGGTGATACGAGTTTGGTGAAGATGGAGCTTGAAGCTCTGCTTCCATGGATGCTTCTGTTAGAACCCTAGCTGGAGGAAGAAGATGAGGAGATGGTCGTTAGATCATAAGCTGACCCTTGACTAAGACCAAGATCTCACGACTGAGATTCAATTTTATTTGGAGAGGGAAATTCTGAAGACCATGAAACGCGTCGTTTCATTAAAAGGGGATTTGGGCTGGATTGATATTCATACCCCCATTCGTGGCCCATGGTTGTTTTGAACTATGTTTCATTACTTTCCACACCGTATCCTTTTCTTTTTTCTTTATAATTTCTGAAATGATTTTCTGGTTAATTGGGTCTGGCACGCATTGCTTTCTGAACCCCCATTCTGAGCCCAATGCATAAAATGAACTGAACATAGTTGCTATCTGCACCAATATTTTCATATTTTAATTTCTTTTTCTCCATTTTATTTCAATCTTTGAAAAATCATAATAAATAGAAAATTAATGATTTTTGCATGGGGATTTTTTCTCCCATTTCATGTTAATGCCTAGAAAATTATAAAATCAAAATATTTGAAGTTCATGCATTTTTAATATTTTTTGTGTTTTTTCTCTTGTAATAGCTTTTTAATTCTTTTATGTTGATGCATAGATTTGTAGAATTTTGTTTAGCTAGTTCCCTTCATATTTTTATGCCATTCTGTTTAGGATAGCTAGATTAGGACTTTAGCTCCCCTCTGGATTTATTCCATGATTTTGTGATGAATTTTTGATTAGTTTTGCTTAGATGACTTTAGGTTGTGTAGAATTAGGTCAATCCTTAACATAGGTCCACAATAACACTAGAATTTTGGGTTTCTAGGTCAAGATAGATATTGGGACATATATGGTATTAAGGGTAGGTATATAGGATCCCCTAGAAATTATATTAGATTTTAATATAGTAGTATACTATTTTTAAGTGATTTTTGTAGTTGATGATTGTTTGTGTTGCCCTTGTGGGCTTGTATTTTTGTTTGATTTGCTTTGTGGGCTTGGAGAGCTTGGTCTTGATTTGAGGAGCATTGAGGAGCATAGTAGAAGACTTGAGGATTGATTGAGGAGCTTGAGAGCTTGAGAATCTTGTTTGTTTTGTTGTTGTTTTAGGGTTAGGAACTAGGAAGAGTTTAGACCTAGTTGGGTCCTTTCTCAAACATGGATGGTATCTTTCACCTCCATTCCTCCCTATGATTCAAAGTCCTTCCATGGTATTCACCTCTCTCCTTTGGAGGGATAAGTGATGGTACCTAGGAAGTAGAACTTTTGAGGGAACCATTCCTTTGATGTTGAACCCTTATAGGTCACCTTTGGTGGTCAATAAGCAGTTTGACACCCCAGCTTATCCAGTTAAGTGATTTCCTCTGGTTTGAATATCTTGAGAGATGTTGAGCTTGAGTGTGAAGATGAAGACTTCGTTGAAGAATGTGGAAGAGGATGAGTCCTTGAGCATTGCCATTCCAGCTGAGGCTTGAAGAGCAAGTTGATACTTGAAGACCCAATGAAGATCCAGTAAAGACTGAATGAAGAGCTGAGGCTTAAAGGTTGAAGGATGAAGTTGATACTTCTAAGTGATTAAAGGTTACTCTGAGAAGCTGAAGCTTGCAGGAAGAGAAGACCAAGTTGAGACTGGTAAAGCAGAGAGAGTTTGAGATCTTGAAGACTAAGTTGATACTTAGGAAGAGGATTCAATTGAGATTGATTCTGAAGAGCTGAAGCTTGAAGAACAAAGGGAGTTGATACTTACTTTGGAGCTTGGAGATCCTGAAGGAAATCAAGTTGATACTTGTGGTTAATGGTGAAGCCTGAAGGTGGAACTGATTAAGGAGCTGGAGCTTGAAGAAGAAGATAAGTTGAAACTTATGTTGAAGGGTTGAAACCTGGAAAAAGCAAATTGATATTTGTCAAGAGTGATGGAAGTCTGAAGATTGAGTTGCTGCTGGAAGAGCTGAAGCTTGAAGTTGAGAGAGGAGTTGATCTGCTTTCTTATCTTTTTCTTTGCTGTATTGATGTGTTTTGTTTGACTTGCTTGATGCATTAGAATAAGTTCATATCTAGACTAGGTAGAATCTAGGAGCATGATTGCACTAGAGGTTGAGTTGCTCCCTCTGCTTGTATTGTTATTGTGTGGCTTTGCTTGCGGGTATTCGGTAGAGCCCAGCTCCCTTGCCCATGTGGTTTGCTTGCCTGATGGCATCTTATTTCATTTCTTCTGTATGATTGTAGTTTACTGTATCTTGCTTGATAGCATGTTGTTATTTCTTCAGTACGATTACTGTTATTCATTCTGGCTTGAGGTTGAGATGAGCTTGTGGAGGCTGAAGCCCCACACACATTTCCTCCCTCACTTGCATTGCATGCATTTTACAGTCGTTTGCTGTTTACTGTTTAAGCTGATGCTTTAGCTGTTTTTGTGTATCATTGACATGATCCCTTAGGACTCTCATTTCCTTTGATAAGGAATTGATGATAGAACTTTAGGTTGAAACCTATGCATGATAACTTCCAGGAGTTCCCTGTTCAAACCTCAACCATAGGATGAATCCTTGGCATGACAACAGTAGGACTTGATAGTCTCCCTCCTAGTTGAGCCTGTTCTCTTCTCATCTCAAAACAGTTTAAGATACAGTAATCATGAATGATTTCTTTCGTACGTCACGAGCCTTAAGCTATCTGGGAAAGGATTGTGGGAGAGTTTCTTTTCCACAGTCTGGATGTTTAGTATGGTACCCTTTGGGTGACATGCGACGCATTCACTCTCAGGTCATAGTCTTTAGTGCGATTGAAATTGCAAACACAATAAAAAACACTTCTTCCGTAAAAGACAATAATCCGTAGTGTCTCGAACTATGTAAGCTCTGATCTCTCATACCTGTTGAGAGTACGTAGGCACAGTACTGATGTGTTGGCGAGCTACCTTCCCCCATAACCCGCCGTAGGTCGAACTACGTTGACTCTGATTTCTCGTTCTCTGATGAGAATACGTAGGCATAAAGCGCGACGCTTTGCCGAGTCATTTTTCTTTTCTGTTTAAGCCAGCCTTGATAGGTAGATAGATAAAACCAACCCGTCCAGTAAACACAACAAGCGTGGATCCTGTCGAGTACGACGGACGTGAGGGGTGCTAATACCTTCCCCTTGTGTAACCGACTCCCGAACCCAGACAATGGTTGCGATGACCTTGTCTTACCCCTTTTTTGTCAGGTTTTGCCGATCGTTTCCTTTCCCGCTCTGAGGGATAAATAACGAAAGGTGGCGACTCTTCTGTTATGCCGGTACCTTATTTTCGCGAAAGCGACAATATGACATACATCATTAAACTCATATGAATAAATCATCAAAAGAGAAAAATTAACATTCTTTAGAAACACACATCAAATCATTAGGAAGAATAAACAGTGTCACCATTAGAGTTTGTCCATAATCAACCTCTTATTCACCATCACTACTTAGCAGGTCTTCATTCACACCTAATATCCTAAAATATTTCTCAGTATTTTTCAATGTAGCCTGACACGAAGATGCACCAATAACCTTTGGTTTCAACATTTGAATGAGCTCTTCAACCACACCCTTTTTTATTGTGGAAGTAGAAATTATTTCTTGTAAGACTTTAGATTCATGCATAAGAACTTTAAGAAGATGTCTTATAACAAGCCCAAACATTAAGAACATTGAATGTTGGGGATACCAATGTCTGAGACATGTTTTCTGAAAAATAACTTGTAACTAAAATTCAACAGACTAGGAGGAACACCAATTTTAATTTCAGCAGACACATTATCATGTTTTTGATTAATAAAAAATCATAAATCAAATATGGAAAACCAATTGAAAATTTAATAGCATATGACTCAGAATGCTTTGCCACTTGCTCAAATACATAATCACCAAAATCAAAAGCAAACCTAGTTTCTATTTGATATAACAAACTAGCAAGGCTATTGGTAATACCTAAATCATGATTGGAGGGTTCCCAGTTGGCAACACCAATCTTGTACATGATATCATATTTGACACTTAAGTTTAAGGCAACTAGTAACCCATTAGATGACCAATCATCATGGATCTTTCTAGTTATCTCTTATGTAATAATCTTTAATGAAGGAACATGATCAATAGTATTCGTTAATGACGATAGAAGAAAAACGAAACCACTGCCCACAAACATTGACTTTTCTATACTCATTACTTCCAGCATCATTAAAACCTTTGGGAAGGTTTACAATAAACTTTTTTACCAGTCTTGGATAAAAAGAACATACATTGACCACAATCTTCAGGATCTGTGAGTCATTTAGCAACTCTATTATTTTAAAACACCTTTTGGCTTCTTCGAATAACTCTCTCAAGAGCTATGCGTAAATGGAATACATACTTCCACTTTAAAACACTCTCCTCATAATGAAAGGTGACATTGTGTAAAAGCACAACAAGTACATTATGTGACAGATTCTTTCCACATACTACTCTCTTACTTATTTTAGTAGAAGGTACCAAAATGTCACCAAGAAATATACAACGTTCTCTGTAATAATGTTCTTTTCAGAAACTTTCTTTCTTTTCAGTACACCATTTTTTCTCTGTAGTGGCATTTTTCTTTAATGCAATCTTCTTCCATTTTTCATCGAATTTCTTCTTCTTCTTCTTGTTCTTCTTCTTCAAAAATTATGGATTTTTCTTTGTATTTCTTTTTTTTTACTTGACACAACAGACTTCTTGGTGGTGGTATACTTTTTGGGCTTTTGAACACATACTTTATTCACAGCTCACCTCTTAAATCTTTTAGAGGTCTCAACTTCTTTAGCAACAAGAATAACTTCTTTAACATTGTTAATGACATTGTCATTGATATCAGGACTTACATTATTTTGATCTTAATCACTTGCATATTCTTCATAATCAATTGGAACTTTAGGATTTCCATTGACATCCTTCTCGACATCATTATGATATGTTTAAATAGTAGAAGCACCAGTCTCTAAAATGTTTCTAGTATTGTTATTAACATTAATAGGGACACCATCATTATTTGTGACATCACGTTTCTTAGTAACACCCACAATGTCACTGATATCTTTACTCACATCTTTAGTAGTATCATACTTACTTCCTTCAACATAAACAACAACATGGATATCTCCTTCCTCAAATTTATCACTTTATTCAACTTCATTAGTAAATTCTTCTAACACAACCTCATTACTTTGTTCTTCAGGTACATTTGCCTCAGTTAGAGGGATGTCATCCTCATTGTTGTTAACAACCTTACTGACATCTTTACCATCATCTTTTCTGGCTTCAACCTCAACCTCACTTGAATATTCTTAATCCATCACAACCTCATACATGTTTTTATCGATATCACAAACAACATTCTTACAAATGGCATTAGGATCAATTTCAAAAACAATTTCACAAAAAGGTTTATTACGATCAGTATCAACACTAAGTTGTTTATCAATTATATCCTCATTTGGCGGATCGTCACAAGCATTTAGAGTTTTTATAGTCCGAGTTATGTTGTTAGACTCTTCATGCATAGTTTTATTTATTTTAAAACTAGTTTTTCTAACTACAAGGGCATCCTTAGGGGTAGAAAAACTTGATTTTTTGGTACATTTAGAGGACTTACCTTCATCCTTGTTGGGGTGAATCACTCTAAGAGGAATGACATCCAACAAAACATCCGAAGGATAACTCTTGGGTTTTTCTTGAGGATGAGAGAAATCTTTAGTGTCTTTGGTTTCCTTCATGGAAGAGACAATTTATGAACCTTAGATCAGTCATCAAAAGGGGAACATGATCACTCTACTTTTAAGTTTTTTCCTTTTGAACTCAGGATGTTCGACAGGGAAGGACTGTAAGAGCAAGATTTGTCTCTACAGGATAATATCTATGTTTTGATGATAACAATTGAGTATTTGTGAAAGAACCATTTTATGGTTTAATGTTTGTTATGTGCAGGTCATATTAAATTAATTATATTAGACCAAACAAACAGAAGCAACGTGTGCAGCTAGTAACTTATGGAGTTACTTAGTGTGACATCATGAAGCGCTTGTGAGAAGCTAGTTTGCTTATGTATCTGATCACGTTCAGTAAGAATCAAAGATGTTGTATATTGTTGTTGCAATGCGCCTGTGTATTCTGATCTGAAGAAGTGCATCTGATCTGAAAGCAAATGAAGCTCAGTAAAGAAGCAAGTTTGTTTCTGCATCTGATCATGTTCAGTAAAGAATCAAGGATGCTGGATATTGCAGTTGCAATGCATCAGTGGATTCTGCTCTGAGTTATGCATCTGATCTGGAAGCTAACGAGTGTCTCTGAAGAGTGAGTCCTCTGAAGAACAAAGGGTTGAAGACTTTGATGACTTTGAAGACTCTGAAGACATGTTCTGAAGGTTAAGACTCTGAAGATGTTTTCTGAAAGTCAAGACTCTAAAGAAGTGTTCTGAAGGTCAAGGCTCTGAAGATTCTGAAGACATGGTTTCTGAAGAATTAGTCATAAAGATTCTCAAGATTGTTTCAGAGGAAACTCAGTTCTTAGAATGCTGAAGACTGGATTCTGAAGTGGAAGATTGTGTCAGAAGAAGATTCATCCAGATGCAAGACATGTTACATCAGATAAGTTGTTGTTGTTCAAATCTGATAAATCATGTGCTTATGGAAAAGGACAAGAAAGTGATGTCATCCAACAGATGCTCATTATATCCGTTGAAATATGACCGTTGGAAATAGAAAGGACTTTTCTATCCTCACAACGTCATTTTTGGAAGCACTATAAAGGAAGAATCATTTGTTTATTCAAATGTTGATCAACCTGCTGATTGCCAGAATTGTTGGACCAGCTGGTGGCTGGAGCTGTTGCTCGTATTGCGTAGCTTGCGCTGTTGCGCTGCTGCTACTGTTGCAAAGAAAAGATAAAGCTCAATGGAAAAGAAGCCTTAGTGCTCACAAATACAAAAGCTTTTAAGCATATAGAAACTGTTCTTGTAATCTCTTGGAGAGTTTTCATTAGAATTAGTTTCTGTATTAGGAAGAGAGGAGTTGTTGCTCATTAATTGCTATGTGCTAAACTTGGAGTTATTAGCTTGCTAGGAAGCACCATTGTAATCTCCGGAAACACAAAAATTCTATTTTAGAATTAGTGGTTCCTCAAGTGATCTAGTGAAGATCAGTATACTTTAGATGACAAGTGACAGTAGTTATTTTTGGAAATCCTAATAGGAGATCTTTAGTGACTGGATTCTATTAAGGTGTCAATGAACGTGTCATTGTCAAGTTGTTAGTCACTTGCAGTTAGCTTGTGCATCTGTAATCAGTTCGGTTATAGTGGATTAAGTCCTTAATTGATTAAGGCGAAATCACCTTGGAAGGGTGGACTGGATTAGCTTGAGAGTTGCTCAAGTGAACCAGGATATATGTTGTGTTCTTTACTTTCAGTATGCTTTATTATTTATGCTTCCGTAATGTATTTAATATAAGCGCATAAAGCATCAAGTGAAGAAGAAGACAAGAAAAAGAAATTTTTTTATTTAGGCATAAACCCAATTTAATCCCCCCTTTCTTGTGTTTATTTCTCACCTTCAAGGACCTCCCGCCAAACCATCAACCTTTTTACCAATCACGATGTCTTTCATTCTAACCCCATGAGCGATGATATTCACATTGTCTCCTTTGGATAATTTCTTAATCTTCTTAATTATTTTCTTATCCTTACCGAAATTTTTGGTTCCTTGTCTTGTATCGACCATATTTACTTAATAATAAAGATGATAAAGAATAATTTGAGATAGATAGATAGATAGATAGATAGATAGATAGATAGATAGATAGATAGATAGAGAGAGAGAGAGAGAGAGAGAGAATAATGAACAAACTATTTGTTCTCTCCACTTGTGGAGAGTCGTTGGATGTATTTAACATATGATATCTCTTAGATTATAAAGATAATGATCTTCTAATACTAGGAAGACATTGGAAAAGGCGGAAGCCTTTCCTGATGGTTGGCCGGGGTAGATTTGGCCGGGGTAGATTCATTCTTCTTCCTCATATAGTGACTTGAGAATTGGAGTGTTAACCTTGCAAGCCCCCTACTCCACCGCACCTGAAGCTGAAATCCACCATCACCACCATTCACCCTATCATTTGTGGTCATAAAACAAAACAGTGGCACCATCTGTGGGAATATACTTTTGATCCCTATGATTTCCAAGAATTCACACCCTCTCTCAAACCTCTCAATTCTGAACTTCCTTCAATTACCAGAAAAAAATCGTTCATGATCAAGCGCAAGGATCCACAAGTATATTGGTCCGTCTAAGTGTAATCTCGAATTTGTTTCCTCAGATTTCTAGATCTTTGATTTCTAAATTATTGTGTGATTGTTGGATCTAAGGCTACTAGATCTGCCACCACGCGTGAAGTTGTTGTCGCTACTTTATCAGCGAACACTCTACCACCTCTTCTTCCATTGTAAAATACCACAAGTCCTGAAACGGTTGTTATGTTGCATTCAAATCTGGTTCGAGCTTCACAATATGATAAATCTATTCAATTAAATCCAATATAGACTCTTGTTCGACTTTCGATTACACAACCTAAATATTTTTTTGGCCTCCATACTCATCAAGTGCACCCTGGTATACAAGGTGCTAATAAACTATTGAATAACATTTTTAACATCGTTCGACAACAAAATCCGCATGTCTTTGAATAAAGGATTCAACACCTAGAAGAAAGCCTTAACAACGCTCATTCCAACAAAAATATAGTTCAAGAAGATGCTTAAGGAAAAAAGTGTATTGATGTTTTAGAATCATCTAGAACAAAGAAAGACGAGGCTCATTGGCCGTTGGATCGACGTAAAAATAGAAGACACTAGACTCCTCCTCCAGCCCCGGTTAGGACCGTGGTATCCATGCTCCTTCCCCAACTTAGGCAAAAACTCACCCGAAAAAGGTACAACCAAAGCATTTTCTACAAGAAGTATTTTCTACATACTTTTCCATTACAAGACAATATCATATAGTACCACTAGAAAAAAGGTGAATAAAGGGGCCCAACGGGCCTACTTGCACAAAGAAATTATTTTCCCATCTATGAAAACTTGATCCAGCCAAATTTTCTCCTTGTAAAGCTTTAAAGGATGGTAAAAATATCCTACTTTATCCAAAGCATTCTCAAACGACTATGAAATCATCTCAAGGGTGGAACTCGTGCAGTCAGCTAACTGATGTGTCAATGAAGTATTTTTAGAATGCAATAACCCTAATTCTTTATGAGCATGTGTTGAAGTGCTTCACACAGTAAATAAGGCTTGGTTCTTCAGCACCACTATCCTCACTAGATGATTCACTTGATAGAAAAGAGAACCAGGGAGCTTCAAGGGAAGTAAAATATTTTTCACCCTATAAAGAGAGGTAGAAGCTTCCTTTGCTTCATGAAAGTGACTATTCCGCTAAATTTTCAGGTCAAATATAATGTTGTTGATGTGTTAATTTTCAAAATGGTGTCTATCAGACCAAAAAGTCTCTAAGAAACCAGATGCGCCAAGGGCTATAGTAACTGAGGTTCGCTAGGTATACCTGGCCAGATTACCATTTCATCCTCTAGAACAGACCTAGAAAGGCTACCTAAATAATCCCAATACTCATCCAAAGGAGTGGGTCGGAGACTTTGGTAGAACGAGATCCAGATCTCGTTAGTAAAGCACGAGCAGTCAGACATAGGGCATTTGAGAAAGTTGGTTGATTCTCCATAGTGACATTATTC
Organism: Lathyrus sativus; assembly: GCA_963859935.3. Classification (NCBI taxonomy): domain Eukaryota; kingdom Viridiplantae; phylum Streptophyta; class Magnoliopsida; order Fabales; family Fabaceae; genus Lathyrus; species Lathyrus sativus. Next base: position 235,008,620 of record OZ012735.1, on the reverse strand, counting down.
CTAACCAACTGAAGTCCATGTCTTAGAAGCTGGATATGTTCTTGATTTTCCATACATTATTCATAAAATTATGGGTAAACAAATAAATCATGGGTATTCAAATTTAAACATCAAAAGACCCAAAAGTTGTAAAGCTTAGCAAAAATGATTTTCCTTTCTTCCTAAGTGTAGGATTTTATTAACAGTTGGACGTCTATAAGACGTTTCAAGCGTTTCTTATCAACATATGTCACTGAGTTAGCTCCCCTACATATACCAAATTATTGATAAACTTCACTAACTAGGATTTATGGTACCTAGCCTTATCGGAAAGACCCTTTTCATTATATACAAAAACGTGATTCCCCAATAGAAAGTGACCTTCATGTCGCTACTGTGAAAAAGGTGTTGGCAATAATAGAAGAGTCGCCACCGTTCATTATTTATCCCTGCGAGGGAAAGGAAACGATCAGAGAAAACCTGCGAATCGGGATAAGATTGGTCATCGCAACCAAATCTCGGGTTCAGAAGTCGGTTACGCAAGGGGAAGGTATTAGCACCCCTCACGTCCGTCGTACTCGATGGGATCCACGCTTGGTTGTCTATCTAGAAAGGGTGATTGCAACTATCTAACTAAAGGTCTGGGACAAAAGAAAAGAAAAGTAACTCGACAGAGCATTGCCGCTCTGGGCCTACGCATTCCCGTCTGGTACGAGAAATCAGAGTCAACATAGTTCGGCTAACTACAGGTGAAAGGTGGGGAAGGTTGCTCGCCAAGACATCGCGTCTTGTGCCTACGTATTCTCATCCGGTATGAGAAATCAGAGCAAACGTAGTTTGGGCTAATAAGAACACCGATTTGTTCATCTATTTTATCTGAGTAGGGTTAACAAACAGTTCCAACAGTTAGGTGTATGCAGCTCGACCATTGGAGACTTAAGCGTTACCTGTTTGTGGTTGAACTAAGAGTTAACGAAACTCTTGTTTATGAAAAGGTTTTCCATTGTTACAGAGTCCCAAGGGACAAAATGAGTTTGATCATTTGTTTTTGTGTCTTTTAAGGAGAAGTGTCTTATGAGTTGTTTGTAATTCATATTGCACTAGAGACTATGACCCAGGAGCGAATGCGTCGCATATCGTCCGAAGGACATATGCTAACACTCTAGACAATTGGGAGGCAACCACCCAATCATCATTTCCCAAGTACTTAAGGCTCGTAACACACAATATTCATCAGCCTTTATTAAGTATTTTGAAGTTGTTTTGAGATGAGAAAGAGAGAGGACAAACTAAAGGGGAACTAGACTCAAACCCTAGAGTTATCATGCAAAATGGTCCTAAGGTTAGGATTAAGAAGGGAATTTTATCCTATTTGTTATCATGCAAAGGATTCAACCTAATGTCTATCATCACTATCCTTAATAAAGAAGTGAGAATTCCTAAGGGAACATGGTAAGGAAAGAGAAGGAAGAGAACAAAGCATTAAGTAAATGAAATATGAATATGAATGAATGCATATGCAATGCAACACACAAGCAAAGGGAGGAAATAGTGTGGGGTGAAAACCTCCACAAGATCATCTCAACCTTTAATGCAAACAAGAGAACAAAAGGGCAGACAACACACAAGCAAAGGGAGGAAATTGTGTGGGGTGAAAACCTCCACAAGCTCATCTCAACCTTTAATGCAAACAATAGAACAAAATGGCAAACAACACACAAGCAAAGGGAGGAAATTGTGTGGGGTGAAAACCTCCACAAGCTCATCTCAACCTTTAATGCAAACAATAGAACAAAATGGCAAACAACACACAAGCAAAGGGAGGAAATTGTGTGGGGTGAAAACCTCCACAAGCTCATCTCAACCCTTAATGCAAGCAAAGTGAAAAACAAACCCTAGAGTCTACAACTTGAACATGGAATCAATCATAAACCAAAAGAGAGTTGGGAGAATAAGAGAAAACAGCCATGGTATCCCTAATGTCATTCAACCAAAGTCTCATTATGACTTGTGCAAAAGATGCACAAAATTGTCCTAAAAGTTCACCATTTTAGGACTTGCTTCAAGTATCTCCTCAGGAGAGACTAAGCCATCCCAAATGGTGTCCTTACATCATTGGACATAAAGGGAGATGAAAGGATAGTGCACAAACTCAATCACAAGATTAACAAAAGAAAATGCAAGTTCATGTACAAGATAAACCAAAACATGTATCATGAAAATCCTAATTGAAATGCCTAAAAGAAAGGCAAACTTAAACAAGTTAGGAACACAATTAGGACCCAAAGTTGAACATACAAACACCTTATCATGTATATTATATGAATACACAACAATTAGAGGCTCAAACATTGCACAAAACTCAATTAAGAATCAAACTATTTCATGTATCAAGGTGAAAACCACACAAGGGTAGGCTAGAATGTAAAATGCACTAAAAATAGCACACATATCCAAAAAAATACCAAATAAAATCCTATAAGACCCCTCTGGTGTTAGGAACTAGGGGTCCAAACTATGGAGAAAAAATCCAAATCTAACTAGGCAAACAGAGGGCAAAGTCCTAGGGATGTCCTAAAACTAGTACAAAAGGAAGGCTCTAAAGGTCAAGCTAAAAACCTACTCAAATGGTATTAAAACCAGGGGGAAAAAATATCCAAAAATCCACCAACATGTCAAGGATATGCACAAAAGAAATCAAGCATTTATATGAAGTTTTCATCATAAAATAAAATCAAGAATACAAGATATGCAACTTTTAATCCAAGTAAAACCCTTCCAAATGAATTATTATTTTTTTATTGAAAAAATATTCAGAAAAATGAAACTAAAAAATTCCTAAATTCAATTTACATCTTAAAGTGATTAGAAACTATTTTTGTGAAATTATTTGACATTTGGAAGTATTTTATTTGCATTAAAATAAAACAGATCACAAAATGAGAACACAAAGAAAAATAAATAAAAATAGGAAAATAATTGGTATGAATAGCAATCCCATCACGTTGTAAACTATGGGCTTCATGAAGAGGGAGGTGTGGATAGTCATTAGGCCCAAGTCCAATTCAAACAATTAATGAAACAATGAGTATTGGATCCTAGGTGGTTGGTCAAGGTTTCAACGCTCGCGAAAACGAATCGTGGCCGTTAGATTGCACTAGGTCAACAAGTCTCATGTGATCTGGCAAACACACGTGGATATAAGATTCAAACACTCACCGGTGGAGGGAAAATACAGATGGCCGGAGCACGGTGGCTCCAGTCATCTTCTTCGATGACTCAAATTTGCAGGTTGAGTAAAACCTCACCAAAACTCGCAATCTTGGAGTCTAAACTCCTCTACTCTCTCCCTAGATCATGAATCCAAGGTTATCTCTCCCTAATCTTGCCTAAATCAGCCAAACCGAGCCAAAACAAAATCAAGCATTTATAAAAAATTGTCACAAACATCAATCAATCCTAACCAGAATCCATCTATGATGATAAATGATTATGAACATGCAAAAATAGCGTGCAATTATGGAATGAATTGAGAGAAATTTGGATGAGTAGCTTACCTAATGGAATACCTCTGTTGGACCTTGAAACCTTGATGATTTTTGCTGAAAACAATCCAGAAAGTTCACACAATCTTCAAGGAAGCTTTGGATGTGCTCAATTTTGCTTGAAACTGACTGAATTGAAGAACTCAATTTCAACTTGCTCTTGAGTTGTTGCAACTGATTTCTTGATCAATTTCGCTCCAAAATCGCTTCTGAGAGTTTGTGAATGATTCTGAGTTTATATACTTTGGATCCAGATGGAATTAAGGCCCAATCAAAGCCTAGTTGAGTCCAATTGAAATCCACACATTTTGGATTTGAAGCTTCCAAAATGCGCATGAAACAGAGCTCCAATGGCTTCCAAAATGATTCAGCTAGCTTGCTTATTATGTTGAGTGATCTAAGGGCTGAGATTAATCCCTTGAAACCATCTAATGGTGAATCTTGAATGTGTTGCTTCCTTGTGAAGTAAGTTGGAAAATGACATACCAAAACTCATCAAATTCAAATTCTGAAATTGGCATTGTGTTTAGCACATTAGAGGCAATAAAAAAATGCATAAACATGCCATTATATGGTTCAAAATGATCTTGATTGAATTCATGGCTTTTAAGGCTTTTTTCCATGGCATTTCTTCACCATTCTTCACATACAAACCAAATCCATGACAAGTGATTGTTTAGAGATGTAATTGAGCTCATCTGGAGTAAGTTTGATGTTGGAAAAAGTTCCATTTGAAGTGTGCAAAGTTGTGAAATTGACCTATAACCAAAATGACTTATAATCAAAGTTTCCCAAAATACCCCTTCCTTGAAAGCTTCATATCTTGAGCTCTACAAATCATATGAAAGACTTCTAGTAATTTTTCGAAATCTAAGATAATAAGGAAAAACTTTCATGTTTGGGTCAAAGTGAGGAGAAACATCCTTCTAGGTCAAAAATGTCTTGGAAGCTGGTTGACTTTTGTTGACCAAAATCACATTCATATGATGACCTGTAACTTGCCAGCTTCATAACTTGAGTTCTAGAAACCCAAAGGATGAGTTCTAGTACTTAAAAGAAAGCTAGAAACATGCTCTACAAGTTTCATGTTGGGGTCAAGATGAGATGAAACTTGTATCTTGAGATGTGTGGTCTGGAAGTTAGGCACTAAATTGAGGATTTTACACTGACGAGCTTAGAAACCCTAGCTTAACAGCTTCTCACACTCTTGATTCTTCTTTATTTTATTTTGGAATATCATCTTAGACATCTCAACACAACATTCCATGATCATAAAGACTTAGAATTGAGTCTTAATCTCGTTTAGATTCAATGTTGACTTAGGGTTGACCAGATGAAAACCCTAATTGCACCACCTTTGAATGTGGCTTCTTGCATTGAATATAATGACTTGAACCAGCTCCTCAATGACCCTCAAGAAATCCAATGAGCTTATATAATGCTCCACATCCATAACCATGGACTCAATATCCTCTGATTCTCTTCACATGGCCTCCAAGATAGGAGGTGAACCATATTCGTTCATCTGTTCTTTCCAAAGCTGTGACTTTCTTCTGATGGTGATAAGCTCTTGATAGCTTGAATAATATCTCTTGGTGAGGCTTAGAAACTTTGGTAGTCTCCTCTTGCTAGGCACACCTCTCTCAATCCCCTATATATGGACAATGGTATGCAAAATGCAAATGCTAATGCAATGAAACATAAGCTAGGTAAAGAAAAGGTTGGGCAAATTTTAGGGTGCAACACTTCACCTCAATATTTGGAGAATAGGTCGACACATCTGTCCTTCACTCGGCCACTACTATCAAAAATTTCAGAATGGGCTCCAGGGCTGACAGGGGTTACCAAAAATAATCGACATCCAAAGGACGAGAGCTTCAAAAGAAGTTTGAACCCGTGAATAGCCAGCTTGAGGCGGAGTAATCCTCCACCCCTAGTCCGGGATGCCGAGTCACGGATACATTTGAAGATATGAAAAAATAGAAACACATAAGGTTTTCCTCTCACACAATCACACCAATAATAGTAGACTTTCATACATACCTAACATGGAGTGTAGATTTTCAAAGGATCCATGACTAGATGATTCAAAACCTCTATCTCAAAAGAAGTGAAAGGGATACAAATTCCCATGGTAGTAAAAGCACATTCAGAAAAAGGAATAACACAACTATCATACTTGTTGCATATTTTTTCGTCCTTAGAAGGACTCATGGTTCCCTTGTTAGAAGTTAAACCAACTTCTGTAAAAGCATTATTAAGACCACTTAGCTTAGCAAAAGAAGAAATACTGGAAGAATAAATAGAATCCATCCAAGAAGATGGAGTATCCTTTTGAGACATGTGAATACCTTTATGTGATTTCGTGTTTATATTGCACTAACTTTACAATTGTAGGAAAATGAAATGTAAAAGAAAGGAAAAGTTAACTGTTGAACTGGAAAAGAAATACTCATAAAAAAAGGATACTTATTGTTCTTAGAGAAACTATATTCTGGAATACAAAAAGGTTTCACCAAACACGTCTAATCACTAACATGCAACACTTAAGAGTTTTAATTCTCAAGAACTGTAATGACGATATCTAACAAGAGACGCATGACATATGTCGCATTAAATGCATGGTTTCTTAAGAATTGGAAATTTTCTTATTTACCTATCTTAAAATGATCAAAGGGTGGTCGACATCTGAGGATGCAATATCAAACCACCGCCTACTTTAAACATCAGTAAGAGCTTAGGGGCAACTATTCTGGCCCGACCAGATTAACCCTGTATCTTCTTGAGCCGATCATATTTACCTCGACCAACCACCAGGAAAGGGTCCCGCTTCTTCTGATGTCTTCCTCTGTATCCTAAGATTATCATCGTTATGATTCTAAGAGATCTCAAACGTAAAATACATCCAATAATTATACGCAAATCGAGGCGAACAAATAGAAAAATTGTTATTTCCCTCTCTCTCTCTATATATATATATACACACACACACACACACACACACACATATGACGCCAAACTGAGTAATAAGTTTCAAATTCAATTCCATTTCTGTCTTCTTCCTGATATATTAACTAGAGCATTGGAGTATTAAGGTTGCAGGTCCCCCCACTCCACAGCATCAGAAGCTACAATCCTCCATCACCACCGTTCAACCTATCATTTCTGGTTCCATAACAGAACAAAGATCATGCATGACTAATGTTGATTCATCTCTTTTTGACACTGCATATAAATTTTTTTAATTCATCTAGATCCTTTCATTAATTGAACTTTATGTTAGTCGGTTACAATGCATTGATAAAGATTGAAATTGAAACTCATATCTTGATCACAAATTTACTAATGCTTATGAGATTGGCAGTAAAACCTTTTACAAGAAAGAACATCATATAGACTTGGGAGACCTGAGTAGTCTAACTTCTATTTCGTTATGATTTTTCCTTTGTCTCCATCACCAAAAATGACATAGCTATTGGAGTATGATTTTATGTTCTTCAAGTAGTTTTTTTCTTGTCATGTGTCTGGAGCAACCACTATCAAATTACCAATATTCTCAAGAAGAAAACCTTAAAGAGGTATATGATATATGAGTTAGAGTTTCCTCCAATATTTCCACACTTGTTAAGGGCGCGCATCTTTTGTTGCATTTTAGGTAGGATGAAACTAATAATGGTAGAAAGGCCAAACATATAATTTGTAGCAATAAGGTCGTATAGGACCATGTCAACCACAATAGTGACATACCCAAGATGCATCGACATACATATTAGAGTGTTGGTGATGATGTCTGATAAGATGCTGATAATTTTAGTTTGACACGATGAACTCAGTTTACTTGATAGGAGGAACAATCTTGGTTTTTTAGTTTGATGACTCATAGTTGTACTCAATTCCTTTCTTTTCTCTTGCCATCTTTCCCACCCTTGGAACTTCATCAAGGATTGCAGTTCCAAAATTCAGCATGCGAACAAGTTTAGTCATACCTTTACTTTTGGAATTTAAACAATCAACTTCTTCCTTTAATTTAGAGATGGTAGAAATGGGGTGAGATTTGTCTTGTAGTAGAACTTCAATTTTAACTTTTAGTTTTTCACTATATTTGCTTTCTTGATTCCATTTCAAAAACAATATCATGTAGGCATCGACAAGAGCATTATCATACAATTCTTCATTACTTGTGCCACCATCATTATGCACATATGAATTTGATCTTCTTAAAGTTGTGAAAGCAACCACATTATTGGATTGCTCAGTTTCACTCTCTTTATCTAACTCATCATCAAAAAATGTGGCAGTGTACCCCTTTTCCGTTTCCTAAGAAAGTTGGTACATTTGGTCTGAGTTTGTCCTAAACATTCACATTCACGACATTGTATTCTCTTTCCCTTATGTTTTTTCTCCATCTTTTCATTTACGCTAAAAGTTAACACTTTTGGAGTTCTGATACTGGTTGTCTTTGACAATGGTAGTGGCATTATTCCTTGATCTCCTGTCAAGTTTTCTCATGACCATTTTTAAACTTTTTGGCTAGAAAGGAAATGGGTTTAGTCATGTTTTCATCAACATCACCTTCTAACTGGTCATCCTCTTCTTCAACATCAGATTTGAATGCCACACTCTTACTCTCTTTTCTCCAATTTGTCATTGATCTCCATTTCAAAAGTTAGAAGAGAACCAAATAACTTATAAACCTTTAAGTTTGCTAACATCTTAGGTTTCTTCAATGGGTGTGACTTTAATATCAAATCTCTTTGGAAGATATCTAAGAATTTTTCTTGCCCACTTTTATTATGACATCTTTTCACCAAGGGAAAAAGAGTTGTTGACAAAGTGTGTTTGTTATGAGGAGTTGAAGTCTTGACATACACACTTTGAATGTTCCTTCATGAGAAACTTCAAGAGTTTCCCAATCTTCTTTGGTATTGGTATAGGTGTTAATGATTTTGAATATATTCTTGTCAACTCCATTATAAATGGAATTAAGGGCACACGAGTTACCAAGTACTTTTTCCATCTTTTTCCTTTGACCCATCTTTTTAAGGTTTCAAGGTTTCAGTGTTGTCTTCAGTTGTGACCTATGGAGGATTCCGTCCATTTATGACTTCTTTCCAAGTCTTGATGACCATAGACTTGAGAAAGACAATCATACGAGCCTTCTAATAATCATAGTTTGTGCTATCAAGATATGTTGGCTGATTCACAAATCCTCTTTTAGCATTGTCCATGTTGAATAAAATGTAGAGAAAACCCTAGAGCTCAGCTAACCTAAATATGGTTCCTGCTCTAATGCTAATTGAAACTCTATTCTAGCAATGACAAGATGCCAGACACAATGTTGGAAAAATGTGTATGACAACAAGGTTCTGTAACCAAGAAAATAAATGCTTAACATAAATAACACAAGTAATTATTAACCCAAATCAGTGCAAAGTCACCTATGTCTGGGGGCATCATCCTAATGAAAGGAAAATTATTTTTCGTAGAAAATATTACAAAACGATTTCATCTTAACTCTCTCAGCTCATCACCTTTTTCCTAATACTACACATGTTTTTTTATCCATGCTCCCTTGAATCTGAAACCCCTCTCACTTTCACTCCAACACTCTCCCATGTTCTTGTACAATAACAAAAGTATATAAAGTGATGAAACATAATTACAACAAAAATACTCTATTCTCCTAACTTAGAAATATACCAAGGAATAGATTATTACAACCCAAAACAAAAATACTTAATAACAACTAAAAATTCCATGATTCATAATATAAGGCTTGAGTCTTCATAATGGAGAATGATGTAGATCTATGTACTTGCAGGTATAAACAAAAAGTGATATAATACGTTGAAGCTTATGGATATCAAATATGCAAGTCAACTAGTAGCAACTTAGGTTTTATAATGACAACAACTGAAGTTAAGCAACTACTAAAGATATCTCAAGCGGTCAAAGATGCACAAAATGGTTGATTAAGATATCTGTCCAAGTCATGCTAAATAAATCTATTTAAAATTGATGATTCCAAGCTTTTGAGGTTGGCATCAATTTTGGTAAAACTAACTTGACAGCTAGATGTTGGACAAGATGTCTTAACATGAAGAACTAACTGAATGTCAAGATGTTAGGCAAGATTTCCTATCATGATGATTCGACATCTTTGTTTGTTACTTTTCAGTTTTTGATTATGTTATTTTAGTTCCAGATTTGAGATTATTCTAGGAATATTTGTTTTTCCTAGGTGGCATTCAAGATTGAGGAATCAGAGATTCTTTAGGAAGCTGAAGATGTTATTTTCTAAGTGTGAAGACACTTTAGGAAACTTTGGATTGAAGAAACTATTATTTTGGAGAATCAGTTGCAGATTCTGTGTAACAAAATTGGTGCATTTTTGAAGTCCAAATCCAGTATAGTTTATGGTTATAAATATGATGGATTTAACCTAAGAAAAGTGTGGAAAACTACTTTGTTTATCAGTGTTTAGGGTTTGTATTTTGTGAGCCTCTCCTGTGTCGTGTTAATACTTGAGCTGGACTGTTTACATTGAGTTGTAATTTCTATCACTGCTGTGATTGTAAGGGAATTGAGAAGGGTCTCATACCTAATAAGAGTCTTAGGTAGAAATTAAGCATGGGTAGTGATTAAGTGATAAGTTGTAAACCAGAGGTTTTTTAGCTTAGAATTAATACTATCTAGTGGATTTTATTCCTGGCTTGGTAGCCCCTAGACGTAGGTGTTGTTGTTCACTGAACTTGGTTAATGATAACACGAAATCATATAGATATTTTCATGCATAGTTCAACTAAAGTCTAACCGTTTTCGATCCGATTTCGGGTTATTTCCGTGTATTTGTCTGATGTTTTTGCAGGTATTCAACGATCACATCTAAACAAGGAAACATGAAGAAAAGAAGCAATCCCAGATGAAATATGGACGAAAAAGGAGTGAAAACGCAATGAAAAGCGCAGCAAGCTGTTTTTGCTGATGTGACGACCGTCACAGATGCATGACGACCATCACACGGGTGACGACCGTCACACCTTGTGACGACCGTCATGCAGGCAAAAACGCCCCACTCAGATTACACGTCAAAAGAGCAGTTCCAATTCCCATTAAGTGGTCCACTACTCCCTAAATTATCTGCCTCAAGGTCCATCATCCTCAGAGATAACCGTTGGGATTCCACTTCTATAAAAAGGGAAGCAGGGGACTTCAAAAAAGAGAGCTGCATTCATACCACGAAGTGCTGCCGAATTTAATTTCCAGAGCAAATTTACTTTTCAGTCTTTATTTGTATCCATTTCTCCAGTTTTTATTTGTATTCCTTTCCTTTATTTCCCTTTCCATTTCCTCATTTCCATTTCCGCTCTTTTGTAATTGTTACTGCACTGTACGATCAAATTGGCACTAAAGACCAGAATCCTGCCAACATCTGTGGAGGATCTGCCCAAAGGCCAATTGGCATTATTTACAGGTTTTCATTTTGATCGACTTCTGTTTTATCATAATGCAATTTATTATTTATTATTATTATTTATGTTTTGTTTTTCCCAATTCCATGTCTAGCTAAACTTAGGCAATTGATATGTAGTAATAATTCGAATGGGATTTGATAACTCTTGTTTGAAAACTTTCTTTTCACAAAAATAATCTATGGTCTAAGTGTTTAAAATTGATTCACGAAATAAACTTCGTCGCGAAAGCGAGAACTTATTTAAAAGTAGTTTTGCCATGAAAGTGGGAAATTAATTAAGATACGAACCAACAAGCGAAAGTTGCGGTAAGGTCAGATAGTAAACACTAGGCATTTGTTTTAATAACAGCGAAAGCACTTTAAAACGAATTAGAACTTAGAGATTTCCAAAAAATAGTTTTAACCCCGAACGGGATACGAAAGTGTACGTTTGGCCCTTAGGATTATGATTAGCGTCAATAACCATCGTGAGACGAGAGTCTTCAAATCTCCATTTTCTGCTTAAATAAACTGTGAAAACTATTTCATACACCAGTAACTTATCAAATCCCTGAAGAACACAATTACTACGTATCGATTCAATTAATTAAAATCTAAACAGTAATCTTAGTTCCCCCTTATTAGTGACAAATATTATTCCCTTAAAATATATTCTACCTAGCTAAACATAGTAACTCCCGAGAACACTAGTTTGATTACGAGTCCCTGTGGGATCGATATCTTTTATTACTACGCGATAGACTGTGCACTTGCAGTTAGTTGTATTAGACATAGAAAGTCGCGATCAAGTTTTTGGCGTCGTTGCCGGGGACCCGTTTAGTCAATAGTGTAACCTTCTGTTACGACGTATAGACTAGGTAAACAATTTTCATTTTTCCTTTACTAGTGCTGTCGATTGTATGCCAAGTGATCGCCCACAAAGCGATATCTTGAAACCTTCAGTCGCAGAACTAGAACGCTTCTTACATCTAAGAAGCCGAATCATTGAGTACCAACTCAAACATAACATTCCCGATCCTCTCACTCCCATTCCCAAATCCGAAGAAGAACCGACGATGGCTGAAGGACCTCCGAACAAACCGCTGAAGGCATACGCTACACCATCTCAAATGGAGCCTAGAAGTAGCATTGCTGCCCCAGCTATTACCCGAAATGATTTTGAGCTGAAACCATCATTGCTGTCGGCTGTACAACAAAACCAATTCTCAGGAAACGCAATTGAGGATCCGAACGAACATCTAACAAAGTTTGTACAATACGCAGACACAGTGAAAGCAAATGGAGTAACTCCAGACGCGATAAGACTTTGTCTTTTCCCATTCTCTCTTAGAGACAGAGCATGGACATGGTTACAATCGTTACCATCCAACTCCGTTACGACGTGGGAGCAATTGAAGAACGTCTTCTTAGCGAGATATTTTCCACCAAGCAAAACTGCTATGCTTAGAGCTCAAATCAACGGATTTCGACAGAAAGATACTGAATCTCTCTACGAAGCATGGGAACGATTCAAAGATATGATGAGAACATGTCCTCACCACGGTCTAGAAGACTGGGTGACAATCCATACTTTCTATAATTGGCTTCTATACAATACTAGATTGACAATAGACGCTGCCGCGGGCGGTGCACTTATGGATAAGCCATACGATGAAGCCTATCAATTAATAGAAAACATGTCACAAAACCATTGCCAATGGGGAGGTGAACGCACTCCAAATGTGAAAACCTCAGCGAAAGGTGGGATGTACGAAATCAGCAGCCTTGAAAAGTTCAATGCTAAAGTAGATGCTCTAGCACAAAAGATCGATAGTCTGACCATTAACCCCACTGCAACTGTCGCTGCAGTAACTCCGAATTGCGAGTTATGCGGAAGCACCACTCATAATGCACCCGAATGCCCATTGCTAGCCGGAATCCCGCCAAACCAGGTAAATTATGCCCAAGGCAATCCCTACGCAAATACCTACAACCCAGGTTGGCGAAATCATCCAAACTTTTCTTACAAAAGCGAAAATGCATTGCAAATACCTACTGCTCCGCAAGGATATCAAAAACCAGCTGCTCAGAATGCACCTAGGAAATCAAACCTCGAATTGATGATGGAAAAGTTCATAGCTACTCAAGCTCAAACGAACAAAGAGTTCCTGAATCAAAACATACACACTAGCGAGCAAATTAAACAGTTGACAGGAAAAGTAGACGCTTTAGCCACCCACAACAAAATGTTAGAAACTCAGATATCACAAGTGGCCCAACAACAAGCATCTGCTGCCGCACCTGCTGGCACATTTCCTGGACAACCCGAACAGAATCCCAAAGGCCAAGCAAATGCTGTGATACTAAGAAGTGGAAAAGAATTGGACGAACCGATCGAACCGAGGACCGAAAACTCAGCCATGCAACAGAAACCAACTGAACAAGCAGAAAAGGAATATGAGTTAGAGAAGAAGGAGGACAACGAGAAGGAGGATACCGCAAGTGAAAAAACTCGAGCACCTCCAGCGCCATATAAACCACCTATTCCTTATCCGCAAAGACTAATAAACTCTAAAACTTCAGGACAGTTTAAGAAATTTGTAGAGCTCCTTAAACAGTTGAATATTACTATTCCTTTTACAGAAGCGATAACTCAAATGCCGTCATACGCCAAATTTCTCAAAGAGATCCTGTCGAATAAGAGAAAGATCAAGGATAACGAAACAGTTACACTTACGGCAGAGTGTAGCGCCATTATTCAGAACCGCATGCCTCCTAAATTAAAAGACCCAGGTAGTTTCTCCATACCCTGCGTCATAGGAAAGTTCGTAATAGATAAAGCCCTATGCGATTTAGGAGCCAGTATCAGTGTTATGCCCTTATCTATATGCAAAAAGCTGAATATGGGAGACCTCAGGCCGACCAAAATGTCCGTACAATTAGCTGACAGATCAGTAAAATACCCCGTCGGAATACTGAAAAAGGTTCCAGTACGCATAGGACAATTTTTCATTCCAACCGACTTCATAATCATGGACATCAAGGAAGATACTGTAACCCCAATTATCCTAGGAAGACCATTCCTAGCTACAGCCGGAGCGATTATAGACGTGAAGAAAGGAAGGCTAACATTCAAAGTAGGAGAAGAAAAGATAGAGTTCATTCTCACCAAGTTCTTACAAGCACCAGCCATAGACGATACCTGCTATTTAGTAGACGAAATTGACGAATGCATAAGAGAACTTGAAAATGAAGAGACCATGTATTCAGAAATAATAAAGATTCAAATACCCGACATTTCTGAAGACGACAATTGGCGTAAACCGTATAAAGACGACAGCCTAAGCGAAAGCTTAGCACTGACACCAAATCATATGCCAGGTCCGAAGAACCCATCTTTAGAACTTAAAACACTACCCAAAAACCTCAGATATGAATTTCTAGACGATGAACTAAAAAGACCAGTGATAGTCAACGCCGACTTAGGACAACCAGAAACCGAAAAGTTATTAGAAGTCCTAAAGAAGTACCCCACCGCGTTAGGCTATAACATAAGTGATTTAAAAGGTATAAGCCCTTCGATCTGTATGCATCGAATTACAATAGAGGAAGACTCTAAAACCTCTCGAGAGCATCAGAGAAGACTAAACCCCATCCTGAGCACTGTAGTCAGAGATGAAGTAAAGAAATTACTAGATGCAAGAATCATCTATCCGATCTCCGATAGTGAATGGGTTAGCCCAGTTCATGTCGTACCAAAGAAAGGAGGAGTCACAGTAGTTAAAAACGAAAAAGGCGAATCGATAACAAAAAGAGTCGTGACTGGAAGTAGAATGTGTATTGATTATAGGAAGCTTAACAAGGCTACGCGCAAAGATCACTTCCCGCTACCCTTCATAGACCAAATGTTAGAAAGACTAGTCAAACATTCATATTTCTGTTATCTAGATGGTTACTCAGGATTCTTCCAAATTCCCATCCATCCTGATGACCAAAAAAAGACTACATTCACCTGTCCTTACGGTACTTTTGCTTACCGTCGAATGTCGTTCGGACTCTGTAACGCTCCAGCAACCTTCCAAAGATGCATGATGGCAACCTTCGCAGATTTCATAGACGACATTATGGAAGTGTTTATGGACGATTTCTCGGTATGTGGACAAAGTTTCGAAGGATGCTTACAAAACTTAGAAATGGTACTAGAACGCTGCGTAAAAGTAAACCTCGTCCTAAATTGGGAGAAATGCCATTTTATGGTCCGACAAGGAATAGTTCTAGGACACGTCATATCAGATAGAGGGATCGAGGTAGACAAAGCTAAAATAGAGATTATAAAAGATCTCCAACCTCCAAAATCCGTACGAGAAATACGGAGTTTTCTAGGACATGCCGGTTTCTACAAAAGATTTATAAAAGATTTCTCGAAAATCACAAAACCTCTGACCGGCCTGTTAATGAAAGATGCTGAGTTCGTCTTCGACGACGACTGTTTAAAAGCATTCGAAACATTGAAATCATCCCTCATCACCGCACCAATCATGCAACCACCAGACTGGAGACTACCGTTTGAAATCATGTGCGACGCGAGTGATTACGCTGTAGGCGCAGTTCTAGGACAAAGGAAGGACAAGAAACTCCATGCTATCTACTATGCCAGTAGAACCTTAGATCCTGCCCAAATGAACTACGCTACCACAGAAAAGGAACTTCTAGCAGTTATATTTGCGCTTGACAAATTCCGTTCTTACCTAGTAGGAGCAAAAATTATCATATACACAGACCACGCTGCCATAAGGTACCTAATAAGCAAAAAGGATGCCAAACCAAGACTATTGAGATGGATCCTGTTATTACAAGAGTTTGACTTAGAAATCAAAGATAAGAAAGGAACCGAGAACGTTGTTGCGGATCACTTATCCCGAATAGAAGGCATCAGACACGAACCAGTACCGATAAATGACGATTTCCCGTACGAACGTCTGATAGCCAAATTAGAAAGTGACACACCCAATGCAATCTCGGAAGATCCAGAATTCGAAAAAGCCGTAGAAGCCGTCTATGCCCAAGTCACATTACCTTGGTATGCTGACATTGTTAATTACCTCGCTGCGGGCGTGCTTCCACCAGATCTTACTTATCAGCAAAATAAGAAATTCTTCCACGATCTGAAACACTATTATTGGGACGAACCCCTACTCTTCAAGAGAGGGGACGACAACATATATTGTCGCTGTGTCCCAGAGGAAGAAATAGAAAATATTATTTCCCAATGCCACTCAGCACCATACGGTGGTCATGCTAGTACGTCCAAGACGTGCGCTAAGATTCTCCAAGCCGGCCTATTCTGGCCTAACCTCTGGAAAGACGTTCATATCGCTGTGCAAAAGTGCGATAGATGCCAACGAACTGGCAACATCTCACGACACGATGAAATGCCTCAGAAAGGAATCTTAGAGGTAAAAATCTTCGACGCCTGGGGAATAGATTTCATGGGACCTTTCCCTCCTTTTGGTAATAAATACATACTCGTCGCTGTCGATTACGTGTCTAAATGGATAGAAGCCATAGCTGCTCCAACAAATGACGCACGAGTAGTAATCAAACTCTTCAAGAACACAATCTTTCCTAGATTCGGTGTACCCAGACTCGTCATTAGTGATGGAGGATCTCACTTCATATCACGAATATTCGATAAACTTCTTTCTAGATATGGAGTCAGGCACGGAGTAGCTACACCTTATCATCCGCAAACTAGCGGACAAGTAGAGGTCTCAAACAGAGAAATAAAACAGATCTTGGAAAAGATTGTCGCTACCTCGAGAAAAGATTGGTCATCAAAGCTACAAGAAGCTTTATGGGCTTATAGGACCGCATTTAAGACACCAATAGGTACTACCCCCTATAAATTAGTTTACGGTAAATCCTGCCATCTCCCTGTAGAGTTAGAGCATAAGGCCTTTTGGGCCATTAAGACACTCAACTTCAACTACACCGAGGCAGGAGAAAAGCGAATCTTGAACTTACACGAGTTGGAAGAACTTCGATTAGACGCTTACGAAAATGCCCGTATCTACAAAGAACGAACTAAAAAGTGGCATGATAAACGTTCAATCAGGAAACAATTCAGTGTGGGAGACATCGTATTGCTCTTCAATTCACGATTAAAACTCTTCCCAGGAAAACTAAAATCTAGGTGGTCTGGACCCTATGAAGTGACTAAAGTACTTCAGAGTGGAGCTGTCGAAATTACCGATAAGACGAATGCACCATTCATCGTAAACGGGCAACGTCTAAAACATTACAATAAGAACGACAATAGTCCTCAAGTCAGCAATATAACATTGCTTGAGCTTCCGGCTCAAACACCAGAATAGCTTCTCACCAAGCTATCGTCAGGCTTTAGACGTTAAAAACAACGCTTACTGGGAGGCAACCCAAATTTCCCTCGTCATTGCATTTCATTTTTCCTTAAAATTCTACTTTGAAAAATCCAACAAAAATCCTAAAATTACCACTACTTTCTACTTTCGTTCATTTTCGTACTTTTATTCTTATTTTATTTTTTTTCCTTTTGTCTTTTGTTTCTACCACTTTTCGTTTCTAAAAATCCTGACTTCAATTTCTTGTTTTAAATTTTTCAGGATTTTTAAAGCCTTCAAAACATTCCTTCTGTTTTCTCCGAATTACCTGCGAATATGGCCGAGTACGATTTCACAAAGGTTCACTTCCGAGGACTCGCTCAAAAGGCAAGATTTGCAGCACTAACCGAAAGAGAATTCGCCTTAACGCTGTATTATGATAAGGCTACTATGGATAAACTAGGGATCACAGATAGCATTCAATACCTGTTCAATCAACTAGGTTGGGAGAACACTGCTCTGAAAACACGTTTCGCTACCTACAAGGATCTTACCTACGAATTCCTTAGTTCCTTCAGATATACACCCAACTATGGTTTTGGATCCAGCACAGAGTTGATTACCTTCCGATTGTTTGGAATGGACCAAACCCACAGCAGGATGTCACTAGCTAACCTCCTAGGATTCCCTAGCGGACCGCATGTGTTCATCAGTGCAGAAGATGACGATATTGATTTGCAACTCGATCACTTCTGGGGTAGAATCACAGGCGACTATCACCCTGAACCAGACAAAATGTACAATGATGACATTCACAACCCAGCCTTCAGATACTTCCACAAGATACTAGCTCACACCTTGTTTGGAAAAGAAGAAAATATTACCACAATGTCTAAGGAAGAGTTATTCATCATGTTCTGTGCTTCTCAAGGACGGACAGTAAATGCAGTGCCTTTCATGATGAGATCTTTCAAACGCCTCACGCTGGAACCTCAGACACCTATTCTTATAGGAGGCCTAGTAACAATGACTGCCCACGAGCTTGGCCTTAGATTCCATCTAAATGCCAGCACTCGTTTTGGTACCATCAGACCCATGAACATACAATTCTGCTTTAACAGGCGCATCTTAGGGACTATAGGACCTGGACCGTATGAGTACCTTATTAACGAAAAACCAGTACAGCTATTCACACTGCCTGATCATCTGATGACAAGCATCCACAACAAGGATAACTGGCTCTACGAATTGGATGAGCCTATGGGACCTCCTTCACCACAGTCAACACCCCAGGACTATATGTATGACAGTGACCACATCTCTGAGGCACACGACTACATGTACTATGAGGACGCCGCCTCTGAAACTGAAGTAGACCCTATGACTCCTCCACACTACAATACTTATCCTGAGCCTATCCCTGAGGAGACCACCGACAAAATGGATACCGTGTTACTCATATTGGACGACGTTGATAAAGCTCTGACTAATGTAAAAGCTGATATCGCAGGCATGCACAGTGACCTGGTAGGCTTCATGGATCTAGTCTGCGACCAACTCGACTACTATTCACAGAAAATCGATGAATTGAAGGTACGCAAAGATTAGTTATTAGCTCATAGCAGTAGTTTCAGTTTAGTCTAGTCTAGTTTAGTTTCATTTCATCATTTGAATTTTTCGCATTGTTAGTTTTCATTATGTACTACATACAATTGTTTCCATTTTATGTTATTTCAATTCTAGTTTTTGTTCAATTATTCTGTTTTCGCATTATTTTTTGTTTGTTGGCTGTTATATTACGTCACTGTATCAATACTAAGCTTTAAAATCACCACGAGTACGCCCTCAGAGCAAAATTCTGCGTTCTGCAGATTTTGCTGCTGTGACGACCGTCACAGTCCCATGACGAGCGTCACGCGGGATCGATATCTCCCGAGAACACTAGTTTGATTACGAGTCCCTGTGGGATCGATATCTTTTATTACTACGCGATAGACTGTGCACTTGCAGTTAGTTGTATTAGACATAGAAAGTTGCGATCAGTTAACAATTACTGTGTGTTTGTTTACTTTCTGCAATTTGTATCATGTTCCTTATTGTCATTGTGTTTGAAGTAGAGATTAAGTGTCTCGACATATCTCAGGACATCTGAGATTTGTTACCAGCATTTCAATTGGTAACAGAGCAGGCATCATGCTCTACATCTGGTTGAGATTCAGGGAGTTACTTTCTGGTAAAATGGTCAAAGAAGGAGGAATATTGAATAGACCACCAATTCTTGATGGATCCAATTATGAATATTAGAAAGTGTACATGGTGGTCTTTATCAATTCTATGGATGGTAAAGCTTGGAAGTCTGTGGTCAAAGGATGGGATCCACCAAAGGTTAAAGATCAGAAAGGTCAGATTACTGATATGCTAAAGCCTGAGGAAGACTGGGATGATGATGATAACAAGCTTTCTCAAGGTAATTCCAAAGCATTGAATGCATTATCCAATGGTGTGGACAAGAACATTTTTAGGTTAATCAAGAATTATACTGTTTCCAAGGAGGCTTAAGAGGTTTTGAAGACTGCGCATGAAGGAACTTCTAAGGTGAAATCATCTAGACTTCAACTTCTCACAACCAAGTTCGAGAACTTGAAGATGAGAGAGGATGAAAGTATTCAAGACTTTCATATGAACATTGTTGATATAGCCAATACTTCAAGTGATATTGGAGAAAAGATTCCAGTAGCTAAGTTGGTCCAAAAAATTATAAGATCTCTTCCCAAGAAGTTTGACATAAAGGTGACTGCCATTGAAGAAGCTCAAGATATAAATACCCTGAAAGTGGATGAACTCATGGGTTCTCTTCAAACTTTTGAAATGGATATCAGTGAGAAATCTGAGAAGAAGAAAAGCATAGCCTTGGTGTCTAATCAAGATGTATGTAAGACAAATTCCAAGGAAGAATTGTTTAAGGAAGGTGTGCTTCTTTGAAAACAGTACAATCAATTGCTGAAGAGGATGAACAGGGAGTCAAGATCAAATGTCAAGACTCAGTCATCCGACAACAACAAAAGGAGGGATTTTGGAAGAAAGTCCAAAAATAAAGAGAAAGCTAACAAAGGGAAAGGAATCCAATGCTATGAGTACGAAGAATTTGGGCATATCAAATTCGAGTGTCCTAACTTTCTCAAGAAGGAAATAAAGGATTGTCTACATCATGGTATGAGGATGATTCTTCAAGTGAAGGAGAATCAGCTAAGCAGGTTTTTGATCTTACTAGGGTATTTTACTCTGATGGAGAATCAGATATTGGAGAATTTTCATATGATGATCTGGCTAGCTCATACAGGGAGTTATGCATTAGAAGTGCAAATATATGTCAGTTATAAGAGGATCAAAATAGTGTTATCGTTCGTCTTGAGGATGAAATGTTGAAGCACCTAGACACCATCTCTAACCTAAAGGAGGAAGTTATTTTGCTCAGCTCCAAACTTGACAATATGACCAAAGCTGTTAGAATACTCAATAGCAGTTTTGATGTACTGGGTAAGACTATTCAATTTGAGAGGAATGCTGGAGATATCAAAGGACTTGGTTAGAATCTCCAAGGTGTGATGAATAAAAGAAAATAGCCAGCATTGAGATCTACTCAGCCTAAAAGAAAGCAGAATGGGGAAGATGTTAAAAGGGATGTCCCAACATCAACACAGACATCAGAAAAATTCTTCAGGGAGCAAGAAGCAGGACTGGAAATATCATCATTATGGTAATTATAGTCACATTAAACCTTACTGCTACAAGTTACATGGCTATCCCAAATCTTCTTCACCACTCAAAAAGATGCAGGCTGGTAAAGCAGAAAAGAAGTGGATTCCTAATAATGACTCAGTGGCTCTCATAGCTCATTCCTCTCAAAGAGCCTCTGCTGGAGAGAAGTGGTACTTCAATAGTGGTTGTTCTAGACACATGACTGGTGTCAAGAATTTTCTGGTGGATATTGAATCACATGCCACTAGCTATGTCACCTTTGGAGATGAATCCAAAGGGGAAATTAAAGGTGTTGGGAAGCTGAACTATGCTGGACAGCCTAGACTTGATAATGTGATGCTTGTCAAAGGTCTGACTGCAAATTTATTAAGTATCAACCAACTTTTTAACCAAGGTCTCAAGGTTAAATTTACCAAATCTAAGTGTCTGGTAACTAATGATAAGGATGAAGTTTTCATGAAGGGAGGCAGATCTAAGAATAACTGCTATGTGTGGACTCCTCCAGAGACAGAGTGTTCATCCATGTCAAATAAAGGTGAAGTGAAGCATCAGAAACTTTGTCATATTCAGAAGATGAAGAAAAGTTGTTAAATGTAGCAGGCAGAGATACCTCAAATATGAATATTGACGATGAAGGAATCTGTGGAAAACTAACCAATATGTCACACAGGAAGTTGCGACATCTGACTACTTCAAGGATTCTAGAACTAATTCATAGGAACATATTGGTTGATGATCTTGGAGAAAAGAGGTATGCTTATGTTGCTACTGATGTATTAACCACAAAAGCTGAAGGCTTAGCAACAAGGGAGAGTTGCTATCAACTCATAGGGAAGAGACATATGCTGACTGAGAATAATGTCACACAAGATATTGTGACATCATACTATGACAACTTGAGTATCACTGATAGTCCCAAAAACCATTTTGAGGAGTTGAGGGGAAAATTAGGGTTTTGCATTATTGAGGGTTTAGAGAAATTAATTTGTGGGAATACTACTCAAGTGTATGTATGTTCCCAATAGATAAAGAGAGGGTTTCAAAATCAATCATTTCAAATTTTCCTAAAACGCTCTCACACACGTCTCCTTCATACTATACCTTTCCTCACAAACTGTTTCACCTTCCTACTCGAAGAAAAACCTAATCCAATTTATTCTTCTCCAACTCTCCAGTTCTCCAAGATGTCTCAACAACAATCTCCTAAAGGGGTAACCTAGAAGGAGAACGTTTCATCATCAGTAGTTAGGGCTAAGTTTGGGAAGCTGTGTGCTTCAGATGCGACTGATGTTGCTTCCTTGGCTATGGTTCCATGCAAGCCTGATAAAATCCCTGTGAGAAGATCTAAGGACCTCCTTATAAGTAATGCTTCAAAGACCTCTGATGCTTTTCCTAACCCTAGGACTGAGAAAGAAAGATTTGATACTGATAAGAGGATCAATAAAATAGTTGTTAGAACCTTAAATATAGGGAGTCATTTGAACATTGCTTAGATTACTAGACCTTTGGCTCATATTCTTCCCACTACCTCTGCACTGGTTGCTGAACCAGAGGTAGTGAGTGAGGAGAATGTTGATAATGATAGGGCTGAAGTGGATGATCATGAAAAATCAAAAGGGAATTTGCACACCCTTATTGATTTTGTGGTAAAAGATGTTGAAGCAGATGGTGGAACATCTCCCTCTGTATAAGAATCTCAGTCAAAAGGTCAAGCATCTGAGGGTACTGCTGGAAAGGCTTCTAATCAATCTATCAAGTTGATGGCATGCCCTCTGATGATGAGATCATTGCGAAGAGTCTCCACCCTGGTGTTGCCAAGAGACTGAAGTGCAGAAAAGGTAAGAATGTGGCTGCAGAGAACACCCCTATCAAGAAATCTGTGATTAGACCCTATAAACCTTAGAGCAAGGTTGCTATTGTGTCGAAAAAGAGAAAGGTTGAGTCTGATACTGAGTCAGAATATGATGTTGAAGGAGATGTCCAGGACATCATGCATGTAAAGAAACTAGCTTCTAATGATCAGATGCTCTCCCTAAAGCTCCTTTGGACAATATTTCCTTCCATGCTGCTGAAAACGTGGGAAAATGGAAATATGTGTACCAAATGAGAGTTGTTTTGGAAAGAGAATTAGGGAAGAATGCCCTAGAATACAAAGAGGTGTTGAAGCTGATTGAAGTTGCTGGCATGATGAAGATAGTCACTAAATTTAGTCCTTGCTATGAGAAGCTAGTCAAGAAATTTGTGGTGAACATTCCTGAAGACTGTAATGATGCAAATAGTGAAGACTTCAGGAAATTATATGTCAGAGGAAATGTTGTGACATTTTCCTTCACTGTGATCAACAAGTTCTTGGAAAGATCAGCAGATCCTCAACCTGAGGTTGAAGCTACTGATGATCAGATGTGTCAGAAGATCACCTGCATTACTGTGACGCATTGGCCAAGAAAAGGAAAGCTTTCAGCTAGGAAGTTTAGTGTGAAGTATGCAATTCTTCATAGAATTGGTACCGTCAAATGGGTTCTTACCAACCATACTTCAACCATCTCTATTGGGCTAGGAAAGTTCATATATATTGTTGGTAAAGGAAGGAAGTTTGATTTTGGTGCTTATATCTTTGACAAGGTTTTAAAGCAAGCTTCATCAATTACAATTAAACTGCCTATATGTTTTCCTTCCCTCATCTATGGTATAATCCTAGATCAGCATTCCAGTATCTTGGTGTGTGCAGATTATGCAATGTAAAGGGAATCTCCTTTGACATTGCATTATAAGTTGTTTGTTGGGAGTCATGTCCCAAATATTATATCGGCATCTGCTCCAACATTTGTTCCTGCAACTTCAAAGGAGGATACTATTTTCCAATTAAAGGATACTTGCAAGGATCTGGATGCCATCATCAAGTCCAACACATCTAGGAAAGCTAAACTTGAACAGTTAATACAGGCCTTGACAGCTGAGCAGGACAAGGGCAATGAAGTTGCTGGTGGTACTGATGATGCTGATAATGATGGAGCAGAAGATGCTGATGTTGAAGATACTTCAGATGAGGCTGATGATGACCTTGTTGGAGAGGAAGAATAAGAAGAGGATGATGAGGATACGAAAGATGATATGTGAATGTAGTATTATGTTTTTTTATGGTTATGTAAAACCTTAATGCCCAGGATAATTTTTTTCGGCACTTCATGTGCTTGTTATGTACCTTAATCTTTTATGTTATTGTTTGGTTGTTTAGTTAGTTTAACTACCTTTATCATATTATGGCTAAAAAGGGGGAGTAATACTAACTTTACTAATCATTCCATTGCTAACCACTGACTGCTGCTATTGAAGGGGAGTGTTTTATTCTATTGCTACAAAATAAGGAATTGACTGAGGTGGAGGCTTTAGAGTGTTTAGTTTGATTATTTCGCTGCTATTTTGTTTGTTGGCCTCTGTCTTTGTGTTTCTGCTTGCAAGAGTTATTTAGTTAGTTTTAGCCAAAATCTGCCAAAGGGGGAGATTGATGAGCCCAAGCTTTTGAGGTTGGTATTAATTTTGGTAAAACTAACTTGAGAACTAGATGTTGGACAAGATGTCCTAACATGAAGAACTAACTGAAGATCAAGATTTTAGACAAGATGTCCTATCATAATGATTCGACATCTTTGTTTGTTACTTTTCAGTTTTTGATTATGTTACTTTACTTCCAGATTTAAGATTATTCTGGGAATATTTGTTTTTCCTAAGTGGCGTTCAAGATTGAGGAATCAGAGATTCTGCAGCAATCTGAAGATTCTGTTTTCTAAGTGTGGAGACACTTTAGGAAACTTTAGATTAAAGAAAACTATTCTTTTAGAGAATCAGTTGCAGATTCTGTGTAACAGAATTGCTGCGTTTTTGAAGCCCAAATCTAGTCTAGTTTATGGTTATAAATAGGATGAATTTAACCTTTGAAAAGTGTGGAAAAATACTTTGTTTCTTAGTGTGCTTAGGGTTTGTATTTCGTGAGCCTCTCTTATATCGTGTTGATACTTGAGTCGGACTATTTACATTGAGTTCTAAATTTTGTCACTGCTATGATTGAAAGGGAATTGAGAAAGGTATCATACCTAGGAAGAATCTTAGGTAGAAATTAAGCATGGGTAGTGATTAAGTGATAAGTTTTAAACCGGAGGTTGTTTAGCTTAGATTAATACTATCTAGTGAATTTCATTCCTGGCTAGGTAGCCCCCAGACGTAGGTGTTGTTGTTCACCAAACTGGGTTAACAATTACTGTGTGTTTGTTTACTTTATGCAATTTGTAACCTGTTCCTTATTGTCATTGTGTTTGAAGCAGAGATCAAGTGTCTCGACATCTCTCAGGACATTTGAGATATGCTACCAGAATTTCAATTAAATCTTGTCTAACCTCTCATATTTCAATTAAATCACTAAAAAAATGTTTCCAAAAACACTCAAGATTTTTTGGAAACATTATGGCTAACCTCTCATATTTTAGCAAAGTAATATAATAAAAAATGAGGGTATTTTTGGAAACATTATGGCTAAATCACACACACTAAAAAATCTTGAGAAACCTCTCATATTTCAGTTAAATCACTAAAAAAAATGTTTTTAAGGCCTATCCAATTGATTAGAAGTGTGTCTGGTTGATTAGAAGACAAGTACCAACTAAATAATTGATTAGATTACTAGCCTAATCAATTTATCATGCTTGGTCGAGTCTAAAATTGATTGGGGCATTCCCTTAATTATTTGTAACAACCATATATAAAAACCTTCCATTTGTGGCCTTAGCATTTGATTATATAGGTTTCCAAATCCATTAACCTAATCGATTGGAGCATTCATTTGGCCCATGGATTGTTTTCAAATTTATATCACACCTTGGCCTTTAAATAGAGATATTCTTTATCACTTTTTAACATCCAGAAAATGAGAAAAAACTCAATTTTCATTTCTGTCATCATCTCAAAAACTCACTTTTCACTTTTCGTTGAGACTTTTTAGGAAACTTAGTATTTTGTTCTTATTTTTGTGCAGGAAATTATGCTTTTGATTCCAAGTTGATTTCTGATGAATTGCGCCTCAAGAAGCCCAAGTCCAGTAGGTCTAAAGGCTATTTAAAGAAGATCTAAACCTAATGAATTCACGACTTTCACTTTTGTAAAAATTAAGGGGAGATTTTGTAGTGTTAGGTTTGAGAGTCTCGTGTGACTTTATAAGCCACCCTTTGTATCGTTTGATACATTGTGGTAGACATATTGTTTATTGTATGTTGTTATCATTCTAAAGCTTTTAGGCAAAGGAGTTGAGTATTGTTCTTGGTTGAAGCTTTGAAGCAAAACCGAGCATTGTTCTTGGTCAAGAGTCTTGACCTAGTATTATAGTAGAAAAAGGGTACATCTTTATTTTTGGTTTCTCGTGGCATGGTCATTGGAATTATGACTGCTTGTTAGGAAGTGAGAGAGGGATCTCATATATAGATGGTGATTTCTAGGTAGAAGTAGCACAAGGTAGTGATTAGGCGAGAAGTTGTAAACGGGAGAATTTAGCTTTGAACTAATGCTATCATAGTGGATTTCCTTCCTAACTTGGATGCCCCCGAATGTAGGTAACCTTACACCGAACTGGGTTACCAATTGACTGTGTCATTTATCTTTCTGCATTTAAAATCCTGCATGTTTATAGTCGGATAATTTTTTTTGTCAATATGGAGATGTCAAAACATCTGTCATGATTTTGTACTCTGATGTTGAGACATAAGAATCACCATCATGTGTTGCATGTGCCAGAAAATTTCAATTGGCATCAGAGCTGGCCCCCTATTCAGTTTTGGGGGAGCTTTAGGGAGTTTTTTTCTAGTACTGAATGATCTTTGAAAGGACAACACTTGTTGAAAATATGTCACCAAAGAATGTGTTTGGAATATTCATTGTGATAATTTGAGGTCCTTATCCAATGAAGTTGTTTAACATGTGTTCAGGTTGACAAACACATGTGTCGCGACCAAAGAAGCGTGAGAGTCTCTCAAGACTTTGCTTCAAGGCACATCTGATTAGGATAATAGGTTTCAAAGGTCTCTTCCATAGATATGTGTCATGTATGTTACTACTATTGTAGATAAAGATCATGTCATAATCATCAGGTGGATCTCTTAGGCCACTATTTTATTGTTCTGTCTTTGAGAATGACAAGTGTGATTTGTAGAACGTGAGTATGGCGTTTGTCTCCCACTCTGTAGGAGTGTGTGACCTGGCATAAGATGAAGAGACATTTCAACCCAGGTCTAAAGAAAATGGAAATTTTTACAAGGTCAAATGTCAAGGTCATTTATCCCAACATCTTCAAGGTTTAGTTACTCAAGGATAAGATGGTCTTGGTAGAAGTATTTTGTGTCATGAACCTGAAGGTGGATTGTTTTTACCTTGTTTCTGGATTATTGAGAAGGTGGTCCTCTGATGCAGTTACATGTATTGCAGAATTAATTCATGTTTAGCTGGTTTCCCCTTCAAGGTTTGTGCATCAAGAGTAAAGAAGGATCGTAAAGCAGTGACTGTTTTGTCCTTAAATCTTGATCAATTCTATGAGATTGCGAACAACTGTTCTGATGTTATTCTGTTTGAGAAGTTAATTGGGAACCTAAATGGGATAGGTGTTCTTAAGGCTCTATAAAATTCAAATGTCAACTTGTTGTTATAGTTTCCATCAGGAGGGAAACTAAGTCAATGTTGTTCTCGACATGTCTTTACATCATGGTTGACATTATAATACTCTTTTTGGAGGCAGGAACTTTCTCTGAAGGAGTCGTTCTTCTAGGTTTAAGCTGGTCACATTAGGAACTTTTGTTCTACTTGAAGAACTCATGTCTAGAGTTAAGGAGGATCTGATATGTTCTAGGTCCTGTTGAAAGGGAGAATGCTTGGTCACTAATGAGACTTATGAAGCTCTAAGGATGAAGTTGATTCCATAGCCAACTGTTTATATGCTTATGACCAAGGAAGATGAAGTCTTCAAATGATGATCACCAAACTTCTGCAGGCGTTAAAGACTTTCCTTTCATAGTTTCTGTGAGGGCAGTGCAAGGAAAAGTCTTCATGGATGAAGGAGCAGACTAAGGGGGACAAGTCTGATATGTGAGATATGCTTAGTCAACATTCTGGTAATGTGGGCTATTCATATGGTGGTCGTTGGAGAAAATCTCTTCTTGCTTACATAAGTGTTCATTCTGGTGCTGTGTTGTCAAACATGTTGTCTTGACATCGTGCTTCTATGGAGAAGTTGTGTTTGGTCCATGGTCTGTGAGAATTTATTTCTCTCTTCCTTGAGTGTCTCTGATATGTCTTTCCAGAGTGATGCTTTACTGCTATGTGTTGATTCTCATGTAGTTCATGTAAGTGAATGTGCTTAAGCTGCTGTGATGATAACAGATCATGAATGTTGTCCAGAACCAAGGTTAAAGGTTCAAGGGACTAATGTCCAAGAAAATGTTAGCACATTATTGCAACAAATTTTTTTGTGTGGGAGCTCATCTTATAGAGTTAGTGTTCATCAACAGCTTCAGAACTAAAATATCGAGTTCTGGTAGAGTTTGGAATAGAGTTTTGGCCAAGCTTATTAGTGATGATAGCCTTGACAGTGTTGAAAGGAGGATTCGGATGTGTAGAGTAGGATGACATTCCTGATGTTGAGGAGAATAACGAATTCTCTGATATTTCTTGGCGTTTCAATAGTATGAAGCATGGGAATGATCTCTACTTGTCTTTGTGATCCATGAGTGGATGCCATGTTCTGACATTTTTCTGGTTGTTGGTGCATAAGAGAAGATGTATATCTTCCAATGTGGTGTATGTGCTTGATGTCAAACCAACTGTGCATGACATCTTGCCTTCCTTAAGGGCTTAGGAGAACTCTGGTTACTCCTAAATATGTTTGAGGTTTTCCGTTGTGTGTGTGTGTGCTCTGATATGTCAAATAGGAAAGTTCATGATGGCATTATAGGTTATGATCTCCAAGGAAGCGATGTACATGGCTATTTTTTCTATTGCAAGATTGCAATTTGTATAAAGCTTACATGTTCTCATGTAGCTTGTGTTAATTTGTGATGTCATACACGATGTCTTGCTATTGTGCTTGAGCTGTTCAGCTTGTTGATTTCTTCAGCTATGTATTCTAGTGGGAGCTATTTGTGTTCTCATTGCATGGTGTTCTTATATGGATCCTATTCTATTTCTAGCATGCGTGCCTCTGGTTGATTAAGGATGTTTTTCTTGAGAAACAATCCTTTCTTTATGGATAAGTAAGAGTTTTATTTTTTTTCCTGTCTAAGCATGTTGCTGAAGAAGCTGTTTCTCCAAACTGATTTGAATACTAAAAGATTCCAATGTCAAACATGATGTCCAGACATTGTACTGTGATAAGCTGAACACAATCAGTAGTTTCAGGGATTCTCTCTCTGTACAGCTGAACAACATTGTTATGATTGGTCAACATCCTGTCAGGGGTGTTATAGGAGGATATGCTAATGAAGATTTATAGCATCTTTAGTTTAGGAGGCATGAAACACGTTTTCGCTTTTTGGGTGCATACGTTGTTTTTCAAGAAAAGCGATTTTTTCAATGACATTGAAAATATCATTTCAAGGCTACAGTCAAAGGATGGAAAGCTAAACAAGAGAATGCCTCTGTTGTCGAGGATACCTTCCCTCTGATCCATTGTCCTATGCTTGACCGTCCAGGCGTTATAAGCAATGGTGTTATTTTGTGGTATAATTTGAGTCGTGTACACAGTCGTGTTTTCAACATGAGAAAAAATTACAAAACTTCTGATGCTTCAAAGGCTGGTCTGTTGGATGCTAAAAACTTCAAGAGTGCTAATTCAAAGAAGGTAGAGTCTAATGTTGGGACATCTATTGCCTCATCTACTGGAGCATCTAGGATAAGGAAGGCATATGTAACAATAATGATTTCCTTCAAGAAAAACCAAAACTCAGATGAGGGTGGTGATGAAGATTAGGTTAATTTCATTAACTCAGGAGGTTGGAGTGGTTTGTATGCTCCATAATTGAAGCCTTCTTTTGGTTTGTTTTTTTTTTTGCTTTTGATGTTTATGTTGTAATAAGTATCTGACAATTTGTGTTTCCAAATCTGGTGTGTTTTTTTTTCTGTTTCGTTATTGTCAATATTGTTCGTAGCATCTGCTATTGTATGTTTCCACATATGTTATTTACATTTACTCTATTATCTTTTTTGTCAATTTTTGGCTAAAAAGGTGGAGTAAAGTGTTGTTGCTGGTTCTGATGTTAGATTAGATGTCATGACTTTATGTCATGTTTGTACTACTTCTTAGGAAGAGTAGTTGGTTATTGTTGCTTGTGTGCAACTATTTAGGGGGAGTTGAGTTGCTCATGCTGCTATCACTGTTTATGTTCAATGTTATGCAACATGTTCTAGTTGTGGGATGGAGGACTGTGGTTGCTCTATGGTTGTTTATTACTCTGATACTCTGAGTAATATGTGTGGCTTCTGATGTATGTGTTTCTAATAGGTGTGGCTTATGTTGTATGCATTTCTAATGCATGATTTTCTGCTTTGTTCTTTAGGTTTTCTTCTTCAAGGGGAGTGTTGGATATGTGTGACAGGGGGAGAAATGGACCTGTATGAGGTTGCTGAGTTGAAGTTGTGATCTTAGACTACATGTCTTGACATTTAATCACTGGAGATTTTGGAGGTTGAAGGAGATGTAACCTCTAATTACCTGTAACTACACCTTATCTCTAATATTTTTTTTGATTTCAAGTTTTGTGGTATTATTCGTTTTCTCCAGAATTGTTGCAAAGGTTGTTTTAGCCAAAATTTACCAAAGAGGGATATTGTAAATCCTGTGACTTTTGGATTGGCTGCATTTTAATAAAACAACATGTTGTTAACAAGATGTTGGACCTGTTTTTCTTGCCATGATAGTCAGACATCATGTTCTAGATGATGTTGTGACATGTTCAAGGACATGTTATACCAGATAGTTAGGGCATGACTATATTGGTATTTTGAGTTTGATCTTTAAGTATGTTCTGATTCATACATATGCGATATCCATGAAGGATATTTTGGGAACTTCTATTTTGACAGAGTGTGATGGTTTTCTAAAAAAGGATCGTTGAGCCTTTTTAGGAAACTTAGTATTTTGTTCCTATTTTTGTGCAGGAAATTGTGCTTGTGATCCAAGTTGATTCCTGACGAATTGCGCCTCAAGAAGCCCAAATCCAGTAGATCTGAAGGCTATTTAAAGAAGATCTAAACCTAATGTATTCACGACTTTCACTTTTTAAAAAAATAAGAGGAGGTTTTGTAGTGTTAAGTTTGAGAGTCGCATGTGACTTTGTAAGTCACCCTTTGTATCGTTTGATACACTGTGATAGACATATTGTTTTTTGTATGTTGTTATCACTCTAAAGCTTTTAAGCGAAGGAGTTGAGTATTGTTCTTGGTTTAAGCTCTGAAGCAAAACCTAGTATTGTTTTTTATCAAGAGTCTTGACCTAGTATTGTATGAGAAAGAGGATACATATTTCTTTTTGGTTTCTTGTGGCATGATCATTCAGATTATGACTGCTTGTTAGGAAGTTAGAGGGAGATCTCATATCTAGATGACGATTTCTAGGTAGAAGTAGCACAAGGTAGTGATTAGGAGAGAAGTTATAAACTGCGAAGTTTAGCTTTGAACTAATGCTATCATAGTGGATTTCCTTCTTGGCTTGGATGCCCTAAGATGTAGATGACGTTGCACCGAATTGGGTTACCAATTGACTGTGTTATTTATCTTTCTGCATTTAAAATTCTACATTTTTACAGTTGGATAAATTGTTCTGTCAATCTGAAGATGTCAAAACATTTGTCATTACTTTGTACTCTGATATTGAGACATCAGAATCACCATCATGTGTTGCATGTGCCAAAAGTTTCATTGATGATGCAATGAGTGCTACTTCAGGCTCACGCCCATGAAGACAAGTTTGTAGGAAATTGTTGCAGCTTAGAAAGAAAGTGTAGTTTTATTGTCTCCATATGGTCTGGTTGTGTTCTAAAGACCGTTCAATAGTTTATATGACCTTAAGAATCGTTTATCAAATGTTTTTTTATGAATATTGAAATCACAGAAAATAAAATAACATAAAGTAAAATAACAGAAAATAAAATGAACTTTGATGATTAACAGTTGAGAAAACTTGTCAGGCTTAGATTTCATCGACCTATTCTTATGTAATATCTTTTTAATAATATATAATTCTAATTAACTATTAATATTACCTTCATTCACTCTCATAGTAACCAATGCTTGAGTCAATGATATGAGACCAATTGTATTTCCTAATAGACGATCTCTCAGCCTATTAACTAATACAATAACATTAAAATTCAACATTTCATACTATAGCAAACCTATATCTATGTCCAGACTTTAGCATATTCAATAGATGGATATCTTAGACCTAATAATGACTAGTACCTTTCTCGTATCAAGTCATACCATTAAAAAAATTAGGTTGTTAACCCAAAACAAGCATTAAGAACAAAGAATTCCCTCAATATTAAAGCTTAAGAAGAATCACATAGAACGTCGTAATCACGATAAAAACATGAGCATTAAAACGATTACATCTAACTGCAATTAAAGAGAAATTAGGTACGTTTACTAATCTTAGCTTTACAATTAATCCCTAGAAGAAAGATGTTAAAAAAAACATCTCTTGCTAATTCCTCAGACAATATTTTTGCCCTCGATCTTCCTATCTTTTCCTCTCCTGTTGTGTTACTTGTATACAATGGACTTGTCTTAATCATTTCTAATAAAAATGCCTAACTACACCAAGTTATTTACAATTGAACTGCATCATCCCCTATTTATAGGGTCGTGACCGGCCATTCTTGCTAAACAAGGCTTAGAGCTCGCTTAACGCACCCACTTTCTTCACCATTGATATATGCTTACTCATCTTACAAGTGGCTTTGGCCTCCTTTCCCCGCTTAGCGTACCACAAGCTCGCTTAGCAAGCAAACAATTTATTTTCCATGAAGTAACTTAGCCCTTAAGTTCTCCAAACCATCCTACCTCACATAACACGCCTGATAATGGCTAAGCGAGCTTTGTTTCTTAGCTTCGAAGTTACTTGGCTTTTAAGCATTATTTTGTTGTCTTTGCTTGGTTACCGAGACCCTGTTCTTAACTAAGTGAGCCTTGGTGCTTGAATGCTGCATTTTGTATGTCTTTGGTGCTTTATTGATCCTTTTTACATTTACTTAGTAAATACATAGTTAAAAAGTTTATATAGGCATTTTATCTTGTTTCCCTGTAGCACCACTCTTGATAAATTTAGTTTTTTTCATTAGTTATAAAGTAAATACTAGCATCACCACTCCTGATAAATTTGGTTTTTTTTATTAATTACTTATGAAATAAGTTTATCTATACTTATGTATTTTGTGTATTTTTGGCACGTATTGACTTTCCCTCAACTTATCTTTTTGTTTGTCCTCAAACAAAATCCATACAAATGGTTTAGAAAATGTTACTATGCAGTGTTCATTTAGGTCTCAAGACTTGATCAATAAGTTTTTGAAATAATTCTTTAAGTATGACATGATTTTCTTTAAATGAAAGTTCATAAGAATATTATAAGAATCCATAAACGATTGCATGAAGATGAAAATTTTTCTTTACAAAAATATGATTTTAAAACATGTTTAGATCAACATTTAATTATTCATTAGAATCATGACCGTCTTATGTATCACACAAATGGTTAGTGTTTTCCTCATTTATCAAACAATGAATCAACAATAAAAATATTTTTCACTTTATCTAAGCAATATAAGAAGATACATAATCAGTCATAAATGACTAAGGTCTTTGTTTTTGGTTCTAATATGGTTAGGCTATAAGAATCTTGGATTTTCTAGAATTTAAATGTGTCTAGCGGATAAGAGAGCAATATTTGTACTCTCCATTGTTTTTCAAAAGTTATCTTTTTATTTTTCCCCTTAAAACATCTTCTTTTGGTGATATTTTCTTTTTGTTTAAGGTTTGACATTTTGAACTTTTTTCTCTTTTTATTTTTTATTGTTAAAGTACTTTCTTTTTTATCACAATCACCATTTACTACTTAATTTTGTTCTTGTTTTCAAAACTTTTTCCTTCTCCCTAAATTTATCATTTTGTACACCCTTGAAACTCTTTTTTTTTTTACAATCACACCCTTGAAACTCTAATGCTCTCCTATTTTTAAGACAAGGTATGCACATTTTTTATTTAAAATTGGCTAAGGACTGTAATTTTTCAAAAGAAAAAAAAAACACTTTTTAAGGCTCAAATGTGCTTGTCAAAGGATCTTACACTCACAAGGTAGGCTTAATGGTCAAGTAGTTTTCCACTCAATGGTGGTCATGGTGTGGCAGAAGTTTAATCATCTCCACTTGATATTTTTTCACTCCCTTCCTATTCTTCTTAACTTTCTTCCTCTTCCTCTTCTTCTTATCTTTTTAACATCCCCCTCTCCACTATCGCAACATCACCATTCCCACCTCCTGAGTAAAATGGCATGTTCATAGCCCACTAAAGGTAGCTGATAAAGTCCTCCCGAGTAGGTGCTTGTTCATGTGGAACATGTGGATCTTGCATCATCAATTGCAATTTGTACATGGATTCATTGAGATAAACTATACCTCTATGGTATGCAAAATTAACATATAAGTTATATTCGAAACAAGCTCTCAAGTTTGGATCCATGGCATCAAAGCTTGCCATCTAGTGTTAACACTTAGATGGTGTAATAGGAGGAATTGGTAATGGCAGTGGTCTCCTTATTCTTTGATTCGTGCAATAGAGAAATACAAAATCATTATCTACCTAAGAAGTTGGGCAACAATAGTAGTGATATGGGATATCCATATTATGTTGTTTGCATAATCATGTGGTTAAACCAAGAAAAGAAATAACATGCTTTTGTTGTGAATCTGGGATACCCCAAATTTGGTTGGATATTATACTAACAATGTCTACTTGTTTTCTCTAAAGAATGTACCATATAAGTTGTGCGGTATGGAGAGTCGCAGGTGAAGTATAACTCTTAGGGATAATGTTGTGGATGATAAATGCCATCCAAATTGGGTATTGGGTGGATAGGTTAACTATCTTGAAGCGGATGGTTTTCCCATCTCTCCTCATCTCATAGATTTTTCTATCATCGCATATGTCTACAACTATCCAAATGTAATCCCAGTCACCTTTTGTTATATGTCTAGCAAAAGAATCCAATCTTTCAGGATCAACCACATAGCTATCTTCAAGGTAGGCATGTATGGAGTCTTTGTAAAATGAAACCACTTTCCCCCTTACTTAAGATAATCTTGCAAACGACGAGTCTTCAGATGACTTGGCATTTTGCATAAAACTCTTGAATGATGTATATGTTAATGTGTTTGGGAGGATGTACTAAAACACCTCATCCTTTAATGTTGATTTCTTGTATGATGTCTGAGTAGTCCTCCTGGTCCTCTAATTCAATTGTTAACTCTGGTACCATGCTTCTGGTCTCAAAATTCAAGACAAAATTCTTCATGTATTAGAAATCTAAAACTGTGAACAACATAGGGTACTCCAAATGACCCTGTTTGAGCTTCTCTTTTTCCTCATGTGGTTGATTCCTTTGGAGCCATATGCGATATTTAATTAATATACACAAATCAAAAGTTTTCTAGGCAATATGAACATAAGCACAAAATTACAACCTTTCTTACTTATGCATGATGTTTCAACATGAATGATGAAAATATAGGTCATGCGTTTGATTATGGGTTTCAGAAGTCCTATATGTTCCTAACAACATAGAGTCGAACAATGATCAAGCTAAAGTGATTTTTGTCTATCTATTTCTATTCATAACAACCTATAGTTCATAACATGTCAATTTTTTAGCTTAAACCCTAGTTTTCATCATGTTATACCAGTTCAGATAAATAGACATGCATTTGTTCTCACCATAAATTTAACAAAAATGAAGCAATCATGTTATTTATATTTCATTTCTAAACTTGGAAAATACTGAAATTTTGCAACAAGGTTTATTTTGTAAGACATGTGAAATCAATGTAGAAACTTTGAAGTAGATTGACATACTTGAGAAACTTTGAAATTGAAACAAAAAGAGTAGAATTGGTGTTGTTCAGTAAAATCAAGTGATGAAAGCACTTCTTTTTATTTTTATTACGTTTTCCGAGTGTGCGTGTTGTGTGAGAGAGAGAGGGAGAGAGAGAGAGAGTGTGTGTGTGTGTGTGTGTGTGTGTGTAAAACTGTTTTAAATGAGTGAATTCAATTCTGACTTCGTTTTCCAAGGTTTTATAACGAGTCTCTTGATAAGTGGGCTTCTACTCCGCTAAGTGATTTAGCGTTCTTTTGCATTGTGTTATTGCACAAAACACGTTAAGCGAGACTTATCCCATGATAAAGTGTGCATAACGAGGAACTCTTAACTATGGTACCATGCTTCTAGTCTCAAAATTCAAGACAAAATTCTTCATATATCAGAAATCTAAAATGTGAATAAAATAGGGTACTCCAAATGACCCTGTTCGAGCTTCTCTTTTTCCTCATGTGGTTGATTCCTTTGGAGCCATATGCGATATTTAATTAACAATATACACAAATCAAAATTTTGCTTGGCAATATGAACATATACACAAATCAAAATTTTGCTTGCCAATATGAACATATACACAAAATTACACCTTTCTTACTTATGCATGATGTTTCAACATGAATGATGAAAATATAGGTCATGCGTTTGATTATGGGTCTCAGAAGTCCTACATGTTCCTAACAACATAGAGTTGAATAATAATCAAGCTAAAGTGATTTTTGTCTATCTATTTCTATTCATAACAACCTATAGTTCATAACATGTCAATTTGTTAGCTTAAACCCTAGTTTTCATCGTGTTATACCAGTTCAGATAAACAGACATGCATTTGTTCTCACCATAAATTTAACAAAAATGAAGCAATCATGTTATTTATATTTCATTTCTAAACTTGGAAAATGCTGAAATTTTGCAGCAAGGTTTATTTAGTAAGACACGTGAAATCAATGCAGAGACTTTGAAGTAGATTGACATACTTGAGGAACTTTGAAATTGAAACAAAAAGAGTAGAATTGATGTTGTTCATTTGAAATCAAGTGATGAAAGCACTTCTTTTTGTTTTTCTTAGGTTTTTAGAGAGAGAGAGAGAGAGAGAGAGAGAGAGAGAGAGAGAGAGAGAGAGAGAGAGAGAGAGAGAGAGAGAGAGAGAGAGAGAGAGAGAGAGTAAAACTGTTTTAAATGAGTGAATTCAATTCTGACTTCGTTTTCCAAAGTTTTATAACGAGTCTCTTGATAAGTGGGTTTCTACCCCGCTAAGTGATTTAGCGTTCTTTTGCATTGTGTTATTGCACAAAACACGTTAAGTGATACTTATCCCATGATAAAGTGTGTTTAACGAGGAACTCTTGACTTTTGTCACACACAAAGTTTCCAAGACTGTTACTTATGAATAATTCTAAAGAAAATTTATCCTAAAAATAAAAAGTTTTAAATGTGGGTTGAGTTTTCTCCCAACAAACATTTTGTTTAACGTCATTAGTTTGACACTTATAATGCTAAGTTATACCTATCATATGAAAACATACTTCATGATCTTTGATTCTTACCTTCACTTAACCTCTATCAATTTTCACGATTTGGAATGCTAACCTTAGCCCTTCTCTCATCATACCAGAAGTTCAAGTCCACCGCTACAATCCACAACCTTAAATCTTCGGTCAATTCTGACTCCCTAAAGAAACACAATAAATTCGAAAGAAAAAATTGCGAGAAATGATAAAGTAGTTGTAACTAACTACTAGCTTAGTTATTCTTCTAATCAACAGTGAATTGAACTTAACCAAAAACTTAATAAAATTATTTACGACGGAAAAACTGAATAAAGGTTACTAAATTCATGTTAAAGGACCAAAAAGAATAAACCTTTTAAAAATACACTCACAAACCAAGGACAAAATCCTATATGCACCTATTATTTTCCTTTTTGTACTAATAACTCTGTCATATTTTTTGTAGTTATGAATGTTGGAAAAAGTATCAGAATGAAGATGTGTTTACACATGGCATTCCCAATATTCTATATCCGTTTGGACCCCTCACTCAATTATATCATTGAAACACCTCTGCCTCCTTCCATGTGACTTCTTTGAAATATCTTGATAGAGATTGCTATTCATCTTTTGACAAACACAGCTGCTAAACTAAATAACATATAGATTAACAATATTGCAACCATCTCATAAGGGTTCTTGCAAGTTTGATGAAGACTAGTAGGTGATAGTATTTAATATCTGTACCTCAAAAATCAAACAGCCGCATGCAAAGTCATTGAATCTCCTATCTTTCCCATCAGTGATGTTTGAGGGACACTAACAGGATGATGAAGACTAGTTCTACTATGACATTATAGACTTATAAACTAAAGATTTTTGGAAGGAAATGTAAGAAAGCATAAACAAGAATAGTCAAGAACTAGAATTATAGGTCAGTATTTTGTGCACTAAAACATCTGAGTTAAGTTATTCCAAAATATACCTGTTATTTCTGGCTGTGGGACTTGGAAGCTTACCAAATCCTTACTCTATGTGGTAAAACATAATGCTAGAACTTTATTAGTGGGTCCATGAACATGAGATGCTTCTAATATAGACCTTTTTCTTAAATGGGTGTCCACCCACGTGTTCTCCAAGGGTGCAGTTGCACCCCATCAACTTTAAACTTTATATTACAATTTTGTACTTGGATAATTTGAAACTATACTCTCTCCTCTCTCGTATTTTTCTTTAACAAAAATTGAATATCCTCTACAAGAGAGACCTATTTTTAAATAACTTAAAAACCCTATCATCTATCTATATCTATATTAGATTGAATTTTTATCTTGATTGCAAAGTAAGTATTGATTTTTTTTTTTATAAATATTATGTTCATAAGAATACAAAGTATTTCAAATCTCCAATTACAGTTACATCCCCAAAATGAGAGCTACAAAAATTAAAAAACTAAAAAAAAATTCCCAATACCCCATTACAAAAAATTTAAGGATTGTTTGATCTACTTATAGAAATTACAAGGCATTCTATTGTTAGTTTAATTTTATCGACAATTTCTTCAACACATCCAAACTCATCGTTGAAAATGATTTGATTTCTAACCCACCAAATACACCAACATGTAAAAAATCATAAAAAATCATATCAACGCCGTTGTTCTAATGGACGTTTTTCTAACCACATTAATAAACCACTCCAACAAATAGTCACAATAAGTGAAACTCTCGCACACTAGCACACCACCCATATCGAAATCGCTTTCCACATTAATTGTGATTTAGGACAAGCAATGAAAACATGATGAAGTGATTCAATAACATTAAAACAAAGAACACAAACAGTATCATGTACGTTGGAGATTATCCCCCTGGCCGCCTAATTAAATCGAGTCGGTAATCTATTCAAAATGAGTCTCCAACCTAATAGTTTAACCTTCATTAGAATCATAGATTTCCACATTAAATCTAATGCAGTCTTGGAGCTAATATCCAATACAACCAACCTTTTTGCTCTTTGAAGGAATTCATAGCATGGTTTAATAGAAAAAGAATTACTAACCAAATCATGCCAAGAG
Organism: Lathyrus sativus; assembly: GCA_963859935.3. Taxonomy (NCBI): domain Eukaryota; kingdom Viridiplantae; phylum Streptophyta; class Magnoliopsida; order Fabales; family Fabaceae; genus Lathyrus; species Lathyrus sativus. The sequence goes on along the minus strand of OZ012735.1, from coordinate 234,968,786 downwards.
AAGCTATATTTAATATTACTCATAGGCCGCATCTCACCAAGCAATAACAATAATTCCTTAAGCTGTGATCTCAACCCGTCATCCATTAATTCATCCTGCAACTTCAGATCCTAATGCCAAACAGAATTAATCCACGAGCCAAAAACCTGTACTGTCCCATGTTTATAAATAGCAATCTCATATATGCCATGAAATCTGTAACGTAACGAATAGGAATCTAGCCAGTAAGAATGCCAGAAGGAAATGCATTCTCCATCACCTAATTTGCACGTTAATCATCTTGAGAACGCATTGTCATGTTCAGCAAAAGCAATTTGCAGCAAATCCCTCCACCATAATGAGTTAAAACACACATAATAGGCGTCCTACAAAGACAAAATGATTTTAACACAACAGCCGTATTTGAATGACAATATTGGTTTCCAAATAGAAATTGCATATTGTATTATGCGCCATAACCACTTGGATAACAATGCTTTGTTGAACATAGCAAGGTCTTTGATCCCAATACCACCATACTCCTTAGTTTTACAAATAGATGACCAGCTCACTCAAGCCATTGACGATTCCTCCGTTGTACTAGACCACAAGAATTTCTCTTGAATTGAAATGAGTTCTTTAAGCACTTTTTATGGCACCTTGAAGAAAAAATGTGACAGACGGGTAAATTAGTAATGATAAAGTTAATAAGGGCGACTCTTCGTCCCATAGAAAGCATTTTTCCTTTCCATGTGGATAATCTGGATTTGAAGCATTCAACCACCAGTTTCTTGAACTCGGCTCTTGTATGGTTACCGGCTACCTTCAGCCCTAAAAATTTGAAAGGGACAGAACCTTGTTTACAAGCTAAAAAATCAGCAGCTGCTGTCAAGAATTCATCCTCTATTCCTATTTCGTAAATGCAACTCTTTCAAAAGTTTATTTAATACCCCACAAATCTTTCAACTCCACATCGCATATTAATACAGTGTCGTTAGCAAATTGGATAAGGTTAATTCATCATTCCCACCCAAACTAAAACCACTGAAAATGCCTTTAGACCTTGCCCTTTAGACCACGAAAGTCAATCCTTCCGCTACTAAAATGAACAAGAAGGGTGACAAGGGGTCTTTTGTCTTAGACCTCTTGTTCCCTTGAAGTCTTTGGTTGATCCACCATTGACTAAAACCAAAAGATGATTATTCAGGACCCTCTTTTAACCATTGCATCCATTTGACTCCAAAATTCATGGCTAACAAAACCCTTTCCAAGAATTCCTTGTCTATACAATCATAAGTCTACGCAAAATCCACCTTGAATAACAAACACTTCCTTTTCCTCCTCTTTGCTATATCAATCACCTCGTTGGTAACTAAAACCCCATCAAGAATTTGCTTACCCGATACAAATGTCATTTGTGATGGAGATATCAACCTACCTATAACCTTGCTCAATCTAGAAGCCAATATCTTAGATATATCTTATAAATACATCCCAATAAGCATATAGGATGATATTCCTCCAAACTTTGAGGATTAGGATTCTTAGGAATTAAGGCAATAAAAGATGAGAGTAATGCCTTAGGAAGGGCAATCGTTGCATGGAATTCTTGAATACATAGCACAACGTCCTTTGCCACAACATCCCAACATGTTTTAAGGATTTCAAAATTGAAGCCATTCGGTCTGGGGCTCTTGTTTCCATCGCAATTGCCTATAGCCTCCAAAATATCATCATTTGAAAATTGTTCCTCTAACATAACCTGCTCATCCGCTGTTAGCCTAGGAAAATCTTCCATGTCTAGTTTAGGTTTCTTACCTCCCTATTTTTTGAATATTATGGAAAAAGCTTTCATAATTGAGTGTTTCACCAAATTGACATCTTCCAACATATTTGCACCTTCCTTTACTGACGAGATGAAATTGCTTCTAGATCTAGTTTTCATCATGGAATAAAAAAACCTTGAATTTGCATCTCCCTCCTTAATCCATTTTGATCTTGACTTCTGTTTGAGAATGCTTTCCTTGATCCTTAAATTGCTCCATATAGGGTCTTGAACCACACTATGCCTAGCCAATAAATCTTCTTGCTTATTGCCCGATTGGTTTTCCAAGACAGACTCAATCTTATTCAGGATATCTACTTCCTTCTCTATATTAAAATCTAACCAACCGAAGACATTTATATTCCATCATCGTAATTTCTCTCTAAGACAGTTTAATTTGTATTCTAATCTGAAACGCAGTTGCCTAAAACTTCAATAGAATTCTATGTAACCTTAACAAATTCCACAAAATCTGGATGGTCAAACCAACACTTGAAGACTTTGAAGGGTTTACGACCCTAGTTATTGTTGTTTCACTCTAACCAAATAGGCATGTGATCTGATACGTCGCGATTACCAACCTGCTATGCCACAATATGCCATTCGGTAATTAAGCCTTCACTCACCAAGAATCTGTCAAGTCTACTTCTATAGTCACCATTTGAATTAAACCATGTAAACTTATTACCTATCACCGGTAGATCGACAAGCTCCAACACATCTATGAATGTAGTAAAATCATTCATCTCCACTGTACTCGATTTCCTTTTTCCTTTCTCGTCATCCATCATCTTGAAAGTATTGAAATCACCCCCAAAATCCATGCACCATGAGGAAGATTGTTTTTAGATATAATCAGTTTCAGCCACAATTTTCGCTTTTCTATTAATCGGCAAGACGAATACACATTAATAATATAACAATTAATACCCTTCCATGTGCAATAGACTCCCAAATATCCTTCCCCTCTGAAGCTGAATTTCATCTCTATAACATCTTTATTCCAGATTTATAACATGCCCCCCGAATGACCTCTTGAATTTTTTGCAGACCACTAATTTCAAGAGGTTTTGTTTCTTGCAGTAGGCAAACATCCACTTTCCCCTCCTTTAACATTTTCTTGACTCTTTTTTTTTATTCAAGCCGCTCGAATGAAACAACATTCATGTGAACTTTATTTCTAATCCCTTCTTATTAATCGATCTTTTACATTGAATTAATCAATTTTGATTATTGTTAACAATTATTTTTAATATTTGAACGTTTATTAATCAATTTTATAACTTCATTAACTAATTTTTTACATTGTATTAACTAACTTTAATTATTGTTAAAAATTATTTTTTATATCTGAATATTTATTAATCAATTTCATCACTTTATTAACCAACTTTTTATATTTTATTAACTAACTTTGTTTTACTACTTTAAAGTAACTGTTTATGGATATTATTTACTAAGAGCAACTTTAACGCAGGGTTGTTAAAGCAAAATTCTTTATAGCTTACGTTAGTAATAAGAAATTTGCATTATAAGAGAGCTGACTTGGCATCCAAATAAACTAAAATTTAGTTATCATTATCTATATAGTTAACATTAACTATGTAAAATCTATTATAATATTATTTAATATTAATAAAATACTCAAAATATTCCAACAATATTAAAGTAAGGATATGATATTTGAAAATAGTAACAGTCATATTATCATTTTTTACCTTCTATAAATTCTATAGAAATTTTAATTTTTTTTACACACAGTTTTACTTCTAAATTTTTTTCTTTCAATTTCCAATCTTATTTATTTATCAAATGAATCATAACCAATCGAATCCTTATTATAATTATATTTCTATGAAAATGTAATTTTTTTTATGTATTATTGTTGTGAATTTTGTATCATTTTTAATTTTATAATAAAATATATTTAATATTATTTTTAAGTTTTTAAGGTAAATTTTATTTAAAAAATTATATGTATTTTAATTAAAATAATTAAATTAATGGTAAATTGAATAAAAAATATAAAATATAGGGTCAAGTTTTGGTTTCTTATAGACAACCACCGTTAAAGTAAAAACTACTCAAATCAACTATAAATTTTTTTAATTCTACAAATCACTTTGGGCCCACAAAAAGTATCTTAGTTTACCCATTTAGTTTACTCTCACTAAAGATGCTCTAACACTTCAAACAAATATTTTTTTATCTTACAAAATACTGTTCACCGTATAAATACGATGAACAGTATATACATTGTAGGTATTAGTGTAGAAAAAGGGGTAAGAATAGCAATGCTGGGGTGGAAAAATATGAAGGTGAGAATGGTATTCTGATATTTTTATAAATGTCTTTCATAAATTTAGTTTTCTTTATTTTTGAGCTCAATGCCGGTCTGATAGGCCCAAAGGGGGTGTTCAAACCAATTGGATCAGCAGACGTGATAACCGGGTCTCTTAGGCCCAATTGAATGAAATCTTGTTGTTCACTTCTAGGGATTGCTTCCACTTCAGTACCTCCCAACACTACTTTTCTGGCACCAATCCTACGTTTTCTGATACTACTCTTAGAACCCCACAATTGTCTTGAACTTTTAAACATCCTCCAAGTTTCACCTTTTCTCCAACTTTTCCTGTACCCCCACTACTCGACACGTCTACATTATTTATATGTTCCTTCTGCCCAACAATGATTTTCATTACCCAACAAGAGTTTTGATATATTTTTAAAAATAAGTTGTCTCTTAAATTAAAGAGAATTATAATAGGCGTTGCAAAACTCTTGTTAAAACCATTTTTATTATAATGTAACATTTGTTGTGTATTTAGGATTGAATTTGAACCTATATTTTTTTGTTAAGCTGAAAGAATTTTTTTATCATTGTATCCAAATGCTCATGCATCTCTCATAATTATTATTATTGTAACTAAAATTATAAATTAAATTTTAAATTATTCTCCAAAATATTAAATTAATAGTTGAGTTTATGTTCTTAGAGTGAAAGTCAATACTTTTCTATTAAGTTAAAAGAAAACTTGTATTTTTCTTGATTTTAAGTAATACATATTAAGTTTAAATGTATTTTTGTCCCCTTTATTTTAAATTTTTTAATGTTTTAGTCTCTCATTTATGAATTCATCATTTTCATTCCCCTATTTAAAATTTCTTTTTGTCATTCTTCCATTTTGATTAGTAGGTAAATTAATTTAAAATAAAAAATATTTTATAATGTTATTAAATAATAATATAAAAGATCATATTCAAAAAATCAATAATTTAAATTAAATTTCAATAAAAAAAATTTGGTTGAGGTTTAAATTGTTTAAACTAGTTAAAAGAAAGACTTAATATTCATTTTGGTCCTATATATTAATTTTGGAGTTTATTTTGGTAAATTAATTTTAAAAAGATTTATATTAATCTCTTAACTTTTCAAAAAGAACCATATTAATCATTTTCGTCTAATTAGTGACAGAAAAATTCAGAAATCAATCGTTAAATTTGTTGTTAATTAGAGGAAAATGACTAACATGACATAGTTTGAAGAGTTAAGAAATCAATATGGATTTTTTTTTAAAACTTAAGAGACCAAAATAAACCCCTAACTTAACATATATGACTCAATATGATATTAATTAAACCTAAAAGGAAATAAACATATGCTTGAAGGCATCTATGTCAAGACCACTTCACTAAAAAATAATGTTTCACACGGTTATATTTTAGGGGATTACTTTTGACACCCTTAGTGGTACTCACACACTCCTATAGTGAAAAACTAAAAATACCCATAAAATATAGAACTTAACCTTAGGATACACCCAAAATACAACAAAATTTCCCAAGTCTCTCACCTAGAAAAATACGAAGGTTAAGTTCTATTTTTTTTTACGGAGATTAACTTTTGTACACGTTTGAGTCTTATAACGCACCAGATCATCCCTCTTCTTTATTCTTCATTTCATTTCAAAGTTTACTCATAGTCTAAAATAGAGCTCATGAGAAAACTTGTCTTCTAATATCTTTCAAATTTTTCTTGCTACTTCTATTGCATTGCAATAAAGCCTAGGACATCAAGTTCCTCTACTTCACCCCCTTTCAATCAAAAATTCTCGACGTCTCACATTTAGTAAGTTTTTCATTTTCTTACTTTTTTGGATTTTGAAGCGTTAGTTTGAAGTTAAATGCATAATAGGTTAATGTTGTTACATTAGGACACATAATAGGTTGTTGAATGAGGCACGCATGTTGATTTTTTGATCTTTGAAGTTAGAGAATTTGGGCATTGGCATGTTTCTTTGTTTTCTGGTTGCATGAGGACACAAAAGTTAAATTCCATTTTTTGATGTTTATAAATGCAAAAGTTAACTTTCGAATTTTGGTATTCTACTTTATTTTTCTGATTTTGCCTATTATGTCTCATAGATTGGCTTATCTATTTTGATATGATTTTTCTAGTGTAATTACAAGTAAAATGTCTAACAACGTAAACTGATTCATGCATGGTAGAATGGTCTAACATGCTTTTGTTTATAGGGAAAGAGCTAAACTCTCTCGTCCAACAGTTGGTATCACTTCATTTGATGTTGAAGCATCGCCTTACGGAGTTCACGTCTCTCAGGAATCGTCCTCTATGAGACATGACTCCCCTTCTGATGCCCCAAAAGTCCAACCTTCTACTATTATTCCTAATGCTTACCTAAGAGCCCCCTCTGACACCTTATTGCTTTGTTTGTATCCAAACCATGTGTTGCGGTGAAAATTGGATATCAAGCTATTAAATTAACTTGAATCTTAATTCTTTTACAACCGAACTTTAATTTATCCAAAGGAAAGGTCTAAAGAAAGAAAAACCCTTTTCGCGATGTAACGACAACGCTAAGAGATTCAGGGATCGGGGTTGGTTATGCCTAGGGAAGGTGTTAGCACCCTAAGCATCTGTAGTACTCTACAGGAACCTTTTGTTTGTTTGTGTGCTAAGTTTGTTAAATGTTTGCCATTGATTTGTTAAGGATTGGAAAAAAAAGTTTAGGTTAAAACCTAAAGATATATACATTAAGTTTGCTCGCAAAGACGTCGTGTCTTTTGTCTACGTATCCTAACTAGGATAGAATCAGAGCAATCGTAGTTCACCTCACAAGGGATGAAGAACACTTGATTATAATCAAGGTTCAAGGGGGGAACAAACATGAAAATGTTTGTGTGGAGTTTGACAAAACTCCCTAATCTAAGTTGAGACACTCAAGAGGGGGAAGTAAGAATTCATGACAATGATTCTTACATAGAGTTGACAAACTCTATCCTAGGGTTCTAGTTGAAGAACACTCCTAGTACAGGTGGGTTTCTTAGATTCAAAGCAAAGTATAATGGCTTCTAAGGTTAAAGATGACTTAACAAAGTCAAGAGAAGGGTTATGAGCTATCCACGATACAAAGGGTCAATGGAAAGACTTTTCCTTTGGAAGGAGAAAGGGGAAGCAATTTGGATGAGAACTAACAAGTTTCATCACTTGGGGAAAAGAAAATACTTAACAATGAAAATATCATGAAGAAAATAAGCATGGTGACAACCATTAAATGATCATGTTAAAGGTAAAAACCAAAGAGGCATTGATGACGATCAAGTAAGCAAGCAAAGCAAGAAATGTGACGACAGATCAAGCTTAAAGTAATTTCTCAGAGGAAACAAATTTGTTCATGGTAATAACCAACAAAACATCCTATCATGTTGACTAAAACAAAGGGAATGAAAGATAAGCAAATGAACAAACATGAATAAGCATGGTGAGAAAGAAATTCATCAAGACGTGCGATAGCGATCTCGAAACGTAAACAACTTGCAAGTGATGAAGGGGTATAAAAAATAAAAATAAAATAGAATTTCAAATTATCACATGAAAGTAGACATTTACATGAGCACAACATAAAAAGAATGAGTGGAAAAGGATAAAAAATGATCAAGTTATAAAAATATGAAAATTGGATGAATTAAGAAAAAGAAATAAAACAAAGGCTAAAAAAGAAATGGGCAAGGTGGGATTTGAACCCATGCCCTTGGCCTCCCAAGTAGAAAGCCTAAACACTGAGCCATCACACGCGCGTGTGGTAAAAGGAGAGAAGGAAAAGACAAAATACTTGAAATAAGTAAAAATCAGGAAAATGGCCAAAAGGGTTGATCTCCACTGTGGATCGAACCCAGGTTATGTGTGTGAAAGGCGCACATTGAGTGAAGGTTTCTACCACTGGGGTGGCTATACATCCAAGTATAAATGTCACCCCATAAATACATAAGGGTACTTTGCAAGAATTTATGGGCAAGCCAAACACATAAACAACTTGATTTGCATTTTGATCATAACTTTATCAATTCTTCATGGATTTCAACAAAATTTTAGTGTAAATTGAGTATTTTTTCATGATGAACAAGATGGCAATATTAGTTTTTTGAAATAAACTCCACAATTCAAAACCCAATAGCACATGCATGTTGATATTTTGAGATGCAAAATGAAACTCATGGTACATTCAGAGCACATTCAATTCAAACAGATACCACACACAAACTATGAATACATCAACCAATGATTCTAGGCAGGTGGATAGGTTCAAAACAGGTTGTTGGTGAAAAAGATGATCAAGATGCAAGTTGTGTTTGTGAAGTGCACGAGGATGTTCAGTTTCAGTTCCAAGCACATTCAGGTCAAATTAAATAAACACACACCATACATACATGTTGTTGAGTGATTTCAAGCAAAGGTTTTGGTTCCAAACAGTTTGTGATGTAAAGTGATACTCAAGTTGCCAAAACTGATATGTTTGATGCATAATGATGTTCAGATCAGTGTTGATGCATGATTTCCTTAAGTACATCACATACACACATTGCAAATATATTGATGAATGATTGTGAGAGCAAAAATAAACTCAAAGCAAGTTCTGGTGAGAAATGACCATCAAGCTGCAATTGGTCATTTTGTGAAATGCATAATGGGATGAAAGTCAGATTCTAAGCAGGCTCAGATTAAAGCAAGCACATACACACATTGAAAGCATACTAGTGAGTGAAATTGGACACAAAGGAGGGTCTCAAAACAGCCTGTGGTGAAAGTAGTGTGACAGCTGCAACTTGGTGTTTGTGAAGTGCATGAGGAAGTTGAATTCATGATCTATGAACAATTTAGTCAAATGAATCACACACACATACTACATACATATAGACAAATGAGTTTAAGCACATGAGCTGGTCTAAAACAGGCTGTGGTAGAAAAAGTGATTTTCAAAGTCCTCTTTGGTAATTTGTAATGCAGTAGTATGTTCAAATCAACTTCAATGCATAATTGTACCAAGTATATCACATATACACTCCACATACATGTTATCAAATGACTTTAAGCAAAATATATGGTTTGAGACAGGCTGGTGTGCAAGATGATGAGCAGGCTGCAACATGATGTTCTTGATGATGCATGAAAAGTTCAACTTAGTTTCTAATGCACATTTGAGTCAAGCAAGCTATGCACACAAACTTTACACATGTGGAAAGATAATTTCATTCCAAGGATTCAAGCTTAATCTTTTTAAAACAAAAACTGAGGTGGTAATGGCTCAATTTGCTTGAAAAATGCATTTTGAAAGTGAAAACTCACAACAGGTAGAAACAACTCATGCCAATCATCCACACACATCACAAACATGATAATAAGTGTGTCCAAACCCAAAAAAACAAATGAACTTCAAACAACACAAAGTTAGACATAATGAATGCTATGCAAAACAGTTATTTTTTGTTGCTTAAGGTGCAGCAGGGCTGTTTTTATTGGCAGACATTTGAGGTTTCATGAAAACAAAACATACACACCCATTTCATATCCTAAAACAAGTAAGATGAGCCTAGCACTTGGGGTACATGGTATCCAAAACAGGTTTTGAGTTTCTCATGGGAAAAGCATAACATTCTTTATGACAGTAGGTGAGATTCAAGTAGGAAATGTTTTAAGCCAAAGTGAGAGCACATACACACCACAAATGCATTAACAGTCATGTAGAAACCAAAATTTGGGGCATATGTACTTTGATTCAAAATATAGCATTATGATGATCACAATTTGCAAAATGACATCAAAAGAGCACCAATTGTCATAAAACCAAGACAGCAAGATATGCACATATTCTCATCCATACAAACTTCAAACATGTATCCAAATGATTATAAGCATTAATATTGATCAAAGATCAGTTGTCATGAACATTGGTATGTTTATGGTTCATATTTTTCATCATACTTCTCAAAAATGCCAAACATGGAAAATGATGCAAAGCACAAGATTCATAGACTACATACCTCTTGTAGACTATATTGAACAGGTTAGAACACCAAGAAACCCAGAGATACTTCAAACACCACTCAACTTTGAAGCTTTCTTCTTTGTGAAGCAAAATGCAAACCTTAGGCCAGATTGAAAATTAAGTTTCACCACTTGATTACAATGCTTTAGACAGTTGAGATAGGATGTATGGGAGGTGTATGAGTGATTAGAACAACAAGAACAAGCCTAGACAACCAGTTGGCAGATTTTATGCATTGTGGTCAAAGTTGCTTGGTATGAAAGTTGACTTTTTGCAAAATGATGTTTTTGAATGTTTTAATGGTTGGAACACCTTCTATACCATATTTTTGGATTGTGTGGAAGGTTTTTGGAAAGTTTGAATGTATGGAAATGAGTTTAGGGGGCAGGGCTGTCAAGACAGATTTTTGGTATTTTTGTAATTTTGGAGACTTTTGTGAATTTGAAGTAAAAGAGGGAAAGAGCAAGAGATTTGTATTTCTATGGTTTTTGAGAGATTTCTGATGTCTTGAATGAGGTGTAGATGTTCTCTATTTATAGGAAAATGAGAGGGAAAGGGCAGATTGGAGGTTTCCTTCTTAAGAGGGAAAGGTTTGCAATTTTGGATCAAATCTTCCAAAAGTGTTTTCTTGGCTTGGAGGTAAGCTGAAAGTCAAGTGAAATGATGAATTTAGAGTGGCTAAAGTGAGGCTAGAGAGAGTAGGAACATGGCTGATGCAGAGCTTCCTTTTCCACCTTTTTCATTTTTCATTATTTTAATGCAAGTTGCATTTACAACTTGCAAGCCAACTTGCCAAACTTCAAATTTCCACTTCCTCTGCATAACTCTCACAATTCATTGCTTCAAAACATCTAAATATCATAGACAATAAGATTCAAAGGCTGAGAAATGGTCCAAGTGACCAAAGAATGAACTTATGAAAAATTACCAATGTGGGACTCAAGTATGAAAACACCATCTTGCCAAATCCATAACTCTTAGCTCACAAATGCTATTTAGATGTTCTAGTACTTTTTAGAAAGCTCTCAAATAGATCTAAAACATTCATGTTTTCATGAGTTTCAAATTCTCAAAGGAACTTGGCCAAAAAACCTCTCAAAGTTGCTAAAAAATGAGCTTAAAAGTGAAATTTCTCTAAGTCCTTTTCCCTTCTTGAAATGAATTTGATCATAACTCCAAATCTATGCATTTTCTGATCATGGACCATTTTGAGTCTTTTGTAGTATTTGTCAATAGCTTTCTAATGAGCTTTGAACCACTTCATTTGGATGTGTGGTTAAGGAGTTATGGTCTTGCCCCTTTTGAAACCCTAATTCCCGACTTTTACGATTACTCCTCAACCCTTGATCCAATTGTCATGAAATTTCATGGGTAGATGAAATATGTCATTAGGAACATTTTTGATTCACATCTTGAGGTTAGATTCCTCATTGTTGAAGAGTTGACGTTTCGGTCAACCGAACGATCGATCGGTGGGTACCGAGTCGACTATCGATGCTCTAGACCTCTTGAGGCTTTGAAACTTCTTGAATGGACTTTACCAAGCCATATGAACATTATAGAATACAATCCCACCATTGTAACACCTTTTAAATCAAAAGTCAACCACAGTTGACTTTTCCTGCTCGCAAAACCCTAGTCGGGTATCATGAATTTCACTGCTTTTGATTCCTGGGTGACAACCTCAAATTGGATTCATGCTTGATCCAATGGAATACTCTTGATGGTATGGAGACCCAATCTCAGAGAAACCAATCCAAGACATTGACCGGTCAGCCCTCGAAACCTCGATTTCGGCTGTAGAAAACCCTGATTCTCCTGTAACTTGACAAAGACCACTTGGAAAGGGTTAAGGTTAAATAAACATGTGAATATGATCCTACAATGGTGGCGGAGATCTAAGGGGTCAAAATTTGGGGTATGACACCATGTTATCAGACACGTGTGGGATAGAGAAGTCAAATAAAAATGTTTTTATTCTTTTAAACATTGTGTTACAAGATTTGAAATTTCTAATGTTGATGTATTTTTGTTTACAGTGTTGTGAGGCGTTGAAATGTATCAACCATAATAGGAAGATTATGAAGCTGCAACAACCTGATGAACCATGGTTTATTAATGTCATGCAGCTATCTGGGCTGCAAGATTTATTAGGGAATGGGTATATGTTTATTAATCATGGTTTGCTATATACTTTCTTTGAGATATGTCACTCAAAGACTTCTTCCTTCCATCTTTTGTTTAGTGAGATATCCATCACTTTTGGTTATGTGTCATCCCTTGTGCATCTTCCAATTAAGGGTGGATTTTTAAAATACTTCAGAGTGATTAGATATGAGAAATTGGATATGATGATGCAATATCAACCGGAGATGGATGACACCATAAAATGTCATGCCAGGTTTGGATTTTTGGAGTACTCTCTATGTTTTGAATAATTGCAATGATGTTAGTTATGAGATTAACAAAAATCATTGGGTTTCATGGTTGATGAAATAGTATGAAGTTGTTGAGTCACAGACTAAATTCTTGATCATTCCTCTTGATAAGTTCAATAAGCGACATCCTTTATTTATTCCCCTAGTTTTTTTGACAAGTAGTCTTGGGATCAAATAGTCTCATTTTCTACCTAATTTATTCTTTTAGATGGAGTTGATATGGTTTTTTTTAGACTGGACTGTTGTTATTATTATTATTATTGTGCTGATACGTGCATCTGTCTGATATACTTTTATTTGGCTTCAGACGCGTTTATGATTTATATATAGGTGGAGTATATTAAAATAGTTTTAACATGTGTTGTTGCATAAAGGAATCGTAGTTCGGTTGCAATGTTTATTGTCATTTTTTGCGTTTGTTTCCTTACTTGTTGGTGCAGTCATATACTGCAGTTGCATTTACATGGATGTACAATCATATGTTGTCTTGGTTATTTTTTACTCTTGTTATTCTCTTACACAACTTGTTTTAGAATGGAATTCATATCTATGATCTTGATACATATGATATGTCCCTGATGCATTAGCTAATCTTATTTTGCTTCTCTTTTATGGATATCCATGTTCCTAATGCATAATATATTATTCTCCATGTGCCTAAAATGAACAACCTTACTCTTACTTTTTAAAGAAGTTTTAAAAATGATGTTGATAAAAACTAAAGGTGTTGACCATATAATTCATTTCAAGGTAATTGGTTTATTTCATTTTATTTTATTTTGTTTTTGATTAAATTACTTTTAAAATTTGAATATCAAGTTTTACTGCTGTATTTGTATACAAAAAATAATGAATCTACTGTCCAAATTAATCCAAAGTTTCACAACTTTTGTTCATCATAACTAATGATCACGTAGTTGCATTTTATCCTAGTTTTCTTTTGTTATTGTGTCTTTTTTACTCGTTCCTTAATATTTTATGATTTGGCATGTTGAAAAACTTGTCGATCGTAAATATTATATTTTATGATCTATCCACTAATTTTTGTTTTATAATCCGCAAGTTTTTGATCTCCAAGAGCGGGATATTAAAATATTTCTTATGATTCGCAAGTTTGATTGTTTGGGTGTGAGGCTGAATTATTTTTGTTTGTTTGTTAGAATAAATTATTTTTTGATTTGCAAGCTTTTCCACAAGCATGGGATACAAAATAATTTGATATTTTGGTTATTTTCATGAAATTAGGCAAACAAATAGGATTAGAATTTTTCTGATTGTACTTCATATTGATACTTAGTTTATTTTTACGTGATATCATCATGTTTAGTTGGTGACATCATCATACTTAATATTATTTTATTATATACAAAGTGATACATAGATTTAGTGTGTTATCCTCAAAATGATTTTTTTGGTAAAATGTTATCCTTCTAAGTGTTCTTTTTTTTTTGGGTTTTTTTAGGCTAATTTGGATAATATTTCAATCCCATCCCATGCATGAAAGTTGGAAATAATAGTTTTTCAAAGACGTTCAACCATATAAGTTTTATAGGTTATTGTTAAATGTCCAGTGCAAGGAGATTTTGCTATCGTCTCCACAAGGATTGTTCCGATATGGAATGTTTGACGTTCAATAGTTTACCGTTTTAAGAAAATGGATTTTCAAAGTTTGTTTCATAAATTGTCACGATTTAATTACAAAGCTTTAAATTCGAGATGTTTGATTAACAAAGTATATCAAAAGTAGTTTTCATCTAACCTAACTTATACATATTCTCTTAATCTTGCATGGGAAGTCGGATCCGATTAATATCAACGTGTATTCTTTCAATGTCGTCTATGTCTAGAGCGGTGTCGTGAGAAATACTGTATTCATCGCTATACAATCTCTCCATATAACAACAAATATAGTAAGTTTTAAGTTCAACACAAAGCAAATATCAACCATAGACTGATCTCTCTAATTTATAAATAGATGAATATTTTAGGTCAAGTTCCATAAAATCTATGTCTAGAGTTTTATAAAACAAGAACGGATCATTAAGAACAAAAATATTCATCATATATTAATCATCACTTGTTCACATACAAGGCAAATCAAAAGAAATACATAAAGTTAAGGTAAACTACCTCTACCATTGATACAAAGGAAATTAGCTACCCTTAGCCATGTTAGCTTCACTACACCAAAAGTACTTTTTGGCAGCACTACAAAGACATCGCTTTTCCATAAAATAGCGGCTAAAAGTTTTTTAAAAAATAATATAAAAAAATAAGGGAAAAAAGCGCTGGTAAAGGGGGTATTTAGAAAGCGCTGCTAAAGGTCATACGTAAGTAACCAATAGAAAGCGCTTTTGGGGAAAGCGCTGCTAAAGCCCAACATTAGAAAGCGCTGCTATATGGGATGTCTAGGTCATACCTTAGACAACGCTTTTCAAAAGTGCTTCTAAAGGGGGTGTCTAGGTCACACCTTAGACAACGCTTTTCAAAAGCGCTGCTAAAGGGCTAGCATATGAAAGTGCTTTTTCAGGGAAAGCGCTGCTATAGGTCATTTTTCGAAAATTAAAACACAACTCATATTTTGCTTTTGCACGCATTCTGTTTCACTCTCTCACTCTCAGACGCATTGTTCCGAACCTTACCAGACCTCCGGCCTCAGTTTCTTCCTCCGTTCAGCCGTGCTTCTGTCGCTGTGAGTCTCTATCCGCCGTAGCATTCTCCGTCTGCATTTATCTCCTTCTCCCTCTGTTCGACTCTGGCGGTCGCGCTCCACCATTTTTGAAGGTATTTCTTCATTTTCTTCATTTTCAAAATTATTTGCATGGTATTTGTTTAATTGTTTATTTTTTCTACATTGTTATGTTGTTGTTATTTGACTTCAATGGAAGTTCGAATGCCACTTTAATAGTAAGGTTCAAGATGATGAATAGTGAGGTTTATGGTGAATTTCTTTTGAGTTTTGATGTTAATAATTTTATAAGTTAATGTTGAATGTTAGTGATAATGAATAGTGATAATTACTTTGTCTTGATTGAATTTTTTTATTGAAAATGATAATGAAATTAATTGTTAATAGTTAAGGTTGAAGATGGGGAATAGTGATGACATTGAATTTATTTTTTATAATTGATGATGTTGTTGATTGAAACTTGAATGACATTCGTGAACAAATTGTTGAATATTATGATGTTGTTGATTGTTTGAACTTAAGTGACGAAGTTGTTATATTTGGTAATTTAAATGTGGATTTGATAATTTTGGTGATTGATTTACGCTCGAATTGATGATTTTTTGTGACTTACTTGAGTTAAAACATTAAGTGTGATTGAATTTGTGTGTTTGCTATAACTATTCGGTAGCTATAGTTGTGTGAATAATTAGTGTTTTTTGTTTAGCTTACTTAGTAAAAACCATGAATAAAAAATGGATGTCTTCCAATCGATTGTCAAAAGAGTATGAGGATGGGGTATCAGAATTCGTTAAGTTTGCTGTTGAACAACCAAAGACCCCAGTCGGATCACATGTCTTTGCTTAGGTTGTTGTTATGGGCGTCAGATTGACGCAGTTCAGTTGGAATCACATTTAAAGAGGCATGGAATTGATCAAAGTTATACATGTTGGACATTATATGCTGAGATACGTAACGAGAATGTTGAACCGGGGGATAATATGACCTATGCTTCAAAGGACAATGTCACAGATACATACGACTGTGATCGAGTCGAAGAGATTACAGAAGCACTTGAAGAAGATCTTCAGGATTGTCCCAAAATGTTTGAGAGGTTGGTAAGCGATGCAGAGAAACCATTGTATAAAGGTTGCACTAAATTCACAAGATTGTCTGCGGTATTAAAGTTGTACAACTTAAAGGCGGGTAATGGATGGTCGAATAAAAGTTTCACAGAGTTATTAGCCCTTATGAAAGTGATGCTTCCAGATGATAATGTTCTTCCCAATTGAATCTATGAGGCCAAAAAAATGTTGTGCTCTATTGGTATGAGCTATGATAAGATAAATGTTTCTCCAGATGATTGCATTTTGTTTCGAAATGAATATGCATCCTTGAATGAGTGCCCTAAATGCGGTGTCTCTCGATATAAGAAAAAATTGTCTCCAGCAAAAGTCTTATGGTATTTTCCTATAATTCCGAGATTTAGACGCGTGTTTTGTAGTGAAACCGATGCAAAACACTTGACTTGACATGCAGATGAAAGAATTATAGATGGAAAGTTTCGACATCCGGCAGATTCACCACAGTGGATGAAAATTGACAATGATTATCTTGATTTTGGAGAAGAAGCAAGAAACCTACGGTTGACATTATTTACTGATGGAATGAACCCACATGTTATGCAAAGTATCTCACATTCCACATGGCCTGTAATTATTATGATTTATAACCTATCTCCATGGCTATGTATGAAGCGTAAGTACATGATGTCATCTATGTTAATTTCTTAGCCTAAACAACCAGGGAATGATATAGACATATACTTGACACCTTTAATTGAAGACTTAAAGATTTTGTGAGAGAACGGTGTGGTGGTTTATGATGGATACAAGAAAGAAAGGTTCAATTTGAGGGCGATGTTGTTTGGCACAATTAATGGTTTTCTAGCATACGGAAACTTATCAGGGTATAGCATTAAATGTTAATGTGTGTGTCCTATTTGCAAAGAAAACACATATTGGACACGATTGGAATTTTGTCAGAAGAATGTCTTTCTCGGTCATCGTAGATTCTTAAATTTCAATCATCACTACCGTGGATGGAGTAAAGCATTCAATGGAAATCTAGAACAAGGTAGAGCTCCACCTACATTGACAGGTGACTAAATTTTTAAAAAGGTGAAATATGTGAGTACTCAGTTTGGCAAGCCTTTTGCACATACTATTGTCACACGTGGGTGGAATAAGAGGTCAATTTTTTTTTCGAATTTCCATATTGGAAATCGTTGTATGTAAGACATTTTCTTGATGTTATGCATATTGGAAAAAAATGTATTTGAAAGTTTTATTGGTACGTTACTCAATATACAAGGAAAGTCTAAGGATGACCTTAAAGCAAGAAAGGACTTGATAGCGATGGAAATAAGAAATGACTTAGGACCCTTGAAGAAAGGAAAATGAACATATCTATCACCAGCTGCTTATACTCTATCTAGAAAGGAGAAAAATATATTGTGTAAGTTTCTAAGTGAAGTTAAAGTTCCAGAAGGATACTCTTTAGATATTAGAAGACTTGTGTTTATGAAATACCTCAAGTTAAAGAGTTTAAAGACACATGATTGTCATGTTATAATGGAACATTTTTTACCAATAGGTATACGTTCAATTTTGCCAGAAAAAGTAAGAAGTGCAATAACTAAATCGTGTTTTTTCTTCAGGTGCATTTGTAGTAAGGTGATTGATCCTACGATCTTACCATCATTGCAAACGGAAATAGTTATTACTTTGTGTCAGCTTGAAATGTATTTTTCTCCCTCATTTTTTGACATAATGGTTCACCTAGTTGTTTATCTTGTGAAAGAGACACAATTATGTGGACCAACTTATATGAGATGGATGTACCCTGTTGAGCGTTATATGAAAATATTAAAAGGGTGTGTGAAAAACTGAAGTCGACCAGAGGGATGTATTATTGCACGATACATTGTTGAAGAAGCGATTGAGTTTTGTACTGAATATTTGTCCAATGTTTAATCCATTAGACTCCCCAAATCTCATGTTGTCGGAAAATAAGAAGGAGAATAGTTAATTGAAAATAAAATTGTGACTATATCAAGGGCTTAACAGGAGCAAGTGCATTTGTATGTTCTGCACAATGACAACGAGGTTGAGTCGTATGTTGAAATGCACAAGGATGAACTCCGAGGTTTGAATCCGAATAGAAATGAAAACTGGATAGTACGAGAGCACAGTCGAAGTTTTATACCATGGTTCAAGGATCATATTTATTCAAAGTTTTATTCAAATCCCGCTTCAATAATAGAAAGGTTGAGATGTTTAGCATATGGTCCAAGTTTGTATGTGTTTTGTTATAGCGCATACACATTTAATGGATACACGTTTTATACCAAAGAACAAGATGATAAAAGTACTATGCAAAATAATGGTGTCACCGTGGTAGCTGAAGCAATGCACATTTCAAGTGTGAAGGACTTAAACCTCAAATATGCAAATCTGCCATATTTTGGGGTTATCGAGCGTATTTGGGTGTTTGATTATGAGAAGTTTCAGATTCCTATATTTGATTGCAGGTGGGTTGAAAATAATAGTGGCATACAAATAGATAAGTCAGGTTTTTTGCAAGTGGATCTTAATAGGGTGGGGTACAAAGATGAGCCTTTTATTCTAGCCACACAAGCTAAACAAGTGTTCTATGTCACTGATCCAACAAGTACGAAATGGTCTATCGTGCTTTTACCTAACAAAGTAATTGATGATAACATTGGAGATCAAGGTGATATTAATGTTGAGAATGAATCGTATATTATAAATGATCAAGATGAGAATACTAGAGCGAATGAATCATATATTAGAAATGATCATAGCGAGAAAATTTGGATCAATCCATCCGTCCATGTTGTTAAGAGTTAAGTAGACCATATTCCAACCAAGAAAAGAAAGAGATGTTAATGAAAAAGGTACTAGCAAAAAATAAATATATTACGTCATTCAATTAATTTTTATATATTTGTCATTCAATAAAATTATATATTTGTCATTTTATATATTCAATGGATTATGGATTATGGATGTTAGATATTTGTCATTTCATATTTATGTTTTTCTTTATTATAGGTTAAATGGCTAGCAACGAGAAAAATGCACATGATACTTCTAAATCATGGAAGCGAATAAGTACATGATGTGGAAGGAGATATTAAACGAGGAATAACGATTATGAAGGGAATAATTCGTGCAAGAGACAAAGGTATAAAATATGACGTACATTGGAATGAAGCGGACCAATTAGTTGAGCCTAACGGTGTAATGTTGACAAGTTACATTGGGGAACTTATCCGTTCGCAAATTCCAATCACTTGTGATAATTGGAGAACTCCACCATTGAGACCCACTAAAGAAAAAATATGGAGTGAGATACAAGTATCATATGTGAAGTTATTTGTTTTTGTCGACGATTATGTCTTTAAATTACTTATACTAACACACTTTATGTATGTGAATTTGTTTGCAGGGTCTTTTAACATTGGTGATGAGCGGAAAAATATTGTCTTCAATTGGCCGGAAAAAGACTCAGAGGGTTTTTATCATTTTTAACGAACAAATTTTTTAAGGATTCTGATGGAAATTTTGTTGAATCAGAACGTCCAAATAAGTATGTAGATTTAATTTCACCTGAAGAATGGGAAACTTTTGTTGCCAAACGAAGAACACAAGAATTCCATGTAATTTTTACTTATCATGAACATTGTATAATATATATTCTTGTTACACATGTGTTCTGATATGACTTAAACTTATTTATCCAGGTTGTGAATGACATAAATCACCAACGAGCATCAAAACCCGCATATCCATACAAAAAAGGGCGTTTGGGATATGCACGCTTACAGTAAAGAATAGTAAGTATATATAAATGCTTTACAATGATATAGTTAGAAGAGGAGAAAAATGCACTTCTCTTCCGGAACAAATGCGTTATAATTGATCTTAATATTTGTCTTAATGTGTAGTTAGAAGAGGAGAAAAGTGAAGAAAAATCTCTTCCGGAACATGTTTTGTGGAAGGCTTCTCGTGTGGGTAAGGATGGAGTTATTTAGGAAGAAGTTCAACAAGTTTTTGAGCAATGTGTAAGTGTAACATTAATAAAATCAAAAGTTCATTAACATATAATATTTATGCTTTTTAATCCACATTAATATTTTTCTACATGCATATGAATTTCAAGAGAATTTATCTTAGTCCTTAACTCCAGATGAAGAACTTGATTGTAGGAGCGTACTAAGTCGCGTATTAAATGTTCTTGAGTATTCTGGTCGTGTGAGGGGTAAGGGATTCAGGGTCACTCCAACAACATTGTATAAGCATCCAAAGAGTAAAAGTCCTAGCAATAAACAAGTGATGGAATTGTTGAAAGAATTAAAAGCTCAAATTTTTGAATTGCAAAAGGATAAAGAAAGATATATGTCAGAAAGACGCGGTTCAGAATTTAAAGATACTAGTGACAAAGATAGTATCAATTGTAATCTTCAACAGAAACTTCCCGAGGTAATTATATATATTACCTTGAATTTAATTTATCACAATTTTTTTAATTTCCAGATTTACGTACTTAATCATATTTATTATTGGTTTAAGGAATTTCACCTTGTCAGCTCTATTTATCGTCACCGACTTATCACATGGTTGGCAAGGGAAAGGTGCATAACACTTTGGGAGACTTACTTCACCATAAACCGCTCCCTGCTGGATTTTTGAAAGTCTCGATTGATATTGCTTTAGAGGGGAATGCACTATTACCTATACCAGACGATGTTTCAGATGCAACACTGGTGAGAGACGCAATAGGATCGTATGTTGCATGGTCATCAAACCTCATTTTCATAGATGATGAGGTATATTGATCACCATTATGAACCTTTTAGTATTCAAATGTTTTACGAGCCATGCATGTAAGTTATTCTTACATTGACATACCTTTTATTTACATGGTAATCTTAGACTCCTACAAAATAGGTACATATATATATATATATATATATATATATATATATATATATATATATATATATATATATATATATATATATATATATATATATATATATATATATATATATATATATATATATATATATATATATATATATATATATATAAATATATATATATATATATATATATATATATATATATATATATATATATATATATATATATATATATATATATATATATATATATATATTTATATATATATATATATATATATATATATATATATATATATATATATATATATATATATATATATATATTTATATATATATATATATATATATATATATATATATATATATATATATATATATATATATATATATATATATATATATATATGCATATAAAATGTCAATTATATTATATCATCTGAATTCAAAAGCTTCATACTCTTATACATTAATCACTTAACTTATATCATTTTTAGATTCATGCTCAAGAGTTGCAACAAGTCAGCAAGAATATCATGCCTGAATTTAGCAATGTGTCCAAAAAAAGGAACTTGCGAAGACCGAGCCTAAAAAGGCATTTGTTCCTCGATTTAGGATGTGTCTTGAAACATATGTAGGAACAACAAATGTGATGGAAGGTGGTATTCGTGAAATACCTATGGAGGAAGGTGTTTTCGGGTTTGCTTATACCAAAACAATTGCTAAAAAGGAATTGGATCAGATTTTTCAACATTCTGAATTAGGCATCGGTGTTATGCATTCAGACATCAAGTATTCCAATCAGTTTTGTTTAAATAATTAAACAATTTATTTACACATTTCAATGAATATTCTAATGTTGATTATCTTTTTATTTAAGGTTCTTGTATGAAAAATTGATGCTCCTGCGTCAATTGACAGACAGATTCTCATTCTTATCTGTCAGCTGTATCAACGCACGGTTAATCAAACAAAGTTCAAATGCAGTCCAAAATCACTTAGCCAATGCATTTATGGCCAACAGAGATACATAAAAGTTGTATTTTTTTCCATATAATACTGGCCATGGGTTATAATTCATTCTAATTTCATTTATTATAATCATTTGTTTTTTGCCGTTGCATAGAAAATTTCCATCTAAAATTTTGTATTATTTTGCAGTGGACACTGGTTGTTGGTTGCGATTAATTCGATAAGAGCGATAGTATATTATATGAATTCGTTAGATGGTGATCAAACAAAATACCCAAATAGGAAGAAGATGGTTGATACGTAAGTGATGAGATTATTTTGAATATTATTGTGTATATTTATTTATTATGTGAGATTGTTCTAAATAGTCGTTTATATTATGTTAGACCGATACAAATATTCTGATCACAGAGACAAGCTCGAGTACCAAAGAGTAAAGCAAACAACAATACATGGATCAGAGTGCAGGTATATTTTCACAATTTTGATTATAATAGTAATGCTACTTCATAAAACAAGTTAAACACTATATATCCTGATATATATTTGTTTTCTTTTTCTTTTTCTTCTATGTGTAATGTCCTCGTCAGTGTAATGGTATAGATTGCGGTTATTTTGTATTAAGGTTTATGAAGGAAACTCTTCATTTGGGTCACATAGAGATTCCAAACACGGTATGGATTTATTTTAATATTTAGCGGATATATGTTTCATCTAATATTAATTAGTTTTAACTAAATCATGCATATTATGTTATATTATATAGTATTTTGATGAATTCAAGTGTGTTACTTACTCGAAAGATAAACTGGAAGAAATTAAAGAGGATTGATGTCAATACACTCTTGAGACAAGAATTATATAAGGTATATATTTTATTTCTTTATTTTGTGTGAAGTTTATGGTCTTTAGAGATTTTAGTTGTTGTGATGTTTTGTACTACTAAATAAGAATAATTCTAGAAGTTGTTGTATAGTTTTGCAAGTTGTTGTATATATACTTCTAGAAGTTGTTATGAGTTGATGAAACTTGTAATTATGTATAATGAATATTTAGAAGTTAAAGGTTTCGGAAATGGATATGTTTTATTAGAATTATGGAGGTTTGTGTTAAATTATAATAGTTATAAGGTTTCTGTTGAATTAAACATGTTTATGTGTTGAATTATAATGGTTATGAGTTTTGTGTTGAATTAAGCAGGTTTATGTGTTGACTTATAATGGTATATATATATAAGGACTATGTGTTGAAATAAAGTTGTGTTGAATTATTGGTTATATGGGGGGGGGGGGGGGGGGGGGGGGGGAAGAGAGCGCTGCTAAAACCAATACATAAGAAACGCTTTCAAAAGCGCTACTATAGGGGGGAGAAATAGAGTGTTTTTTGTTAAAAAAGTGCTGCTAAAAGTCTGAAGAAACAATACATTAGACAACGCTTTTCAAAAGCGCTACTAAAGAGGGGGAAGAGAGCGCTTTATATGAAAAACCTAAAGGTGACATTAGAGAGCGCTTTTATAAATAAGCTTTGCCTAAAGGGGACCTTTAGTAGCGCTTTTTCCTTTAAAAAAGCATTGTCTTTACCTACAGCAACGCCACTTTACGCAGCGCTTTTAAGCGCTACTAAAGGCAAAAAAAAAAGCGCTGCTAAAGGTCTTTTTTGGCATAGTTCTTTTCTTACAAGTAACGAGAGAAGATGAATGAGTATCCACATCGAAGAATCGATCTTATATGTGAATCTAACTTCTATTTTTGAAATATCACTCTTTGGTGAAGAAATGCAGAAAATATGGTTTTTATGTGAAGAAATGCATATCACTCTATGATTCCAAAAAAATGTGAAAAGTACATATATAATACTTCCAGAATCTGTCAAGTTCACCTATCGAACACCTTCTTCGCAGAGCGAAGACCACTTTATGGCACCTGAAGAAAATGTATAACACACAAGTCAATATGAATTGCTTCTGCTAATAAAGATAAACAATAAACCGGAGATCTATAAGTGACTGAAATTCTGACGAAGTAATAAATAGGAAATGATTGATAGAAAAAATAATTACCATAAATATTACCTCCAACCTCATGCAGAAGTGGAAACTCAGAACTGTACATGTAGAAAGAAATCCATTTAACAGCATGATCACCCTTAGGAGATGGTTAAGCTTCATGAAGCTCAAATGCACTTACCTTTACCGCAATTGCAGTCATAATATTGTGAAATTTGAAGTCCCTACAATGTTAACCACATCAGCCACATTTTTTAGAATATAAAAGATTGCATCGTAATAGCAACAACAATTTAAAACCATAACTCTTGGATATATTCAGCCGGTTACAAGTAACCATTCCTTTTTCGGAGGCTCTCGAGCAATTGCCTATGTATGCCAAATTCATGACGGACATACTTATGAATAAAAAGAGGTGCAAGGAAAAAGCACCATTGAACTCAATGCTAATTGTAGTGCTATTTTTTAAAGCATTCTCCCGAAGAAAGAAGGAGATCTGGGAAGAGTAGCTCTACCTATAACTATAGGTAGTGAGTTCAAATACAAAGTTTTGGTTTATATGGAAGCTAGTATAAATTTGATTCCTTTATCCATTGTCAGAAGACTTGAAAAACATTGAAATAAAGTCAACTAACATGACTTTCCAACTTGCAGACAAGTCGAAAACTTGTCCTCAAGGAGTTGAAGACATGTTATTGAAAATTGACAAACTTTTGTTTCTAATTGATTTCGTAGTTATAGACATGGAAGAGGATGAGGACACACCTATAATCCTAGCAAGACCCTTCATGAAGATCACTAGGATGTTAATCGATGTTGATGAAGGTATCATGAAGGTGAGGACAAATGATGAGGAAGTGTGTTTCACACTTTTCAAAGGGTTGGTGTATTTGAACCAATTGTAGGAAAATTTTCAAGGTAAAAATGATGACGCAAAGGGTACACCAAAGAAAAAAGAGGAAGAAAGAGCTGACAATGAAGAAGTATTTAAAAAGAAGGATGAAGAGGTTAATGAGGCTTTAATGAAGTCATGTTGGAACTTTTCTTTCTTAAGGAAAAGTGGACAAAGAACAGGTCATGATAACGGTTGAAGTCTTTGTTGTTGGATTTTTTTTCTCGGAAGCTAATCCATGAGCTTTTAGTTTCGAGGTTTCAAACCTCCGAACCGTTGAGCTCAAACGACATTAAACAAAGCGCTAGTTGGGAGGCACCCCAATATTATAAGTACTCTTTCAATTTTACTGTTTTGATAGTGTAATTTAGTTTAGAAAGTGTTGTGGTAAGATGAATTGAAAAGAAAAAAAAATCAAAAGTCTATCACATTCGCCTTGTGTTCGCTAGGCGAACCTGGGGAAAATGTTCGCTGGGAAGTACGCAAAGCGAACTGAGCGAGACAGAGAATATTACAATTTTTCTGCCACATCACTTAAGTGAAATTTTGGCTGGGCCAGAGATGTGGAGGCCTAATACCCACCTTTCAGATTTTGTGGGGTAAACTTTTCCCATTACCCTTTTTGTCGTCATTTTTCCCTCTTGTCTCTCTACTTTTCATAAAACACACCACACACAAGTTTCTCCATAGTACCCGTGCAAATGAAGCAATTCCAAACTTAATTGCAATTTTCATTCTCTCCTCTCAACACAATTCAGGTTTGAGTTTCTCTATTCATTCCATTGTTCTTGTTAGCAAAAATGTTGTTAGAGTTAGTTTGAGAAAATGATAGAACTTGGTTCTAGGCTATGTGACTATGTGCATGTTCTATGTGACTCACGCCCTATATGTTTTTAAAATGTAACAATCAGGTCCTTCCAGTTTTGACTGTTGTACAAATTATAACATAACTGTAACAGTAGTGGTATAGAATTGTTGAACACAACATATGCACAATTGAAGAATTACAACACATAATTGTTTCATTAACCATTGTCAATAATTGCAACACATAATTGTTTAACAAAACATTGTCAAGAAATGTTACATGAAAGTACCACAACTCATGACTTACAATGAAAATTAACAATGATATCCACTTTTAAACCAAAATACACATAACACTACAAAAATCAAAACTAACAACATAATGACATGGCATAGCATATTCAACATGTTTTCCATGATCTCCTTGGTGTATTTCTAATCCTTATCAATCAAACTTTTAAGCAAGTTGATTTCAACATCTTTTTCACCACATTTGGAACATTTAGAAAGTAATGAGGGTTGTATCTCTTGTTTGACTTCATCACTATAATAGTTTTCATACCACTCAAAAAACTTGCAACCCACATTATCAACTTCACTCTGTTAACATTAACACAACCCCAAAGATTAAATATGGCAAAACCACAACCACAACCATAAACAAAAACTAATTATATTTGCATAAACCAAAATCAAAACCAAAAAGGTTGAATAATTGACGTACCACAAAGTATTTGCATCCCCATAATAGCTTCCTCAAGTTTCTTCTTTTCTTCTTAACTGTTCTTAACACTGTCTTGGCTCCACACAGACATGTTTGTTCGATTTCAGTTTGGGATGCACTCGAAATAAATGTATTAGAGTTCTGACATCTTCGATTTGGTCTCATGCTATCATATGAGGCCATCGATGGAGTATTGAGATTTAGGGTTCAAAGTATGTGATTTGGGGATTTAGAGTTTTGATATCTAGAAATATAAGAAAGAATGAGACAAATGCCAAATCAGCAAACTTCAATGACACATCATCGTTGTTAAATGGCATATCATATCCGCTTATGACACCGATGTTTTTAGAACGAAGATTCTGAAAATGGTAAACGATGCAAATGTTACTTAACATTAAGGATCATATCGTTACAAAAAACACTTAAAGAATTAACTTGTTATTTTAAAATAACTTAAAAGATCTAGACAATATTTTTCATCCATATATATATATATATATATATATATATATATATATATATATATATATATATATATATATATATATATATATATATATATATATATATATATATATATATATATATATATATATATATATATATATATATATATATATATATATATATATATATATATATATATATATATATAATTATCTTTAAAAATATCTTTTTACTCAATGTATTTTATTTTAAAATTCGTTTCTCAGATTTTTTTGGTTGATTTTTATCGGTCAATTTCTCTACCCATATCCTTTATCAAGTTATGTAATATCACTTTTTCCATGTAAAACTCCATTGGCACAGACTAATTTTTATGATAGATTTATCAACTAACATGCCGATGTGGCTTTTTATGCAATGACCATAATGAACATGAAGTATCGGGGTGCGTAGTGATGTCGTAATTCAGTTTAGAGGCTTCTCTACTTCGTCTTGGACCAGTTATTCGATTTTAATGTCAGAAGTTTTTTATTATTGTTTTGGGGAGGTTGGTTTATTTTTCTGATCTTGTTTGTTTAGCAATTTCTTTGTTTTCTCTTTTAGCCATCAGGTGCAGGAGTGTTTTGTTTGGTGGTCTTGGTGTACTGCTTCAGCAGTGTTTGTTTTTAATTGTTTTTGGTAAAATTCTGGTGCAGGGTTGTTTTGGTGCTTTGGTGTAGGAATGTTTTGTTTTTTGATGTTATTTTAATCAATCATTTTACTTTTACCAACCTTCCATCTAAACAATTTAAGAGCTTCTTCTCTATTTAACTCACATGATATGTATTATTTCCGAGACCGCTCCATATTTTCTGTTATTTTGGAACCTCTCTTCATGCTTTGTTAGTGCTTCATCATAACTGTTATTCAGATGTCGCACATGAGAATTTTCTGTGCCAAAGAAAACTGGTAGAACCACATTAGTACCCTTTTCCTTGGCGGTGTAAATTATGTGTACAAGTTCGTCCAAACAAAATGAAAAGAGGCATAGTTCTTAGAGAAGACAATAATGGCAATCCTCGAGTCTCCAATATTCTTGAAGAGTGAAGGTGTGATTTCATCACCTCTCCGAAGCTCCTGGTCATCAATGAGGATTTGTATTCCATTGTCAGAAAAAGCTTTATAGAAATTACTGGTAAAACCGAAGCGAGTGTCGGGGCCTCTGAAACTGATGAACACGTCATAGTTGAAGTCATAAGAGAAGGAGGAAGGGTAATTTGATTGCATAGCCATAAGAAATGATAGGGAGAGTACTTTGGAGTGTATTTCTTTATCTGTCAATTGTCTTTTTGTACTTACTGTCATATTTTTCATTGTTTATTTTATAGAAAGGTTGACTTGAAGGCAGCATCAGAATGAAGATGCGATTTCATGTGGCTTTCCTTTCAATTTTCTATATCTGTGTGGACCACTCACTCAAGAATAACACTGAAACACCTCATCCTTCTTCCGTGTGACTTCTTGGAAATATCTTGACACAAATTTCTATTCATTACTTGACAAACACAAGTGTAAAACCAAAATTTCTTTTATAGTTTTTCTTTCTTTTGACCTATTCAATTGTAACCCCGTTGTTGTGAAACATCTTATGTATGATACAATATATCGGGGATCTATAAGTGACTGAAATTCTGGCAAAGTAACAAATAGGAAATGATTGATAGCAAAAATAATCACCATAATATTACCTCCAGCCTCATGTAGAAGAGGAAACTCGGAGAACTGTACATGCAGAAAGAAATCCATTTGACAGCATGATCACCCTTAGGAGATGGTTAAACTTCATGAAGCTCAAATGCACTTACCTTTAGTGGATCAGCAAAAGCTACGACCAAGCAAAATATGGCCAAGAACTTGTTCCATTGGTGTATAACTTTAATGTGAGGGTTCATAACTCCAGGAATACATTAAGAGTAGAAAGAAAGAAGTTTTCGTCCAAAACCTCTGGCATGACCATAAAGAGAATTGTGGAACTGTAATCATTCAAAACATGAACAAAAGTATGATTGGGTATGTGAAATTAACAGCCAATCATTTGTATAGAAGGATATTAATAATGTTACGAGAAGTTCAAGTATAATGATACAATAAGTTTGTACAAGAAGTTACAAAGATTAATAATCTATTAATACTTTAGGAAAAAATATACCTTGGATCAAACATTGCAGATGCGCTTTGTTTTCTTTGTATTAGGAAGATTCTAAAGTTTCACATTGGTTGGAGATAGAGCATTGAAATAATTTATATAGAATGACGCCCCTCACCTTACCAACTGATTTTGTAAGGTTTTGTTAGGCCAAGCTCTAATACTCTGCTTAGAGACTATGATGTAAGTTGGGCAAGTAATGCAATAAGAATTTCCCGAGTTGCCCAGACCTCAACAAGTGTTCATTTTTCTGTCGTAGTCATTATTCCAATGGTTTTCATCTGTCCTGTTCTCACCTACTGTGTTTCGTGCCACTACTAAACTATTCTGGAAAGGATTTCCAGTTGCAGAAGTAGCATCTAGTGGACCACTCATTTGGGCATACGGAGTTTTCTCACTGTACGAAGCGGACCAGTATGTCCGACAAGATTCAGTCGTCTCTCATATGGATGATCCAAAGAAGTCATAGGAATAGACATCGAGGCACTTAGTGTCCTCACTACGTTTCTTCGAAACGAAGAAACCTCAGGTTCATCAGACCGTTGTGCATGTGCCATTGATAGAATCAGAACTTCGTTATCGAAATGATTCGTGTTTCCTTAATGATTCTGAAAAAAGCTACACTAAAATAGCTCCATTATTTTGAACGCCCTATATAAGATTGATAAAATAGATGTTTTGAATTCTTATAATTCAAAAAAAAAAAACATTCCTTAAATCAAAATGTCCATGGCTATATTTATCATGATCAGTTTAAGGGTTTACTTACATATATACAATAAGTTCAAATATGGCACCAATTTCGTAACTCACTATCAGCATACAACTATTTGATTCCAATGACTAGAGATTACATACATAGTGTCCAAGATAGCCTATGAGTTCAATGTTTGATAATCATTTTGTCTGGTATGAGAGCTACTTAGACGCTTCTTTCTGTATCTCCATGCCAGCTGAATTGTGTTTGCTGCAAGTGATCTCCAATAACGTGATTCGTACCTAACATAACACAATCATCAAATCGATATGTGAGAGAGAGTCATGGTTTTGATAATGGATATTCGTCATGACTCATGAAAGATCGTGCAGTTGAATCATTAAAAGCATGAAGATATGATGAAGTGAAATGAATGAATAAATGACCTTATGACTCCTTGAACACGGGGGCTCCGCAAGAATCTTGCAAAAAGAGTTGTGACTTCTTCAATGTCTTTAGCGTGAAGAGAAAAGGCCTCCACATTGGTTAAGCATTTTACTGTTCTGTCACTAGTCAAGCCCCTTCCTTGAAGCTTTACTTTTTTTCCTTCTACAGAGAAACCATGTTATAGACCGTGAGATCAAAGAGATGAAGATTCATCTCATAGGTAAAAGAAGCTCGAGAGCTTGATAGAGAGCAATAATTCTTAGAATGATAGATAAAATGAAAACTATTACACTTTGCTCTTTATCTAATTTATATATTTTCTAATAAACCACATTGATGAAACATGTTTTGCATTTTCCACCAGGTATAGTAATACCTTTGCTTTCGGAAGATTGTTCAAGATAACATCTTAGAAGTTCTTCACCACAAGCATCCCCTTCAGATAACGAAACCGGAATTCCATCTTCTCCAACGCTCTCCAATTTTCCACGCACAATAAACACCATCTTCTGTACAAGACCACCACGTCTCAAAATTTTGCTTTCTTTGATGTATGGCGTCTGTATTAGTCTCTCACGAATGGCATCTAAGATAGGCTCTTCCTCATCTAGATGTGAAAATATTCGAACCTGTAGAAAGAGCACTTCAACTTGTTTAATATGATGGGCTTTTGATGCGTCATTGTTTTAATTTGAAGATGAATATGCATAATGTTGTGTTGAAATTTGTTTTCTCATTCATTTTCTATTGAGTTTCAACAAGTTACAAGTAGATGCATATGCAACTGAAAATTTTATCTAAAGCAACAAATTAGGTGAGATTTTGGAGTATAAAAGCACCAAAACCAGAAAAATTAAATCCAACTAAGAGAGTAATCATGAATTTTTAAAAAATAATATTCAAATGCATACTTTTTTAACAAATTTGAAGAGATGACGCCGTATTTCTATCACGAGATCCTCTGGCAAATTCTCCAAAACCATTTTCTCAGAAACACCTCTTGTTGCAGCCCAATTATACCGTTCAGCCTCCCGTACTCTCCTGCATGACCGACATATCGATGAGATTTATTTTGGCAGTATTGATGTGATTCATTAAAAGAGTTGAAACATTTCATACTTTTTGAGTTCTTCTGATAAACGACGATGGCTCATCCATTGCTCAACATCACGGCCTCTAAGTTGTTTTTCTAGTCTCCTGTAGGCCAGATAGAACAAAATATATCATTTTTGTTACAACCCTAAGGATGAAACCAGTAAGAACTTGCATCTCAAACTTGCAATTTTATTCCATTATTATTCAAAACTTGCATATTTAGACAAATTTAAAAAGGCCAACAAGGACAAAAAATGTCCTCCAAAGAAATAACATGATACAATGTTTAGAGATAGAAATAACATGATACAATATTTAGAGATGACTTTTTCCTAGTCTTACATAAGTATCTTCATCCAAAATAATGATAATATGAATCACATAGCAGGTAAGATTAAAACTAAGAGGATTTTCAAATGAAAGGAACTTTACACAAAAGTTAGTTTAGAAGGAAACAAATGACGTGCATGTTTGGTTTCATAGTAGGGAGAGTCAAAAGTGATTCAATTCAAAATCAAGTTTTGTCATCACAGAATCAAACACACACAACAAAAGAGAACCATTGGCGCCAACCATTAACGTACACAAAGTAAGAGAAACAAAAGTTCTACCTCCGTCCGAGAGCCTGGAGAAAGTTCTGTATGTTTCCAATGAGAAGCGCAAAAAGCAAGAGTCCCAATCCAATGATGGACATTGTAAAGAGGACTTCCCACACAAAATAGCTTGGGACTTGGTTACTAGCCAAAGTACTAATTTGCTGCATTAAAGATCAAAGGGGTATAATTGGTAAGCAATATTAAACCACTATACATAATTAAGCACAATTTTGGTGTTAAATTATGTTCAAACATACATGATTTTTCAGGTTCTCAAATATAAAAAAATACCTATCAACCACAATTTGTGCTTAAATATACACAAAAGAATAGTGATTAATGACATTCAAAAACAAGGTTAACTTGTTGTGTAGATGATTAATAAATAAGTTGTGACTTATTATTATATTCATTAATCACCTGCTAAATATAATTAACAGGAACAGTGTATTTGTCCTGTATTAACCATCCAAATTATTTTTTAATTTTGTTGTTCCATTTTGTGTCAAATGACACAGCTCTTATTTTTAAAACCTAATTTGTTCTATCATCAACCATAATTGATTTTGAGACATCTATATTTGTTGAGTTTTAATTCATAATTGTCATGTGTACCACTTAATTAGTATTTTGTTACAAATTGGTTGTTAGTTACTTTGTATATGGATGACTTGCTTAGCAAGATATTGTGTAACCCATATAAATAACACTTTGTAATATAAAAATACAATCAATGAGAATCATCTCTATTCTCTTTCTTCTTCTCCTATGTCTTCCAAGATGTCAAAACATTAAAGTGTGTGTGTGTGCGCTATTACTTTCATCTTGTAATTACAATCTTGTTGCACATTAACTGTGTGTTCATCAAAGTACTTTTGTTCTAACAATTGGCATCTAGAATCTGACTCAATCCAAGGGAAACACGAGTGAAAAGTGAGGGGTTCAATCCAAGGGAAACACTGAGTGATAAGTTCTTGATAGGCAAGATGAATAGCAATGGTTTTGGATCGAATATTCTGGTTCTTGATGGCAAGAACTGGGATCGTTGGAGTGTTTTGATAAAGTCTTTGTTTGGAGCACAAGAAGTGAGTGAAATTGTGCAAAATGGCTATAAGGATCTGGTGGCGAATCCAACTGATGCACGGAGAACTGCATTCAAGGAAGGCAAGAAGAAAGACTGCAAAGCTTTTGTAGAAATATGAAAATGTTTTATATATTTTGTAAAGAATACATACAAGGTATTTATAGACTATACATCTATCTAAATAAGGGTATAATTATTCTCCCTATAAATGTTAATTATTCATAATAAGTTGTATAGGATAGCAGCTCATAATGAGTTGTATGATATTCAACATATTCTAATAATAATAATACTAATATTACAACAATAATACTAATATTACAACACTTCCCCTCAAGCTGAGGAATGGATATCTATCATCCCCAGCTTGCAAGTAAGATCTCGAAACCGCTCCAAGGGGAGTCCTTTGGTGATCACATCAGCTAACTGGAGTCCTGATGGGACGTACTGTGTAGAAATAAGACCACTATCCAATTTTTCTTTGATGAAGTGTCGGTCTATCTCTATATGATTTGTTCTGTCGTGTTGGGCCGGATTGTGAGCAATACTATCACAGAAAAGTCTCATAAGAGCTTCATATTTTATTTTCAAGTCATCTAGAATGATCTTCATCCACAACAATTCACAAACTCCTTGATCCATGGCTCTAAACTCTGCCTCTGCACTTGATTTGGCAACGACATTCTGTTTCTTGCTCCTCCATGTCACTAAGTTTCCACCTAAGAACGTACAATATCCAGTGGTGGATCTCCTGTTAACAATCGACCCTGCATAATCTGCATTAGTATAGACCTCCATAGACAACTGCTCACTTTTCTTGAACAATAGACCTCTTCCTGGACTCATCTTTAGATACTGCAGGATTTTATCCACAGCTTGTAAGTGCCTCTCCTGTGGATCATGCATGAATTGACTGACAACACTAACCGGATAAGCTATGTCAGGCCTGGTGTGATATAGATAAATGAGCTTTCCCATAAGTCTCTAGTATTGAGCTTTATTTGGACTTTCCTCATCACTCCCAATCATGTGGTTTTGCTCTATAGGCATTTTGCTGGATTTACAACCCAACTTGCCAGTCTCTTTGAGAAGGTCAAGGACATATTTTCTCTGAGAAATGAAAATGCCTTGTTTTGAGTATGTTACTTCCATACCTAGGAAATATTTCAACTTTCCAAGATCCTTCATTTCAAACTGAACTGTCAACTCCTTCCTCAAGTTCATCTTCTCAAATTCATCATTACCTGCTATGATCATATCATCTACGTAGACTAATAAAAGAGTGAGTTTACCATTTTGAGAATGCTTTATAAAGAGAGTATGATCACTTTGGCTTTGTTTATAACCCAAAGACACCATAACATGAGTGAGCCTTCCAAACCAAGCTCGAGGTGATTGCTTTAGCCCATATATGGCCTTCTTTAATCTGCAAATCTTACTACTTCCTGAAGTAGGGTCATATCCTGGTGGGATCTCCATATACACCTCTTCCTCCAAATCTCCTTGTAAGAAAGCATTTTTCACATCAAACTGTTGCAACTCCCAATCAAAGTGAGCTGCCATGGAAAGAATGATTCTTACAGTTTTCATTTTTGCTACTGAAGCAAATGTCTCTTCATAATCAATTCCATAGGTCTGGGTGTATCCCTTTGCAACTAGCCTCGCCTTATATCTATCCAGTGTGCCGTCGGATCGGTATTTTACCGTATATATCCATCTGCAACCTACTGGCCTCTTGTCATTTGTCTTCTCAATAATCTCCCAAGTCCCATTTTTCTCTAGTGCATGCATCTCTTCATTCATGGCTTGAATCCAGTTCTTATCCTTTAATGCTTCTTGTACTGATGTAGGGATTCTAATAGAGTCAATAGCTGAAATAAAACTCTGATGCTGCACAGAAAGTTTTTCAGTAGACACAAACTGGGATATAGGGTATTTAGTACAAGACCTTTTTTCTTTTCTCAAAGCAATAGGTAGGTCATCAAGGTTCAGCTCACAAGAATTACTAGGCTCATGGTTAGGAACACTTACCTCAGGTTCAGACGATTGGACTTGTTGGGGAAGAACGGGTTTACCTTTCCACCTTTTTCGCTGGAACTGTAACTTGTATCTGTCAACATTATTATGCATCGGTATTGGTACATCACCACCATCCTCATCATTATTATACACCGGTATTGATACATCACCACCATCCTCATCATTATTATGCACCGGTATTGGTACATCACCGCCATCCTTATTAGGCATCAAAGGCTCTTGTATTACAGGAATAACAAGAAGAACAAACAATTCAGGAGACGACTCTGGGTCCTGTATTAGAGGAATAACAGGAAGAATAGACAACTCTGAAGACTCAGCTTCTTGATTATTCTCCCCCTGAAGCTGAGGACTGGGATAAAAAGACTCTGATTCCTAAAAAGTAACATCCATGGGTATATAGACACGACGACTAGGAGGATGATAACACTTTTACCCCTTCTTATCTGAAGCATATCCTATGAAAATACATTTAATAGCCCGAGGATCTAACTTACCCCGATGAGGGCCATGGATATGGACAAAGGCAGAACAACCTGTTGATATTTGTTTGTATGTGTATATATATATATATATATATATATATATATATATATATATATATATATATATATATATATATATATATATATATATATATATATATATATATATATATATATATATATATATATATATATATATATATATATATATATATATATATAGTGTTAAGAAATGTGGTTGGGCCTAACTCAACCCTACAAAATCGGCTGGTAGAGTGAGGATTACCCCCACTTATAAACACATGTTCATGCCATATATTGTCTGATGTGGGACTCTTAACACACCCCCTCACGCTCAAGACTAGACAACTAAAGCGTGGAAATAAACAGTGGGTGGCCCGATAGCGGAAACCATAGAAGGTGGTTCATCGGATCTTAAACCACAAGTATACTGCAAAGGGGGAAGACGATGATAACATAAATCAATATAATGTGGAGAAGGATTTCGTGTGTTATGTATACCTTTTCGAAGGGCAACTGGAAGATCAGACTCAGGTTGCAGGATCGAATCCGGTGATGGCGAGAGCGTCGGAGGAGAGTCCGTAGTGACCTCAGGGATAGGTACAACTTCAGGGACAGGTATGACTTCAGGGACAGGTACAACTTCAGGGACATGTACGACTTCAGGGACATGTACGACTTCAGGGACAGGTACGACAGACTTTGGGTTGGATTATGGTGATACCTTTTCGCCTGTAGCCAAGATGGCATCTGTTAGACTTCTTCTAGCCATTGCAGCCATTCGACACTGGTCTCTTCATCAACTTGACATCAAAAATGAATTCTTACATGGCGATCTTGAAGAGGAAGTATATATGGAGCAACCACCTGGGTTTGTTGCTCAGGGGGAGTCATCGAATATGGTTTGTAGGCTACACAGATCTCTTTATGGTCTTAAGCAATCTCTGAGAGCTTGGTTTGGCAGATTCAGCATTGTAGTACAACAGTTTGGTATGATCCGTAGTGAAGCTGACCATTCTGTTTTTTATCGTCACTCACCCCAAGGGTGTATTTATCTTATTGTGTATGTAGATGACATTGTCATAACTGGTAGTGATCAGCAGGGAATACTCTAGTTGAAACAACATCTCTCGAAACAATTTCAAACATTTATGTCATCCAATGGTATCAAGAGCCTCGTTTAAGATCCGGTGGGCCACCTTCTATGGTTTCCGCTATCGGGCCACCCACCATTTATTTCCACGCTTCTGTGTCTAGTCCTGAGCGTGAGGGGGTGTGTTAAGAGTCCCACATTAGACAATATATGGCATGAACATGTGTTTATAAGTGGGGGTAATCCTCACTCTACCAGCCGGTTTTGTAGGGTTGAGTTAGACCCAACCACATTTCTTAACACAACCAAAGACACGAT
Organism: Lathyrus sativus; assembly: GCA_963859935.3. Classification (NCBI taxonomy): domain Eukaryota; kingdom Viridiplantae; phylum Streptophyta; class Magnoliopsida; order Fabales; family Fabaceae; genus Lathyrus; species Lathyrus sativus. The sequence goes on along the minus strand of OZ012735.1, from coordinate 234,931,610 downwards.
TCTGAAGACTTGACAAGATGGGCACAGACGGAAAGAATCGAGTCAGGACCTGTACAGGACTAACACCAGATAACACTCTAGAAGGTAACCTATTGATTAAATAGGAAGAGGTCAAGACAGCTTCCCCCTAATAAAATTTAGGAACATTCATTTGAAAGCGTAATGCTCGGGTGATTTCAAGAAGATGACGATTTTTTCTTTCAGCAACCCCATTTTGTTGTGGAGTGTTAACACAAGTCAACTCATGAACAACACCATTAGTTTTGAGAAAATTGCAAAAATTTTGGTTTACATACTCCTTACCATTGTCTGACCGTAACCGTTTAATAGGTTTCCCAAACTGTGCTTTGACCATTTGAAAAAAGTTAACAAACAATTGACACACGTCAGACTTATCTTTCATAAGAAAAACCCATGTAACCCGAGTACAGTCATCAATAAAGGTAACATACCATTTTGCCCCAGAAATATTGGAAATGGATGAAGGCCCCCATACATCAGAATGAACAAGATCAAAAGGTTCGACACTCCTAGTATTACTAGGGGAATAGGTTGCTCGATGAGATTTGGCAAACTGACACACATCACAATGAAAGGAATCAACAGACACTTTGGTAAATAAGTGAGGGAATAGAGACCCGAGCATCTGGAAAGGAGGATGTCCAAGACGCCTGTGTTGGAGCCATATTTGAGTATTTGCCCATGACTCTGAACCAGCTTGATGACACTTACTTTCCTTATGAGGCAGAAAATATAACTCGTTCTGTTCCTCAGTAATTCCAATCGTCTTACCTGTGGCAAGGTCCTGAAAAACACAATGAGAATGAAAAAAGGTTACTACACAATTCAAGTCTTTAGTGAGTTTATGGATGGACAAAAGATAGTTAGAAAGCTTAGGGACATGAAGCACATCATTTAGGTGGAGAGATGGGCTTAGGTGGATGTTACCAGATCCGACAATCGGGGTTTGAGACCCATTTGCAACGGTAATATGGGGTTTATTAGGTAAAGGTGAATAAGAAGAGAGATATGACATATATGGAGTCATGTGATCAGTTGCACCAGAGTCAATAATCCATATATCTTTAGAACAAGAGGCATTAAAAGCTAAGGAGCTAGAGTTCTTACCTATCATGGTCAGAGAACTAGTGTTAGAGAACTTACTCAAGGAGTCCATAGAGAGAAACAACCGTGTCGAACCAGGAGAGGATCGAGATCTACTGTTAGGAGAGGATCGAAGGGCTGCCAATTAGAAACACCAATAACGATGACAAGCGAACAATTAAGGGCTGCAAACAGCAAGTAAATAGAGGTACGACAATGAAGGCTATCCTGAAAAAAAGATGAAGGTGAAAACATCCGGATCTGCAACAGCGGTTGAACGGTGCACGATGGCTGCAAAGTCACCAAGATCACTAGGGTTCCAAGAGAAAGGGAACCTTGAAAAAAAAGAAGGACCGTAATAAGAACGACTAGTGTTTTGAGCGCAGAAGCAGAGCCCCTAGAATCGGGAGCTCTGATACCATGTAGAAATATGAAAATGTTTTATATATTTTGTAAAAAATACATAAGAGGTATTTATAGACTATACATCTATCTAAATAAGGGTGTAATTATTCTCCCTATAAATGCTAATTATTCATAATAAGTTGTACAGGATAAAAGCTCATAATGAGTTGTATGATATTCAACATATTCTAATAATAATGATACTAATATTAGAACAATAATACTAATATTACAACATCTTTGCTCTACATTCAGCAGAATGTTGACAATCAACACTTTGAGAAGATTTCTAAAGCGACAAGATCCAAAGAAGCATGAGAAATTTTAGAAAACTATCACGCTGGTGGAGAAAAGGTGAAGCAAGTGAAGCTATAATCCCATAGAAGAAAGTATGAAATGATGCAGATGGAAGAAGATCAGAAAGTAAGTGATTACTTTTCAAAATTAGCAACCACTGTTAATCAGATGCAAATTTATGGTAAGAGCATTACCGATCAAATGGTCATAGAAAAGGTGCTGGGATCTTTGAGTCCAAAGTTTGATTTCATAGTTGTAGCTATCCAAGAAGCAAAGGATGTGAAAACTATGAAAATTGAAGAGTTGGAAAATACATTGGAAGCATATGAGCTCCTGGTGCTTGATAGAAGTTCTGAGATATCAGTTCAACAAGCATTTCAAGTTCAAACTTCCAAGAAGGAGGGAAATCAGAAGAATTTCAAGAAGAAGGGATAAAGCAAAGCAAGTTGGTCCAACAATGAAAAGAACAAGAGTGAAGACAAAGCTGAATCTTCAAAGAGAGGAGGCTTTGGCAGAAGTCAGAACAAGAAAAGGGGTTTTGACAAAAGTAAGGTGAAATGCTTCAACTGTGAGAAGTATGGGCACTTTGCTGATGAATGCTGGTTCAAGAAAGGTCAAAAGACTAAAGAAGAAGAAAATTTGGCTCGTGGAGATGATTTCAGTACAGTGTTGATGATGGCTACTACCAGTGAGGAAAAAATTAAGAATGAAGAGTGGTTTCTTGATTCTGGATGCTCAAATCACATAGAGAATGGTTGACAAGTTTTGATGCTAGCAAGAAAACAAGCATCAAAATGGCTGACAGTAGAGAACTTGCAGCTGAAGGTAGTGGAAATATAGTGATCAAAAGCAATGATGGCAAAAGAATCATTATTGAAGATGTGACGTATGTTCCTGAGATGAAGTGAAATCTCATGAGCATTGGTCAACTGGTGGAGAAGGGATTCTTAGTGACTATGGATGGTGAGTCTTTGAAGTTGTTTGATGCAAAGAAGAATTTGGTGCTTAAATCAAACATGTCAAAGAATAGAACATACAAATGCAACATCTCAAGTGAAAAGATGATGTGCCTGTCTGCAGCAGTGAGTGAAGATGTTGGAGATCTATGGCACAAGAGGTATGGTCACCTAAACTTTAGAAGTCTTAGTGACTTGAATTATAAAGAACTGGTGCATGGCTTACCAAAACTGAATGTCAGAAGAGCCATTTGTGAAGTATGTGTAAAGAGTAAGCAAAGTAGGCTTCCTTTGCTTCTGAAGCACCTAAAAGAGTTAGTGTAGCACTACAAGTGGTTCACTCTGATATATATGGTCCTTTTGAAGTATCTTTATTGGGAGGAAGCAGATACTCCATCACATTTGTTGATGAATTTACAAGAATGATATGGCAGTATACAATCAAGCTTAAGAGTGAGGCCTTAGATGTATTCAAAAAATTCAAAATCTTAATAGAAAAGGAGAGTGATAAATCTATTAAGATCTTGAGAATTGATGGTGGAGGAGAATACACCTCAAAATAATTTGAAGTCTTCTGTGTCAATCAAGGTATTGTGCATGAGGTAACAACTCCCTATACACCTCAGCATAATGGACTTGCTGAGAGAAGGAATAGAACTCTATTGAATATGGCAAGAAGCATGATCAAGCAGAAAAACCTTCCACACAAGTTTTGAGGGTGAAGCAGTCACTACAGGTGCTTACATTCTGAATAAATGTCTCACAAAGAAGCTGAGTTTGAAGGTACTAGAGGAAGCTTGGTGTGGAAGAAAACCTAGTGTGAAGCATTTTAAGGTTTTTGCCTCTTTGTGCTACAAACATGTACCAGATGTTAGAAGAAGCAAGCTTGAAGATAAGAGTAAGATTATGATACTTATAGGCTATCATCCAATAGGTGCCTATAAGCTTTATAATCCTCTAACTCAAAAGGTACATGTCAATAGAGATGTGATTGCGAATGAGGCTAAGAAGTGGAAATGGGAAGAGGAGCCAGTATATAGCACAGAGAATTAACAAAGTTGCATTTATCTTGATTCAAGTGATGAATCAGATAATGAAAAAGTGAACAATAATGATGCAGATGAACTAGAGGAAGAGGAAGCAGCTGTGAGACCTCAAAGAATCAGACAAGCTCTAAGAAGGTTGAATGACTGTGAAGTAATTCCTAATAATGCAGTAAATGACGAAGGTGATATCATTCACTTTGCATGGTTGGCAGATTCTGAACCTCTAAATTATAAAGAAGCACTAAAGATAGATATATGGAGGAAAGCTATGATGGAAGAGCTTCATTCAATTGAGAAGAATCAAACCTGGGAGCTAGTTAACTTGTCAGATAAGAAAAAGAAAATAGATGTGAAGTGGGTGTTCAAACTGAAATTAAATCCTGATGGGAAAATTTCAAAGTATAAGGCAAGGTTGGTGGCTAGAGGTTTCTTACAAAAACATGGTGTTAATTACAATGAGGTGTTTGCTCCAGTTGCAAGGCTTGAAACTGTAAGGTTAGTTGTGGCTCTAGCTTGCAAGAGAAGGTGGTCACTTTATCATTTAGATGTGAAACCAGTCTTTCTAACTGGACCACTTGAAGAGGTAGTGTTTGTCTCCTGGTTTTGAAGTGCAAGGCAAGGAGAACATGGTGTATAGAATCCATAAGGCTTTGTATAGTTTGAAGCAGGCCCCTAGAGCCTGGAACAAGAGGATTGATCAGTTTTTGATTCAAATAGGTTTCAAAAAGTGTTCAGCATAGTTGGGTGTGTATGTGCAAAGTTCAAGTGAAGAAGAAACCATGATAGTCTGCTTGTATGTGGATGATTTGTTCATTACTGGAAGCAAGATATCATACCCCAAATTTTGACCCCTTATATCTTCATCATCATTTTAGGATCATACTCATCCGATTATCTAACCTTAACCTGTTTCAAGCTTGTCTTTGTTAAGATACAGGAATCAGGGTTCCATACAACCGAAATCGAGGTTTCGAGGGTTAATCAGTCAACGTTTTGGATTGGTTCTCCTTGAGATAGGTCTCCACATCATCAAATATATTCCATTGGATCAAGTATAAATCCAATTTGTGGTTGTCACCCAGGAATCAAGAACAGTGCAGTTCAAGGTACCCGATTAGGGTTTTCGAGAGGGAAAAGTCAATTGTGGTTTGACTTTTGATTTAAAAGGTGTTACAATGGTAGGATAATGGTCCATAAAGTTCATATGGCTTGGTAAAGTCTAATCAAGGAGTTTCAAGGATTCAAAAGACCCGGAGCATCAACAGTCGACTCGGTAGTCACCGATCGATAGTTCGGTTGACCAAAATGTGAACTCTTCACTCATAAGGAATCTGACCTCAAGATGTGAATAAATTTTTTTCCTAATGACATATTGCATCTACCCATAAAATTTCATGACCATTGGATCAATGGTTGAGGAGTAATCGCAAAAGTCGGGAATTGGGGTTTTAAAAGGGGCAAGACCATAACTCCTCAACCACACATCCAATTGAATTGGTTCAAAGCTCATTGGAAAGCTCTTGACAAGTCCTACAAAATTCTAAAAGTGGTCCATGATCATAAAATTCATAGATTTGGAGTTATGACCAAATTCATTACAAGAGGGAAAAGTAACTTAGAAAAATTTCACTTTTAGGCTTATTTTTCAGCAACTTTGAAAGGCTTTTTGGCCAAGTTCCTTTGGGAATCTGAAACTCATGAAACCATGAAATATGTAGAGCTACATGAGGGCTTTCCAAAATGTGGTAGAACTCCTCCATATCCCTTATGAGCTTAGAGTTATGAATTTAGCAAGATGGGGTTTTAACACTTGAGTCCCACATTGTCAATTTTTTACAAACTCATCCTTTGATCACTTGGCCTATTCTCAGCCCTTGGATCATGTTTGTATTTGATATTTAGAGAGTATAGTGAAGGAAAATGCAGAAGAAGTGAAGGATTTGAAGGAATAGCAAGTTGCAAGCAAGTGGCATTAAAATAAGCAAAGAATTCAAGAGAGGAAAGAGAAACTTTTTGGCTCCAAACTGTAGCAGCTGTGACAAGTGCACTCTATGCCTTATTTAGTCATCTCATGTATCTCATTCCACTTGATTTTCTCCTCACATTGAGCCATGGATCTGATTTTGCAGCTGCATCAAACCCTCAAGCAAGGGTTACCTTTTCAAAATCCTTTCAAAAGTGCCAAGTTACAAATATGTCCTCACTCTTCATTTTCCTATAAATAGAGGCTCCCTCTATGTCATTTCCCACACCAGAGCACTCTTAGAACCAAGAGAAAACCACATCTCTCACTCCTTTCTTGTTTACTTTATTTTCAAAATTCCAAGTTTCACTAAAATCTGTCTTGGGCAGTTGGCTTCCCAAACTCATTTCCACACATTCCAAACCACCAAAAACCATCTGCACAATCCATAAATGGTGTGTATAAGGTGTTCATACTCTTAAACCACTCAAAAACACCATTCTCCCAAAAGTCAACTCTCAAACCAAGCAAGTTTGACCTTATACTCAAAATCTGCCAAACCTCTGTCCAAACTGGTTTTCATCATTCTAACCATCCATACACCTTTGATATATAATGCCTCAACTGTCCATAGCATAAATTAATCTCATCCTCATTTATTTTGAGGTCTGTCACAAGTTCTTCATATTTCCTTCAAGTGCAAGAAAGTTGTTTCACCAAAGTACAAGTTGGACAGCTGCTGAAGTTTTTCTCAAGGTTTTTCTTTATTGCAGCAAGCTTGTGGGGGGTCTACAAAAGGTTAATGGTCACTATACTTTCATTTCTGTCATGAACATGATTGATGTGCTTAGTGTGTATTGTGTAAATTGCAAAATGTAATCTAGGAGCAAATCTGCCAGTTTGTATTATGCCCACTGTGTTGAGCATGTAATTGCCTTGGATTGCCATTGCCTTGATGATTATGTTTTGTGGATGTTGAGTTTCATTTCTGTCATGAATTGTTGTTGGTTGTTATCACAAGTTCATTTGTTTTATGATGGTTCTGCTGCAAGCAGTTTGGGAGGTCAGGCAGCCTCACTTACCCTTGATCTTTTGTTGACAATTTTGGATTAGATTCCCATATGTGCTATTCATGTTGTGTTTGAGTTCTTGAAACTAGGATTGATTTGGAATTGCAAACTTTCTGTTCATGCTTTCAATCTAAATGTATAATTTACAATTGGTATGCCATTCTCAAATATAATGCCTTGTTGTTGCATCTCTATGTGAAAGCTATGCATATGCCATGATTGTAATATGTGCCCATCTGTTTCACACTTGAATGCCAATGTTCCATGCTCTAATGAATCTCACCTGTCTTAAAATGCTATGACTGCCCTTTTTAGTGTTTATGTATGTTGGTTGATCTTGGAGGAGGTCATTTGTGAAGTTGTGATTGGAATCCATCAAAACATTGATTGGAATACCAAGAGCTGATTGCCCTATTGCTATTGACTCCTTAATGTTGTTCTTGCTGTGGCCTTAAGTTGCAAATCTCATTAGGAGTATGTTCTGGTTTTGGCAAATCTGTTAAGGGGTTATTTTAGTCATGCTCAAAAGTTTGTTTCGGTCCTCAAGAGGAATTATTTCTGTTTTGAGTTTTGCTAAACTCTAACTGTCAAGGCAAGGTCCTAGGCCACTTGTGGTTTTTTTTTTGCTGGTGGATGCTCAACTGTGGCTGTTTGTGTTTGTGTTAGGCAAGTTTGCCTTGTTTGCATTGTGTTTGGCTAGGCGTTTTGATTCATCAAATGACTGTTTGAATTCTGCCAGCATGTTCATCTTTGTGTGCTTTGTGTCATTATGTAAATGTGTAGCACTTGACATTTCACATGTTCATTTCATGTTCTTGTATCATTATGCAGATGTGTGGTATTTGGCATTCCTCATGTTCATTTTGTATCATAGTATAGATATGTAGCATATAGCATTTCTGTTGACCATTTTCTGTTAGTATCATTGTGTAGATGTGCATGTGTGTTGGTTTTAGATTAACATGGTTATGATTGGCATGTCTTTCATTTCTGCATCAACATTGTTAAATTGTTGTGGCTCTAAGAGAGCCCTGTTGAGTGCATCATTTCATTGCAACTGTCAACATGTTTATTTGGTTTGTTTCTGTTAACATGATTCAGTAGCTGTTACAAATTGTGGTTTAAGAATAATTGTTGTTATGAACTGTTGTTTAATGTTGATTAGGCACAAGCTTGTTTTAAATTACTTCCATAAAGTTGCAATTGAATGGTCATGTCATGATTCAGTTTGGATTAGAGTTTGTTCCTTTGATCATAATCATGAGTAGCATATTTGAAACATGTGTGTGGCTTTCCTTGAGTTTGTTCATATCAGTTTTGATTCATGACTTCCAAAGTGCATTTTCAAGGCATTTCTTGCAACTTACATGCCACTTTTTGGTTTGGAACTGTTTCTGTTTGATCTAGGCATCTAGGATCATTAGATAACATGTTTATAAGATGTCCACACTTTCATTTGATCAGGATTCCTCTTATGTTGAACTATGGCCATCATCATGCATTTTTAAGGCATTCTTTGCAATTGACATGTCATTTTTTTATTGGACTTGATTTGGTTTGATTCTTTGCATCAGCATCATTGGTTTATGCATTTATGAGTTGTGCATACCCTCACATGTTCATGTTTCTTGCTGTTCTGAGTTGTGCCATTCAAGTTGCATTTTCAAAGCTTCACACTACCATTCACACACCAGTTCCTTGTTTAAAGCATTTCTGTTTGGCCTTGGCACCTAGAAGGCTTAAATCACATATTTGAAAGTTGATTTAGCCCTTACTTGAGTTTAGAAACAGTTGGTTTGACCCTTGGTTTCCATTATGCATTTTTAAGCTTCCACTTGCATTTGCTTTCGAAATTCAAAATGTATGCATCATCTTAAAAAACTGAGATCACCAATGAATTCCTCATGAAATTTCACTCAAGATGGACTAAAATTTTGTTGCATTTGGTTGAGTATTGGTGAAGTTACGATGTTGTCGTATCCATGTTTTTCTTGCTTCTCATGAGTGTTGCCTTGCCCAGATTTTCATGTCTTGTTAGGTATTTAAATTTTAGGGGTGGCAAAATACACGGATATATCGCCATCCCAGTGGTTGTCACATGCGCCTTAAGTCCCCTATCATGCCATATGCATGGGTTCGATCCTCAGTGATGTCCCTTTTTTTTGGCATTTTTATGATTTTCTTGGTTTTCTTTCTTTTCTTCTTCTTTCCCCTCCCTTTAGCACACGCGTGTAGTGGGCCAGGTGGTAAGGCTTTGTGTTGGTGGGCATGAGGGTGTGAGTTCAACTCCTCCCATGGCCATTTGTTTCTTTTTATTTGCTCATTTATTTCTATTTCCTTCACAAAATCAAAAATCATAACTTCCTCATTTTTTGTTATTTTTGAGTGGTTCTTTTTGCAACTATCTCGTATTTGTGTATATTTTCATGTGGTGCATTAATTTTCTAAAAAAATCTTTTTTAAAAACAACTTTGCATTGAAAACGTTCGTGCTTCTTTTAGGGCTTTTACCCTCCTAATCATTTCAAACTTTGAGTTATTTTTCTTAAGTTGGTTGTTGTAATGTGAGTTCTATGTTTGTCAACCTTTGTGTATGTAATTGCAATTACTTGTTGCTTGTGAGCATTATGTTTGATTCATTTGATGTCCATCCCCATGAAGCCATACTTGTTTGCATCGGTCGTTACCTTCATTTTTGTCAAGATATGCTTAATCTTTCATTGAGTCTTGTGAGAACTCATCTATGCTTGCCTATCGTAATACGCTTGCATGTTTCTTCTACTTTATTCATCTATGCTTGCCTATCGTAATACGCTTGCATGTTTATTCTACTTTATTCATCTTTGCTTGCCTATCGTAATACGCTTGCATGTTTAGGTCGTAACCATTTACTTTACTCATCTTTGCTTGCCTATCGTGATACGCTTGCATGCCTTGGTTGTAACCATGTCTCTTATGCTCATCATGGTTGTTTTTTTGTTCATGCTTCGTTAAGTTTATTTTTCCTCAAGTGATGAAACTCTTTAGTTCTCATCCAAGTTGCCTCTTCTATCCTTCCAAAGGAAAGTCTCTCTATTGACCTTTGGGTCATAGATATCTCATCACTCTCCCTCGACTTCGTTAAGTCATTCGTACACTTAGTTAAATTAGAACCTGTCCTTTAGACTTTGCTTAAGTCTACAAAGCCTACTCCTTGTTATGAGTGCTCTTTCAATTAGAACTTAGGATAGAGTTTGTTAACTCTATGTGAGGATCATGGAAATGATTACTTACTTCCCTTTCTTGAGTGTTCAACTTAGATCTAGAGATTAAACTCTACACAAGCATTGTAATGTTTGTTCCCCTTTGAACCTTGATCGTAATCAAGTGTTCTTCAAACCTAGTGAGGTGAACTACGATTGCTCTGATTCTATCCTAGTTAGGATACGTAGGCAGAAGACGCGATGTCTTTGCGAGCAAATTTAGAAACTTAGTGTATATATCTTTAGGTCTTAACCTACAGCTTTTACCCTATCCATAGCAAACACTTAGCAAACTTAGCATACAACAAAAAAAGGTTCCTGTAGAGTACTACAGATGTTTGGGAAGTGAAATACCTACCCTATGCATAACCAACCCCCGATCCCCAAATCTCTTAGCGTTGTTGTTACATCGCGCAAAAGGTTCTTTCTTTCTTTAGACCTTTCGTTTGGATAAATTAAAGTCCGGTTGTGAATTCAACGAATTAAAAGATTCAAGTTAATCAATAGCTTGATATCCGATTCTCACCGCAACAAAAGACATCAGAGATTGAAAAGGTGAAAAACAAGTTGAAATCTGGATTTGAAATGACTGATCCATGAGAACTCTCATTCTTCTCGGGAATGGAGTTTTTGAAGGTGAAGAATGGAATAGTTATGCATCAGCAGAAGTATATAGGTGAACTGCTTGCGAAATTTGAAATGCATAGCTGCAATACAATTTCAAATTCATCAGAAACAAACTCAAAATTGGATGAGTGCAGTGAGGAAGAAAGAGTTGGTCCAACATTGTTCAGACAAATGGTTGGTTCATTGAGATACTTGCGCAACAGCAGGCCTGACATTTGCTACTCAGTCAGTATGATTAGCAAGTTCATGCATGTTCCAAGGAAGACTCACTTGACAGCTGCTAAAAGGATACTTAGGTATATAAAAGACACAAAGGAGTTTGGTCTGTTATTCCCGAATGGAAGTAAATATGAAAGAAGTGAACTCATTGGATACTCAGATAGTGATTGGTGTGAAGACATCACAGATAGAAGAAGTACCTCTGGCTATGTTTTCAAGTTCAATGAAGCAGCTATATCATGGTGTACAAAGAAGCAACCAGTGACTGCACTTTCATCTTGTGAGGCAAAATATATTGCAGGAACATTTGCAGTTTGTCAAGCAATATGGTTGGATTCAGTGATGAAGGAACTGAGGTGTGAAGTGATAAAGCCTCTGATACTCAGAATTGATAACAAGTCAGCTATTAGCCTTGCTAAAAATCCAATCTCACATAGCAGAAGTAAACACATCGATACAAGGCTTCATATCATTAGAGAGCAAGTGAACAATGGAATGATTGAAGTGTAATATTGTCCAATTGAAATGCAGCTGGAAGATGGTTTTACAAAGGCTCTAAAGCTTGACAGATTTGAGTTTTTGAGAAAGAAATTTGGTGTTATAAGTGTTCAACAGTTATGAATTAAGGGGGAATGTTGAGTTTTAATTCCTATCTGTCATGTGTAACCGTTAGTTAGTATTTTGTTACAAATTAATTGTTAGTTAGTTACCTTGTGTATGGATGACTTGCTTAGCAAGCTATTGTGTAACACATATAAATAACATTTTGTAATGTGAAAATACAATCAATGAGAATCATTTCTATTCTCTTTCTTCTTCTCCTCCAAGATGTCTTTCAAGATGTCAAAACATTAAAGTGTGTGTGCACTATTACTTTCATCTTAAAATTACAATCTTATTGCGCATTAACTGTGTGTTCACAGTACTTTTGTTCTAACAATATTAACGTTTGCATTAAAGTTTTCATATCAAATTACATTTTTATCTTCATAACTCTCTTTCATTATATCATTTATTAAGAAGATACGGCAATAAGCAGTTTATCTTCAAAGAAGGAACATTATATTAAGCCCATTTGAATCTTAACATCTCAATATTATAGGACAAAATGTAAATAATTACAACCGAGGGAAGAAAATAAAATTAAAAAATGCATACCTGGAATCCCCAAAATAGTGCATACACATATTTGTTTATCACTCTAATTTCTTTAGTAAGTGGTACAGCATTGGCATATATTCCATAAGAAAAAGCACCAGACGAGGAATCCAAACAATCAGAGGTACGTTTATCTCGCAAACATTGGTTAACCCTCTGGAAAAGGAAAAAGGGATAAAAATAGAGAAGTTAGTAGTTTGGAAGTTACCAAACACTCATTTACTGAATTAAATTCTCGATTCTTATTGAACCATTCTTCTCAGACCCCTGCCATGCTTAATTTTAACTATAATATTTCCAATATATTTTCATATAACTCTTAGAATTGGGATGAGTCTAACTTAATCCTACAAAATTGACTTGTAAGACGAGGACATCTCAAACCCCACATGCATGGTGAGAATTCAAAGCAAAGTATGAAACTTTGTTGAGGAAGAAATTTTGTATTTCCTGAAAATGAAGCTTCAAATTTCATTTAACTCACCTGTAGACCAAAGAGGTACCAGCATGAACCAACAACATGGCCAGACAGCATAAAAATGAGAAGATTTAAAATGAAATTCGCCCAGGCTGACTCGAATATGAATCCAGTTGGAGACTGACCAATTAGCAGAGGCAAAAATCTGAACAATCTAGGAATATACTGTACTAGGATCGTTAGGCGAAGAAGATTCTTGGCATAATTTGCTCCTGAATACCCCAAGTCATTTGGTAGGACATACAATATTATTATCTGCAAGTAAATGACAACAACTTTTATGAGTTCATACAATATTATTTCTAATACAATTATCAAATTTGGGTTATGCCTTCACTTAACACATATTTAGACCATATCTCATTCGATCTGGGACTCTCAGCAGAGACAAAAGAGCATTGTGAACTTATTTCCTGACACAATTAGCAGCATGGCCTCTAATAGTGATACCTTGTTAAGCCAATTATCCTAAGAGCCTATGTTAATTTCTGTTACAAGTTAGGTTTTCTATCTTTAATAACTTTTATGATGTGGCAGTGCTATGCTTAAGACCTTCAAAAGCATTTGCTTTCTTATTTCTATCTTTATATAAACAACTTACAGTTTAAATTAATCATGTTGCATTTCAAAAATAATACAACATGGCCCTATCTCTATTATTCGAGGAAAAAGATTTTTTCATGTAGAAGTTCAAGAGATAAAAAGTATTTATGTGCAAGCATCTAACAACAAGGAGAGATAGGAGGTAGTATACCTGAGGAAGAGGTAATACAATAAATAAGTCGAATGAAAAATAACGCTTAAAATAATTAATAGCAATTTCGTTGGGACGGTCAACTAAATCTCCAGCACCAACCACCGTTGACTCAGGAGAAACATAAGCCAACCTAAACTGCAAAGAAGCAACTTATTAGAGTTATTTAATCTTTAAGTTATGAAAGCATGTTAAACTATGCTTAAAACTCAACAACCATGTTTAAGATACAGAACACATGCACATTTTTCTTCTTATAGGTAAATATAGACTAAGGAAAATTAGAAGACAAACCATTAGAGACATCTATATTTAAATGGTATTTCATTCTATGAATAGATTGATTAACACACATTAAGTCCGAAAAGGTGATTACAGAGAAATTACCTGAAGAAGAATGTTCAAGAAATACACAACATCAGTTATGCTTCTAAGTAAAACAAGTATTTTTGCCATTTTCCAGTCGATATCAATACTTATTTTATTCTGCAGAAAATGAATAAGTAAAAGTGATGTTTTTTAAGCAGGAAAAAGGTAAAAGTTAATATGATATGGGAATATTTCACAATTAAATAAAAGAAAAAGAATCATACCTTGTCCACATATATTGTGAAGAAAAATAATGGATCAACAAAAATTGCGATCAAGCAAAATATGGCCAAAAACTTGTTCCATTGTTGTACAACTTTAGTGTGAGGGTTCATAACTCCAGGAGTACATAAAGAGCAGAGAGAAAGAAGTTTTCTTCCAAAACCTTTCGCATCACCATAAAGAGAGTTGTGGAACTGTAAGCATTCAAAACATTAACGAAATTATGTGAAATTAACAGTAAATAAGGAAATTAATAAGGTAACAAGAAGTTCAAGTATACTGATACGGTAAGTTTGCACAAGAAGTTCCAAAGAGTTAATAGTTTATTATTATTTTAGGAAGAAAGATACCTTGGGATCAAATATAGCGGAACCTCTTGGTTTTCTTTGCTGAGAAACTTTGACGTAAGTTGGGCAAGTAGTGCAATAAGGATCATTACACATTCCGAGTAGTCCAGACCTCAACAAGTGCTCATTTTTTCTGTCATCATCATCATTATCCCAATGATTTCCATCCTTCCTATTCTCTCCTACTGTGTTTCCTGCCACTACTAAACTATTCTGAAAAGTATTTCCAGCAGTTGCAGAAGTAGCATGTAGTGGACCACTCATTTGGCCATCCGGAGTTTTCCTCGGAGATCGAAGCGGACCAGTATGTCCAACAAGATTCAGTCGTCTCTCATATGGATGATCCAAAGAAACCATAGGAATAGACATTGAGGCACTTCGTGTCCTCAATACGTTTCTTCGGAACGAAGAAATCTCAGGTTCATCGGATTGTTGTGCACGTGCTATCGACAGAATTGGAACTTCATCGTTATCGAAACGATTCATGTTTCCTTAATGATTCTGAAAACAATAAAAATCATCAAAATATTCATCCATGTACCATGTCAACAATTTCAAAATGAAACAATTCAATTCAACTTATAACTCGAAAAGGGAAATATAAATATAAACCATAAAACAGTATATGACCAATTGACTTATAACTTATAATAAGCTTCAATTAAGTTTGAAAAATTGAGGAAAAGTTAGTTGGTAATTTTAACAAACACATTTATGCATGTGTTCAAACTTCAAAGCAAACACTCAATAATATATCTTAGTATTACTTATTACACTCTTTTCTCAACTAACATATCTGTGAATTAAACGGGTAAAGAACAAGCAAAAATAATGAAATTATACACAAACAAAAAAGATGCAATAATGAAGAAACACACAGTAGAGAAAGTAAACTGAAAGACCTGATTGAAGAAGAAAAACCCAAAAAATAGTTTGCAGTAATTCAAGATAAAGCATGCATTTTTGGGAACGTGAAGACTTGGCAAGTCAATTCGTAAGGAAGCTGAAGTCATTGGTGGCTTGGCGCGTGAATTTCAATGCTTACAAGTGCGCTTTGTTGTTATGGACATAAAGTTACACTTTTTAGGAACAAGAGGATTGACGAGGATTGACTTAATTTTAGAAAAGTATTCTTTATCATTTTCTATCTTTTTTCTTTTTCTTTTTTTTCTTTTGGATTTTTTGTGACATGATAAATATAAGAGGAGTGTTAGTAACTCTCTTTATAACACTATGTCAAATTTTGATTATCTATCAACTATTTTAGTTATATGAGTTACATTATCTTCTTCTCTGCTACATTTAACATTCCCCCTCAAAGTGGAATGTATATCAATCATTCTTAACTTGGCTTGAAGATTGTTGAATGGACTCGGTGTAATGACAAAGTTAGTATATCAGCACTGCGTTCCTTTAAAGTGAGAGACATGACATGAACTGTACCAGCTATCACCTTATCTCTTATCTCTAGGCAATAAATTTCTACGTATTTGGTTCTCTCGTAGAAAACTAAACTTGCAGCTATGTTTAAAGTAAACTTGTTGCCACAATAGATGATGATTGGCATTTGGTGTGAGATCTGAAAGTTGTTAAGTAAGTATAGAAGTCAATGACATTCACGAGTTGCTTGGGCCAATGATTTATACTCATCCTCTGATGATGATGATCGAGACACCACCACTAATTTCTTAATTTTCTAGGTGATGTGATGAAGTGAGTGTACCATTGAGTTTAGTGTCCTATTGTCTTCTTGCTTGCTTCAAGCCATAGAGTGATCTTTGCAATTTACGCACAAGATCGTGTTTTGGCAAGTCAAGACTTGAAGGGGCCTTCATGTAAACCTTTTCATTAAGATCTCCCTAAAGAAAAGATGTGTTGACATCAAGTTGAAAGAGTGGCCAATTTTGAACTACTGTAATGGCCATGAGAACCCTGATTGTGGTCATTTTTACTATAGGGTTAAAAGTGTCCATGTAATCTAACCTTTCAGTTTGTGTGAATCATTTTGCAATCAAATGTGTCTTGTATCTCTTAACTGTACCATTTGTATGCAATTTCAATTTGAACACTCATTTGCATCCAATATCCTTCTTGTGTGAAGGTAAAGGAATAAGATTACAAGTATTAGTTTTAATCAGAGAAGCTAACTCAGTCTTGATAGCATCTCTCCAATTAGCATCACAAACAACTGTCTCACATGCTTAAGGTTCACTAATGGTAGACAAATTTAGAATGAAATGTTTGTGTACAAAAAAGAGAATCATATAATAAAACTGATGATATAGGATACTTAAATGTAGAAGATAAATTGGGTGTAACTGCATTTGAATTATGGATTGTATTAGAGAGAATATTTTCTAACAGGCAAGTTAACTTTGGAGTAAGATTGGTATCAAGATTGGTTCCCAACACAATGTTGAGATTTGAAACAGGTAGTGATAATTCAGAAATCATATCAATTGGAGTATGTAATATGGGAGTTGAATGATTTGGCATATCAGGATGTGTGATAGAAGTAGTGGGGGTAGGTCTGTGTTGGGTTGTGTGGTTGGATGTGTAGAGGTGATCAAATAGTTCATCTAAAAAAGTAGAATTGTAATCATTTGATTTAAGACCAGTGACTTGAGCATCAAATGAAACATGCTTATAAGGAAAATGTTATTCAAATAAAATGACATCTCTTGACAGAAACAACTCTTTGCAATGCAAATCAAGCAAGATGTGACCTTTAATACCAGGTTTGTAACCTAGATAAATGCATCTTTTGGACCTAGAGTCAAATTTCTTTATATTTGTTTTTAAGGTGGAGGCATAGCATAAAGACCGAAAAACCTTTAAGTTAGCGATGTCAGGCAGTTTGTTGTACGAAATTTGATAAGGTGACTTGTGTTTTAAGAAAAATGTAGGCAATCTATTCCTGATATGAACAATATGACCAACACCACAAGCCCAAAAAACTTGAGGTAAATTTACTTGAAATCAGATGGCTCTAGTTATGCCAAGTATATGTTGGTGTTTCCTTTCAATAATATCATTTTGTTTAAGAGTACCAACACAAGATGTTTGATGAATGATGTCTAATTGTTTGTAAAATTTTATAAGAAGGAATTCACTACCATTATCAAATCTAATGCATTTTATATGAAGATTGAATTGAGTTTTGATCAATGACACAAATGACTTATTGATGAATGATGTCTCATATTTTAATCTCGTGAGGAATAACCAAGTAAACCTTCTTTTTTCATCCACAATAGTTAATAAGTATTTATATCGCATCATAGATGGTATGGTTAGGGGGCCCCAAATATTCATATAAACTTAACCAAAAACAGAATTATTAAAATGAGAACTAAAAGAGAAATGAAGCCTCTTTTGTTTAGCATAAAAACAAATATCAAAAGGAGAAGCATGTCTCTTGCATTGATCACACTTATTGACAAAGGTGGTGACATCCTTCATTAAGGTAGGTCAATCATACCCCTCCCTTAAAATTTTGTGTGTGAGGGATTTTCCACCTATGTGACTGTTGTAAGCTCCCTTGCAAGTACCAAGGAGGTTTCATGCCCGTCCAGGCATCGCATCATGAGAGAAGCCATCCCCATTTTGTAAAGTTTTCTAGAGAGTAAGGTGTACTTGGAAACCTGTTTCCGGTTTCTTCTTGTTTTTCCCTCATCCAGTGGAAGTTCACCAAACTACAAATAATGCAGTATGGGCGACATTAAGCTATATTCGAGAACAACCTCCAAGGAGTACACCACATCCTCCTTGATGCTAGGGGAGATGAAGGCCTCTTGGATAATGGTTGTGCTAAACCCCATTGTCTTTAATATGGCCAAATCAGACAGTGGTCTGCTCTGAAATTATGCTCGTGGGAGACGTGCTCTATTTCAAAAGAGGTGAAGAGAGAGGAAAGATTTTGTACCTTTTATTGATATTTTATCAACTGCGGCTCCTTGGCTTGGTACTTTCTCGAAATTGGTTGGCGACTACCTGGGAATCACTTTTAGCCTTCAGTTGGAGGCTTTCATTTCTAAGGCGAGGATCACTCCAATGATGAGAGCCTCGTACTCCGCTTGGTTGATGTGAAGGTGAGGAAAATACACAAGAAGGGGGATTGAATTATGTTTTCTAATTTTTTGTACTTCTGAACAGAGTTCAGATTCTGAACGAAGGTTTAGAACTTGATAACAGATGCAACAGAAGTAAATAAACAAATCAAGAACACAACAAAGTTATATTGGTTCCACCCAAACTGAGACTGATCTAGTGCCCTTGCAACGTAAGAGATTTCCACTATAATCAAACATGATTACAACTGCTTATACACTTAAGTATACGACTTTTCTTTACTCAGACCCTTAGCCCGAGACTTCTTGCTTAAACCCTTCAGGACCAAGACTTCTGCTTAGGTTCTACGAACCCAAGACTTCCTTTCTTAAGCCCCTCAGACTCAAGACTTTTGCTCAGACCCTCGGTCCAATACTTTCCTGCTTATATTCCATGAATCCAAGACTTCTGCGCAAGCCCCTCATGCCTAAGACTTCCTTGCTTAAGTTCCATGAACTCAAGACTTCCTTGCTCAGGTTCTACAAATCCAAGACTTATGCTTATACTCTCAAGTACAAGACTTTTGCTCAGAATCACAGTCTAAGACTTTATGCTCAATCAACAACTAATCAAGAATTTCAATGCTCTAGCACATAACAGGAGACTTACTTGGCTCAAGCTTCTCAGCAAGATACTTTGATACTTAGGTACATAGCAAGAGACTTACTTGTTCTAACATGTTGCTGGTGGTGAACTCAAAATTTAGTGCTTGTTCGATGAGTATTTCGCCAGGTTTCTATAAGATTATCCCGAGACCGCTTCCTTTTACGTTTGAGGTTCCATCTACTAATAACTTCAATTCAAGACGCATGTCTTCATCTAAGGGAGAGCTGAATTCTGCAACGAAACCTACTAGAGCTTGTGATTTGATGTTTCCCCTTATGACGTATTAGATGTCAAATTTTGAGAGTTCCATTACCCAAGATACTATCCTTCCTACTAAATCGAGCTTCTTTTAGACTTGGAGAATAGGATAGTTGGTTTTGACCAGGATCTTATGACCCTGAAAGTAGGATCTCAATTTCCACGCTGCAACGACTATGACTAGTGCTAGTTTTTCAATATTTTGATAACATGCTTCAACCCCCCTGTTGCACCCCAAAATTTGACCAACATTTATTCACCAAGTTTGTGGTTCATTGTATTCATCATCTGCATCTCATTGATATATGGGCAGTAGATCAAGAGGTAGGATTACCTAGCAAGAGTTATATGAGGCTATGAAGAAAGTCAAGAAGTTTGCTCAAGTGTTCAAAGGTTGGTACCTTTGTCAGAAAACTCAAGAGATCCTCAGAGGAATTGGTTGAAACCAAGGTTGTGTGTCTCATAACTTGAGAGTTGTGGGAGCTCCTCAGATGATTCTGAGACTATAAGGGTGGACTTGAAGCTTTTAGAAAGCTTATGAGATGTCTTGAAAGCCATTATGAAGCCTAGAGAGGTCATTGTACAAGAATTCAGAAGATCCAACCATGAGTGGTGGAATTAGGGTTTGACTGGGTCAACCCTAGGTCAACTGATGATTTGGAGAGGGTTGAGACCTAATCCAAGAGCCATGTGATCATGGAATGATGCATTGAGATGCTATAAGGATGATTCCTAGACCAACTCATCATGATTGAGGAGTTTGAGAAGTTTTAAGCTAGGGTTTCTAAGGATGGACAGTGTAAAATCCCCTAGTTTGATCCCTATCTTCAAGGCAGTTTAGCTCAAGATGTGATTGTCATCTCATCTTCCCCACAACATGAATGTTGTAGAGCTTGTTCTTAGCTTTAATTTGAGTACTAGAAGTCCTTGATAGGATTTGTAGAGCTCAAGTTATGGCTTTGACAAATTACAGGTTATCTGAGGTATGTGAATCTGGGTCCTTGAAAGTCACCCAACTTGCATCCAACTTTTTCCCTAGTAGGATGATTCCTATGGATTCTTGGTCAACATGAATGTTGTATATCATCCTCTTAGCTTTCTAGAGAGTACTATAAGTCCTTGATAGGATTTGTAGAACTCAACATATGGCTTTGACAAGTCAAGGGCATTTTGGTCATTTGGAGGTTATAGGTCATTTCAAGCATAAGGCCATATCTCCTATTTCCAAGCTTCAAATGGAAAAATCTTCAACATCAAACTTGCTTAGAATGATGTTTTAAGGCTAGTAGGGAGGTCAGGAGATGTTGAAAAGGCATGTGTCAAAAAGTGATGAAAATGGCCTAAAATGGAGGCATAAGTTAAATAAGTTGAAATTGAAAATTGGAAATCACTGAAGGTGAGAAAATTACTTAGAAGGGGGGGGGGGTTGAATAAGTAAGACTAAAAAATCAAAGATTAGAACACAGATATTTTTATCCTGGTTCGTTGAAAACAACTACTCCAGTCCACCCTCTCAAGAGTGATTTGCCTTTCTCTGTCAAGGACTTAATCCACTATTTTAATCAAACAGATTACAAATAGCAACACCTAAGAACAACTGTTCTTAGTCTTCTCAAGAGCAACTGATCCCAACTGGATCCTCTTAAGGAAAACCTTTTACAAACACAGTAAAACTTTTACAAGAGTAAGAATGCTTCTAATAAGCTGTTATCACAACAGTGATATTTCTCTTAAGTTAAGAATAAAGATAAAGCAAAATAATATGATTAAGAGCTTTGAAATGTTTGCTTTGAGGAGTGATTTTTTTTTAGAGATTCGATACTGAAGAAGATGGAGTGGACTTCTTTATATAGGCACTGAGATCCAAGAAGTCTTGTTACGTTGAAGGCTGTGCAGAAAAGCCTAAAGCCTTTTGTCTTCACATTGGAGGCTGTGCTGAAACAAGCCTGATGCCTTTTGTCTTCACTTGCAGAAAACTTTCCTCAGAATGGAATGCACAGATAAAACCTTTTTGTCTGTGTCCTTGTGTCTAGCACAAAATAGGAAAGAGCTGTTGAGAGAAACCAATGTACATATTTAAATCTTCTTCAAAGTAAGTTCAGCTTTCAACATTAGAATCTGATTCTTCAGAGTCTTGGATATACTTCAGATTGAGCTGAATCAGAGTATGTGCAGCTAGTGTGCTTGAGCGTGTAAATCTTTCAGAGCAGAGTCTTCTATGCTTTAGAGGCTCCTGCTTCAGAATCTTCAAGAGACAGTAGTCAGATTCTTCTGGGAGCAGCGTTCAGATCTTCACTTAAGATGCTCTTGAACTTATGAAGCTTTTCATAATAACATTGTTCAGATCCAAATTTGCTTTCTTAAGATAATTTTCTTTGGTGCCTGTAGCAAACAATCTAGAACACGTTTAGAGTATATAATTCTTGAATACAAAATTTATAAGAGTTATCATCAAAACATAGAGATATAACTAAGACACAATCTGTGCTCTTACAATCTCCCCCTTTTTGATGATGACAAAACATGAGAAATTTTGTTCAATAAAGAGTAAGAATTAGAAACTCCCCCTGAGATTAACAATCTCCCCCTGAAATAAATACTTCAATAGAATAGAATACTTCCCTTTCTGATTAAGTATAATTCAGATTCAGAGCCTGATGAAGGAGTTCAGAGTCAAATCTTGATGCCAGATACATATGACTTTCTTTAGTTAGAACGTCTGGTTATCATCTTGCATGAATTCTCTTTCAGAATAAATGTATCAGAGTAAGATATCAGAGTTATCAGATTTGATTGAATACTCAGATTTTCTTTAGAGAATCAGGTTCTGGTTGACACAGTCTCAGGGTAACTTCAATGAATTATGTCAGATATATCAATGTAATCTGAAAGACTTAAATTCAAAGTAAGTTAATAAAATGTCTGAATTTTAGTTTTAGTAATTGCTTATAGGTTGAACACTCAGTTTCTCTTTTTCTCCCCCTTTTTGTCATAATCAAAAAGATTTTCAAAGACAGAAGGATATAGAAGAAAAGAAGCAAATAGGAGCAAAACATGTTATCATGCAATTAAAAAACAAACCAAAGTTCACAGACAAACAGGCAGAGGCCAAAAACACATAACACAATAAAGGCAACCAAACATCAAAATCAGTTCATGTGCAAAACAACAAATAAAACTAGGTCTGGCGAGAGGCAATGAGGGTCAGAAGCTCTGTCATCTTGGCAGCTGACTCTTCTTGCTTAGACATCCAGGTCTTGATTTCATCAGTTGTTTTCTCTTGCTTGATCATCCAGTCCTTTATATCCTTCACATCATTTACAAGTTCTGAAACCACAGATGAAGACGGAGCAGATGCAGTAGCAGCAGGGTTCCCTTCAGTTTGGTTTTCAACAGAAGCTTGTTCAACCATTTCAAATTCAGGAACAACTGGAGGAGCAGCTTCCAAAAGTAACACAGGAGGAGGAGGAGGCATGTTCATCAGTGTTACCTTTATTAACTCAGCAAATTTAGTCTTAGCAAGCTTAGAGCATTTTGCTCTAACTTTTAGGGCAGCTTTGTTAAACATCCAGATGAAGCGCTTCCAAGCAGTATTCGAAACATTTGGATCCAAACTAGACATGCATATAGTCTTAACACGATCATATTCAGATTCTAACTCCTTTTTGAAAATATCAAAAATAGCATTAACACAAGATCCTAAATCTGACTGTTCATTTTGTCTAGAGGAAAAAGGATTAGGGGTGTTAGCAGGAGTAGGTTCAGATGGTTGTGGTTGAGGTGTGGGTGGTTGAGATGTGTGGATGTCAGATTGAGGGAGTTCAGATGAATGAGGAAAAGTTTGATTCTCAGATGGATTAGTTTCAGGTGGTTGAGGAATGGTTTGGTTTTCAGCTGATTGAGTTTCAGATGGTTGTGCTTCAGATGGTTGTTGAGATGGAGAGTTTGGTGGGGTTTGAAACAAAGCAATGTTAAGATGTTTCTTCATAACGCTCTCAGAGCGAGCTTGTTTGAGTGATTCTGAATCACAGTCAGATGAATCAGATGAATCAGAAGATTCATCTGAGTGAACAGATGTAGAGGAAATTTCAATTGTTTGGTTGAGGGGTTGAATATCAAGAATATTGTCAGAGAGATTTGGATCTTCTGAGGGAATTGTTTGTTCAGAGTGTTCAGTTTGAACAATCTCTGGTTGGTTTTGTTCTGAAATAATTGTCTCTTGAAGGAGAGTCTCTGGTTGGGGATTCTCTGGTTGTGACAAAGTTGGTTGTGGAGTTGCTGTTAGAGAGTTTTCTGGTTGAGTTGGTTCTGGTGGAGTTATTGTTGGAGAGTTTTCTGATTGAATTGGTTCTGGTGGTGGAATATCTGTTTGAATTGTTTGAGGTTGTGGTTCAGATGGAATTGGTGCAGGAGATGATTGTAAATTTAATGGTTCAGAGGATAGTGGTTCGGATGAGATATTGACAGACTTTTTAGATTTTGAAGTTCTTGGTATGAGGCTTGGAGAGAGTTGTGGTGAAGATAGTGGTGAATGAACAGTAGGAGTAGGATCAGAAGCTAATACCTGTTGAATGGTGTCTCTGATTTCTTCCAGAGTAGCTTCTCTAGGACTGCTTCTGGCCTTCTTTCCTTCTTTCTTCTTCTTTCTTGATGCTTCAGGTGCTTTTCTCTTCTTCTGAACGAATTCTTCGTCAGCCTTCCTCTTACTGCGCCTTTCCTTCATCTGATTAGGCAATTCATCTCCTGGCTTCTGAACGAGATTGGCAGGTAAAGGGATTCCTTCCTTTAGACATTCAGTAATGTACATCCAGACAAATTCCTTAGGTTCATCTGCACTGAATAGTGGAAAATCTTCCACAGGAATTCTTCTGCCTTGAACCTCTTCAAAGTTGATCTTCCTGAGTTGTCCTTTCAATTCTGAAATGATTTTCATCCTTTTCAGATTGAGTCCATTAATTTCAGAGCCAATGATGTAAGTCAGATCTTCTGTAATCTTCGCATCAGTCAGATGCTGTACCAGCTTGTTCTCAATAAGTATATCAGAAATCAACCTTCCCAGGGGTATCCACGTCCTCACTTTACCAGCTTTCGCCCTTACTTCCTCTCTGGTTTCTTTGACATGAGTTAGTAAATGACTGAAGATGAGATACGGTAGATCCACTTTGACATTTTTGCTAATGCAGTACATAAAATACAGATGTTCCGAACTCACATAATCTGGTGAGTTGGATGGTTTTCTGTGAAAAAACGTACTCATAAAGATTTTCGCCCAGATCCTATAAATGGGTTTTAAATCTTTAACCTTACTTGACGGTAATCCAGCAATAGTAACTTCTTCATAAACCCTAGCCATATCAATGCGAGAAGAAGCAAGATTTGAAACTCCATCAGACTCAGTATAGCTAAACAGTTGTCTGATCAGGTTTTCAGTGATGACTATCTCCACTCCAAGAACCGAGGAATGTATAAACTTGGGACCAGCGCTTGCATGGATCCAAAATTCCTTTACCAGTGTTGGAAAAACAGGACCCATTAGCCTTTCAAAATATTTTTCCCATCCTTGAGCTTTAATGGCAGAAATGAGATCAAACCCATTTTCCTTTAAAGAGTCAAGATCAATAAAGCTTTCACAGAGCACCTCTAGATCAGCCACTGGAGTGAATAAGGTACGTTCAGGTTCTTTGTACATTATAGTCTTGTTAGGTTTTGCAGCAGTGTTTGAAGTAGACGCCATTGAAGAAGAAAAATACCTTGGTTTAGGTTTAGGGTTTTGGTAGAGATTGAAAAGAAAGCAGAAACGCATGAATGAAGTGAATGTGGAAAGTGTGATAATAGTGTGATAGGTGATATATATAGAAAACCAAAAAAAAAAAAATCAAGCATAGGGCACACAAAAGACACTTACGCACGTTTGGACAGCATTTAATGAAAAGTAATCATTTCACATTAAATTATGACAGCTGGGGGGAAAAACAAGAAAAGCGAGATTTTCAAAGCAATACCTCAAACGTCAATTCAGTTGAGCACTCAATCTTTTCAGATATTGAATGACACGTGTTTGCTTTGTTGGCTCATCTGATGTCTCTCAAGAAATGAAACGTTTCCAACTTTCAGATCTTCTGATCATGTTAGTTCAGAGTTTTACACAAAACGAAATAATTGAATAAATATAAATGAACGAATATACAGATGAAATACTTCAGATTATTAAACATTTTGCATCTGAGAGGTTGCCTCTGAGAAATATTACTCTGGACATAAATCCATACAAATATTTTTCAGAATGAACTTAAATCTATCTTCAGCAAGGGGTTTTGTGAAAATGTCAGCCCATTGATGATCTGTATCAACAAAAGCTAAATTAATTACACCCTTCTGAACATAGTCTCTGATGAAATGATGTTTAATTTCTATATGTTTTGCCTTAGAATGCAAGATTGGATTTTTTGACAAACATATAGCAGAAGTATTATCACAGAAGATAGAAAGATTACTCTCATAGATTTGATAATCTTCTAATTGACTCTTCATCCAGAGCATCTGAGTACAACATCCAGCAGCAGCAATGTATTCTGCCTCTGTAGTTGATAGTGCAATGGTAGGTTGCTTCTTGCTGTACCATGAGATCAGATGACTTCCAAGAAACTGACAGCTTCCAGAAGTGCTTTTACGTTCAACTCTGTCTCCAGCATAGTCAGCATCACAGAATCCAACTAATGAAAATTCATCAGATCTTCTGTAACACAAACCCATGTTAGCAGTACCTTTCAGATACCTCAGAATCCTCTTAACAGCTGTTAAGTGTGATTCTCTAGGATCTGATTGGAATCTAGCACATAAGCAGACACTAAACAGAATATCTGGTCTAGAAGCAGTCAAGTATAGAAGAGATCCTATCATACCTCTGTAGAGTTTTTGATCAACCTTCTTACTTACCTCTTCCTTACCTAGAGTGCTTGTAGGATGCATTGGAGTCTTTGCCATTTTGCTATCAACCATGTTGAACTTCTTCAGAAGCTCTTTAACATATTTGGTTTGATGTATGTAGGTGCATTCTGGAGTCTGATTGACTTGGATTCCCAAGAAGAATCTCAATTCTCCCATCATGCTCATTTCAAATTCTTCCTGCATACATTTAGCAAACTCCTTTCCAAGCGTAATATTTGTTGATCCAAAAATAATGTCATCTACATAAATTTGACAAATCAACAGATCTTTCTTAACAGATTTACAGAATAAAGTTGTATCCACTTTTCCTCTGATAAAATTTTTCTTCAGAAGGAAGTTGCTCAACCTCTCATACCAAGCTCTGGGAGCTTGTTTTAATCCATAAAGGGATTTCTTTAATTTGAAAACATGATCTGGAAAGTTTTCACTTTCAAAACCAGGAGGTTGGTGGACATATACTTCTTCTTCTATAATACCATTAAGAAAAGCACTTTTAACATCCATCTGATACAGAGTGATGTTATTCTGTGCAGCAAATGAAATAAGAAGACGAATAGATTCTAACCTTGCCACTGGAGCATATGTCTCAGTGTAATCAATACCTTCTTGTTGACTATATCCTTGAGCAACCAACCTTGCCTTATTCCTTTCTACTTCTCCCTTTTCATTCAGCTTATTCCTGAAGACCCATTTTGTTCCAATGACATTGAATCCTTTAGGTCTAGGAACCAGATCCCAAACTTCATTTCTGGCGAATTGATTCAGCTCTTCTTGCATAGCTATAATCCATTCATTATCTTCCAGAGCCTCATCTACAGATGTTGGTTCTATCATTGACACTAAGCCAAATAAGGAAGATTCAGAAGTTCTGAGAAATGATCTTGCCCTTATAGGATCATCTTTCTTTCCAATTATCACATCTTCTGGATGAGAGGCTTTTATTCTGGAAGAAGATCCTCTGACAGTTGGTCTTTCAGAAATATGCAAGTTATTTAGTTGGGAAGTCAAAGGTGTAGCATCTGGGGTTGCGTCAGATTCTTTGTTCTTTGCCTTTTCTGCCTCTGAGCCTTCAGAGTCTGTGAGAATCACTTCTCTATCTGCAGAACTTTCAAACTGCTTTGGCTTTTCAGAGCCAAGCTTATCATCAAATCTGACATGAATAGATTCTTCCACAATCTGTGTTTCAGTATTGAATACTCTGTAGCCTTTAGAGCGTTCAGAATAACCAAGCATGAAACACTTCTGTGCTTTGGAATCAAACTTGTTCAGATTATCTTTAGTATTAAGCATATAACAAATACATCCAAAAGGATGAAAATAAGCAATGTTAGGCTTTCTGTTTCTCCACAATTCATAGGGAGTCTTTTTCAGAAGAGGTCTTACAGACACTCTGTTCTGAATATAACAAGCTGTGTTAATTGCTTCTGCCCAGAAATATTTTGCCAGATTTGTCTCGTTGATCATGGTTCTGGCCATTTCTTGCAATGTTCTATTTTTCCTCTCTACAACTCCATTTTGTTGTGGAGTTCTAGGGCAGGAGAAATCATGTGCAATGCCTTTTTCAGAAAAATATTTTTCAAAATGTTTATTTTCAAATTCTCCACCATGATCACTTCTGACTTTAATAATTTTACAATCTTTTTCAGTCTGGACTTGATTGCAGAAGTCAAAGAACACAGAATGAGACTCATCCTTGTGTTTTAGAAACTTTACCCATGTCCATCTGCTGTAGTCATCTACAATGACTAACCCATACTTCTTGCCTCTGATGGATGCAGTTTTCACTGGTCCAAACAGATCAATGTGAAGTAATTCCAATGGTCTGGAGGTAGAAACAACATTTTTTGATTTAAAATGATATTTTGAAAATTTACCTCTTTAACATGCTTCACACAGAGCATCTGAGTTGAACTTCAACTTAGGAAGTCCTCTGACCAGATTGAGTTTATTAATCTGAGATATACGTCTCATATTAATATGCCCCAATCTTCTATGCCAGACCCATTGCTCATCATTCACAGATAAGAGGCATTTTACATTTTGAACTTTAAGTTCTGAAAGGTTAATTTTATAAATGTTGTGTTTCCTCTTTCCATTGAATAGGATAGAGTCATCCTTTTGACATACAACTTTGCAACATTTTTGATTAAAGATTATATCATAACCATTGTCACTTAATTGACTTATGGACAATAGATTATGTTTCAATCCTTCAACTAACAGAACATTAGAAATAGAGGGTAGGTTGCCATTACCTATAGTTCCAGAGCCAATGATCTTGCCCTTCTGGTTCCCTCCAAATTTCACGTCCCCTCCAGATCTAAGTTCCAGACTTTGGAACATAGACCTTTCTCCCGTCATGTGTCGTGAGCATCCAGAGTCCAGGTACCATGATTGGTGTCCTGACTTTGCTGCTAAGGACATCTGCAACAGGGATTATTTTGTCTTTAGGTACCCAGATCTTCTTGGGTCCTTTAGGGTTAGTTGCCTTGTAGGTTTGTCTAAACTTTTGTTTTTCAACATAGTTTTTGTTTAGACTTGCCTTAGATCTAAACACATGAGTATTCTTTTCAGAGCTCGTGTGTTTAATATCATTTAAATGACCAAATTTTAAATTAGAGTATAAAGGAGTTATCTTAATGATCAGATCATCTACAGGTATTGGTCTTACATCTTTTTCAAGAGAAGAAGATTGAAATCCAATTCCCTTTCTTTTATTCCTACTAACTCCATAGATCATAGAAGCCATCTTGCTTCTGTCTATGCTCTTAGTGAGGAACTTCTGAAAACTAGAGTCATATTTTTCCAAAATATTTTCAGATGACTTAGCTTCAGAGTCAGATTCTTGTTGGGCAATTTCCAAATCATTTTTTATTTTTAAATTTATTTCTCTCTGCTCAACAAGTTCTGTTTTCAGATTATCAATCTCAGATTCAAGATTGCTTTTCAGCTTCTTGTTCTTGAGTTTGATATTATTGTAGCTTTTCAAAACTTCAGATAACACCTTTATAAGTTCATCTTTGGTAAGTTTAGACATTACCTCTTCAGCGTCAGAGTCGGAGTCTGACTCAGATTCAGATGATAATTCTTCAATCTGATCTTCTATTCCAGCCATTAATGCCATGTTGGCACACTCTTCTTCTGCTTCAGATTCAGATTCAGATTCATCTGAATCATCCCAAGTTGCCATAAGAACCTTCTTCTTTTTATCAAACTTTCTCTTGGGTTTCTCCTTGAGAAGTTTGGGGAAGTCATTTTTGTAATGCCCAGGTTCCTTGCATTCATAGCATGTGACCTCTTTCTTTCCAGATCTTCTGTGTCCAGAAGATTCCTTTCTGTGGTCAGCTTTTCTGAAGTTGTTAAACTTCTTTCCCTTGTGCTTCCAGAGCTTGTTGATTCTTCTGGAAAGCATGGACAGTTCATCTTCTTCTTCAGAAGACGATTCTTCAGAACTTTCTTCTTTTACCTGCAAAGCTTTAACAAGTTTGTTAGATTTTAAAGCTATGGATTTACCTTTATCTTTCTTCTGGGGTTCATCTTCCTCCAGCTCTATTTCATGGCTTCTCAAAGAACTAATAAGTTCTTCTAAGGAGATCTTGTTCAGATCTTTTGCCATCTTCAATGCAGTCACCATTGGTCTCCATCTGGTGGGAAGACTTCTGATGATCTTCTTGACATGATCTGACGTTGAGTAGCCCTTATCCAGAACTTTCAGACCAGCAGTAAGAATCTGAAATCTAGAAAACATAGTTTCAACATTTTTAGACTCTTCCATTTTGAATGCCTCATACTTCTGTATGAGCGCCAGCGCCTTGGTCTCTTTAACCTGAGAATTTCCCTCATGAGTCATTTTGAGTGACTCAAACATGTCATGAGCAGTATCTCTGTTTGTAATCTTCTCATACTCAGTATGAGAGATTGCATTAAGCAATATAGTTCTGGCTTTGTGGTGATTCTTGAAATCTCTTTTCTGAACTTCAGTCATTGATTTTCTATCAATATTTTTGCCATCCTCATCAGTAGGATGTTTGTATCCATCAATGACCATATCCCAAAGATCAGCATCATACCCAAGGAAAAAACTTTCTATTTTATCTTTCCAATAGTCAAATTTTTCCCCATCAAACATGGGTGGCTTGGTACTGATCCTATCTCCTTCATATTTGTTGTTGCAAGTTGATGTAGATGTATCCATATTGGCAACAAAAACAAATATCAAAGTATCTTTCTCACTGGATCTTTAACTGTCACGGTTAAGTGGAGCACACGCAGAACCGGAGCTCTGATGCCAACTGAAGGTGAGAAAATTACTTAGAAGGGGGGGTTGAATAAGTAAGACTAAAAAATCAAAGATTAGAACACAGATATTTTTATCCTGGTTCGTTGAAAACAACTACTCCAGTCCACCCTCTCAAGAGTGATTTGCCTTTCTCTGTCAAGGACTTAATCCACTATTTTAATCAAACAGATTACAAATAGCAACACCTAAGAACAACTGTTCTTAGTCTTATCAAGAGCAACTGATCCCAACTGGATCCTCTTAAGGAAAACCTTTTACAAACACAGTAAAACTTTTACAAGAGTAAGAATGCTTCTAATAAGTTGTTATCACAACAGTGATATTTCTCTTAAGTTAAGAATAAAGATAAAGCAAAATAATATGATTAAGAGCTTTGAAATGTTTGCTTTGAGGAGTGATTTTTTTTAGAGATTCGATACTGAAGAAGATGGAGTGGACTTCTTTATATAGGCACTGAGATCCAAGAAGTCTTGTTACGTTGAAGGCTGTGCAGAAAAGCCTAAAGCCTTTTGTCTTCACATTGGAGGCTGTGCTGAAACAAGCCTGATGCCTTTTGTCTTCACTTGCAGAAAACTTTCCTCAGAATGGAATGCACAGATAAAACCTTTTTGTCTGTGTCCTTGTGTCTAGCACAAAATAGGAAAGAGCTGTTGAGAGAAACCAACGTACATATTTAAATCTTCTTCAAAGTAAGTTCAGCTTTCAACATTAGAATCTGATTCTTCAGAGTCTTGGATATACTTCAGATTGAGCTGAATCAGAGTATGTGCAGCTAGTGTGCTTGAGCGTGTAAATCTTTCAGAGCAGAGTCTTCTATGCTTTAGAGGCTCCTGCTTCAGAATCTTCAAGAGACAGTAGTCAGATTCTTCTGGGAGCAGCGTTCAGATCTTCACTTAAGATGCTCTTGAACTTATGAAGCTTTTCATAATAACATTGTTCAGATCCAAATTTGCTTTCTTAAGATAATTTTCTTTGGTGCCTGTAGCAAACAATCTAGAACACGTTTAGAGTATATAATTCTTGAATACAAAATTTATAAGAGTTATCATCAAAACATAGAGATATAACTAAGACACAATTTGTGCTCTTACAATCACAAGTTGTACATCCAAACCATGTCATATAATAGGTCATTTTGACTCCAAAGGACATTCTAAGAACAATGGTTCAGCCACAATTTTGATTTGAGGCTTGGATCATAGGGCTGCTTTGGAAATGGCTTACTTGCATATTAAAGTACCAAAGCAAAACTCAACAAAACTCAATAAGCAAGTTGGTTATGCATTGTAACTCATCATAAATCTCATATGGGGAGAATTTCAAGTCAGTTACAAAGGTTACAAGAGGTTTGGCATGAGATAACATGTAAGGAGAATTGAAATCAAAATGTCATGACATGAGAAGTTCAAATACTCATTGGATGATCCTAGAGGGTTCTAGATGATTCCAAACCACTCTATATAACATGTATAACTTGCTCAGATGCAAGGTTGGTGAGAATTGGTGCAGAGAAGAGAGAGTGAGATCAAGAATCTTCCATTGCAAGTCAAGTTCCATTTCTTCATTCTTCTTCATTTCCATTCATTCTTTCCACACAAACACATTCTATACATCATAGTGAAGGTGTACAGATCAAATTGAGGGCAATTCCATTGATGAATCGTGCATGAGCTTTTGGATTTTCACCTCTGCAATTCAAAATCGGTTTCCAAGAATCAAGCAGTTTCAACCATTCTTTTTGCATACAGAAGCTAGAAGACTACTCAGTGAAGGAATTGGGAAAGATTGAAGGCCTGAAGTGAAGGATTTCTCCATCTGTTCACTCAATTTTACCAGGTTTGTAACTTTCTCTCTACACTTTAATTTAAGTAGAATTAGATAGAATTAATAGGTTAGAATGGTTAAGGATCATTAGGAGATCATTTCTGGAAAGTTTGAAGAGAATTGGTGATGGTTTTGTTGTTGACAAGATTTCTGTTTGGACCAAGAACTCCTTGAATCTTGAGTAATAATCTTAGTTCTTTAGTGTAGGTTGATCAGTGATAGGAGGTGCACATTTTAGTGTAAGCAATTTCAAGAATCTTGAGTTTTGATGTTCAAGCATAATTTGAAGTTTGATTCGTGTTTTAAGTTTGAGTGAGATTCAATGGAATTTGAGATCATGGTTAGACTCAGTGTTGAAAATCAAGTGGATTAGGGTCTTGAATTTTAGTTATTGATGAAGTTTTGAGGAGATACAAGTTGAGAGGATGAAGCTGCTAGTGTTAAGCTTCCATGGAGTTCCCTCCAAGTTCAGAGTTCAAATGAAGGTGATGAAGTGTACACCCTTGGATCATACGAGACTTGTTGACCAGAGCAATATCCCACGGCCGTGATTTAATTTCATGTTTGTGAAGGGGGAGAATTCTGATACCCAAAACGAACCGTTTCATTAAATCATAGATAGTGGGCTTAAGTTTGAAGTTTCTAATCCCACCCCCAATCGAGGCCCACTCCATTTTGAACTGATTTCCTCTTCTATTTGCACCGTGGTTTTTCCTTTTTCTTTTCATTTTCTTAATTGTTTTCTGATTAATAAATGGGCCTAGCGCTTTACTTTCTGAACCCCCCAGTCTGGGCCCAAGCGCATAATGAACTATGTTTTGTTACTGATTGCACCCACCCCTTCATATTTTGATTTTATTTTCTCCATTTTATTTCAATCTTTGAAAAATCATATCAATTTGAAAATTAATGATTTTTTAATGGGAATTTTTGCTCCCATTTTATAATGATGTCTAGAAAATTTTCAAATAAAAATATTTTCATTTCATGCATTTTTAATATTTTTTGTGCATTTTCTACTTTTATTGCATTTTATTTCTTTTATGTTGATATATGAATTTGTAGAATTTTGTTTAGGTAGTTCCCTTAACATTTTTAAGTCATTATTTTTAGGATAGTTAGAATAGGACTTTAGCTTCCCCTTGGATTTATTCCATAATTTTGTGATGAATTTTAGGATAGTTTTGATTAGATGACATTAGGTTGTGTAGAATTAGGTTAAACTTCAACATAGGTCCACAATAACACTAGAATTTTGGGTTTCTAGGTCAAGTTATATATTGGGGCATATAAGGGTATTAAGGGTAGGTATGTAGGATCCCTTAGAAATTATATTAGGTTTTAATATATTAGTATACTATTTTTAGTTGATTTTTGTATGTGATGATTGTTTGTGTTGCCCTTGTGGGCTTGTATTTTTGTTTGCTTTGCTTTGTGGGCTTGGAGAGCTTGGTATTGTTCTAAGGAGCATTGAGGAGCATAGTAGAAGATTTAAAGATGCATTGAGGAGCTTGAGAGCTTGACCTTGTTTCTTTTTTTGTTGTTTTAAGGTTAGGGATTAGGAAGAGTTTAGACTTAGATAACTTCTTTCTTAAACATGGATGGTATCTTTCACCTCCATTCCTCCCTATGATTCAAAGTCCTTCCATGGTATACACCTCTCTCCTTTGGAGGGATAAGTGATTGTACCTCGGAAGTAGAACTTTTGAGGGAACCATTCCTTTAATGTTGAACCCTTATAGGTCACCTTTGGTGGTCAATAAGCAGTTCAATATCCCCAGCTTATCCAGTAAGTGAGTTCCTCTGGTTTGATTATCTTGAGAGATGCTGAGCTTGAGTTTGAAGATGAATACTTCATTGAAGAGTGTTGAAGAGGACGAATCCTTGAGCATTGCCATTCCAGCTGAAGCTTGAAGAGCAACAAGAGCAAGTTGATACTTGAAGACCCCTGAAGATGAAGTAAAGACTGAAGGATGAAGTTGACACTTCTAAGTGATTGAGATTGATTCTGAAGAGCTGAAGCATGAAGAACAAAGGAAGTTGATACTTACTTTGATACCTGGAGATCTTGAAGGAGCCAAGTTGGTACTTGTGATTAATAGTGAAGCCTGAAGGTGGAGCTGATCAAGAAGCTGAAGCTTAAAGGAGAAGATAAGTTGAAACTTATGTTGAAGGGTTGAAGCCTGGAAAAGCAAATTGATATTTGTCAAGAGTGATTGAAGTCTGAAGACTGAATTGCTGTTGGAAGAGCTGAAGCTTGGAGCTGAGAGAGGAGTTGATCTGCTTTCTCATCTTTTTCTTTGCTGTATTGATGTGTTTTGTTTGACTTGCTTGATGCATTAGAATAAGTTCATATCTAGAATAGGTAGAATCTAGGGGCATGATTGCACTAGAGGTTGAGTTGCTCCCTCTGCTTGTACTGTTACTTTGTGGCTTTGCTTGCGGGTATTCGGTAGAGCCCGGCTCCCTTGCCCATGTGGTTTGTTTGCCTGATGGCATTTCATTGCATTTCTCTATATGATTGCAGTTTACTGTTATTGCTTGATAGCATGTTGTTTATATTTCAGTATGATTACTGTTATCCATTCTGGCTTGAGGTTGAGATGAGCTTGTGGAGGCTGAAGCCCCACACACATTTCCTCCCTCACTTGCACTGCATGCATTTTACTGTTAAGCTGATGCTTTGTCTGTTTTGGTGTATCATTGACATGATCCCTTAGGACTCTCATTTCCTTTGATAAGGGAGTGATGATAGAACTTTAGGTTGAAACCTATGCATGACAACTTCTAGGAGTTCCCTATTCAAACCTCAACCATAGGATGAATCCATGGCATGACAACAGTAGGACTTGATAGTCTCCCTCCTAGTTGGGCCTGTTCTCTTCTCATCTCAAAACAGTTTAAGATACAGTAATCATGAATGATTTCTTTCGTACGTTACGAGCCTTAAGCTATCTGAGAAAGGATTGTGGGAGAGTTTCTTTTCCACAGTCTGGATGTTTAGTATGGTACCCTTTGGGTGACATGCGACGCATTCACTCTCAGGTCATAGTCTCTAGTGCGATTGAAATCGCAAACACAATAAAAAAACACTTCTTTCGTAAAAGACAGGAAATAAACCGTAGTTTCCCGAACTACGTGAGCTCTGATCTCTCATGCCTGTTGAGAGTATGTAGGCACAAGATGGCGATGTCTTGGCGAGCTACCTTCCCCCATAACCCGTCGTAGGCCAAACTACGTTGACTCTGATTTCTCATTCTCTGATGAGAATACGTAGGCATAAAGCGCGATGCTTTGCCGAGTCATTTTCTTTTCTTTTTAAGCCAGCCTTGATAGGTAGATAGAATAAAACCAACCCGTCCAAGTAAACACGACAAGCGAGGATCCCGTCGAGTACGACGGACGTGAGGGGTGCTAATACCTTCCTCTTGCGTAACCGACTCCCGAATCCAGACAACGGTTGCGACGACCTTGTCTTACCCTTTTTCGTCAGGTTTTTCCGATCGTTTCCTTTCCCGCTCTGAGGGATAAATAACGAAAGGTGGCGACTCTTCTGTTGTGCCGGCACCTTATTTTCGCGCAAGCGACAGCTGGCGACTCTGCTGGGGAATCGGACAGTTCCATGCGAGAGTCAATCCTAACGCTTTTATGTTTACTTGTTGGGTTGCATTTATTTATCGCCTTTTACTTCTCGCACTCTATTTCCCGCATTTTATATTCAGTATAATATGATTATCTGTGCTGTTATGGGATGGGAGTTCTGATGAGTGAGAAGCCAGACCCAGGCTTGAGTGCACCATAGACTTAGAGTGGAAATTAGTGGGCGTGTGCTTGCTTTGCAGGCACTAGTGTCTCATGAAATCCACGCTCAGACGAGGTTCATCCGGTTGGCTTCTCTTTCAACCCTTTGGGTTGAGACGATTGCTGGTTTGGTGGATTTTTGACTCCGGGGACCGATCATTTATAATTCAGCTAAGTGAGGCCGCTTCATGAGCTGGTGATGCCACACCTTCTGGGTATCGTATCACCCCTCTTGAAAGTCTGTGACACTGATGAACGCATAGGATGCCGTACCTTGAGTCAGTTTAGGTCCATACCTGTGAGCAGGGTTGGGTTCATTGCAGGAAACCTTGACCTTCAGACTACCTGGTTTTCTTGACAGTGGATCAGTTTTGTTGGTACCAGGGTTCTCAGTTGCAGATTTATCTGTTCTTGATAGAGCAGGTTTTGATCAGAGGATCTTATCATCAGGTGTATGTCTGTTCTTGATAGAGCAGGTTTTGATCAGAGGATCTTATCATCAGGTGTATGTCTGTTCTTGATAGAGCAGGTTTTGATCGGAGGATCTTATCATCAGGTGTATGTCTGTTCTTGATAGAGCAGGTTTTGATCAGAGAATCTTATCATCAGGTGTATGTCTGTTCTTGATAGAGCAGGTTTTGATCTGAAGATCTCATCATCAGATGTTGTTTGTTCTTGATAGAGCAGATTTTTGATTGGGGTCTGAAGATCTCATCAGCAGCTATATGTTTGTTCTTGATAGAGCAGATTTTTTATTTGGGGTCTGAAGACCTCATCAGCAGATATTTCTTGATCCTACATCCGAGGTCCTTATTATCAGACATTTGTTCTTGACAGAGCAGAATTATGATCCTATATATATGGTCCTATCAGATGGTTGTTCTTGGCAGATCAGATTTGTGGTCCTACACCAGGGTTTTTCTTCTTATCAGTGGTTGTTGATACAGAATCTCCACAGCATAGGTTGCCCGGATATATTATTGCATGATTGCATTTTGCATTAGTTTGCATGTTCATTTGCATTTCATTAACGTGTGTCTGTGTTGCAGGTACCGTTTTCCCCGATCCAGGATTTCTTGCCTCCTATTGTATTGTTATGGGCTCTCTGAGGAAGACCGTGGCTTACAAGTTCCCTGTCCCCGATGTGGTTAAGTTGACTGGTTTGGTAGCTCTAGCAAATGATTCTGTAAGGGATGAGTTCAGAAAATCTTATGGCAGGTTGCTCAGTTTAGTTTGTAAGCCTTTTGTGTTTGAGTTGAATGGGTTGCACGCTCTGCTGCAGTTCTACGACCCTCCGCTGAGATGTTTCACTTTTCAGGACTTCGTTCTCGCACCTACGCTGGAAGAGTATGCTGACTTGCTAGGTGTACCTATCAAGAGGCAGATGCCTTTTGTTCATATGGATGTTGAGCCTGATCTGGCTGGTTTAGCTCCTTCACTTCATTTGGACGCCTCCGAGTTAGTATTGACTAGTTGGAACAAGGTTCCTGGGTTCTCCTTGCAGTTTCTAGTGGGTAAAGCTCAGCAGTGTGCCAAGGACGGATATTGGGACGCGTTCAATGCCATCCTCTCTCTATGCATATATGGCATCATCCTGTTCCCCAATATGCCCGATTTCGTAGACTTTGATGCGTTTCACATCTTTGCTTCAGGGAATCCAGTCCCTACCTTGATCGGAGATGTCTATCACTCAGTCCACTACAAAAACGAGAACAGGAGGGGGAAGAATGTCTCATGCTGCGTACCCTTGCTGTACAAATGGCTTGATAGTCATCTGCCTAAGAGGGGTCCTTTTGTCTTGTCTGCAGCCACAACTGAGTGGCCTGAGCGTCTGATGAGTTTATCTGTAGAGGATATTGACTGGTTCAGCAGAGATAGGTTGGGTACTGAGGTGATCTTCAGTTGCAGCGGGTTTCCTAATGTGCCTCTGATAGGTAGGAAGGGCTGTATAAACTACAATCCGTCGTTGTTGGTCTGCCAGTTCGCGTATGCTTTGAGAACTCCGCCGAAGGATGAAGAGGTATAGGAATCTCTTTACCTCACGGGTATTCTAGAGGGGGATTTGTTGTCCAAGCTTCAACGCACGTGGAATGGTATCAGTAAGCGAGGAAAGCCATTGCTAGGAAAAAGCAACAATCAAGCCTACCCTCCGTATTTGACTTGGATCAGAGCCAGGGCCAATGTTATAGGGATGCCGTTTCCTCAGGCCAAGCCAGAAAGTCCTCCAATGATCGAAGAGCCTACTACTGTGCCCATTCAGCAGCATAACCAGGTATTAGCTGAGCGGGATGAATTGAAGCAGGCAAACGAAGAGCTGGAGAAGGAATTAGCTCAGCTCCGAAGCGAGAGGAACGAAGCCGTCCATTCTTTCAAAAGGCAGACAAAGTTGGTGAACCAGCTGGGTACAGACCTGACTAAGCAGATGGCCGAGCGTGAACGCATGGGTCTAGACTTCAAAGCTGTCAACGACGTACTGGCTACGAAGAAGCAGCACTTGGACGAGGCATATCAGAGGATATCCAAGTTCAACCAGCACTGGAAGGCTTCCCTGGCCACCAGGAAAGAGCGGGAGGATAAGCTGATGCTACAGATCTCCAAGCTGGAAGCCGAGGTGAAGGACAGTGAGCAGAGGTTTGATGAAGAAACCGCCCGCAGATACGCCGCCGAAGGCCAGCTCAACAAAGCTCTCGCTAACCTGAAGGAGCGCAGGCTGACGTTTGAGTCCAAGAAGCGGAATTTAGAAGATTGCTTTGGCGAAGGAGCATGGGAAGGTTCGGTTGAAGGACTTCAGTATACCATTGTGCAGAGAGAATTACTCGTCGAGGGGTTGCTCACTCTGCCAGATCATCAAGAGACGAAGGAGTTGTTAGAAGAGTATCGCGCCCGTGGCCGTACTTGACTATTTTTATTCCTTTTGTTTTGATCATTGTTGTATGCTGACCATCACCAGGCTTGTTGGCTGAGGTCACGCTGTTGATTCATCTTGTACTCGCTGATGCTATGTACTGCCTTGATAGACCTTCTTTATATATGAGATTGTTGTTTCCATGATTGGACTCGGGCTTCTTCTTCTTGTTATTATCAGCACTGGCACTCAGGCACTAGGATCGGGGGAAATCTCCCAAACACACAGACACACGCATGCATTTGCATGACGAGCATTTTGTTGTTTTTCCTAACCTTTTAGTGTTTACAAGGTTTTTCAGGTTTACAGGTGTCCCAGGCTGTTCCCGGTGACTCCAGGATTGATCAGAGACTAATTCACCGTTATCTAACTAGAGCTAATCAGACCAGGATCATGGATCAAGTGCAGACAGATGTTCAGGAGCTCCGCGAGAGGATGGACCGCTTCATGGAACTCATGCAAGTGGTCGCTAATGGTCAGGACCAGCTCAGGACTTTGGTTCAGCCTTTGATCTCCAGGGTTGATAGCAACGACATACTCCACGGTGGTACCGTGCCTACTCCTCCACCAGTTGATACTCCGCAGAATGGCGTCCCCGTGGCCGGGGGCAACGGCAGTGCTAATGGAAATGTGATGGCCAACATCGGACTCAATACGATAGGCGTCGGCAATGGGAGTCTGGGAGCTAATGTCAACATCGGGCCGGGTAACGATAATGCAGGCGTCGGGAATCTGTTGGTGCCTCAACCATGGCTTGAGGATCATCAGGATGATGTGTTCTCTCAAAGAGGTGCTGAAGGGGAGCTGAATGCTGAAGCGCGGCTCAGGTTCAAAGCACTTGAGGACAAAATGAGAGATATTGAGAATCAAAATACTTTGGGCGTTGATATGTCCAAGCTGGGGTTAATTGCTGATTTCAAGGTACCTCCTAAGTTCAGGGTGCCTGACTTTGAGAAATATAAGGGCACCACTTGCCCTCGTGTCCACCTGCGATCGTACTATAGGAAGATGTCTGCTTATTCCGAAGACGAGAAGTTGTTGATGCACTTCTTCCAAGATAGTCTTTCCGGGCCATCCCTCGAGTGGTACATGGGTCTAGAGCCCACTAGCGTGCGCACATGGAAGGATCTCGCTGAAGCGTTTGTGCACCATTACCAGTACAACAGCGACTTGGCCCCGAACCGAGTCCAGCTCCAGAACCTTTCACAGAGGAATAATGAAGGATTTAAGGAGTACGCCCAGCGGTGGCG
Source organism: Lathyrus sativus (assembly GCA_963859935.3). Taxonomy (NCBI): domain Eukaryota; kingdom Viridiplantae; phylum Streptophyta; class Magnoliopsida; order Fabales; family Fabaceae; genus Lathyrus; species Lathyrus sativus. The sequence goes on along the minus strand of OZ012735.1, from coordinate 234,891,352 downwards.
TGAGTTGGCTGCTCGGGTTCAACCGCCGATGGTTGAGCGCGAGCTCGTGCAGATGTTTGTGGCTACCCTCCCAGGGGTTTACTATGAAAAGTTAGTCAGCGGTATGTCTGGGACGTTCTCAGCTCTCATTATCATGGGCGAGCACGTCGAGAATGGAATCAAGATCGGGAAAATTCAAGGTGAATCATCCTCAGCTGGAGGAGGTGGAAAGAAACCTTATGCTGGTAAAAGGCGAGAAGGAGATGCGAGCGCTGTGACCAATGCTCGAAGAAAGGGCAAAGGCCCTCAACAGCAGATAGCCAGTATAAATATCCCAGCGGCTCCGCAGCAGCAGCAGCAGCAACCGAATCAGCAGGAATATAGAAAGTACCAGAATCGGGTATCTTTGGCAAAGCGTCACTTCGAGGCACCACCCATGTCGTACGCGCAACTCTTGCAGACCTTGCTTCAGCTTCAGTTGGTCCAGAAGAGGACAATGGCTCCCTTGACAGGGGCACCTCCACCAGGGTACGACGCAAATGCCACTTGCGATTTTCATTCAGGGGCACCAGGCCACACAATCGAGAACTGCAAAGCCTTTAAGCACAAGGTGCAGGACCTGGTAGATGCCAAGATCATCAACTTCTCCGATAATGTGCCCAATGTCACGATGAATCCTATGCCGAATCATAGGGGAGGCGGGGTGAACGCCATTATCGAAGAAGAGAGTGCAGATCTGTTGACTGATGTCAGATACCTGAAGATGCCGCTTAGCTTCGTTAAAGCTAAGTTGCTGAAAAAAGGGTTCTTTCCAGGGTGCGGAGAACTATGCATGAACTGTGCCACGCATTCTGATGGATGTGAGCAGTTGGTCGAAGGAATTCAAAGTCTGATGACTGAGGGGATTCTGCAGTTTATCCGGAAGGCTGAAAGTGTATCAGGAGAGGTAGTGTTGAAGCAGGCCGATGAAGTCGCCACCATCACCATCCCTCGCCAGCCAATAACCATTTCTACGCCCAGGCCGCCCACAATAACTATTACCAAAGCTGGGTCGATACCATTCGAGAGCACTAACGCCGTTCCGTGGCATTATGGGGTTGAGGTCTATTGCAACGGACATAAATTGGAGATGGAACTGTATGGGTCGACTGTGGAAAATCTCGCAGGAATCAGTGGTATTACTCGTAACGGAAGAGTGTTTGCACCGCCGGAGGTCGTGGCAGAGAAAGCGGTCAGAGCTGATGCGGTCAATAAGGGTAAAAGCAAAGTCGTTGAAGAGGCCCCGTGTGGGGTAGAAAAAGATTTTCTTGTTAAAGATGCCGAGGAGTTTATGCGGTTGATCAAAAAGAGTGACTACAAGATTGTAGATCATCTCCATCAGACGCCTTCAAAGATTTCTATTCTCAACTTGTTGCTGTGTTCTGAAGCACACCGCAATGCGCTGCTGAAGGTATTGAACGCTGCCTACGTACCGCAAGAGATATCGGTGAATCAGCTAGAAGAGGTGGTAGCCCACGTTAATGCTGGGAATGGGCTAGGTTTCACAGATTTAGAGCTGACGCCAAAAGGGAGGAATCACAATAGCGCCCTGCACATCTCGATAGAGTGCAGGGGCAAAATCATGTCGCACATGCTGGTGGACACGGGTTCGTCGCTTAATGTTCTTCCGAAGAAGGAATTAATGAAGTTGGACACTCGCGAATTGCTCTGCACACCCAGTGATCTGGTGGTGAAGGCGTTCGACGGAACTAAACGCCACATTTTCGGGGAGGTGACCCTGCCGATCCAAGTCGGTCCGGAAACGTTCGACACGGTCTTTTATATCATGGACATCATGCCTGCCTACAGTTGTCTCTTGGGCCGGCCGTGGATCCATACTGTTGGCGCCGTGACCTCCACGTTGCACCAAAAGCTCAAATATGCTGTCGGGGGAAGCATCGTAACCGTGTGCGGTGAGGAGGACATAATGGTGAGCCATTTGTCATCCTTTAAGTATGTTGAAATGGATGGAGAAATCCATGAGACTCTCTGCCAGGCGTTTGAAGACGTCAAGGTAAAGGAAGTAGCTCCTGTAGCCACAGAAAAGCCAGAGATGAATCTCTCTTCGTTCAAGAAGGCTAGGGCCGTTGTCTAAGCTGGATCTACCTTAGGCTGGGGGCGTATTTTGGAGATACCCAACAAGCAGGATAAGTTTGGGTTGGGGTATTCTCCTGGAGCTGAAGCTTCTTCTTCGTCTAGCAGTGCGTCTCGAGGTAAAGGGCCGATCCAATTTACCAGTGGCGGAGTGATTTTCGAAAGCATCAACGCGGCGTCTGAAGACAGCGGGGATAGCGATTGTGATCTCGACTCTTGGATTCAGCCAAGCAAGCCAGGCGAGGGCCTCAACAATTGGACCATCAAGGATATCATCCAGATGACAAGTGAAGAGTAATGATTTACTTTTTCCAATCATTGTACAACCCTATGTCCTACCCGGGGCATAACGGTTTTATTGTCAGGGCCTTGTTGGATTATGTACATGCATTCTGTTAATAAATCAAAGGCGTTTTCTTCGTATTCAAATTTTGTGATCTCTGTTATTCCTGTTTTATATTTGTTTTGAAAAACAGTAAAATGGCAATGGGGTTTGTGCTATCCTGCACATCCTTGTTTAAACTTAACCCTTGTTATTGCAGGATCCACATAACAGATGACATCGACTCTGGACCTTCTACGGCTCACTTCGACTTCGATTGCCCGATCTATCAAGCCGAAGAAGAGATTGATGAAGACGAAGACCTTCCTGAAGAGTTGGCCCGCTTGTTGAAACAAGAGGAAAAGGTTATTTTGCCTCATGAGGAGGAGATTGAAATCGTGAACCTGGGTTCTGAAGAGCTCGTCAGAAACGTCAGGATAGGGGCCGCATTGCAGAATGATGTCAAGCAGATATTGGTCGAGATGCTTCAAGAGTATAGTGACGTCTTTGCTTGGTCATACGAAGATATGCCCGGACTTGACACGGACATCGTGGTCCACCACTTGCCGCTGCGAGAAGATTTCCCTCCTGTTAAGCAGAAGCTTAGGAGGACGAGACCAGATATGGCCGTTAAGATCAAAGAAGAGGTGCAGAAACAGCTTGATGCTGGCTTCTTAGAGGTCACCACTTACCCTCTGTGGGTCGCCAACATAGTGCCTGTACCGAAAAAGGACGGTAAGGTACGCATGTGCGTTGATTATCGGGATTTGAATAGGGCGAGCCCTAAAGATGATTTCCCGTTGCCTCATATCGATGTGTTGGTCGACAACATAGCCCAGTTCTCTGTGTTTTCGTTCATGGATGGCTTCTCCGGTTACAATCAGATCAAGATGGCGCCGGAGGACATGGAGAAAATGACGTTTATCACCCCATGGGGAACATTTTGCTATAAGGTAATGCCCTTCGGTCTGAAGAACGCAGGGGCCACTTACCAGCGAACAATGGTTACTTTGTTTCATGACATGATTCATCATGAGATTGAAGTCTATGTTGATGACATGATTGCGAAGTCCCAAACGGAGGAAGAGCATCTGGTCAACTTATTGAAACTTTTTGAGAGGCTTAGGAAGTTCAGGTTGAGGCTGAATCCTAACAAATGTACTTTCGGAGTGCGGTCCGGAAAGTTACTGGGGTTTATCGTCAGCGAACGAGGCATCGAGGTTGATCCTGCAAAAATAAAAGCCATTCAAGAAATGCCAGCGCCAAAAACAGAAAAAGAAGTTCGTGGTTTCTTGGGCCGAATAAACTACATTGCAAGGTTTATCTCTCAGCTCACGGCCACTTGTGAACCGATGTTCAAGCTTTTAAAGAAAGATCAGGCGATTACTTGGAATGAGGATTGCACGAAGGCATTCGACAAGATAAAGCAGTATCTTCAAGAACCTCCAATCTTGATACCCCCAGTGGCTGGACGGCCTTTAATCATGTACTTGACAGTTCTTGAGAATAGTATGGGGTGTGTTCTCGGTCAGCACGACGAGACGGGCAGAAAGGAGCATGCCATTTACTACTTGAGTAAGAAGTTCACTGACTATGAATCTCGCTACTCGATGCTAGAGAAGACGTGTTGCGTACTAGCCTGGGCTGCCAAACGTCTACGACAGTACATGCTCAATCACACCACTATGCTAATTTCAAAGATGGATCCGATCAAGTACGTCTTCAAGAAGCAGGCTCTTTCGGGCAGGATTGCCAGATGGCAAATGGTGTTAACGAAATATGATATTCAGTACGTTTCCCAGAAGGCCATCAAGGGAAGCGTATTGTCTGAGTACCTTGCCGAACAGCCGATCGAGGATTACCAGCCGATGAAATTTGAATTCCCTGACGAGGATATTATGTTTCTCAAAGCGAAGGATTGCGATGAGTCATTGCCCAACGAGGGGCCAGATAGGAAATCCCAGTGGAAGTTGATATTCGACGGGGCAGTTAATTCCTATGGAAGTGGCATCGGGGCTATCATCACGACTCCCCACGGATCCCACATCCCGTTTACTGCGAGACTGACATTTCCAGTCACCAATAATGAGGCGGAGTACGAAGCATGCATCATGGGTCTAGAAGAAGCAATTGATTTGAGAATCAAGAACCTAGACGTATATGGTGACTCAGCGCTTGTGATCAACCAAATTAAAGGGGAGTGGGAGACTCGTCAATCGAATTTGGTACCGTACATGAACTATGCCAGAAGGCTACTTCCGTTCTTTGATCGAGTGGAACTGCATCACGTGCCCCGAGTGGAGAATCAGATGGCTGATGCCTTAGCCACGTTGGCTTCAATGTATAAAGTCAATTTTTGGAATGAGGCTCCAAGAATTGTCCTTTCGTGCCTTGATAGACCTACATTTGTCTTCGCAATCGAGGAAGCCGCCGACGGCAAGCCATGGTTCCATGACATCCAGACTTTCCTTATGACTAAGGAGTATCCTGCGGGTGCGTCAACCCAGGATAAGAAGACTCTGAGGAGGCTGTCTGGAAATTTTTATCTTAATCCTGATGGAGTGTTGTATAAGAGAAACCACGATCTCGTGCTACTCAGATGTGTAGATGAGAAAGAGGCGAGTATGCTCATGAAAGAGGTCCATGAAGGCACATTTGGTACGCATGCCGGTGGGCATGCTATGACGAGAAAGATCTTGAGAGCAGGATATTACTGGCTGACAATGGAGTCGGATTGCTTCAGATTCGCGAAGAAATGTCATAAATGCCAGATTTATGCTGACAAAGTTCATGTGCCGCCGTGCCCGTTAAATGTCATGTTCTCCCCGTGGCCGTTCTCCATGTGGGGCATCGAAATGATAGGCAAGATCGAGCCTACCGCATTTAACGGTCATCGCTTCATTCTGGTAGCTATCGACTACTTCACCAAGTGGGTGGAGGCAGCCTCGTATGCTAATGTGACCAAGCAGGTGGTGGCTAAATTCATAAAGAGGGACATCATCTGTCGTTACGGAATTCCCGAGCGGATCATTACTGATAATGGTTCGAACCTGAATAACAAGATGATGAAGGAGTTATGCCAGAGTTTCAAGATTGAACACCACAACTCATCTCCTTACCGGCCGAAGATGAATGGCGCCGTTGAAGCAGCCAACAAGAACATAAAGAAGATTGTTCAAAAGATGGTTGTGACCTACAAAGATTGGCACGAGATGATGCCATTTGCACTGCACGGTTATCGTACGACGGTACGTACGTCAACCGGGGCAACTCCTTTCTCCTTAGTGTACGGTATGGAAGTTGTCCTACCGTTAGAAGTGGAGATCCCTTCTTTGCGAGTTTTGGTTGATGTGAAACTCGACGAGGCAGAATGGATTACAAATCGACTGAACCAACTCAGCCTGATGGACGAGAAGAGGTTAGCATCGATTGTGTTTGGTCGTCTATACCAAAGCCGAATGAAGAAAGCTTATGACAAGAAGGTGCGTCCTAGAAGCTTTCAGACGGGTGATCTCGTCCTGAAGAAGATTCTTCCTCCACACTCCGATCACCGGGGCAAGTGGACTCCGAATTACGAAGGTCCGTACATCGTCAGCAAGGTCTTCTCGGGAGGAGCTTTGTTGTTATCCACGATGGATGGTGAAGATTTTGCATCCCCGGTGAACGCGAACGCAGTTAAAAAATACTTTGCTTGAAAGCGACCCGCTGGACAAAAAAAGAGAGTCCAGGCAAAAAAGGGGCATCCCGGCGAACCAAAAACAGAATAAAAGGTTCGGGCAAAAATTAGGGATATAAATTGAAAAAAGGTACACCCGCGAAGTCGAAAACCTACACTGGGCGGCTTCGTGAAAAAAGGGTATCCCGGTGAACTGAAAACCCGTAAAGGGCGGTTCACGCAAAAGTTAGGGATTTGAAAAAGCAAATGACTACGTTCCGCGTGTGGACTTTCATTGTTTAGTGGTTCGGAGTGTTGCTACTGCGAAAATCGGCGCCGGCTTGACAAGAGAGTCGCCACCGTGCGTTATTTATCCCTCAGAGTGGGAAAGGAAACGCTCGAAGTAAACCTCGCAAAGACGGGAAAAGGTATGGTCATCGCAACCAAAACCTGGATTCGGGAGTCGGTTACGCAAGGGGAAGGTATTAGCACCCCTCACGTCCATCGTACTCGATGGGATCCACGCTTGGTGTTTATAGGTAAAAGGGTGTGTTTTCTATCTACGCTAATGGCTGGTCTGAAAAGAAAATAAAAGGACAGGACTCGACAGAACATACGGTGTTCTGGGCCTACGTATTCCCTCGTGCAATGGGAAAGTCAGAGTCAACGTAGTTCGACTTCCTATGACTAAACGGGGGAAAGGTTGCTCGCCAGGACATCGCATCCTGTGCCTACGTACTTTCATCTGGAATGAAAGATCAGAGCAAACGTAGTTCGGCTAACTACGGGTAAACAGGGGCTCTCACACAGCAGTGAGAAAACAACTGGTCCTAAAGGCTCGGGAACCTACAAATACGATCTGGTCTCAAATGCACTCGGGCAAGAGAAAGGGATAACAATTAGTCGTTAGCGGGAAAGTCTCGATCGCACAGCCGCGAGAGAACAAAGGTTAGTTGTTAGTGTGCTCGCTAGGATATCGCATCCTATGCCTACATATCTTCGTCTGGAACGAAGAATCAGAGCAGCTGTAGTTCAGCTAACTACGGGTCAAGCTACTCAAAAGCTCCTACAGAAAGGAAAGGGAAACCCTAGAACTATAGCTGAGAAACAGGGGAATCTACCTACTGCTATCACACCTGGTTGACCGTCCTAATGTCTATCATAACAACTCCGCAACGGAGAAGTCAGAGCTCCTGAGGGATCATGGCAACAGGACTAAAACCACAAACAAGAAACTGCACAGTAAAGGAATGCTGAAAATATGCATGAATGCAACAACTAGACAAACAAGGCACAGAGGCCACAAACCACAAAGGCAAGGGAGCTCAGCTCTACCAAATACCAACAAGCAAAGCCACGCAATAACAAACAAGCAGAAGGAGGACCACCTCGACTTCTCACGCACACAAAGTCTACTTCTAAGATGCACCTAACTCAGAACTATCTAGATGAACACTTAAGTCTAATGCAACATAACATCATACAAGTCAAACAATCCAAAGAGAAGGCAAGCTAACCTGAAACAATCTCCTAATCTATCTCTAACCAAAACTCTATACAATACCCTAAGCAGGGATCTAAGCAAAACCTAATCAAACCTTAAGCAAGAGGAATCAATCCCAGCCCCCGAGCTTCAGAACAAGCTCACCAGAGAAAGGAAGCTAAGCAGACAAGCTCATAGTGCCTTCCTCAGGAAAGTACCAGGAGGTTACTACTCAGGAATCATATCCTATGCGGCTCGACAACTGTGATCAGTTCATATTCCTCCTCAGGAGAAATTAAACTCACATGAAGGCTCCGGCATCACGGGATACTTGAGAAATACCTATATGCACTAGGGGAACTAAGTGAACAGACTCATAGGACCTTCCTCAGGAAAGTACTAGGAGGCTGACACTTAGGAATCGTATCCTACGTGGCTCAACAACTGTGATCAGTTTACATTCCTCCTCAGGAGAAATTAAACTCACAAGTTGGCTCCTACATCACTGGATACTTGAGAAATCCTAGACAAGCTACTGGAACTAAGTGAATAGACCCATAGGACCTTCCTCGGGAAAGTACTAGGAGACTTCCACTTAGGAATCGTATCCCATGTGGCTCAACAACATGTGATCAGTTTACATTCCTCCTCAGGAGAAATTAAACTCACAAGTCGGCTCCGACATCATTGGATACTTACGAAAGAGGTGAGAAGAAAGGATGAAAGTCATTCATAGTGCCTTCCTCAGGAAAGTACCATAAACTCCCTTCAAACTTCAGGATCTCGAACCTCACAAACAGACAACAAGCTCCTAGACTAAGCCTCAATCCACTGCATCCTTGCAAGCTCCAACAGGACCTCAATCAGCTCCCACCTTCAAGAAGAAACCACAGGCCAACAAACCACAAAAGACTATCTCTGAAGTTCAACCACAGTTGAACTTCAAAGTCAGAAGTCATCAAGACTTCTCCTATCTTCAGGCTCAGACAAATCACATCAGAACACCCTACAAAAATCTAATAAAAATCTATGGGAAACCTACATGGCTCTAGGACAACATACTGAAAAATCAGAACAAAATTCAACACCAGATGAAAGAACTAAAATCAGCAACACAGACATATCCACAGACCAATTATTCAACATCAATGACAGTGAACAAATTCAATTAAAATGAAAATGCATGATTAAGCTAATGTTTTTATACTATAAAATTCTACACTGAATCACGAGTCTACAGAAAAAAGAACGGAATTATTTGACTAAATCTACCATTTTTTATGAATTTTCTAATGATATGCATGCATTGAAAATATTAAAAACATCAATTAAAATGGAAAATGTACAAAAATAGGAAATAAAAATAAAATGGCATTTTTATTTTTATTTAATTTTTTAGATGCTTTCATGACATAGTAGAAAAGAGAAGAACTAAAAAACAATTATTTTCAATTTTTTTATGAATTGTTTTAACATGAAAATATAAAAGAAAATCAAAAAATAAAAGAAAATGACATGGGGGCTCAAACAACAATATATTCTAGTTATTTATCTACATTGGGCCCTGATTGGGGGGTGCTAGAAGCAAAGGGCGTAAGGCCCAAGTTTGAGAAATCAAACAGCCAGAAAAGAGGCGCATGGGGGGTGCTGCTAGCAACTAATTTCAGTTGTTTCTACTACTGGGCTTAAACGAGGGGGTGTTGAAAGCAATCAGGGCCTAAGGCCCAACTCAACTCATTCAGTTCTCAAACGGGGAGGGGTGACGAGCAATTGAGGTGTAGTGATTAGCAGACCACGCTTGGGCCTAAGCCCAACGTCCAAACCCTAACCCAAAACTCAGCTGAACAAAACCTGATTCTCCTCCAAACCCTAGTACTGTTCATCTCTGAGCTTGCGCCGTTCCCTCTCGTCTCTCCCTCATCTCTTCTCTGCAACTCAATTCCAGGAGGAACAAAAAATCACGCCAAAACCTCACACGCCTCACCACACTCAAACGAATCAACGCCACAACCTCAAACTCAGAACCCTCTCACACTCAACACAAATCAAACCTACCTTAACCAATTATTTCGCCCTAATTGCAATGAAGATCTAGCAGAGAGAAGGCAAACCTGGGTTGATACGAGTGGAGCAAGAGATCTTTGAAGATCTATTATGTTGTTGAAGAAGGTTGTTGACGCTATGATGAAGTTCTGAGTAACTTCTGGAAAAGTTCACGATCTGGAAAACCTGGGGACAAACGACGGCGTTCTTGAATTTGTTGATGAACTCTCTGGGAATTCCTTGAAGAAACTAACGAATATGATGAAGGTTTCTACGTTTTGTTGAATCTTGAACGAACTCCTGGAAAGAAATGAAGATGGTGATGCTTCTGCGAACGATCTGGAAAACCTGAATAACGATGCAGATCTTTGAATGATTTCTGGAAAGTTTCGAACGATGAATGTATGAGCGTTTCTGGAGAAGTGTATGAAGATTGAGGATGGTTTGAGTTGTTCTAAAAAAAACTGATGAAGAACGAAGGAGGTGGATGAATTCTGGAGAAATGTTGTATGAAGGTTTGAGTTTCTGGAAATCTTTGATGGAGGATTGATGTTCAAGGTGATTTCTGGAAATTAGGTGATGAAGATGATGAAGGAGTGCGAAGTATTCTGGAAATTTTGGTTGAAGGTGGATGAATGTTTAGGATGATTTCTGGAAAAGTGGAGGAGGTTTCCGGCGAGGGTTAGATTTTCCGGTGCCGTTGAAGATGAAGGTGGAGGAGACGATCGGAGGAAGAAGAGGAATTTCTGGGGATTTTTGATGTTTGCAGATTCCGGTGGCCGGAAGTCGTTGACGGTGACCGGCGGCGGGAAGTTACGGCTGATGCATGGCCGCCGGTGAGGTTGACGGTGAAACTCAGGCGATGGTGTGGGGGCGCCAAGTGGCGTGCATGCGCAGAGGGAGAGAGAGAATGAGGGACACGTGGGAGAGTCTGGAAGAGTTCTGAGTGGGTGGTGGCGTGCGTGCATGCGCGACGTGTGGGACCGTTCTTTCTGCAACACGTGGCGCACTATATACCACTGAAACACCTGGACACTTCCAGAAGCTTCTAGGCTTCGCTGGAAGAAATTGGATGCTTTCTGGACTTTCTTTTGGACTACTGATGAGAACTGGGCCTTACAAAAACATCCCAGGGCCCATACGAAAATAACAGCAAAAAAAACTGGATTAAACTAATTAACTAAATCTGATTAACACTAATTAGCACTAATTAATCTAATGATCTACTAATAAACTCTAAACAAAAATTAAAACCCTAATTAACTCTTTATCAACCTAATTAAATCTGAAAACAATTAAGAACCTAATTAACTCTAAAAAGGTGATTAAAACTCATATTATCCTAATTAAACCTAAAAATCAATTAAGATCTAATTAACTCTAAAATTCTACTAATCTAATTAAACTCTAAAAAATGATTAAAAGTCTAATTAACTCTAAATCAATCTAATTTTCTATTAAAAATCTAATATTATTTAATATCTATTAATAAAAGAAAAACTATATTATTCTAAAAAAAGATAAAACCAATTAAAATCTTATTTATATTCTAAAAACCTTTTTAAAAATTCTATAAAATCCTAAAAAGAGCATTAAGCTATTAAAATATTCTATAAACCCTATTTAAATTCCAGAAAAATCTATAAAGCCTGTTAAAAATTCACAAAAGTCTATAAAAATCCTAAAAATGCAGATGAATGCAAATGACCCCCCAAAAAACGCACGAGACCAGATTGAATCGAACAGAGATCCCCGGGCATCAGAATATCCCCAACATTACTGTGCAAGCTAAAAATCACCGAGGAGCGCACAATTTCCTGAAAATAAAACCCTGGTGATCTGGACTGGGTCTGCCATATCTGATAGACAAAAATCAAGCTGTAAACTCTGATATCCCCTGCTTGTGCACAAATATCACATGTCTGAGTTGCGAATATGAATTTAAACCATGAGTCAGATAGGAGAATCGGTTGGTCAAATTTTAGGGTGCAACAGCTGCCCCTATTCAAGCGACTTGGACCTGAAGGGTTTGAAGAGCGCTTGGCCTTCAAACATTCAGAGGTACGAGACGGTTGAATACAAATAAAACCCGAAAATTTGCCAACCGCGAACATATACTGTAAGCTGCTTGGAGAATAAAGTCCAGAAAACCGAGTCCAGTTATTGCGGCACCAAACTGATTAATCATCTGATAAAGAACTCCTGATTTGAATACCCGTTGCTTGTGATACCCCATATAACAAACCCTGAGTGTTGCAACAAAACACGTGATTCTTTCACATTGCCTACTGATAGGCAGGAAGAGAAACATACTCACATCGCCCAAAGATGGACGGGAAGACACCCTGATTGAATACTTACCTCGTCTAATGATAGACGGAAAAACAACATTAATCTCCCAATTCACATCGTCTAAGGATAGACGGGAAGGAATAATCTCCATATTCACATCGTCTAAGGGTAGACGGCATCATCCTGATCAATGAACAAATCAATATTCTCATCGTCTAAGGGTAGACGGGATCATCCTGACTAATGAACAAATCAATATTCTCATCGTCTAAGGGTAGACGGGATCATCCTGACTGATGAACAAATCAATATTCTCATCGTCTAAGGGTAGACGGGATCGTCCTGATTAATGACAAATCAATATTCACATCGTCTAAGGGTAGACAGCATCAAATTCTTAATCTTCATACACACATCGTCTAAGGATAGACGGAATCATCCTGATCGATGAACAAGTCAATATTCTCATCGTCTAAGAGTAGACGGGATTATCCTGATTGATGAAACAGATCAATATTCTCATCGTCTAAGGGTAGACGGGAAGAAAGCCTTGATCTCCATACACACATCGTCTAAAGATAGACGGAAAGAAATTCTTCGTACTCACATCGTCTAAGGGTAGACGGGAACAAAGCCTGATCGCATACTCACATCGTCTAAGGATAGACGGGAAGAAATAATCTCCAAATTCACATCGTCTACGGGTAGACGGGAAGACACCATTAATCTCCATATGCACATCGTCTAAGGGTAGACGGGATCATCCTGATTGATGAACAAATCAATATTATCATCGTCTAAGGGTAGACGGGAAGAAATAATTCTCCAAGCTCACATCGTCTAAGGATAGACGGGATCATCCCGATTGATGAAACAAAAACAACTCACATCGTCTAAGGATAGACGGAAAGGCATCATAACGCAATTCAACACCATCCCTGGAATTTCAGAATCCTTCTGTTTACGGGAATTGATGGAAAGATCAACATCCTTGAAGGGGCCACATCATCAGTATGGACCGACGGTAAGAAAAACCACCTTTTAAGGAACCATGTCGTCAATAAGAATCGACAATCACGAAAACTGAACATTCTTCGAAGAGCCTCGACATCAATAAGGATTGATGGTCAGAACAGTACCTCTTGAAACGTCATCTCATCCAATAAACAGAAAGAGAACCAACATTCAAAATCATTTTGAAACCCCTCAACAACTAAGGATAGCCGGAGAAGACTCGCTGGGGAAACACCTCATCATATGTATGATCTGGCAATAAGAAAACCCGCTGAACAGTAGCTCGAAACTTCACATCGTCTGCTGACAGACGGAAAGGAAAGCCACTTGCTAGAGAAACTCTATTTTGAACCCTATTGAAAATCAACCAAAACTTCACATCGTCTACTGATAGACGGGAAGAAAAGCACATCCTGGGGAAACCCCTTCTTGAAACCTTACTGCGACCACCCGCAACTTCACATCGTCTATGGATAGACGGAAAGAACCACATTCGCACTCAAGACGTCTAATGATAGACGGAGAAATCCATTTATTGGAGGAACACATCGTCAATATGAATTGACGGGAAGAAAAGCTTGTCAACATCAGATGACTGCTTGGTCAAAGCATAATTGTTGTAAGATCTGATATACAAATAATCTGCTGAACTGTCTGAATACTGCTGCTGGATAAATGCCTCTGAACTGATCACAGAGTAATTCACGCGCCATATGAGGCTGATAGAAAATCTGACTTATGCTTCGTATGCATATGCATATGCTTTAATCTTTTCACGGCGTAATGCTCCATTCTGGATGGAAATGCTACGCATTTTGACCATGATATGCAAGTATGATGCAAATATGATAATGCATGCAATATGCTAATGCAGGCTTGAACTGCCGGAGAAGGCCGGGTACAGAAAACCACTTCAGCAAAATAAATGCTGAAGGCGAGGCCAACTCTGCTGGGGATAACCCGGATATCACTGAATCGTCCTAGCAAAATAAATGCTGGGAGAGTGAAATCAATTCCGCTGGGGATATTAGGAACTTAACCGAACACCTCGGCGAAGTAATACCCTGCTGGGGTATATAACTCCGCTGGGAAATATTCTTCCTGAATACACAGCCTTTTAGTGAAGAGTCAAGGGATAGTGATACGACTTCCCGCATTCATCTCGCTCTCGAAACTCGACTGCATCTGCTCGAATAACTCTGAATGACCCTGCTGGTACGAAGAACAACAATCCTTTCTCTTCTGATATGCCCCAGCTTACAGGACATCTGTGGGGGTAGTCCTTGAAAGGAAATCTGCAAATCTGAGCCCTGATGGTCTGATATGATGTGCCTCAGCGTTCTGAACTTCTGAGAGATACCTCACCTTGAATGCTTCTCGCGCAACCTTTGCGTGCTTAAGATGGTCTGCCCCTGACTGCAATGACCTTGCCCCGATTATCTGATTCAGAGTCGTGCCCTTGACTACGACGTATTCACCGAAACTCAACCTGATTGCCCCAGGATAACTGACTTCGAAAAGCTGACCTGACTGGGGATCACAATAAAAGCTCGCCCCTGCTCTCGGAACATTCGGGCGTTCTGCATTCTATCTTGACCATACTTTCCATTGTAGGAAACTTTTCTGCTGTCAAGTGCTTACTCGCAAGTAAAACAAGTTGTTATGCATAAAAGATGCATTAATGCAACACATATGACAGCTTTGACATCCAATCTGTTCACTGGGAAAAGGAAAAACAGTTTATAGCATACAATGCACAAAACATTTATCATCGTCAGTACCAACATGGTAAGAGGAACCTTTTTAAGAGTCAAAATCGACGCGACCTTTACCGGGGTATGCTTTCGAAACAACCTGCTTCAATTAGGACTTTTGAAGGTTGTAACATGGTCAGGTTCATGGTTTTGAAAGAAAGGATAAAGGCTCAAAGTTTACTTTAACCCGCCCGTTCTTCTTGATGTTCTCCCATCCTACGTTCAGCTAATTTGACCTTAGCGCTCACCTCTCAGAGGTTGAAAGAAAAATAGGAATGATAGCTCGAGAAACTTTCGGCTCTTGGAGTGACAGCCACTCACTTTTCATCTTTGACACTTGAGGTCACACGACTCGTATTTCCATCGAGGATTTTTCTTTTGATCCTTTTCATCTTTTCCTTTTCATATCCCTAACTTTTGCCTGGACTGACTCCTTTTGAGTTTCTTTTGATTCTTTTAAGTCCAGCGGGATGCCCTCATTTTTGCCTAAGTCATTTGTTTTGAAGTTTTCTTGACTTAGCGGGCTTTTGATTTCTTTTTTCATTTTCTTCTTTCGAACAGGTCGTGTGACATTGGTTGTCTGACTCTTTGGGAAATGATGTGGCTGTTCCACTCTTGATTGAACCATTGTGGTCTTTTAGGCACGACCTCTAGGGGTGTGATTGATCCTTGAACGGACACTCCTTTTGCAATTTGGACGCTCGGTCAAATTAGCTAACACCTACCCTGCCCCAGGTTGAGATTGAGGGTTTTTCGTTTTCGGAAAGAACTCCTACTACAAGGCTCAAAGGGGTTGACAAGGGATTATCTTCCTTATA
The DNA here is from genome assembly GCA_963859935.3 of Lathyrus sativus. Lineage (NCBI taxonomy): Eukaryota > Viridiplantae > Streptophyta > Magnoliopsida > Fabales > Fabaceae > Lathyrus > Lathyrus sativus. Next base: position 234,875,859 of record OZ012735.1, on the reverse strand, counting down.
TCTCCGGTGTTTAGGGATTTGAAACAATGCCTGTACATCATCAACAGGTTTTATTTCAAAAGCATACAATATCGGCAGTTGCATGTCGGTCATTTTCGTCATCCTCCCCAAATTCTTCTTAACCAAGCGTTGGATATTTGCAAAACAGTTAGTGAACATGACTGGATTTAGTCAAAACATGCATATTTATTTCATTATCATCAATTTGAATGAAAACAACAAGTTTTACAAACAAGCTTACAAATTCAAACAGGAAAGCAACTACAATTGTAAAGAAATGACAAGCTAAAACAAAGAAAATATGCTAGCTTCTGAGAACCGGGCTTTTGCACCTGCCCTGCTGCTGAACCAGCTATCTTTATTAGAGGCAATCCGACGTTGTCCTGATCTGCTTTCAACGACTCAACCAAATTATAGAGCCCTTCCTCCTTCATTCAGATGATTCTAGGACCTCTTGGCCCGAAGCTGATTGCTGCACTGTCAAGCAAATCCTGCACTTGGTGCTTAAAAGCATGGCAACTTTCTATATCGTGACCCGGGGCTCCAGAATGAAACTCACAGTGCTTACTTGCGTCATAACCAAACGGGGGAGCTCCCGTTATTGGTGCCAGAGTTCTTGTCTCTACCAGATTCAATCCCAACAATGTCTGCAACAACTTGGCATATGTTGAGGGAGGCTTCTCGAACGCTCTTCTCGGTTTGCCCTGGAATCTTCGTTGAGCCTGCTGTGCCCCCTGCTGAGGCTGCTGCTGCTGGTATCGGGTTGACCCTTGAACACCCTTTGTATCAAATGCAACATTGGCTTCTTGACCTTCAATGTACTGACTAGCGCTCTCCTTGTGCTTAACCATTTTCTTTCTTAGATCTGCCCCAGGAATAGGCAACAGTTGTGGGCCTGGAGATTCTGACACCATGGAGTCTAGGATACGCTTCTGACCCACTGCAGCTTTAGAAACATCTGTCATCTTAGCATCGACTGAGACAGGAGCAATATGCACAGCTACGCCGCTCGGCGTGAATTCAATATCGTGCGAGTCAATCAGGTCTTGCACATTGTGCTTGAAAGCATGACAACCCTCGATGTCATGTCCGAATGCCCCGGAATGAAATTCACATTGCTTACTGGCATCGTACCCTTGAGGAAACACTCTTGTTGGTGGTGCCAACGTTCTCTTCTCAACCAGATTAAACCTCAATAAGATCTGCAAGAGCTCAGCATATGTCATAGGTGGCGCCTCAAATATTCTCCTTGGCTTTCCTTCCTGGATTTTCCGCTGAGCCGGATGTATCTTCTGTTGCTGCTGCTCAGGTTCCACATGCACAGGTGGCACGAGCTTTTTCATTGCGGCTTCAAATAGCTGATCGTCTTCTTTCCTAAGCACATTCTTGACTACCTCCATGATCAAGCTCATTTGGGTCTTCAGCTGACTGTTCTCCTCTTTGAGAATCTTCTGCTCCAGACGCATCTCTTGCATGTCTCTCATCATCTGCCCCAGCTGGCTTCGGACTTCGATCAATTCAAACTGATTCTGTTCCATATCTCTGAAGGAATTCCTGCAATAAACTGGACGATGAGGAAATAAGACCCACGGTTCTGATATACCTGTTAAATGATAACGCAGCGCAGAAAGCAAACACATATTCACAACGAGACAAAGAGAACTCAAACTATAAGCACACAGACAAACATCTCCCACGCATGTACAACCAACAAAATCAGCAGGTAAACACAAATGAGTCTGAATATAACGACCCCAGCCAACAATCCTGGTGGTGGTCGACAAATACTGATGCACAAAAGTTAAACGGGTTAGGCAGAGAAAACAGATGCGACACCCGGCATAGAAACCTCTAGAAACTTCCCCCATATTCAACTGAACTCTCTGATTGACAATCCTCAGAGCACACACTTCCTGTGGAGTCTTCCATGACACTAACTGACGAACCCGCACAACTGGAAGGTGGAAAATCATTAATCTGAACAAAACCCTGAGGCGTGATGCAAATCCGGCTAGAGTCTAACAGATCCTGAATCTGACTTCTAAGCACTTTACAATCATTCGTTGAATGCCCTTGTGCCCCAACATGGTACTCACAACGGGCGCTGGCATCAAAACCTGGAGGATACGGTGGGATCACCGGCATAGTCTCTTTCGGCACTATCAATCCACTTCTGACCAGATCTGGCAACAACTGACTGTACGACACTGGTAGCTGAGTAAACTGCCTTGCAGGCTTCCTTGGTCTTCGTGGAGCATGCTGACGCGATCGGCGATAGGATGATCGTTGACTTGAAGTGTCTGAAAACTGATCCTGAGATGCTAGAGATTCTGAGGTGACGTCATCTCCTTCCCACTCTTCTTGAGAACTGACAACTGACTCAAGCTTATCAACTGGGACGTAAGGAACACCTCGAAACTTTCCACTCCTGAGTCCTCGCTCAACAATCTCTCCCAGCCTCATCAGGCCCACAAAGTTTGTGCAACTGAACAATTTGTCAAAATAATGGCCTTTCAGAGTACCCAAGAAGATGTCAACCAGTTCTCTTTTCGGAAGCGGTGGTTGAACACTAGCAGCCAATTCCTTCCATCTTCGCAAATACGCTCTGAATGATTCATTCTCCGCTTGAGACAATTCTTGCAGATCTACGAGACTAGGAGTCAAATCCAAGTTGTAATCGTACTGCTTTATGAAAGCTCTGGCGAAATCCACCCACGATCGAATCTGATTACTCTCTAATTGCACATACCATCTCAACGATGCCCCAGTCAGGCTATACTGAAAGCAATGGATCATCAATTTGTCATTTCGCACAAACGAAGTCATCCTTCGACAGAACATCATCAAATGCAACTTCGGACAGCTATCTCCTGTGTATTTTTCAAATTCCGGCATTTTGAACTTGTACGGCAACACTAGGTCAGGGACCAAGCACATGGCTACAGCATCCAGGTTAACGGCATCTTTCGCTTCCAAGGCTTTCATTTGCTCTTCCAACACTCGGACTCTTCTACCATAGTCAAGAGCTTTTGGGTCTACTAACCCGGTCACTGGAATATCTCTCCGGTAATTCATCACAGGGACAGCAACACATTGATTGTTAACAGGAGGATAACGTTCATTTCGGGCAAGAAACTGCTCATGCCGATCTCTGTTCTCAACAGCAGGCTGCACAACTTGGGCTGCAGTAAGATTGTTTGCTTGCGGGAAGCCTTCCATAGAATCATACTGATGGTTGGGCGCCACAGTAAACCCTGCCAAAGTGTTAGGAACCTGGAAATCGCCTTCAGACATGGCTACCAATTACCTGTAACCGACTATGCTGCTTGATTCTGCTCAAATCTGCTTCAGCCCCTTGGTCGTCTTCAACACTCCACTCTTGCCTCAAACAATCCCCTGAGAATCACGCTCTGGTGAAAACAAAGGCTGGATAAGTGCTCTGACCTGCTAGAGAAATGCTATGCAGTATGATTTATGCAAACAGAAATACAAAAATGCTAACGTGCATGTGTGCATTGGAGACATTTTCCCTCCAATTCCAGTGTCAGTGGTAGCAAGACGAGATAAACCATAGAGACAATATTTGGAAAAACCCTCATATATTGCTTAGAATAATAGTCTCGTCAAGAAGTTACATAACTATGCTCCATACAGCTGATATGATAAGGAGGATCCCAGCCAACATGCCTGGTGGTGATCTCAACATACAGAATACAAGAGAAATCAAGTACGGGTACGGTTGCGGAAGTCCTCGACCATCTTTTTTGTCTCTGCATGATCTGGTTGATAAATCAAACCTTCTATCAGTCGATCCCTCTTCCTGACTGTCCCCTGGATGTCTCTGACAAAGTCTTCCCAAGCCTTATCATTGGCACCGTCCCCGGGTTTGGGTCTCTTGGCATCTGCTCTATGCTGGAAATCTTCCAAGTTCTTCATGGCATCTGTCAACTTGCGCTCGGCTTCGTATCGGCGACAGGCTTCTTCTTCAAGCTCTTCGTTCTTCACTTTGACCTGTTCTTCTAACTGAGCAATCTGTGTCTTCAGCTCTCCTTCTCGCTCCTTGCGCTTGGTCATAGTGAGATCCCAGTGCTCTCTGAACTTGGCTAGCTTTGTGTAGGCCCTTTCCAGCTCTTGCTTCTTGGTGGCCAACACACTACTAACTGAGTCTACATCTAACTCCAGACGCTTCTTGGTTTCGGTCAATTCCAATAGCGTAGTCTTCAGATGTTTCAGAGTTTCAGCCTGTTGCTTAGAAATATACCCTGTTTCAATCTTTTCATGCCGAAGCTGGGCATTCTCCTGCTCTAAAACCTCTTTAGCCCTTGCTAGCTCTTCTTTCTCCGCCATCAGCTGCTTGTAGACCTGAATGTCCACAGTGGTAGGCTCCTCTACCGGAGGAGGATGCAATGGCTGAACTGCTGGATACGGCATAAGGAACTTCACAGCTCGCTCACGAATCCATTCCACATATGGGCTAGGAACTCGAGTATCCCCTCTGCTACCTGAAAGCTTCCCTCTCTTGTGCAAGTTTTTCCAGGCTTTCTCAAGTTTGGTCAGCATCTCTTTCCCTATTGCCCCGGTGAGATACAGAGATTCCTGTATCTCCTCGGGCTTTGGCGCTCCTTGAGGTATGTACCCAAATTGCTTGATCAATAAGGACGGGTTATAGTTGACACAACCTTTCCTTCCTATTAACGGAACATTCGGGAATCCTTCGCCTTTGAGTATGACTTCAGCTCCAAATACCTCTTTATTGGTCCATACCACGTTCTCAGCAGTTAATCCCATTAAGCGCTCGGGCCATCCTAGAGAATTGATAGATGTGACAAAAGGGCCTGACTTAGGCATATGACTGGTGAACCACCTGCATAGGAGAGGTACACAGCAAGACACATTCCTTCCTCGTCGCTTTTCATTCTGGTAATGAGTTGAATGGTGGATATCTCCCAGCAAAGTAGGAACTGGGTTTCCCGCAGCCAAAATATAGAAGGCATCGGAATCAACAAAATCAGGAATGTTCGGGAATAACACGATGCCATACACACATACAGCAAGGATAACGTCAAAAACATCCCAGCTACCCTTCTGGGCATACTCTCGAGCCTTCTCCACTAAGACATCCAATGGAAATCCCCATACGTCTCCTCTTTTGATCATCTTCCCAGACAGCTCAGACTCTTTCAAGCACAGGATGGCAGAAAGCTCAGCCAGCTTAGGCTCAGCGTCCGTACGATAAAAAGGCATCTGCTCACGGATCGGTATATCCAGAAGTGCAGAGTACTCCTCCAGGGTAGGAGCCAAAACGAAGTCGGGAAATACAAAACACCTGAGCTCCGCGTCGTAGAACTGTAACAGAGTATAGATGCCGCTGGTCTCGTAGGCAGATGGCTGATAAACGTAGGTCAGAATCCTCCCATATCTCTTTCTGAAGTCACCCATTCCCCTCTTCTTAGCAATAGCAATCAACTCTAACAATAGACTGATATTCGGCGATGGAAACTTATAGGGCAATACTCTCTTCAGGTTTTCCATGTCTTGCTAGGAACAAACACCAGAACTGGAAGGGAAAATATGTACCTGCAATACACACACGTTAGTTGAATGCAGATGGTAATGTAATGATGCAATATGATAAATAATGCAATCTGCGAACACAGGGGCTATGCTGTAGCCTGAAGAGGAATATCTCTGTGATCATGAACAGAAAACCATCACGGTCATCAGAACCTCATGCCACTAACTACCATCTGATACTCAAAATATCAAATCCCTGGTAAGAAAACCATCTGAACCTCTGTATCCGACGAGAATACCATCTGATAATATCCTCAACCTCAGATAAGAAACCCATCTGACCCAGACAACACACCTGGAGATGAATCAAGAACACCATCTGACAAAAGGTACTGAATCATGGTTTCTGAAGGCCAGTTTTCCTGCAATAACCCAGTCCCTCTCACAGGTAGGATAGACCTAATCCACGGACAAAGGTACGGCATCCTATGCGGTCATCAGCGTCACAGACTTTCATGAGTGACGATACGATTCCCAGAAGGAGTGGCATCATCAAGTCATGAAGAGGCCTCACTTAGCTGACTTCCAAATGATCGGTCCCCAGAGTCGACAACCCTCACGTCTGGACTCCCCTCAGATCCTCAGGACCGGAAAGGAGCACCTCTGCAAGAATCTCGTCTGAGCGCAGATTTTCGTAGGGAACTGTGCCTGCTCAGCAGACAGGTTCGTCTACTACTTCTCCACAACTATATCTAGGTGTGTACTCAAGCCCAGGTCCGGCTTTTCATTCACACTAACCTCCCTTTGCCCACAGCAATAATCATAATAATATAATGCTGGAAAATAAATGCGGAAAGGTAAAGGTACAGAAAAGTAAAGTGCAGGAAAGTAAAACACAATATGCACAACACCCAACCAATAAACATCCAAGCGCTAGGATTGACTCGCGTAGGGGATGGGAAACGGTCCCAGCATAAGGGATGGGAAAGGTCCCTAGATGCTATATATCCCCAGCAGAGTCGCCAGCTGTCGCTACTGCGAAAATCGGCGCCGGCTCCCCAGCAGAGTCGCCAGCTGTCGCTACTGCGAAAATCGGCGCCGGCTTGACAGGAGAGTCGCCACCGTGCGTTATTTATCCCTCAGAGCGGGAAAGGAAACGCTCGAAGTAAACCTCGCAAAGACGGGAAAAGGTATGGTCATCGCAACCAAAACCTGGATTCGGGAGTCGGTTACGCAAGGGGAAGGTATTAGCACCCCTCACGTCCATCGTACTCGATGGGATCCACGCTTGGTGTTTATAGGTAAAAGGGTGTGTTTTCTATCTACGCTAATGGCTGGTCTGAAAAGAAAATAAAAGGACAGGACTCGACAGAACATACGGTGTTCTGGGCCTACGTATTCCCTCGTGCAATGGGAAAGTCAGAGTCAACGTAGTTCGACTTCCTATGACTAAACGGGGGAAAGGTTGCTCGCCAGGACATCGCATCCTGTGCCTACGTACTTTCATCTGGAATGAAAGATCAGAGCAAACGTAGTTCGGCTAACTACGGGTAAACAGGGGCTCTCACACAGCAGTGAGAAAACAACTGGTCCTAAAGGCTCGGGAACCTACAAATACGATCTGGTCTCAAATGCACTCGGTCAAGAGAAAGGGATAACAATTAGTCGTTAGCGGGAAAGTCTCGATCGCACAGCCGCGAGAGAACAAAGGTTAGTTGTTAGTGTGCTCGCTAGGATATCGCATCCTATGCCTACATATCTTCGTCTGGAACGAAGAATCAGAGCAGCTGTAGTTCAGCTAACTACGGGTCAAGCTACTCAAAAGCTCCTACAGAAAGGAAAGGGAAACCCTAGAACTATAGCTGAGAAACAGGGGAATCTACCTACTGCTATCACACCTGGTTGACCGTCCTAATGTCTATCATAACAACTCCGCAGCGGAGAAGTCAGAGCTCCTGAGGGATCATGGCAACAGGACTAAAACCACAAACAAGAAACTGCACAGTAAAGGAATGCTGAAAATATGCATGAATGCAACAACTAGACAAACAAGGCACAGAGGCCACAAACCACAAAGGCAAGGGAGCTCAGCTCTACCAAATACCAACAAGCAAAGCCACGCAATAACAAACAAGCAGAAGGAGGACCACCTCGACTTCTCACGCACACAAAGTCTACTTCTAAGATGCACCTAACTCAGAACTATCTAGATGAACACTTAAGTCTAATGCAACATAACATCATACAAGTCAAACAATCCAAAGAGAAGGCAAGCTAACCTGAAACAATCTCCTAATCTATCTCTAACCAAAACTCTATACAATACCCTAAGTAGGGATCTAAGCAAAACCTAATCAAACCTTAAGCAAGAGGAATCAATCCCAGCCCCCGAGCTTCAGAACAAGCTCACCAGAGAAAGGAAGCTAAGCAGACAAGCTCATAGTGCCTTCCTCAGGAAAGTACCAGGAGGTTACTACTCAGGAATCATATCCTATGCGGCTCGACAACTGTGATCAGTTCATATTCCTCCTCAGGAGAAATTAAACTCACATGAAGGCTCCGGCATCACGGGATACTTGAGAAATACCTATATGCACTAGGGGAACTAAGTGAACAGACTCATAGGACCTTCCTCAGGAAAGTACTAGGAGGCTGACACTTAGGAATCGTATCCTACGTGGCTCAACAACTGTGATCAGTTTACATTCCTCCTCAGGAGAAATTAAACTCACAAGTTGGCTCCTACATCACTGGATACTTGAGAAATCCTAGACAAGCTACTGGAACTAAGTGAATAGACCCATAGGACCTTCCTCGGGAAAGTATTAGGAGACTTCCACTTAGGAATCGTATCCCATGTGGCTCAACAACATGTGATCAGTTTACATTCCTCCTCAGGAGAAATTAAACTCACAAGTCGGCTCCGACATCATTGGATACTTACGAAAGAGGTGAGAAGAAAGGATGAAAGTCATTCATAGTGCCTTCCTCAGGAAAGTACCATAAACTCCCTTCAAACTTCAGGATCTCGAACCTCACAAACAGACAACAAGCTCCTAGACTAAGCCTCAATCCACTGCATCCTTGCAAGCTCCAACAGGACCTCAATCAGCTCCCACCTTCAAGAAGAAACCACAGGCCAACAAACCACAAAAGACTATCTCTGAAGTTCAACCACAGTTGAACTTCAAAGTCAGAAGTCATCAAGACTTCTCCTATCTTCAGGCTCAGACAAATCACATCAGAACACCCTACAAAAATCTAATAAAAATCTATGGGAAACCTACATGGCTCTAGGACAACATACTGAAAAATCAGAACAAAATTCAACACCAGATGAAAGAACTAAAATCAGCAACACAGACATATCCACAGACCAATTATTCAACATCAATGACAGTGAACAAATGCAATTAAAATGAAAATGCATGATTAAGCTAATGTTTTTATACTATAAAATTCTACACTGAATCACGAGTCTACAGAAAAAAGAACGGAATTATTTGACTAAATCTACCATTTTTTATGAATTTTCTAATGATATGCATGCATTGAAAATATTAAAAACATCAATTAAAATGGAAAATGTACAAAAATAGGAAATAAAAATAAAATGGCATTTTTATTTTTATTTAATTTTTTAGATGCTTTCATGACATAGTAGAAAAGAGAAGAACTAAAAAACAATTATTTTCAATTTTTTTATGAATTGTTTTAACATGAAAATATAAAAGAAAATCAAAAAATAAAAGAAAATGACATGGGGGCTCAAACAGCAATATATTCTAGTTATTTATCTACATTGGGCCCTGATTGGGGGGTGCTAGAAGCAAAGGGCGTAAGGCCCAAGTTTGAGAAATCAAACAGCCAGAAAAGAGGCACATGGGGGGTGCTGCTAGCAACTAATTTCAGTTGTTTCTACTACTGGGCTTAAACGAGGGGGTGTTGAAAGCAATCAGGGCCTAAGGCCCAACTCAACTCATTCAGTTCTCAAACGGGGAGGGGTGACGAGCAATTGAGGTGTAGTGATTAGCAGACCACGCTTGGGCCTAAGCCCAACGTCTAAACCCTAACCCAAAACTCAGCTGAACAAAACCTGATTCTCCTCCAAACCCTAGTACTGTTCATCTCTGAGCTTGCGCCGTTCCCTCTCGTCTCTCCCTCATCTCTTCTCTGCAACTCAATTCCAGGAGGAACAAAAAATCACGCCAAAACCTCACACGCCTCACCACACTCAAATGAATCAACGCCACAACCTCAAACTCAGAACCCTCTCACACTCAACACAAATCAAACCTACCTTAACCAATTATTTCGCCCTAATTGCAATGAAGATCTAGCAGAGAGAAGGCAAACCTGGGTTGATACGAGTGGAGCAAGAGATCTTTGAAGATCTATTATGTTGTTGAAGAAGGTTGTTGACGCTATGATGAAGTTCTGAGTAACTTCTGGAAAAGTTCACGATCTGGAAAACCTGGGGACAAACGACGGCGTTCTTGAATTTGTTGATGAACTCTCTGGGAATTCCTTGAAGAAACTAACGAATATGATGAAGGTTTCTACGTTTTGTTGAATCTTGAACGAACTCCTGGAAAGAAATGAAGATGGTGATGCTTCTGCGAACGATCTGGAAAACCTGAATAACGATGCAGATCTTTGAATGATTTCTGGAAAGTTTCGAACGATGAATGTATGAGCGTTTCTGGAGAAGTGTATGAAGATTGAGGATGGTTTGAGTTGTTCTAAAAAAAACTGATGAAGAACGAAGGAGGTGGATGAATTCTGGAGAAATGTTGTATGAAGGTTTGAGTTTCTGGAAATCTTTGATGGAGGATTGATGTTCAAGGTGATTTCTGGAAATTAGGTGATGAAGATGATGAAGGAGTGCGAAGTATTCTGGAAATTTTGGTTGAAGGTGGATGAATGTTTAGGATGATTTCTGGAAAAGTGGAGGAGGTTTCCGGCGAGGGTTAGATTTTCCGGTGCCGTTGAAGATGAAGGTGGAGGAGACGATCGGAGGAAGAAGAGGAATTTCTGGGGATTTTTGATGTTTGCAGATTCCGGTGGCCGGAAGTCGTTGACGGTGACCGGCGGCGGGAAGTTACGGCTGATGCATGGCCGCCGGTGAGGTTGACGGTGAAACTCAGGCGATGGTGTGGGGGCGCCAAGTGGCGTGCATGCGCAGAGGGAGAGAGAGAATGAGGGACACGTGGGAGAGTCTGGAAGAGTTCTGAGTGGGTGGTGGCGTGCGTGCATGCGCGACGTGTGGGACCGTTCTTTCTGCAACACGTGGCGCACTATATACCACTGAAACACCTGGACACTTCCAGAAGCTTCTAGGCTTCGCTGGAAGAAATTGGATGCTTTCTGGACTTTCTTTTGGACTACTGATGAGAACTGGGCCTTACAAAAACATCCCAGGGCCCATACGAAAATAACAGCAAAAAAAACTGGATTAAACTAATTAACTAAATCTGATTAACACTAATTAGCACTAATTAATCTAATGATCTACTAATAAACTCTAAACAAAAATTAAAACCCTAATTAACTCTTTATCAACCTAATTAAATCTGAAAACAATTAAGAACCTAATTAACTCTAAAAAGGTGATTAAAACTCATATTATCCTAATTAAACCTAAAAATCAATTAAGATCTAATTAACTCTAAAATTCTACTAATCTAATTAAACTCTAAAAAATGATTAAAAGTCTAATTAACTCTAAATCAATCTAATTTTCTATTAAAAATCTAATATTATTTAATATCTATTAATAAAAGAAAAACTATATTATTCTAAAAAAAAGATAAAACCAATTAAAATCTTATTTATATTCTAAAAACCTTTTTAAAAATTCTATAAAATCCTAAAAAGAGCATTAAGCTATTAAAATATTCTATAAACCCTATTTAAATTCCAGAAAAATCTATAAAGCCTGTTAAAAATTCACAAAAGTCTATAAAAATCCTAAAAATGCAGATGAATGCAAATGACCCCCCAAAAAACGCACGAGACCAGATTGAATCGAACAGAGATCCCCGGGCATCAGAATATCCCCAACATTACTGTGCAAGCTAAAAATCACCGAGGAGCGCACAATTTCCTGAAAATAAAACCCTGGTGATCTGGACTGGGTCTGCCATATCTGATAGACAAAAATCAAGCTGTAAACTCTGATATCCCCTGCTTGTGCACAAATATCACATGTCTGAGTTGCGAATATGAATTTAAACCATGAGTCAGATAGGAGAATCGGTTGGTCAAATTTTAGGGTGCAACACGGAGGACCTGAGGGCCGTTTATCTGAATCAATCTCTTCCGAAGCTGAAGCGTCGGAGAAGTATCGAAGTCGAGTGGGTCATAGAAGGATCAACTCATGGTGTTCGTCTACGCCTCGTTGCCGACATTTGTATATACTGATGTATATTTATGTTTTATTTTTGCGCGGTTTCCTCATTTCAGGAGCTTGCATCTGTTGTAAAACATTTTTACCCATTCAGAGGTTCGTTATCAATAAAATGCATACTATTCAGCAATTTTGTTTGTCTGTTTAGCATTTATCTGTTTTGTTTGCGAAAAAGAACGCCGATGTTTTTGATAAAATGCGCATACATAAACTTACCGGCCTAGGCCACTGATTGTTGAAACAATTAATTGCTTAAACATTGTCACGAGATAATAACCTTGATAGGTCCCTTTGAAAAGGGTATCTTGTCTGTTTGTTTGTGTTGTTACAGGTGTAGCATATTCCAGACAGTGCGCCGTGCGCATCCCTGAAGCAGGATGATTCCTCCTTCTCTAGCAGAGTTCAGTAGCCTCTCCCCGCAGAGTCTGAACGCGAGATCGTGAGCATTGATATGTCTCCCCATGCAGAGATGAGTCTCTCCCCAATCCGATGTATCCTGAAGGAACGTCACCTCCTCAGCTGAGTCAAGCGCCGAAGCTTGAATTCGTCCCCCAGCACCGGGTCACAAGTGCAGGTTTCGTAGGAAACTATTTTTTCACTGAAGTGTACAGCAACTGATAGTCCAGACTGAAGTCTCCAGCGGAATCGAGATTCCCCACCAGAGCCGTACTCTCCCCCGAAGTCGGATGATTCCTTCTTACCCAACGGAATTGAGATTCCCCCGCAGAGTCGTGCTCCCCAGCGAAGCAGAATGATTTCTTCTTCCTCAGCCGAGTTTGCAAATCCCCAAGAGAGCCGAGTCCTTGGGAAGTTGCTCAGACCATGATTGGTTTTTTCCCCAGTGGAGTGTTGATAAACTGAAGTTGTTTCCCCACATAGTCGTCATCTCCAGAGAAGTAGCCATGAAGGCCACGCAGTTTATTCCCGCGATTGACATCGTTTTCCCTCCGCAGGTCCTAGTTCTCGTAGAGCTTCGTTCCCCTGCAGCAATCAATTGAAGTTGTTTCCCCCGCAGCAGTCAACTGAAGTTGTGTCCCCTGTGGAGCCCAATTGAGATTGGTGTGACCATGTTCTCCTCAGCAGGATGATTCCTCTATCTGAGTAGTTCTTTCTCCTTGATAGGAGGATTCCCCTTCAGCATTTATTTTGCTGACGGGATCGTATCATTTTGCATGACTGCATAGCATTCATCATAAACGCATAGCATTTCCACCGTGTGGAGCATTGTGCCATTGCCGAAGCATATGCATAATAAACATGATCTAGGTTGCTACCGTTCTTGTTTCGCAGGTGTTCCGCCGCAGAATTGATTGCTCAGGATGATTCCTGACATTCTACCCAGTGAAGTCGCTTGCTCAAGATGATTCTTGGATCCCCAGCGAAGTCTTCAGTTCAAGATGATTCTTGAATTCCTCAGCAGGGTCGTTTGCTTAAGATGATTCTTAAGACCCCAATGCAGTCTCCATAGTTGGTTGCTCAAGCTGATGCTTGGCGTCCCCAGTAAAGGTTGCCCAGGATGATTCCTGAAATCCCCAACAGAGTGTTCGCTCAGGATGACTCCTGAAATCTCCAGCATGGTTACCGGTGCAAGATGATTCTTGAAGTCCCCGGCGGAGGTTATTTGTCCAAGATGATTCTTGAAGTCCTCAGCAGAGTTGATTCATCCAGAATGATTTCTGGAACCCCGGAGCGGAGTTACTTGATAGTTCTCCAGATTCCCCAGCGGCGAAGCGTCCTCCCCAGCAGGTTTTTGAACGGCGGAGTTGGAATCTCCCTTGAAGACTCCATGATTGAAGTCTGACCGTGTTAATGAAGCAGTTCTCTCAGCTGATGCGGAATGCCTGATGGCAGTGGTTTAGATATTCCCAATTGGCTCATGATTGACCAAGAATTCTATTCCCGACTTGCTAATGAAGTCCGACTGATGCCCGACAGTAATGCGGAATGCCTGATGGCATGATCAACCTGATGGTTGAAGTCCGGCTGATGCCCGAAAGTTTCTTTGACCAATTCCCCAATGGAGTTTCTTCACCCTGACAGCAAGGTCAGACTGTATTTGAGAGTTGACGGCGAAGTCAGATTATTTTGAGTACTTGACGGCGATGTCGGGTGTTTCTCAAATTTATGTTCGGCTGGCGGCGATGTCAGGTGATTTTTTTTCTGACGGCGAGGTCAGAGGATGTTTGTTTTTGACGGCGAGGTCAGATTATTTTGAGTTCTCCAGCGGCGATGTTGGATGTTTGTTCTTGACGGCGAAGTCAGATTATTTTGAGTACGTGACGGCGATGTCGGGTGTTTCCCAGAGTTATGTTTGGTTCTGGCGGCGATGTCAGGTGATTTAGTTCTCCAGCGGCGATGTTGGATGTTTGTCTGACGGTGATGTCAGGTGATTTAGTTCCCCAACGGCGATGTTGGGTATTTGTTTCTGGCGGCGATGTCAGGTGATATAGTTTTCCAGCGGCGATGTTGGGTGTTTTGGTTGTCCGACGGCGATGTCAGACGCTTTATTTTCATGAACGCCTGACGACGAGGTCCGGTGTCTGATGACAATGATAGAGGAATTTAATGTGGATAACTGACGACAAGGTTCAGATCAGTATGTCTCCAGCTAGTTGTCGTGCAGCTATTATTTCATTGTTCGAAGATTTGTTCCCACCAGAGTACCGTGTACTTATGCAGTTGGCAAATTTCCGGGTTTATCGGTATTCAACCGTCTCGCACCTTGATTGGCTGAGAGCCGTTCGCTCCTCACCCAGTCAGGTTCAAGCCGTTTGAATAGGGGTAGCTGTTGCACCCCAAAATTTGACCAACATTTATTCACCAAGTTTGTGGTTCATTGTATTCATCATCTGCATCTCATTAATATGTGGGCAGTAGATCAAGAGGTAGGATTACCTAGCAAGAGTTATATGAGGCTATGAAGAAAGTCAAGAAGTTTGTTCAAGTGTTCAAAGGTTGGTACCTTTGTCAGAAAACTCAAGAGATCCTCAGAGGAATTGGTTGAAACCAAGGTTGTGTGTCTCATAACTTGAGAGTTGTGGGAGCTCCTCATATGATTCTGAGACTATGAGGGTGGACTTGAAGCTTTTAGAAAGCTTATGATATGTCTTGAAAGCCATTATGAAGCCTATAGAGGTCATTGTACAAGAATTCAGAAGATCCAGCCATGAGTGGTGGAATTAGGGTTTGACTGGGTCAACCCTAGGTCAACTGATGATTTGGAGAGGGTTGAGACCTAATCCAAGAGCCATGTGATCATGGAATGATGCATTGAGATTCTATAAGGATGATTCCTAGACCAACTCATCATGATTTAGGAGTTTGAGAAGTTTTAAGCTAGGGTTTCTAAGGATGGACAGTGTAAAATCCCCTAGTTTGATCCCTATCTTCAAGGCAGTTTAGCTCAAGATGTGATTGTCATCTCATCTTCCCCATAACATGAATGTTGTAGATATTGTTCTTAGCTTTAATTTTAGTACTAGAAGTCCTTGATAGGATTTGTAGAGCTCAAGTTATGGCTTTGACAAATTACAGGTCATCTGAGGTATGTGAATCTGGGTCCTTGAAAGTCACCCAACTTGCATCCAACATTTGCCCTAGTAGGATGATTCCTATGGATTCTTGGTCAACATGAATGTTGTAGAGAATCCTCTTAGCTTTCTATAGAGTACTAGAAGTCCTTGATAGGATATGTAGAACTCAACTTATGGCTTTGACAAGTCAAGGGCATTTTGGTCATTTGGAGGTTATAGGTTATTTCAAGCATAAGGCCATATCTCCTATTTCCAAGCTTCAAATGGAAAAATATTCAACATCAAACTTGCTTAGAATGATGTTTTAAGGCTAGTAGGGAGGTCATGAGATGTTGAAAAGGCTTGTGTCAAAAAGTGATGAAAATGGCCTAAAATGGAGGCATAAGTTAAATAAGTTGAAATTGAAAATTGGAAATCACAAGTTGTACATCCAAACCATGTCATATAATAGGTCACTTTGACTCCAAATGATATTCTAAGAACAATGGTTCAGCCACAATTTTGATTTGAGACTTGGATCATAGGGCTACTTTGGAAATGGCTTACTTGCATATTAAGGTACCAAAGCAAAACTCAACAAATCTCAATAAGAAAGTTGGTTATGCATTGTAACTCATCATAAATCTCATATGGGGAGAATTTCAAGTCAGTTACAAAGGTTACAAGAGGTTTGGCATGAGATAGCATGTAAGGAGAATTGAAATCAAAATGTCATGACATGAGAAGTTCAAATACTCATTGGATGATCCTAGAGGGTTCTAGATGATTCCAAACCACTCTATATAACATGTATAACTTACTCAGATGCAAGGTTGGTGAGAATTGGTGCAGAGAAGAGAGAGTGAGATCAAGAATCTTCCATTGCAAGTCAAGTTCCATTTCTTCATTCTTCTTCATTTCCATTCATTCTTTCCACACAAACACATTCTATACATCATAGTAAAGGTGTGCAGATCAAATTGAGGGAAATTCCATTGATGAATCGTGCATGAGCTTTTGGATTTTCACCTCTGCAATTCAAAATCGGTTTCCAAGAATCAAGCAGTTTCAACCATTCTTTTTGCATACAGAAGCTAGAAGACTACTCAGTGAAGGAATTGGGAAAGATTGAAGGCCTGAAGTGAAGGATTTCTCCATCTGTTCACTCAATTTTACCAGGTTTGTAACTTTCTCTCTACACTTTAATTTAAGTAGAATTAGATAGAATTAATAGGTTAGAATGGTTAAGGATCATTAGGAGATCATTTCTGGAAAGTTTGAAGAGAATTGGTGATGGTTTTGTTGTTGACAAGATTTCTGTTTGGACCAAGAACTCCTTGAATCTTGAGTAATAATCTTAGTTCTTTAGTGGAGGTTGATCAGTGATAGGAGGTGAACATTTTAGTGTAAGCAATTTCAAGAATCTTGAGTTTTGATGTTCAAGCATAATTTGAAGTTTGATTCGTGTTTTAAGTTTGAGTGAGATTCAATGGAATTTGAGATCATGGTTAGACTCAGTGTTGAAAATCAAGTGGATTAGGGTCTTGAATTTTAGTTATTGATGAAGTTTTGAGGAGATACGAGTTGAGAGGATGAAGCTGCTAGTGTTAAGCTTCCATGGAGTTCCCTCCAAGTTCAGAGTTCAAATGAAGGTGATGAAGTGTACACCCTTGGATCATACGAGACTTGTTGACCAGAGCAATATCCCACGGCCGTGATTTAATTTCATGTTTGTGAAGGGGGATAATTCTGATACCCAACACGAACTGTTTCATTAAATCATAGATAGTGGGCTTAAGTTTGAAGTTTCTAATCCCACCCCCAATCGAGGCCCACTCCATTTTGAACTGATTTCCTCTTCTATTTGCACCGTGGTTTTTCCTTTTTCTTTCCATTTTCTTAATTGTTTTCTGATTAATAAATGGGCCTAGCACTTTACTTTCTGAACCCCCCAGTCTGGGCCCAAGCGCATAATGAACTATGTTTTGTTACTGATTGCACCCACCCCTTCATATTTTGATTTTATTTTCTCCATTTTATTTCAATCTTTGAAAAATCATATCAATTTGAAAATTAATGATTTTTTAATGGGAATTTTTGCTCCCATTTCATAATGATGTCTAGAAAATTTTCAAATAAAAATATTTTCATTTCATGCATTTTTAATATTTTTTGTGCATTTTCTACTTTTATTGCATTTTATTTCTTTTATGTTGATATATGAATTTGTAGAATTTTGTTTAGGTAGTTCCCTTAACATTTTTAAGTCATTATTTTTAGGATAGTTAGAATAGGACTTTAGCTTCCCCTTGGATTTATTCCATAATTTTGTGATGAATTTTAGGATAGTTTTGATTAGATGACATTAGGTTGTGTAGAATTAGGTTAAACTTCAACATAGGTCCACAATAACACTAGAATTTTGGGTTTCTAGGTCAAGTTATACATTGGGGCATATAAGGGTATTAAGGGTAGGTATGTAGGATCCCTTAGAAATTATATTAGGTTTTAATATAGTAGTATACTATTTTTAGTTGATTTTTGTATGTGATGATTGTTTGTGTTGCCCTTGTGGGCTTGTATTTTTGTTTGCTTTGCTTTGTGGGCTTGGAGAGCTTGGTATTGTTCTAAGGAGCATTGAGGAGCATAGTAGAAGATTTGAAGATGCATTTAGGAGCTTAAGAGCTTGACCTTGTTTCTTTTTTTGTTGTTTTAAGGTTAGGGATTAGGAAGAGTTTAGACTTAGATAACTTCTTTCTTAAACATGGATGGTATCTTTCACCTCTATTCCTCCCTATGATTCAAAGTCCTTCCATGGTATACACCTCTCTCCTTTGGAGGGATAAGTGATTGTACCTAGGAAGTAGAACTTTTGAGGGAACCATTCCTTTAATGTTGAACCCTTATAGGTCACCTTTGGTGGTCAATAAGCAGTTCAATATCCCCAGCTTATCCAGTAAGTGAGTTCCTCTGGTTTGATTATCTTGAGAGATGCTGAGCTTGAGTTTGAAGATGAAGACTTCATTGAAGAGTGTTGAAGAGGATGAATCCTTGAGTATTGCCATTCCAGCTGAAGCTTGAAGAGCAACAAGAGCAAGTTGATACTTGAAGACCCCTGAAGATGAAGTAAAGACTGAAGGATGAAGTTGACACTTCTAAGTGATTGAGATTGATTCTGAAGAGCTGAAGCTTGAAGAACAAAGGAAGTTGATACTTACTTTGATACCTGGAGATCCTGAAGGAGCCAAATTGGTACTTGTGATTAATAGTGAAGCCTGAAGGTGGAGCTGATCAAGAAGCTGAAGCTTAAAGGAGAAGATAAGTTGAAACTTATGTTGAAGGGTTGAAGCCTGGAAAAGCAAATTGATATTTGTCAAGAGTGTTTGAAGTCTGAAGACTGAATTGCTATTGGAAGAGCTGAAGCTTGGAGTTGAGAGAGGAGTTGATCTGCTTTCTCATCTTTTTCTTTGCTGTATTGATGTGTTTTGTTTGACTTGCTTGATGCATTAGAATAAGTTCATATCTAGAATAGGTAGAATCTAGGGGCATGATTGCACTAGAGGTTGAGTTGCTCCCTCTGCTTGTACTGTTACTGTGTGGCTTTGCTTGCGGGTATTCGGTAGAGCCCGACTCCCTTGCCCATGTGGTTTGTTTGCCTAATGGCATTTCATTTCATTTCTCTGTATGATTGCAGTTTACTGTTATTGCTTGATAGCATGTTGTTTATATTTCAGTATGATTACTGTTATCCATTCTGGCTTGAGGTTGAGATGAGCTTGTGGAGGCTGAAGCCCCACACACATTTCCTCCCTCACTTGCACTGCATGCATTTTACTGTTAAGCTGATGCTTTGTCTGTTTTGGTGTATCATTGACATGATCCCTTAGGACTCTCATTTCCTTTGATAAGGGAGTGATGATAGAACTTTAGGTTGAAACCTATGCATGACAACTTCTAGGAGTTCCCTGTTCAAACCTCAACCATAGGATGAATCCATGGCATGACAACAGTAGGACTTGATAGTCTCCCTCCTAGTTGGGCCTGTTCTCTTCTCATCTCAAAACAGTTTAAGATACAGTAATCATGAATGATTTCTTTCGTACGTTACGAGCCTTAAGCTATCTGAGAAAGGATTGTGGGAGAGTTTCTTTTCCACAGTCTGGATGTTTAGTATGGTACCCTTTGGGTGACATGCGACGCATTCACTCTCAGGTCATAGTCTCTAGTGCGATTGAAATCGCAAACACAATAAAAAAACACTTCTTTCGTAAAAGACAGGAAATAAACCGTAGTTTCCCGAACTACGTGAGCTCTGATCTCTCATGCCTGTTGAGAGTATGTAGGCACAAGATGGCGATGTCTTGGCGAGCTACCTTCCCCCATAACCCGTCGTAGGCCAAACTACGTTGACTCTGATTTCTCATTCTCTGATGAGAATACGTAGGCATAAAGCGCGATGCTTTGCCGAGTCATTTTCTTTTCTTTTTAAGCCTGCCTTGATAGGTAGATAGAATAAAACCAACCCGTCCAAGTAAACACGACAAGCGAGGATCCCGTCGAGTACGACGGACGTGAGGGGTGCTAATACCTTCATCTTGCGTAACCGACTCCCGAATCCAGACAATGGTTGCGACGACCTTGTCTTACCCTTTTTCGTCAGGTTTTTCCGATCGTTTCCTTTCCCGCTCTGAGGGATAAATAACGAAAGGTGGCGACTCTTCTGTTGTGCCGACACCTTATTTTCGCGCAAGCGACACCCCCTGAACACCTTTCTTATGAAATACACAGGCTTCTCCATAATTTCTATTTCTTGTACGAGGACTGAGCTCATCGTCTGATCTGTAACTGAGAGATAGAGAAGTAACGGTGAACCTTCCCTTGGGCAAGTGAGAACAGGGCGACATGAGGAAATTCTTGACCTTTGTGAAAGTATCCACACATTCAGAGGTCCATTCAAATATTGCCTTCTTCTTTGAGGTAGTGAAAAATAGGAGGCTTTGTCTGCTGCACGGGAAAGGAAGTGAGACAAGGCGACCTATAAGTTGTTTTACCTCTTTTACATTAGTGGGGATCATCATGGTGATGATTTCTTGAAACTTATCTGGTTAGCCTCGATGCCCCTCTATGTCAGCATGGAACCTAGGAATTTCCATGCTAAACCCACAAGAGCTATTGGTGGGGTTCAGGCGCATATTGTACTTCCTAACTAATTGTAGAATCCAAATCTTCTACATGGTTGGTCCCTTTGATAGTCTTGAATATCATGTCTTCAATTTAAACCTCCATGTTTTTCCCTATCTAGTGGGTGAAGTTAGTGTCCATGGGACGCTGATAGGTGGCGTCAACATTCTTGAGGCTGAAGGACATGACATTGTAGTAGTAGTTTCCATGATTTAATATGAATTTTGTTTTGGGTGCATCCAAGGGATCCATCTTAATTTATGTGTACCTTGAGTATTCATTCATAAAGCTCAATGTGTGCTAACCAGAAGACCCATCGGTGAGGCGATCAATATCTGGGAGCGGGTAGGGGTCTTTTGGGAAGGAAGTGTTTAGATCGGTGAAATTTATAAACATGTTCCACCTATTATTATCCTTCCGTACCAAAACCATGTTGGCCATCTGTTTGAGCTGCAATATAGCGGCAAGAAGCATAAGATTTGGAAGAATTCCCTCCCAGAATTTATATCATTTCCACAGGGATCGGTGCAAGGGAAATAATGTCGTTCGATAATCTCAATGTTTCTAAGCATGGTTTGAATGATTTGAGATAAAAATGCAAAAAGAAAAACATATGATAAGTAAATAAAGTATGAGAAATAACTCTTCAGTAGTTGTATTTCATTTTACCCATCAAGTACTAAAAAAATCTACCAATCGAATGTATGCAATCTAAATCACTCGTCAATACCCCCACATATCACTCACAACAAAGGTTATGTCTAACGCAAAGTTGAAAGAACAACCGTATCGCCTCATTGATGATGTCTCACGCAACTCGATAACATGGAGCATTAAGATCCGATACCCACGTGGATGTTAAACCTAACTCTAACAGATATTTATCTTAGGTCGAGTTCGAAACGTATGTGTCGATAGCGATCCAAACCCATTAAGATACATATTAAATCAAAGATGACACTGATAAAGAGTTGTTTATAGGAGATTTTATACAAAGATTAAAAAATACACATGTAATCAAAGTAAATATACATACAACAACCCCTAACAAATGCAAAATACATAGAGAAGAAGGAAGAAAAACAAACATCTTTCGATTTGTCAATGCCGATTGAAGTAGATTCAACTCTGGATCGTCAAAATGCAACCTCCATTTGTTACTTCTGAGCTTATTTCCATAAAGAATGGGTTTGATGGAGTTGGGAGCAAAAAAATCCCCAAAACCATACCCTAAAAATTTGAATGAGGGGTATTTATACAAAAATGAAAATTACAACCGCGCTTAACGCGATCTAACTTAAAGTACCTATCACTGACTGACCCCACAAACCAACACTCGTCTTTTCAGCATGCTTTGTCCTCACTCATGTGAGGGCAAAGCCTCAGATACCTGATATGCGTGTTTCAATGATGTCAAAGCTTAGCCGCATGGAGGAATAGACATTTGGGGTTATCACCATAATTCATAAGCATACCTTATTTCTCATGTTTATTTGCTTGCACTAAATATCTCGAGTACGACATTTAGAGTTGTCAAAATATGCGTCATACGAGTTAAACTCAATTGGTCTATCATAGGTATCATCTAAGAGAATAAAAAACATAAAATTAGGAATTTTCTGAAAATACAGGTCTTTGAGTCGACCAAACCTCTGCTCCGGTCGACTCATAATATGTGTCTTAAAACTGCATTTTGCTCGGGTTAGGTATGGTCGACCCACCGGTCGACGCATACTGTTGGCATTTGTATTTGTCAAAAAATTCAGGCTTTGCATCGACGCATGCCTTATTTTGATCGACGCATAGATGTGTGTTTTGCACAATCTATTTTGCTCGGGTTAGCTCAGGTCGACCCTGCATTCTGCATGGGTCGACCGCTCGCTGTTTGTTGCATATTTCCTGATTTATCTATTATTTTTGAAAGGTGGTTTTATCAGTTATAACAGTTTTGTCTGGTATAAATATTCAGTTGCTCTATTCATCTCATATCAATTGAATCAATTAGAAAAACAAGAAAAGTGAAAGAGATGTCAATTCAAGTTCTCATCATCTTCATCTTCTACATTTAATACCACAACAATCACACACAATAATCTTTGTTGTGCATTATGGATTGTCTAAGGTGATAACTTTTGAAGCTGCTGATTGGGTAATCTGGTTCGGGTTGAGGAATTTACAGGTTTTTCTTGAATAAAAACTCTAGGGTTTTGTCCTCCAAGATTCTCTGAATTTGGGGGTTTTTGCACGAGTCTTCTCAACACATATTCAGCCGAGTGATGGTGATCGAGGAGCGGTGGGTGTTTGTTGTGCATTATGGATTGTCTAAGGTGATAACGTTCGAATCCGCTGATTGGGTAATCCGGTTCGGGTTGAGGAATTGACAGGTTTTTCTTGAATAAAACCTCTAGGGTTTTGTCTTCCAATATTCTCTAAATTTAGGGGGTTTTTGCACGAGTATTCTCAACACATATTTAGCCGAGTGAAGGTGATCGAGGAGCGGTGGGTTCCGTCGATCTAGTAGCGGTAATCAGAGGATTGTGAAGGAGAGGTTCAGGTTCGTCATGCGAGTGTTTGAGATCAGTCGGGCTGGGGTTTGAAGATGGAAGGTTTTTCAAACATAGAGCTGTAATCAGAGGTTCATTCACAAGCTGTCGAAGGACTTGATTCGAATCGAATCAAGGGGCAAGAAGAGATATCATCCACAACAACAAGGGTGTTCATTTGTTTGATTGCTATTCAATTCTTGTATATACGATTCTACAATAGGTTAAATTTATATTATAAGAGCTCAATTCTATTGTTAGAATTGAGGGCAGACATACCCCGAAGTGAGGACGACGGGGGAACTGCCTCAACAAATCCTTGGGCCTTTTACCTTTCATTTTTACATTGCTTAATATTTGTGTGGTTTTAGTGCAAACAATTATATCAAATCTAGGACTGTTTTGAGTAAGTGCTAAACTGATTTTAACTCTAGTACAATCATTGATTGTACAAGGAAACTAGAGCAAATTACTCAAAGCGAAACTCACTTGTAGTGCTCTGCACTCCAAGTGTTTGATAAATTGTCTGAATGAAAAGCCTTGTGTGCTGTCCATTTATTATGGTAATATTTTAAGGCATTGGAACTAGTCATACCACATTGTGAGCTAAATCAAATTGATAGTGTGACTAGCACAGTGATTCTCATTACTCGTTATCCGATTCCATCGGCTAAAATGCATATTCGATTTTCTAGTAATCGTTCATTATAGACGGTATTTTTTCATGGCCGCTTCTGCAAATTAAACAAATTTTTAAAACCATTTTTATTGGTAGCGCCGATTTTTTTTAAGGGATCTATTCACCCCCCCCCCCTTCTAGATTCGCGCCATCGTCTAACAACTCACAGACTTTCCGAGAAACTTCCCAGAAGGTCACCCATCCCAAAATTTCTCCAAGCCAAGAACATTTAACTGTGGAGTTCTTATGGAACGGGCCTACCGAAAAGAAGATGCATCTTGTTGGTATAGGTAGTACCCATTAATCTTTATAAGCCTTATTTCAACTATACAGTCCCATACCTGCACAGCCTTAGGATCCCTCTCATTATGATATGAATTCAGTTTTTTCCCTAGAAGCTACTAGGAGTGTCTCATTGTCATGCTTCATGCACCGACAACAACTCCCTCTCCCTCGGGTGTTTAAATGTAACCACTATCCTCCCTCTTCGGTCTTGGGTGTTACATACTCGCCAACTTCTGCTTGGTTCGTCCCTGAACCACATCGTACTGGGAGAGGTCTGGCTCTTATACCATTTATAACGCCTCAGACCGCTTTGAGGATCACCGACTGACCCCACAAACCAACACGAGTCTTTTCAGCATGCTTTGTCCTCACTCACATACTTCCTGAGAAAATTCCTAGAAGGTCACCCATCCCAAAATTGCTCAAAGTCAAGCACACTTAACTATGGAGTTCTTATGGAATGGGCTACCAAAAAGAAGATGCATCTTATTGGTATAGGTAGTACCCACTAATCCTTATAAGCCTTCTTTCAACTATACAGTCCTATACCTGCACAGCCTTAGGATCCCTCTCATTCTGATATGAATTCAGTTTTTTCCCTAGAAGCTACTAGGAGCGTCTCATTGTCATGCTTCATGCACCGACAACCACTCCCTCGCCCTCAGGTGTTTACATGTAACCACTCTCCTCCCTCTTTAGTCTCGGGTGTTACATACCCACCAACTTCAGCTTGGTTCATCCCTGAACCACATCGTACTGGGAGAGGTCTGGCTCTTATACCATTTATAACGCCTCAGACCGCTTTCAGGATCACCGACTGAACCCACATACCAACACGGGTCTTTTCAGCATGCTTTGTCCTCACTCACATACTTTCTGAGAAAATTCCTAGAAGGTCACCAATCCCAAAATTGCTCAAAGTCAAGCACACTTAACTGTGGAGTTCTTATGGAACAGGCTACCGAAAAGAAGATGCATCTTGTTGGTATAGGCAGTAGCCATTAGTCCTTATAAGCCTTCATTCAACCATGTAGTCCTGTCACAACTGCTGTCATACCCCAAATTTGTCCCACCTGTGTTCAGCTTCATTTGAGGATATCAGGGCAGTAATGAGAAAGGCTTGAGTTGGTTTGATTCAAGTAGTGTGGTTTGTTGCAGGGATTAGAGTTCAATAGCCAGACAAGTTTGTTTCAAGATCAAACTTGGATATGTTCACTTTCAATCAGGATGGTGTGCAATGCAACTCATTTTTCAAGTCACAACACTAATTTTCAAGGCATGTTTATAATTATTGTTCAAGAAGTCTCAGAATAAAGGTCCTGGTTGGTCATGATTCAAAAGTCCAAATTCGAGATTAATTCGGGATGGATTCATTAATTCATAATTTTTAAACCCGAGAGAGATTCATGATTAGTTTCACCTTCAGGAATCAATTTAAGCTTTATTCAGGTGTAAGTTCAAGAAGGACAAAATTTGATGGTTAAAAAAATTTAAGTGGATTGTGTAGAATTCGTTCAAGCCCATCATCATTTATCCATTACAAATCCATTCACCATAAGAAATCTATACAATAATAATAGATCATGGCAAGCCCATTTTCTTAAAAAAATCTATACAACAAAAGGAGAAGATAGTGGAGTAGCATGAGGGAGGGCATAATAGAATTACAGTCACAGTTACAAGGAATATCATAATTTCTATTGAATCGCAGTGTGAACTGTTTTTTGACTTCATCTTCACCCTTCATATTTACATATCGCGGCTACGACAAGGATGGAAAATGCACAGCACCTGCAGTGTAAAAACCGTACCAGAGTCATGACCTACGGATTTCCCACAAAAAAAACTTGTCAACACAGCGTGCCTTCACAGACAGCATACACTACAAGTTATAAGCAAAGCCGGCATCCCGTGAAACCTGTGAAACATAAAAAGGCAAACTTTCAGGATTCACCTACAGTGGCACAAACCTGTATTCCATCGCAACGGTATCCCGTACACAATTTGTACGCACAAAAATACAACAGCATATTCACTAATGATTACACCACAACCTGAAAATAATAGTAGCGCTTACAAAGTAATCACAATGCCGCGGGATGAAACGACACTGCTAGAGTTCTACACAGCCACATCTAAGTTGTTTTATGCACCAAATCACCTGGAATAACAATCAAGGAACATTATCAAGTGGCCAAGAATAGTTGTTATGTGTAGAAGAAAGAAACAAGTCACCACAACAAGTGTATCACAGGAATTATAAGTTGTGTGGGAATTACAATGTGCGGACCAATTCGTTACAATTTTTAGATGTTGGTAAAGTTACATGTATCAGATGCAATTTTCCAGAGACCAACTTTAGACCTCTCTTGCGCATATCCCCACCTATGGTTATATCCATGACCTGATAAACAAACACAGAAATACTGCTCTCCTGCAGTAGCACCAATCTGCTGTCCGAATTACTGAAGATGTAGGTTCTTTCCGTCGAATTTCATTAGTCATCACCACCTACATGAAATGGACAAGAATTCAGTTACGGTTATGCACTCAAACCAATGTTCTTAAAGCCTTTGCGGATACCACGTGAAGTTAATGATTCACAACAACTCACGGTGCAATGTCGACCTGCAGTACAACAAAGTGAAAGTCATGAACCAATTATTCAAGTCATTGTTGCAATTCAAATGAGCTTAATGGTGTCGTTTCTAAATCAGATACAGTAAATAATTGGATTAGGCAGGGCTATGTAAGACCTGTTGATGGAAGGAATGACATTCTCAAGATACAGAATGCTGATGTTAGTAATGATCAATGCTTGCTTCCAGTTGATAAGTCTTTAGATTACAAAAGTCAGATTGCTACAGAAGAAGAGGTGATTCTGGACAACAACTTTGTCACACCGAAATTGATAGTTGATGCGGATAAAATTAAGATGATAGGGGTGCAACCATCTTCTTCTAAGGATATTTTATACAGGCAAAATTCCAGGACAGGGGACGACAATGATGTTGCACAACCACTTGTGTTGGGCGCTACTCAATCAAATATTGTAAACCATCACAAGAATGATTTAAAATCATCTACATCATCACCATCTTTCATGTTTTGTGATATGCAGGATTCTCCAAACTCAGTTTTTGGCAATCAGGATCCTTGGAGTATACCACACGGATACAAGAAATTGAATTTGGATGCGCAATTGGATGGTGATCTCTACGAGTCATTTGAACAAAATTTAATTTTTGAAAATGGTTGCTGTGACAAAGTTTCAACCGAAGACCAACAACTTAAAGTTGTTGCCGAAGATGTAGCAGCTTTTGTTCTGCACTGTTGCACCCCAAAATTTGCCCAACATTTCTTTACCTAGCTTGTGTTTCATTTCATTCACATTAGCATTATCATTTGCATTTCATTGACATGTGTGCAGGACATCAAGAGGTATGATTACCAATCAAGAGCTATACAAGACTATGAGGCTACCAAATAAGTGTATCCAGATGTTCAAAGGTTGATATCCTTGTCAGAGAAGTTAAAAGATCCTCAGAGAGAGTGGTTGAAACCAAGTGTGTAGGTCTCCTAACTTGAGAGTTGTGGAAAGCCATCAGATGATGTTGAGGCCATGAGGATGGACTGGAGGTCTTGAGAGAGCTCATGATAAGTGTTGAGGATCACTTTGAGGCCTAGACAGGTCATTATGCAAGATTAAAGAAGACTCAGCCATGAGTGGTGCAATTAGGGTTTGACTAGGCCAACCCTAAGTCAACTGATGATTTGAAAGAGGTTGAGACCTAATTCAAGAGCCATGTGATAATGGATTGATACATTGAGATGTTCTAAGGATGATTCCAAGGTCAACTCATCATGATTGAAGAGTTTGAGAAGTTTCAAGCTAGGGTTTCTAAGACTTGACACTGTAAAATCCCCTAGTTTGACCCCTGTCTTCAAGGCAATGTAGCTCAAGATATGATTGTCATATCATCTTGACCCCAACATGATTGTTGTAAGGCATGATCTTAGATTTAATTTGAGTACTAGAAGTCCTTGATAGGGTTTATAGAACTCAAGTTATGAGCCAGACAAGTTACAAGTCATCTGAGGCATGTGAATTTGGAGCTTGAAAGTTACCCAACTTGCATGACACTTTTGCCCAAGAAGGATGATTCCTATGAACTTTTAGTCAACATTAATGTTGTTCCTTATTCTCTTATCTTTCTAGAGAGTACTAGAAGTCCTTGATAGGATTTGTAAAACTTAATTTATGGCTTTGACAAGTCAAG
Organism: Lathyrus sativus; assembly: GCA_963859935.3. Taxonomy (NCBI): domain Eukaryota; kingdom Viridiplantae; phylum Streptophyta; class Magnoliopsida; order Fabales; family Fabaceae; genus Lathyrus; species Lathyrus sativus. The sequence goes on along the minus strand of OZ012735.1, from coordinate 234,847,456 downwards.
GGCATTTTGGGAAGTTGTGATTATGGGTCATTTTTGGTTATGGGTCATTTTCACCAACTTAGACATCTCAAATGAAATTTTGTTCAACTTGAAAGTTGCTCAAAATGGGGTTTTAACCTTGAACATGTATCAAGGAGGAATTAAAATGGCTCAAGGAGAGACTTGGTTCAAGAAATGGTGAAAAAGGAAGAATTAAAAAGGCATAAATGACCAAAAATTAAAATAAATCATTTTGTGTGCAAATGAAGCAAAATAATATCATTATTTGAATGGAAAATGCATTCTAGAAACTTTGGCAATATTAGAACTTTTATTTGAGTCCAATATCATGCCCTTTTTCTTTGTTTCTTGATGATGAAGTAACATATCAAACATGAGCCATTGGATTGAAACAAGGGGAGAATCACCACCATTCATGTTCAATATCTCATGAGAAGTTGAATGCAAGCTTGCTGAGGCCAAAACAGAGAGGGAATCGTGACTGTCATGAATGAGATTTTGAGGAGAATTTGAAAATTGAAAATCTCATTCTGAAGCTTTGAGAAGGTTCTGGATGATTCTAATGAGTTCTATATAAGTTGTTAAGTGTGTTCAGCCACTTTTTTTGGAAGAGTTTGAAGCTGGTAGCAGAGAAAGCCATTGGAAATTCAGAGTTGCAAGAGGAAATCGAGTTCTGAGTTCCAGGCCAAATAAAGAGAAATTGAAGGTTGCATTGGCTTCAAAAGGTGTTTTGGAGTGTATCTGCATCATCTTGGAGGTTGAAGTGATCAAGAACTGCTTCTGTTACACTTCTGGACTCAGGTTGGTACTTTTCACTCCTATGCATAATTTAGGAGGAGATAGATAGAAATCTATAGGTGGTTAGGATCCTTGCAATGTGTAGATGGATTTGAGATGATTAATTCGTGGAATAGAGACAAGTTAGGATGATGACCAACTTCTGTTGAGGCTGAGTTCTAGGGATTCTTGGATTGATAATCAAGATTGTATAGTGTAAGATGATCACCATGAGATGAGGAGTATTTCTGTGCATTTAATTGAAGTTCTGATGAGATTCAAGATTGAGGTATATTTTGAAATAGCTATCGGGTTTGAAAATCCATAGAGAGTTAGATGATTCTAAGGTTAGATTCGTGATCAGCGTCAAAAACTGGACAAATTGATGTAGGCTTATGTGATTTTTGATGACCTGTGGAAGTTGAATCACCGGAGAAGACGGTGGCGTCACTGCTCAGGCCACCGTCTGGTTTCCCTCCAGTCTGAATGTTTGAATGAGGAAGATGAACTGGGAGCGCTGGATCATCTTTGAAGCTTGACCAAGTAACCTCAACGCACGGCCACGATTGCTTTGAAAACTCTGACTTGGACCCTTTAGTGATACGCACCGTTTCATTAATTGGAAGACAATGGGCTTAAGACTCTGAATGATATTCACACCCCCACTTTGGCCCAACCCAGCATATTGAACTGATCAGAATTGCTATTTGCAACGCAAGTTTTGTTATTTTCATTTGATTTTCTTTTATTTTCTTCATTTCATATTAGTTTGATAATAATTCATAAAAAATAGGAAAATAGGTCAATTAATTCCAGGTTTTTCCCCCCTGATTCATGATTGAATCTAGAATTTTATTGAATAAAAATATTAGGAAAACCATGCATTTTTATTTTATGTGCATTTTTTTGCATTTTATTTGATAATAAAATTACCATGGTTGATACCTCTGTTTGATGAATTTAGTGTGATCATTTGGTGATGATTTGTTGCTTGATTTTTTGTTTGTGATTAGCTTAGACATGAATGCTCCCATAGTATTTTTCTCACATTTTTGTGATGAAATTAGGTGTTGTTTTTAGGTTGAAACCTTAGGTGCTCCCTTTTAGGGTTTAAGTTTAGTACCTTGTAGTGTAGAATTTATTTATAGGTCTTATTTGAGGATTTGATCTCTAGAATTAACACGGTAAGGTCATGATTGACATAGGTTCCCATATTTATTTTTGTAGGATTTTATAATTGATTTTAGTATTTTAGTTAGAATTAACTTTAATACTAGGTTTTAGGTGATCCTAACTTGCTAACTCAACTAGAATGACTTCATTAGTTCCCTTAGACTAGGGTTTTGCTTCTCTTGCTTTTGGATGATGAGGAAGACTTGTGTGGGCTGTTGTGCAATGCATGGTGAAGCTTGGACTTGAAGATTGCTCTCCCTTTGGTGTAGTTTGTTTAGGGTTAAGGATTAGGGTTTTTAGTGAGATCTCTTAGAATAGATTTTCTTCCTTCATGAAACATGGAAGGTGGTGATCACTTCCATTCCTCCCTATGATGTAAGGCCACCTTGTGAAGGCCTCATCCCTTCTTTGGTAGGATGTGTGGCTCTTCACAAGTTGGTAGAACCTTTGCGGGTTCCTTTCTTTGATAGTGGAGTGCTTAGAGGTGACCTTTGGGCTTCACTTTGCTTCTCCCTATCACATCTTGCTCTTGTTAGATGAATCTTTCTCCCTTGCTAGAGGATGGAGTTCCTTTCTAGAGGATTGAAGATGCTAGAGGTTGCACTTCCCCTTTGTTTGAAGACTGCCATTGGAGCTGAAGCTTGAAGATCAAGAAGAACAAGTTGATACTTGTGTGAGGAAGATCAAATTGAGATTGAAGAAAGAGCTGAAGCTTGAAGAAGATGAAGAACAAGTTGATACTTGTGTTTGATGCATTGAAAGCTTGAAGAAGCAAGCTGATACTTGCTATTGAGGATGAAATACTGAAGGTGGAGTCTACCATGAAGATTGAAGCTTGAAGATGGAGTATCTTTCATTCCCTGAAGAGAATAAACTTGAAGAACAGTTACAGACTGAGGACTAAACTGCTGTCAAAGGACTGCTTTGCTGTGAAGCTGTGGAATTTGTTGATCTGCTTTCTTTTCTGTCTGTTTGCTTTCTGTGCAACTGTATTGATGTGGCTTGTTTGATTTGCTTGATGCATTACAATAAGTTCATGTTTAAATTGTTTTAAGCTAGGAGCATGATTGCACTAGTGGTTGAGTTGCTCCCTCTGCTTGTATTTTTACTGTTTGGCTTTGCTTACGGGTATTCGGTAGAGCCCTGCTCCCTTGCCTATGTGGTTTGTGATTTGCTTGGTGGCATGTTATTTTTTCTTTATGATTGCAGTTATTCATACTTGGCTTGAGGTCGAGACGAGCTTGTGGAGGCTGATGCCCCACACACATTTCCTCCCTCACTTGCATTGCATGCATTTCAGTTACAGTTGTTTACTGTTTACTGTTTACTATTTAAGTTGATGCTTTATCTGTTTCTGTTTATCACTGACATGATCCCCTAGGAATCTCACTTCCTTTGATAAGGAAGTGATGATTAGAACTTTAGGTTGAAACCTATGCGTGATAACTTCTAGGAGTTCCCTGTTTCAAACCTCAACCATAGGATGAATCATTGGCATGCCAACATTAGGACTTGATAGTCTCCCCTTAGTTGAGCCTTTCTTCTCTTCTCATCTTGAAACAACAGAAAAAATGTAATAAAGGCAAGTTAGTATAAGCGCGTTACGAGCCTTAAGCTACTTGGGTAATGATAATTGAGCGGTATCCTCTCAATCGTCTAGAATGTTTAGTATACGTCCTTTGGACGATATGCGACGCATTCATTCCCAGGTCATAGTCTCTAGTGCTGTACAAACTACAGACAAACATAAAAAACAGTTCTTTCGTAAAAGACAGAAAACAAACTTCAAACCTTTTTGCCCCGTGGACCCGTAATTCAAAGGAAGCTTTTCTGAAGAAAAGAGTGTCGTTAATTCCCGGTTCTACCGCATACGGTAACGCCTAAGTCTCCAAGGGTCGAGCTGCGTACGCCAAACTGCTGGAACTGTTTGTTAACCCTACTCGAAAAAACAGATGAATCTGAATTCCCGTAATCCGTATCATCCCGAACTACGTAAGCTCTGATCTCTCATACCCGTTGAGAGTACGTAGGCACAATACTGATATATTTGCGAGCCATCTTCCCCATAACCCGTAGTTAGTCGAACTACGTTGACTCTGATTTCTCATTCTTTGATGAGAATACATAGGCACAAAGCGCGACGCTTTGCCGATTCATTTTCTTTTCTTTTCAGACTAGCCTTGATAGGTAGATAGTAAACAAACCCGTCAGATAAACACAACAAGCGTGGATCCCATCGAGTACGATGGACGTGAGGGATGCTAATACGCTTCCCCTTGCGTAACCGACTCCCGAACCCAGACAATGGTTGCGATGAACTTGTCTTATACCCTTTCGTCAGGTTTTTCCGATCATTTCCTTTCCCGTCCCGAGGGATAAATAATGAAAGGTGGCGACTCTTCTGTTTTTCCGGCACCTTATTTTCGCGGTAGTAACAGCTGACGACTCTGCTGGGGACTTGATAGTTTCCTGGGATCCAACGTCCCTTATGCGAGTCAATCTGGGGATCCAACATCCCCTGCGAGAGTCAATCCTAGCGCTTGTATGTTTACTTGTTGGGTTGTGTTTATTTATCGCATTTTATTTCCCGCACTTTATTTTCAGTATGATATGATTATCTGTACTATTGTGGGAGGGGCATTCTGATGAGTGAGAAGCCAGACCCAGGCTTAAGAGCTACATAGTATTAGAGTGGGTTAGTGGAGGACGTGCTTGCTTTGCTTGCATCAGTTCCCATTTAATCCACACTCAGACGAGGTTCTCTTTTATTACTTTCTATCGGTCCTTTGGACTCGAGGGGTTGTTGGATCTGAGGATTGTCAACTCTGGGAACCGATCATTTGGAATTCAGCTAAGTGAGGCCGCTTCAAGAGATGATGATGCCACACCTCCTGGGTATCATATCATCATTTCTTGAAAGTCTGTGACGCTGATGGCCGCATAGGATGCCGAACCTTTTCCGTGATTAGGTTCATACCTGTGAGCAGGGTCGGGTGTGATGCAGGAAACCGTAACCCCCAGACTACCTGGTTTTCTTGATAGTGAATCAGTTTTGTTGGTGTCAGAGGTTCTCATCATCAGATATGTGTGTTCTTGACAGAGCAGATTTATGGTCTGATATCAGGATGTCTTCTCATCAGAGATATGGTTGTTCTTGACAGAGCAGTGTTGTGGTTTTGTTGATACAGAGCCTTCATCTCCTCGATAGCACAGTCATCTTGATCTCCTGCTGCATGTTTGCATTTTGCATTGTTTGCATCCTCATTTGCATATCATTAACGTGTGTCTATGTTGCAGGTGCATATTTCTCCCCTGGTTCTAATGATCTTGATCCTCATAGCAGATATGGCATCTCTGAAGAAGACTGTGGCTTACAAGCTACCAACACCTGACATCCGAGAGTTACGGACTTTGATTTCCTTGGCTGATAAGACAGTGATGGAGAGTTTCAGAAAGAGTTATGGGAGACTTCTGGGTATTGTGTATAAGCTTCCTACGTACGAGTTGAATGGCCTCTATGCTCTACTACAGTTTTACGACCCATAGCTCAAATGCTTTGTATTTCCAGACTATGTCCTAGCTCCGACCCTGAAGGAGTACTCTGACCTGTTGGGGGTGCCTTTGATGAATCAAATGCCTTATTACCGTGTTGAGGGTGAACCCAAATTGAGTAAGATGACTGACGCTCTTCATGTAGATGAGTCTGAGTTGGAAGGGATGGTATCCAGAAAGATCGGAGTCCATGGTTTCCTTTTGCATTTCCTGATGGAAAAAGCCCGAAAGTTTGCCGAGAAAGGTCACTGGGATGTATTCAATGCCTTCTTAGCCCTTTTCATTTATGGGATCGTGCTATTCCCAAGTCATCCGGGCTTCATAAGCATGGATGCTTGCCACATATTTGCCTCTGGGAATCCAGTACCCACTCTCCTCGGAGACGTCTACCATTTAGTTCACAGCAAGAACGAAAATAGAAAGGGGAAGAACATGGCATGTTGTGCTCCTCTACTGTATAAGTGGTTTGTCAGCCATCTTCCTAAGTCAGGGCCGTTCATTGATTCTGCTGAGTCTTCACCCTGGTCTGCATGTTTGATGGGTTTGACTGCTGACAATATTATCTAGTTTGATAGAGATCTGCTGGGCAAAAATATTGTCTATAGCTGTTGTGGCTTTCCTAACGCCCCCCTGGTCGGAAGGAATGGATGTATCAACTACAATCCATCTCTGCTGGTACGACAATTCCGGTATGCACTACGAGGTCCTCCTGAAGAGGAAGAGATACGGGAACCTCTGTATTTCACAGGGTTGCTTGAAGGCGACACTTTGATCAAGGTACAGAATGCTTGGAGCAAAATTCACCGAAAGGGAAAGGTCCTACTAGGAAAGAGCAACAACAAGGCCTTTGATCCGTATGTGACTTGGGTTCGAGAAAGAGCCGCCAAGTTTCTAATGTCATTTCCTGCCGTGGAACCATTGCATCCTCCCGTGTACAAAGAGCCTACCACAGTTGATATTCAGAGATTCAACCAGGTACTCCAAGAGAAGGAAGAGCTCCAAAAAGCCAATGAAGAGTTGGAGAAAGAGATCGCTCAACTTCGGAAAGAGAAAAGTGAAGCCGTTTATACCTGCAAGAAGCAGTCTGAGATGATCAACCATCTAGGCTCCAACCTGACCAAAGAAACTGATGCTAGGGAACGTCTGGGGTTGGACCTGAAGTCAGTACATGGCGTGTTGACAACCAAGAAACAGGATCTGGACAGAGTGTACCGGAAGCTAACCCAATACGAGAGGGTCTGGAGCAGCACCCTAGCCAAGTACAAAGAGCGGGAAGAAAAGCTGAAGCAGCAAGTAGCCGAGCTAGAAGCTCAGATTATGGTGAAAGACGAGAAGATAGAGGCTAAAGCCTCACTGCGACGGGACATCCAGTATAGATTGGCTGAGGCCAAGGAGAATTTGCAAGATTCTCAACTCCGGGCTGATGCTAAAAGGAGTAGAGTCGAGAACCATTCTGAAGAAGGTGTTTTTAGGAGCGTTGCCGAGAACCTCCCAGAGTCCATCAGGAAGAGGGACCTGCTGGCCCAGGGTTTGCTTACTCAGCCAGATCATCCCGCTACAAAGAAGTTGTTAGAAGATCTTTGTGCCCGTAGCCGCACCTGATCTTTTTTGTATTTTCTTTGTACATTTTATGCATTGATATGTTGATCACCGCCAAGTCTGTTGGTTGGGGTCATGCCTTATTGCTTCAGTTGTATGTGATTACAGTTGTATGCTACCCAAGCGGGCTTTTCAGATGAATATATGAGGATTTCTTTTCCATGATTGGATGATAGACTTTATTTGTCTCGGAAACTAGGATCGGGGGGGGAATCTCCCCAAGGCACAGACACACATTTGCATTTGCATGAAGCATCTGCATGACGAGCATCTTGTCGTTTTTCTAACCCTTTGTGTATATAGGTTGTTCCAGGATTTACCGAAGACCGATCCACCGCTATCCGACCAGAGCGAATCAAGCTAGAGCAATGGAACAAGTGCAAACTGACGTCCAAGAACTCCGAGAGAGGATGGACCGCTTCATGGAGCTCATGCAAGTGGTTGCCAACGGTCAAGACTAGCTCAGAACATTGGTCCAGCCTCTGATCTCAAGGGTTGACAGCAGCGGTGTGCTTCATGGTGGGAACGTTCCAGTATCCCACCTGTTGAAACTCCTCAGGGTGGCATCCCCGTGACTGGGGGGAATGGAAGTGGTAACAACAATGTGATCACTAACATCGGGCTCAATGGTAATACGACTGTCGTCGATAATGGGAACTTTGAGGCTAATGGAAACGCTGGACCAGGAAACGGCAACACAGGTGCTGGAAATCTATATGGGCCTCAGCCATGGCTAGAAGATCGTCAAGAAGATTTGTTCTCACAGAGGAGTGCTGAAGGAGAACTGACTGCTGAAGCACGTTTGAGGTTTAAGGCACTCGAGGACAAAATGAGGAATTTCGAGAACCAAAACGCTATGGGTGTCGACATGACTAAATTGGTATTGATTTCTGATTTCAAGGTGCCTCCTAAATTCAAGGTACCCGACTTTGAGAAATACAAGGGCACCACTTGCCCTCGTGTCCACTTAAGGTCATACTACCGAAAGATGTCCGCTCACTCTGAAGACGAGAAGCTGCTGATGCACTTCTTTCAGGATATCTTGTCCGGGCCTTCCTTGGAATGGTACATGGGTTTGGAACCCACCAGTGTGCGTACATGGAAAGAACTGGCTGAGGCCTTTATGCACCATTATCAGTATAACAGTGACTTGGCTCCAAACCGGGTTCAACTACAGAACTTGTCGCAGAGGAACAACGAGGGGTTCAAAGAATACGTCCAGCGATGGCGTGAATTAGCAGCTAGAGTTCAGCCGCCGATGGTTGAACGAGAGCTTATTGAGATGTTTGTAGCCACTCTCCCGGGGGTCTATTACGAGAAAATGGTCAGCGGTATGTCAGGGAGTTTCTCCGATCTCATCATTACTGGCGAGCACGTTGAAAATGGGATCAAATTAGGAAAAATTCAAGGGGTGATCTGTCCTCAGCTGGAGGAGGAAAGAAACTGTACGATAACAAAAGGCGTGAAGGAGAGACGAGCGCCGTGTCTAACGCTCGAAGGAAGGGTAAAGGCCAGCGCCAGCAGGTGGCTAGCATAACCATCCCTGCAGTCCAACAACCCCAGCCGCAGCAGCAGTCGCAACAACAGCAGCCAAATCAGCAAGGATACAGAAGGTATCAGAACAGGGCACCTCTGTCAAGTCGTCACCTTGAGACACCGCCCATGTCTTATGCTCAGCTGTTACAGACTTTGCTTCAGTTACAACTAGTCCAGAAAAGAACCCTGGCTCCCTTGACAAGGGCATCTCCGCAGGGTTATGATGCGAACGCAACATGTGATTTTCACTCAGGGGCACCCGGCCACACGATAGAAAACTGCAAAGCCTTCAAACACAAGGTACAAGATATGGTGGATGCTAAGATCATCAATTTCTCAGATAATGTGCCGAATGTTACAAAGAATCTTATGCCGAACCATAGGGGAGGTGGGGTGAATGCCATTATTGAAGAAGAGAACTTAGATTTGTTGACTGATGTCAAGGATCTGAAGCCAAGCTAATGAAGAGAGGCTTTTGTCTGGGCTGTGGAGAATTTTGTATGGGCTGTGCGACTCGTCTAATGGATGTGAACAACTGATAGTGGGGATTCAGAGTCTGATGACCGAAGGAATCTTGCAGTTTAGCCGAAGGGCCGAATGTGGATCTGGAGAGGTAATGCTGAAGCAAGATGATGAGGTTGCCACCATCACCATCCCTCGCCAGACGATAACCATTTCTGCACCCAGGCCGCCCACAATTACCATCACAAAGGCTGGGCCGATACCTTTTGAAAGCACCAACGCTGTCCCATGGCACTATGGGGCGGACGTCTACTGTAACAGACAGAAGTTGGAACTAGAACCATCTGGGCGGTCTGTGGATAACCTAGTGGGAACTGGCGGAATCACACGCAGCGAAAGAGTATTTGCTCCACCTGAGATTGTGGCCGACAAAGCAGATAAAGCTGAGAAAACTGATAAGGGAAAGAGTAAATTCGTTGAGGAAACCCATCATGAGGTAGAGAAGGACTTACTTGTAAAGGACGCTGAAGAGTTCATGAGGTTGATCAAGAAGAGTGACTACAAGATCGTGGATCACCTCCATCAAACGCCCTCGAAAATATCCATCCTGAATTTGTTGGTGTGTTCGGATTCACATTGCAACGCGCTGTTAAAGGTTTTGAATGCCACGTATGTACTGCAGGAAATCTCGGTCAACCAGTTGGAAGGGGTAGTAGCCCACGTGAATGTTGGAAACGGGTTAGGGTTCACTGACCTGGAGCTGACGCCGAAGGGAAGAAACCACAACAGCGCCCTGCACATCTCGATAGAGTGTTGGGGAACAGTTATGTCACATGTGTTGGTGGACACTGGGTCATCGCTCAATGTTCTTCCGAAGAAGGCATTGATGAAGTTAGATACTCGCGGATTGATTTGCACACCCAGTGATCTGGTTATGAAGGCTTTCGATGGAACCAAGCGTCATGTCTTTGGACAGGTAACTCTGCCAATCCAAGTTGGGTCGGAAACTTTCGACGCAGTCTTCTACATCATGGACATCATGCCCGCCTACAGATGTCTCTTAGGCCAGCCATGGATCCATTCTGCTGGTGCCGTGACCTTCATGTTGCACCAGAAACTCAAGTATGCTGTAGGGGGCAGCATTGTAACTGTATGTGGCGAGGAAGACATAATGGTGAGCCATTTGTCGTCCTTCAAATATGTTGAGATGGATGGGGAAATCCACGAAACCCTATGTCAGGCGTTCGAAGCTGTTAAGGTCAAGGACGTGACTCCAGTGATGATTGAGAAACCAGAGATGACTCTCTCTTCCTTCAAGGAAGCCCGGGCCGTTGTTCAAGCCGGATCTACCCCAGGCTGGGGGCAAGTTCTAGAAATACCTAACAAACAGGGCAAGTTTGGGTTAGGATACTCTCCTACGGCTGAAGCCTCCTCTTCTCATAGTGCGTTGCGAGGTAAAGGGCCGATCCAGTTTACCAGTGGCGGGGTGATATTTGAAAGTGTCAACGCAGTGTCTGAAGACGGCGAAGATAGCGATTGCGACCCGGACTCTTAGATCCAGCCAAGCAAACCAGGCCAAAGCCTCAATAACTGGTCCATCAGGGATACCATCCAAGTGACAGGCAAAGAGTAATGATTTAATTTCTCCAATTATTGTACAACCCTATGTCCTACCCGGGGCATAGTGATTTTATTGTCAGGGCCTTATTTGATTATGTACATGCATTTTACCAATAAATCAAAAGGCGTTTTTCTTCGCATTCAAATGTTGTGATCTCTGTTATTCCTGTTTTATATTTGTTTTGAAAAACAATAAAATGGCAATAGGGTTTGTGCTAACCTGCATATCCTTGTCTTAAGCTTAACCCTTGTTATTGCAGGATCCACATAGCAGATGACAACGACTCTGGACCTTCTATGACTCACTTCGACTTCGATTTCTCGATCTATCAAGCCGAAGAAGAGATTGATGAAGACGAAGACCTTCCCGAAGAGCTGGCCCGCTTGTTGAAACAAGAAGAGAAAGTCATTCTGCCTCACGAGGAGGAGATTGAGATTGTGAATCTGGGTTCTGAAGAGCTGGTCAGGAACGTCAGGATAGGGGCTGCATTGCAGAGTGATGTCAAGTAGAGATTGGTCGAGATGCTGAGAGAGTATAGTGACATCTTTGCTTGGTCATACGAAGATATGCCCGAACTTGACACTGACATCGTGGTCCATCACTTGCCGCTGCGAGAAGATTGTCCTCCCGTTAAGCAGAAGCTTAGAAGGACACGACCAGATATGGCCGTTAAGATCAAAGAAGAAGTGCAAAAGCAGCTTGATGCTGGCTTCTTAGCGGTCACTACTTACCCTTCGTGGGTTGCCAACATAGTGCCTGTACCGAAGAAGGACGGTAAGGTGCGAATATGCGTCGATTATCGGGATTTGAATAGGGCGAGCCCTAAAGATGATTTCCAGCTCCCTCATATTGATGTGTTGGTCAACAATACAACTCAGTTCTCCGCATTTTCGTTCATGGATGGCTTCTCCGGCTACAACCAGATCAAGATGGCGCCGGAGGACATGGAGAAAACTACGTTTATTACACCTTGGGGAACGTTTTGCTACAAGGTAATGCCCTTCGGTATGAAGAACGCAGCGGCTACTTACCAACGAACAATGGTTACTTTGTTTCATGATATGATTCATCATGAGATTGAAGTCTATGTTGATGACATGATTGCGAAGTCCTAAACGGAGGAGGGACATCTGATCAATTTGCTGAAGCTTTTTGAGAGGCTTAGGAAGTTCAGGTTGAGGCTGAATCCTAACAAGTTTACTTTCGGAGTACGGTCGGGAAAACTACTGGGGTTTATCGTGAGTGAAATAAGCATTGAGGTTGATCCTGCGAAGATAAAAGCAATACAAGAAATGCCAGCGCCAAAAACCGAAAAAGAAGTTCGTGGTTTCCTGGGCAGAATAAACTACATTGCAAGGTTTATTTCTCAGCTCACGGCCACGTGTGAACCGATGTTCAAACAAAAGATCAGACGATTATCTGGAACGAGGATTGCCAGAAGGCATTTGATAAGATAAAACAGTATCTACAGGAACCTCCGATCTTAATACCCCCAGTGGCCGGAAGGCCCTTAATCATGTACTTGACAGTTCTTGAGAATAGTATGGGGTGTGTTCTCGGTCAGCACGACGAGACGGGCATAAAGGAGCATGCCATTTACTATTTGAGTAAAAAGTTCACAGACTGTGAATCCTGTTACTCGATGCTGGAGAAAATGTGTTGTGCACTCGCCTGGGCTGCCAAACATTTACGACAGTACATGCTCAATCACACAACCATGCTAATTTTGAAGATGGATCCGATCAAGTACGTCTTCGAGAAGCAAGCGCTTTCGGGCAGGATTGCCAGATGGCAAGTGGTGTTGACAGAATATGGCATTCAGTACGTTTCCCAGAAGGCCATTAAGGGGAGCGTATTGTCTGAATACCTTGCCGAACAGCCAATCGAGGATTATCAGCCGATGAAATTTGAATTCCCTGATGAGGATATCATGTTTCTCAAAGCAAAGGATTGTGATGAACCATTGCCCGAGGAGGGTCCAGACAGGAAATCCCAATGGAAATTGATATTTGACGGGGCAGTTAATTCTTACGGAAGTGGCATTGGGGCAATCATCATGACTCCCCATGGATCCCACATCCCGTTCACTGCTAGACTGACGTTTCCGGCCACCAATAATGAAGCGGAGTATGAAGCATGCATCATGGGTCTGGAAGAAGCAATTGATTTGAGAATCAAGAACATAGATGTATATGGTGACTCGGCACTTGTGATCAACCAGATTAAAGGGGAGTGGGAGACTCGTCAATCGAATTTGGTGTCGTACATGAATTATGCCAGAAGGCTGCTTCCGTTCTTTGATCGAGTGGAACTCCATAATGTACCCAGGGCTGAAAACCAGATGGCTGATGCCTTAGCCACGTTGGCTTCGATGTACAAAGTCAATTTTTGGAATGAAGCTCCAAGAATTGTCCTTTCTCGTCTTGATAAACCTGCATTCGTCTTTGTGATCGAGGAGGCCTCCGATGGCAAGCCATGGTTCCATGATATCCAGACCTTCCTTATGACTAAGGAGTATCCGACGGGAGCGTCAACCCAGGATAAGAAGACTCTGAGGAGGCTGTCTGGAAATTTTTATCTCAATCCTGATGGAGTTCTGTATAAAAGAAACCACGATCTCGTGCTACTGAGATGTGTAGATGAGAAAGAAGCGAGTATGCTCATGGAAGAAGTCCATGAAGGCAGGTTTGGTACACACGTCGGCGGGCATGCTATGACGAGAAAGATCCCGAGAACAGGATATTACTGGCTGACGATGGAATCAGATTGCTTTAAATTCGCGAAGAGATGTCATAAATGCCAGATTTATGCTGATAAGATTCATGTGTCGCCGTGCCCGTTGAATGTCATGTCCTCCCCGTGGCCGTTCTCCATGTGGGGCATCGACATGATAGGCAAGATCGAGCCCACTGCATCTAACGGTCATCGCTTCATTCTAGTAGCCATCGACTACTTCACCAAGTGGGTAGAGGCAGCCTCGTATGCTAACGTGACCAAGCAGGTGGTGGCTAAATTCATAAAGAGGGACATCATCTATCGTTACAGAATTCCCGAGCGGATCATTACTGATAATGGTTCGAATCTGAATAACAAGATGATGAAGGAGCTATGCCAAAGTTTCAAGATTGAACACCACAACTCATCTCCTTACCGGCCGAAGATGAATGGCGCTATTGAAGCGGCCAATAAAAACATTAAGAAGATTGTACAGAAGATGGTTGTGACCTATAAAGACTGGCACGAGATGTTGCCATTTGCATTGCACGGTTATTGTATGATTGTGCGTACATCAACCGGGGCAACTCCTTTCTCACTGGTGTACGGTATGGAAGCTATCCTACCGTTAGAAGTTGAGATTCCTTCTTTACGAGTTTTGGTTGACGTGAGACTCGATGAGGCAGAATGGATTAAGAACTGACTAAACCAACTCAGCCTGATGGACGAGAAGAGGTTAGCATCGATTGCATATGGTCGTCTGTACCAAAGTCGAATGAAGAAAGCTTATGATATGAAGGTACGTCCTAGAAGCTTTCAGACAGGTGATCTCGTCCTGAAGAAGATTCTTCCTCCACACTCCGATCACGGGGGCAAGTGGACTCCCAATTACGAAGGTCCGTACATCGTCAGCAAGGTCTTCTCGGGAGGAGCCCTGTTGTTATCCACGATGGATGGCGAAGACTTTGCATCCACGGTGAACGCGGACGCAGTTAAAAAATACTTTGCTTAAAAAATAACCCGCTGGAAAGAAAAAGAATATCCAGGCAAAAATGGGGCATCCCAGCGAACCATGAAAAGGAAAAAGGTTTGGGAAAAAATTAGGGATATAAATGGAAAAATGTACACCCGCAAAGTCGAAAACCCGGAAGGGCGACTTTGGCAAAAAAGGGTATCCTGGTGAATCGAAAACCCGAAAGGGCGATTCAGGCAAAAGTTAGGGATTTGAAAAAGCAAATGACTGCGTTCCGTGTATGGACTTTCATTGTTTAGTGGTTTGGAAGATCCGAGGGCCATTTATCCGAATCAATCTCTTCTGAAGCTGAAGCATCGGAGAAGTATCGAAGTCGAGTGGGTCATAGAGGGATCAACTCATGGTGTTCGTCTACGCCATATTGCCGATATTTGTGTATATACTGATGTATATTTATGTTTTTATATTTGCGCAGCTTCCTCATTCCAGGAGCGTGTATCTGTTGTAAAACATTTTGGCCCATTCAGGGGTTCGTTATCAATAAAATATATACTATTCAGCAATTCTGTTTGTTTGTTTAGCATCTATCTGTTTTGTTTGCGAAAAAGAACGCCGATGTTTTTGATAAAATGCGCATACATAAACTTACTGGCCTAGGCCGCTGATTGTTAAAACAATGAATTACTTGAACATTGTCGCAAGATGATAACCTTGATAGGTCCCTTTGAGAAGGGTGTCTTGTCTGTTTGTTTGTGTTGTTGCAGGTATAGCATATTCCAAGCAGCACGCCGTATGTTTTCGGAGAAGGATGGTCCCTTCTACCTCAGCAAGTTCAGCAGCATCTCCCCACGGAGTCTGAACATGGGACCGAGAGCATTGATTTGTCTCCCCAAGCAGAGAAAATTTTCCCCAATCAGATGTATCCTGAAGGATCACCCTCTCCCCAGCTGAGTAATACACTGAAGTGTATGTTCATCCCCAGCACCGAGTCCGTATGCAGTTTTCTCGTAGAAGACTATTCGCAAGTGTTCAGCTTTGATGGTTCAAGACTGAAGTCTTCCAGCAGAATTGAAATTCCCCACAGAGTTGTACTCTCCCCAGCAAGCAGGATGATTCCTTCTTCCCCAGCCGAGTTGGCAGTTCCCCAAAAGAGTCGAGTCCTTGGAAGTCGTGCGGGCCATGATTGGTTTTCCCCAGTAGCGTGTTGAATAACTGATGCTGTATTTCCTCACCGGAGTCGTTATCTCCAAGAAAGTTTAGCCGCGAAGGCCGCACAGTTTATTTCTGCAATTGACATCATTTTCCTCAGCAGTTCGTGCTTCGAATACCTAGCCGAGCAGGTCCCAGTTCTAGTAAAACTTTGTCCCCCTGCAGCAGTCGACTGAAGTTTGTTTCCCCAGGCGGAGTCCAATTGATATTGGCGTGACTTCTTCTCCTCGGCAGGATGATTCCTTCCTCCACCAGAGTGGTCCTTTCTCCTTGACAGGAGGATTCTCCCTTCAGCATTTATTTTGCTGATGGGGCCATATCATTTTGCATGATTGCATAACATTTACCTTAAATGCGTAGCATTTCCACCGTGTGGAGCATTGCGCCATAGTCAAACATATGCATATGAAACATGAGCTAGGTCGTTACCGTTCTTGTTTTGCAGGTGTTCCTCCGCAGAATGGTTTGCTCAAGATGACTCTTGAATTCTCCAGCGAAGTTGTTTACTTAAAATGATTCTTGAAATCCCCGGTGAAGTCACCAGAGAGGGTTGCTCAAGTTGATGCTTAAAGTCCTCGAGAGAGCATTTGCTCAGGATGATTCCTGAAATCTCCAGCAGAGTTATTGGTTCAGGGTGATTCTTGAAGTCCTCAGCGGAGTTATTTATACGAGATGATTCTTGAAGTCCTTAGTAGAGTTGATTCACCCAGAATGATTTCTGGATCCCCACAACAGACTTACTTGATAGTTCTCCAAAATCCCCAACGGAGATGTGTCATCCCCAGCAGGTTTTAAACATAGAAGTTGAAATTTCCTTGAAGAATTGATGATTGAAGTCTGGCAGCGGTGCCAAAACCCCAGACTTACTGATGAAGTCCAGCTGCGATGTCGAAGCAGTTTGCCTAGCTGACGCAGGGTGCCTGACGGCAAAAGATTGTATATCCTTAGTGGTTCATGATTAACCGAGGATTCTATTTCAGACTTACTGACGAAGTCCGGCTGACGCCCGAGAATTTCTCTGAATGCCCGATGGCATAATTAACTTGATTGTTAAAAAGTTCCTAATGACCTGATGAGTCCCGAGGAATCCTTCTGCTGGAGTACCGCAGAGTGCCTGACGACAATACCAGTTATGTATCGCCAGTTACCAAATGACTGGTGATCCATTATTGACTTACTGATGAAGTCCGACAAAGATGTTGTCGACGTGCCAAGCGACAGGATGAGTCCATAGGTGACGATAAGGAATTCTTCTGCAATGACGCAGAATGCCTGACGGCATGATCAACCATCCATTACCAGTTACCATGTAACCGGTGACCCCTTGATGACTTGAGGACGAATACCTACAGCAAAATCAGATGATCCTCCTGACGGAGATTTGAGATTAAACCATTCACTAATTCCCGTGTGACCAATTCCCCAGCAGAGTTGCCGTGCAACTGTCATGCTTAATTTTTGAAGATGTTCCTACCAATCAGAGTATCGTTTACCTGTGCGGTTGGCAAACCGCCAGTTACCGTGTAAGCGGTGATCCCTTGATGATTTAAGGATGCAGTGATATCAGATAAATCAGAGAATCATCCGGATGGAGATTCAGATTAGTATTCTCTAGCTAGTTGTCGCGCAGCTATTATTTCAGTTTCCGAAGATTTGTCCCCATCAGAGTACTGTGTACTTGTGCAGTTGGCAAATTTCTGGGTTTGTTGGTATTCAACCGTCTTTTACCTTGATTGTTTGAGAGCCGTTCACTTCTCACCCAGTCAGGTCCAAGCCGTTTGAATAGGGGCAGCTGTTGCACCCCAAAATTTGCCCAACATTTCTTTACCTAGCTTGTGTTTCATTTCATTCACATTAGCATTATCATTTGCATTTCATTGACATGTGTGCAGGAGATCAAGAGGTATGATTACCAATCAAGATCTATACAAGACTATGAGGCTACCAAAGATGTTTATTCATATGTTCAAAGGTTGATATCCTTGTCAGAGAAGTTAAAAGATCCTCAGAGAGAGTGGTTGAAACCAAGTGTGTAGGTCTCCTAACTTGTGAGTTGTGGAAAGCCATCAGATGATGATGAGGCCATGAGGATGGACTGGAGGTCTTGAGAGAGCTCATGAGAAGTGTTGAGGATCACTTTGAGGCCTAGACAGGTCATTATGCAAGATTAAAGAAGACTCATCCATGAGTGGTGCAATTAGGGTTTGACTGGGCCAACCCAAAGTCAACTGATGATTTGAAAGAGGTTGAGACCTAATTCAAGAGCCATGTGATCATGGATTGATACATTGAGATGTTCTAAGGATGATTCCAAGGTCAACTCATCATGATTGAAGAGTTTGAGAAGTTTCAAGCTAGGGTTTCTAAGACTTGACACTGTAAAATCCCCTAGTTTGACCCCTGTCTTCAAGGCAATGTAGCTCAAGATATGATTGTCATCTCATCTTGACCCCAACATGATTGTTGTAAGGCATGATATTAGCTTTAATTTGAGTACTAGAAGTCCTTGATAGAGTTTATAGAACTCAAGTTATGAGCCAGACAAGTTATAAGTCATCTGAGGCATGTGAATTTGGAGCTTGAAAGTTACCCAACTTGCATGGCACTTTTGCCCAAGAAGGACGATTCCTATGAACTTTTGGTCAACACGAATGTTGTTCCTTATTCTCTTATATTTCTAGAGAGTACTAGAAGTTCTTGATAGGATTTGTAAAACTCAAGTTATGGCTTTGACAAGTCAAGGGCATTTTGGGAAGTTGTGATTATGGGTCATTTTTGGTTATGGGTCATTTTCACCAACTTAGACATCTCAAATGAAATTTTGTTCAACTTGAAAGTTGCTCAAAATGGGGTTTTAACGTTGACCATGTATCAAGGAGGCTTGAAATGGCTCAAGGAGAGACTTGGTTCAAGAAATGGTGAAAAAGGAAGAATTAAAAAGGCATAAATGACCAAAAATTCAAATAAATCATTTTGTGTGCAAATGAAGCAAAATAATATCATTTTTTGAATGGAAAATGCATTCTAGAAACTTTGGCAATATTATAATTTTGATTTGAGTCCAATATCATGCCCTTTTTCTTTGTTTCTTGATGATGAAGTAACATATCAAACATGAGCCATTGGATTGAAACAAGGGGAGAATCACCACCATTCATGTTCAATATCTCATGAGAAGTTGAATGCAAGCTTGCTGAGGCCAAAACAGAGAGGGAATCGTGACTGTCATGAATGAAATTTTGAGGAGAATTTGAAAATTGAAAATCTCATTCTGAAGCTTTGAGAAGGTTCTAGATGATTCTAATGAGTTCTATATAAGTTGTTGAGTGTGTTCAGCCACTTTTTTGGAAGAGTTTGAAGCTGGTAGCAGAGAAAGCCATTGGAAATTCAGAGTTGCAAGAGGAAATCGAGTTCTGAGTTCCAGGCCAAATCAAGAGAAATTGAAGGTTGCATTGGCTTCAGAAGGTGTTTTGGAGTGTATCTGCATCATCTTGGAGGTTGAAGTGATCAAGAACTGCTTCTGTTACACTTCTGAACTCAGGTTGGTACTTTTCACTCCTATGCATAATTTAGGAGGAGATAGATAGAAATCTATAGGTGGTTAGGATCCTTGCAATGTGTAGATGGATTTGAGATGATTAGTTCGTGGAATAGAGACAAGTTAGGATGATTACCAACTTCTGTTGAGGCTAAATTCTAGGGATTCTTGGATTGATAATCAAGATTGTATAGTGTAAGATGATCGCCATGAGATGAGGAGTATTTTTGTGCCTTTAATTGAAGTTCTGATGAGATTTAAGATTAAGGTATATTTTAAAATAGCTATCAGGTTTGAAAATCCATAGAGAGTTAGATGATTCTAAGGTTAGATTCGTGATCAACATCAAAAACTGGACAAGTTGATGTAGGTTTATATGATTTTTGATGACCTGTGGAAGTTGACTCACCAGAGAAGACGGTGGCGCCACTGCTCAAGCCACCGTCTGGTTTCCCTCCAGTCTGAACGTTTGAATGAGGAAGATGAACTGGGAGCGTTGGATCGTCTTTGAAGCTTGACCAAGAAACCTCAACGCACGACCACGATTGCTTTGAAAACTCTTACTTGGACCCTTTAGTGATACGCATCGTTTCATTAATTGGAAGATAATGGGCTTAAGACTCTGAATGATATTCACACCCCCACTTTGGCCCAACCCAGCATATTGAACTGATCAGAATTGCTATTTGCAACGCAAGTTTTGTTATTTTCATTTGATTTTCTTTTATTTTCTTCATTTCATATTAGTTTGATAATAATTTATAAAAAATAGGAAAATAGGTCAATTAATTCCAGGTTTTTTCCCCTGATTCATGATTGAATCTAGAATTTTATTGAATAAAAATATTAGGAAAACCATGCATTTTTATTTTATGTGTATTTTTTGCATTTTATTTGATAATAAAATTACCATGGTTGATACCTCTGTTTGATGAATTTAGTGTGATCATTTGGTTATGAGTTGTTGCTTGATTTTTTGTTTGTGATTAGCTTAGACATGTATGCTCCCGTAGTATTTTTCTCACATTTTTGTGATGAAATTAGGTGTTGTTTTTAGGTTGAAACCTTAGGTGCTCCCTTTTAGAGTTTAAGTTTAGTACCTTGTAGTGTAGAATTTATTTCTAGGACTTATTTGAGGATTTGATCTCTGGAATTAACATGGTAGAGTCATGATTGACATAGGTTTCCATAGTTATTTTTGTAGGATTTTATAATTGATTTTAGTATTTTAGTTATAATTAACTTTAATACTAGGTTTTAGGTGATCCTAACTTGCTGACTCAGCTAGAATGACTTCATTAGTTCCCTTAGACTAGGGTTTTGCTTCTCTTGCTTTTGGATGATGAGGAAGACTTGTGTGGGCTGCTGTGGAATGCATGGTGGAGCTTGGACTTGAAGATTGCTCTCCCTTTGGTGTAGTTTGTTTAGGGTTAAGGATTAGGGTTGTTAGGGAGATCTCTTAGAATAGATTTTCTTCCTTCATGAAACATGGAAGGTGTTGATCACTTCCATTCCTCCCTATGATGTAAGGTCCCCTTGTGAAGGCCTCATCCCTCCTTTGGTAGGATGTGTGGCTCTTCACAAGTTGGTAGAACCTTTGAGGGTTCCTTTCTTTGATGGTGGAGTGCTTAGAGGTGACCTTTGGTCTTCACTTTGCTTCTCCCTATCCTATCTTGCTCTTGTTAGATGAATCTTTCTCCCTTGCTAGAGGATGGAGTTCCTTGCTAGAGGATTGAATATGCTAGAGGTTGCACTTCCCCTTTGTTTGAAGACTGCCATTAGAGCTGAAGCTTGAAGATCAAGAAGAACAAGTTGATACTTGTGTGAGGAAGATCAAATTGAGATTGAAGAAAGAGCTGAAGCTTGAAGAAGATGAAGAACAAGTTGATACTTGTGTTTGATGCATTGAAAGCTTGAAGAAGCAAGTTGATACTTGCTATTGAGGATGAAATACTGAAGGTGGAGTCTACCATGAAGATTGAAGCTTGAAGATGGAGTACCTTTCATTCCCTGAAGAGAATAGACTTGAAGAACAGTTACAGACTGAGGACTAAACTGCTGTCAAAGGACTGCTTTGCTGTGAAGCTGTGGAAGTTGTTGATCTGCTTTCTTTTCTGTCTGTTTGCTTTCTGTGCAACTGTATTGATGTGACTTGTTTGATTTGCGTGATGCATTAGAATAAGTTCATGTTTAAATTGTTTTAATCTAGGAGCATGATTGCACTAGAGGTTGAGTTGCTCCCTCTGCTTGTATTTTTACTGTATGGCTTTGCTTGCGGGTATTCGGTAGAGCCCTGCTCCCTTGCCTATGTGGTTTGTGATTTGCTTGGTGGCATGTTATTTTTTCTTTATGATTGCAGTTATTCATACTTGGCTTGAGGTCGAGACGATCTTGTGGAGGTTGATGCCCCACACACATTTCCTCCCTCACTTGCATTGCATGCATTTCATTTATAGTTGTTTACTGTTTACTGTTTACTGTTTAAGCTAATGCTTTATCTGTTTCTGTTTATCATTGACATGATCCCCTAGGAATCTCACTTCCTTTGATAAGGAAGTAATGATTAGAACTTTAGGTTGAAACCTATGCATGATAACTTCTAGGAGTTCCCTGTTTCAAACCTCAACCATAGGATGAATCCTTGGCATGATAACATTAGGACTTGATAGTCTTCCCTTAGTTGAGCCTTTCTTCTCTTCTCATCTTGAAACAACAGTAAAAAACATAATAAAGGCAAGTTAGTATAAGCGCGTTACGAGCCTTAAGCTACTTGGGTAATGATAATTGAGTGGCCTCCTCTCATTCGTCTAGAATGTTTAGTATACGTCCTTTGGACGATATGCGACGCATTCGTTCCCAGGTCATAGTCTCTAGTGCTGTACAAACTACAGACAAACATAAAAAACAGTTCTTCCGTAAAAGACAGAAAACAAACTTCAAACCTTTTTGCCCCGTGGGCCCGTAATTCAAAGGAAGCTTTTTTGAAGAAAAGAGTGTCGTTAATTCCCGGTTCTACCGCAAACGGTAACGCCTAAGTCTCCAAGGGTCGAGCTGCGTACGCTAAACTGCTGGAACTGTTTGTTAACCCTACTCGAAAAAACAGATGAATCTGAATTCCCATAATCCGTATTATCCCGAACTACGTAAGCTCTGATCTCTCATACTTGTTGAGAGTATGTAGGCACAATACTGATGTATTGGCGAGCCACCTTCCTCGTAACCCGTAGTTAGTCGAACTACGTTGACTCTGATTTCTCATTCTTTGATGAGAATACGTAGGCACAAAGCGCGACACTTTGCCGAGTTATTTTCTTTTATTTTCAGACTAGCCTTTATAGGTAGATAGTAACCAAACCCGTCAGATAAGCACAACAAGCGTGGAACCATCGAGTACGATGGACGTGAGGGATGCTAATACCTTCCCCTTGCGTAACCGACTCCCGAACCCAGACAATGGTTGCGATGACCTTGTCTTATACCCTTTCATCAGGTTTTTCCGATCGTTTCCTTTCCCATCCCGAGGGATAAATAACGAAAGGTGGCGACTCTTCTGTTTTGCCGACACCTTATTTTCGCGGTAGCGACATGCACCCATGTGCGCCTTCAGATCCTAACTTGCAAGCCGGAGATGTTTCCTGTCACAAAAATATTGAGGACGGTGATTTTCAAAATAATGCAATAGATGCAATGTGTAGAGATATAACTCAGGATGTCAAGAGCAACTCTCCAGAAAAGGGAAATTTTGGCTTTCCAACATCAAGTGTTGGACGTTTGCAGATTATGAAGAACTGTGACCTTGAAGAGCTGACAGAGTTGGGTTCTGGTACCTTTGGGACTGTTTATCATGGAAAATGGAGGGGAACCGATGTTGCAATCAAGAGAATAACTGATAGATGTTTTGCTGGAAAGCCTTCAGAGCAAGAGCGCATGAGAGATGACTTCAGGAATGAGGCAATCAAGCTTGCTGACTTGCACCATCCAAATGTAGTCGCTTTCTATGGTGTGATGCTTGATGGACCAGGAGATTTGGTGGCAACAGTAACTGAGTATATGGCTAATGGTTCTCTCAAAACTGCATTGCAAAAGAACGAGAGGAATCTAGACAAGCGCAGACATCTTTTGATTGCAATGGACGTGGCCTTTGGAATGGAATATCTGCATGGAAGAAACATAGTACACTTTGACTTGAAAAGTGACAACTTGCTAGTGAATCTCCGAGATCCACACCGCCCAATATGCAAGGTTGGTGACTTGGGTCTATCCAAAGTAAAATGTCAGACTCTGATCTCTGGAGGTGTTAGAGGAACTCTACCATGGATGGCTATAGAAATGCTGAATGGAAGCAGTAGCCTCGTTTCAGAGAAAATTGATGTCTTCTCATTCGGTATTACGATGTGGGAACTCTTAACTGGAGAAGAGCCATACGCTGATTTGCACTATGGTGCTATTATAGGTGGTATTGTAAGCAACACTTTGCGCCCTCCAATTCCCGATACTTGTGACGTGGAATGGAGTGTGTTAATGGAGAGATGTTGGTCCTCAGAGCCATCAGAGAGACCCACCTTCACTGACATTGCTGATGAATTACGTTCTATGGCAAGCAAATGCCGTAATCCCAACAACTTCGCAGCATTGAATGTTGTTGTCATATTAGTGTTATTTTGTTTGCCAATTATGATGTGTATATCCCGTGGAAAAGTTGTCAAACTCAACAAGGACACCTTCAGCTTCAAAACATTATAATTTCACGATGATGAAGTCGAGTAACAGCAGCCTGTAACAGTAGATGTTCGGTGATTCGATTATGTTGATTATTTTTAGAGCTGCAGATAACATCTCAAAGAATTAATAAATTTTTTGTAGAAATAACATCAAAGACCTAACTCTCAGTTGAATCGCGAAACGTCTTGAATGGCATACCTCTTAAATAACAAGGCGATCATCAAATGTTATTGCATTAAGGAAAACCAACGACAAGTTGACGAAAAGTTGAGAAGAAGTCATGTATGATAGTAAGTTATGTCAAACTGCGATGTTCCTTCAAAGTAGATATTGATAGCTCGATACGAATCAGTTGTACTTACGGTTTGTTCACGGAGTTTCGACGGTTTCGCGAACTAGAGAAAATCTTGGCAGTGTCTCCGAGGTTTGCTTGTTAGAATAACCTTGCTGTCAACCGAGTAGACTCCATAGACAATATGCCAAAACTGTTGACTGTCGGGATGAAGAATCTTTGAAGCTGATGATTGAGAACGCACCTGTTTAATTCTGAGGATGAGGTTGACAATAATGGAGGTGAATGTCATCTTTGTGGCATAGATGGGACCTTTCTTTGCCGTGATGGATGTCTTGTTGTTTATCATTCAAGTTGTATTAGTGTGATGAATATGTGTACACCAGAAGAGGCCTGATGTTGTTCAGAGTGCAAAATAAATATGACCAGGCCATAAATCCGCAGTCTGCAGTAAAGTTACCTTGAGGCCAATCCCAAAATAGAAAACTTCAAAATAAGAGAAAAAAGGATTGTCACGTAGCTATCAGCTGAGGACCACAAGGGAATTGAAACCAGCAAAAAGCAGAGAGAGTTGAAAAAGACAAAACCTTGGCAGAAGAATCGGTACAACCCCAGACGAACGTTGTTTTTTAGAAATACCAATTCAATCCTTGTTGATACGGAGAAAGGGACTCACAAGCTGGGGATGTTATATATAACACAACAGTAGCAACTCCAAACCCTTAGGACACAACCCTAAAGTTACCGGCCTTACACTATTCACCATCACCTTCCTTTTAGTTTATACCCTCCGCCTTCATCGATCCTTCTTTCATAAAAAACCTACACCACAAATATCCACCTCAAACATAAAACTCTTCAATCTCCCCGAACGAAATCACTCACCACCTTCCTCACCGAAACACAACATTTAAAACACCATTATACCTCAACAGAACAGACTGTCCGTTGTTCTTCAACCACCATCATCTTCGAAAAAACCTTCGAAACTCCATTAAACAACCTCCCGAAGCTCTTGAAACTCAAAACAACATCCTTCAAACTACAACCCAAACTCTTCATTAAACCAGAGTGAAAGACATACCCGACATCGCAAGAAAAGGTAAATGTTGAGATGTCTTCGCTTCACCGTAAATGCATACCCAGAATGAGAGACCTCCACCGTGAATCCTACTTTGTTTTGTTTTCTCGTTCAGATGTGAACTCTTACTGGGAAATCGGGATATAGTGATGATATTGGGTTTCAGGTGTTCTTGTGGGCGATGATTCATTGAGAACTGATGAGAATGACTCTCGGTCCACACGATGATCCCTGTTGATCTTCTTTTTATTTATTTTATTTTATTATTTTTTTATTAGTGGTTTGGAAACATGAATGATGGGTTGAGGAGGCCCAAAGGATTTCACATTTACGTTTTATTTTTATTTTGGTTTGTTGTGTTTATTTTATTTAGTTATTTTTCTTCATTTTTAGGAATTTATTTTTCATTTTTTTGGTGTATTTATCCATGTTATTGTTCATTTATTTTTTGCTATTATTTCATGTGAATATGTTATTCGTTTTTTTTTGGAGATTCGTATGTCTTTTCATTTCGTGATTTTATTTTGTTTTGGTCGATGACGGGATCACCATAGTTTAGCCGTCAAATTATTGACGTGAAACAAAGGATCCGAGACCACCTCTTTTCTCTCCCCGTTTCTTGTCCCGATTCGATTCACCGATGCTGTCAAACCTTCCTAAAAATTAATCATCTTTGTATTGAGCTAAAAGAGGGGATTAAGTGTAGACTTTCTTCCTCTCCGAGTGTCGAGATGGTCATTATAGTGTGGGTGGTTTAGACACTCGTCTTTCAATACGAAGACGTCATTCTTTCCATTTTCAACCTTCCCTCCTAAAAACCCCGGCCTCGCGCCGAGTGCATTTTTAAAATCCCTTTCAATAGAAAATCGACTTCTCTTTGTATTGGACTAAAGAGAAAGGATTAAGTGTAGACTTCTTCCTTTCCGAGTGTCGAGATGCTCACTGTAGTGTGGGTGGTTTAGACACTCGTCTTTCAATACGAAGACGCGACTTCTTCCACCACCCCTCCTTTCACATCTCCTTTCCGAAACCTGTCCCACCTAAAACCTCGGTCCTGTACCGAGTGCCTTTTCAAACTCATTTTCTCAATAAAACTTGAATGGTCGTGGAGTGGTTAGGCGTAGGCCTTCTCCTATCCCGAGTACTGACGTTTACCGTAGGGTTCTCTGTCGCAAAAGTACTTACCATTCAAAACCAAAACATCTTTAATAAGAGAACGAAGTTCTCTTTGCATTGAATTAAAGAGAGAGGATTAAGTGTAGTCTTCTTCCTCTCCGAGTGTAGGGATGCTCACTGTAGTGAGGGTGGTCTCGATACTCGTCTTTCAATACGAAGACGCTACGTTCGCCACACCTTTTCATAACAAAAACTTTGAGATAAAGAATTGGGTACTACCCGCAAGGGGTTACTATCCGAGGACTTATCTTGCCCCTTAAAAAACAACCTCACAAATCAAATGTGACATCTTGCCTCGCATGGCGAAAAACTATTCATTTCAAAAAGGATATGTTACGCCCGTTCTACCGCAAACAGGTAATGCATAAGTCTCCTCACATGCGAGCGACAATACACCTAAACTGCTAGAATGCGCACGATAGCATCATCCACAAAACATCAACAAACCATAGGCCGAACTACGACTGCTCTGATACTTTACTTCCTTCAAGTAAAGATACGTAGGCACAAGGGCCACAATCCTTTCCGAGCATATTCCCCCCATATATCTGTAGTTCTTCGAACTACGTCGACTCTGACTTTCTCATATCTTTTGAGAATACGTAGGCCTAGGACCGCGAAGTCCTACCGAGTCTGTTCTTTCTCTCTTTTTTCCCGTTACTTCTCTCTCTCCTATTTCTAACCCTTTGCTCTCCCCCTTTGGAATACTCTTTTATAGCATAATATTTAAGCAAATATATTCACACACCGACAAGCAAATGATTCCCATCGAGTATGATGGATACGAAGGGTGCTAATTCCTTCCCCTCGCATAACCGACTTCCGAAACCGTTCTTGGTTGCGAGACCATCTTATCCATTTCTTTCTTAAGGTTTTCTCGATATTTTCCTTTCCCGTCATGGGATAAATAAAGTTCGGTGGCGACTCTTCTGTCTATCTTTTTCGCCTCCCCGTTGTTGCACGATGCATTTTTCGAGTAGCGACAACTGCAAAAAACAACCAGCAGAAAAAACAGAAGAGTTGCCACCGAACATTATTTATCTTGACACAGGGAAAGGAAACAATCACAGAAAACCTGAAGAAAGGGAGAAGACAAGGTCATCGCAACCAAATCTTGGGTTTGGGAGTCGGTTATGCGAGAGGAAGGTATTAACACCCCTTCGTATCTGTTGTACTCAACGAGATCCACGCTTGTTGTCTAATTAAA
Organism: Lathyrus sativus; assembly: GCA_963859935.3. NCBI lineage: Eukaryota > Viridiplantae > Streptophyta > Magnoliopsida > Fabales > Fabaceae > Lathyrus > Lathyrus sativus. Next base: position 234,819,823 of record OZ012735.1, on the reverse strand, counting down.
GGGTGAGTCATCTAAATCCTACTGCTAAACAGAAACGAGAAAGGAAAAAAGAAAAAGGAGACTCGATAGGACTTCGTCGCCCTATGCCTACGTATTCCCTCGTGCAATAGGAAAGTCAGAGTCAACGTAGTTCAGAAGACTACGGGTGATGGGGGAAGGTTGCTTTCTAAGACATCGTCGTCTTGTGCCTATGTATCCTCATCTGGTATAAGAAATCAGAGCATTCGTAGTTCGGCTTACGACCACAAATTGGTTAAGTGTTTTTTTATGAGCGACGTTAAGTTCGCGTTCTAGTAGTTAGGGTCGATGCCTGTTTGCGGCGGAACGAAAAAATAGCGTACTCTTTTCTAAAAATGAGTTTGACAAACAATCCCGAAGGATAGAAAGGTTTGCAGTTTTTTGTGAGTTTTAGAGAAGTAAATTGATTTGATTTGAGATTCACATTGCACTAAAGTCTATGACATAGGAGCGAATGCGTCGCATGATCGCCCCCAGATGGGACATACGCTAAACACTCTAGACAAGTAAGGAGAGACCCCTCACTCATCATTTCCCATATACTTAAGGCTCGTGGCGCACAATGTTCATCATATTTATTAAGTGTGTTAATGATTTGTTTTGAGATGAGAAGAGAGAGGACTCAAAGGTTGAAAAGAAAACAACTAAGGGAAACTGGCTCCTAATGTTGTCATGCACAATGGTCCTAAAGTTGGGATAGAAAGGTAATTCTACTTAATTTTAGCATGCAAAGATATAGGCCTAAGATTAGGATTTGAAAGGGACTATCCTAATTGTTATCATGCAAAGGATTGAAAGCCTAATGTCTCTCCTACCTCCAACTTAATCAGAAATTAAGTGGAACTAGGAATCTTAAGGGATCATTTGAACAAACACAAGTAAACATTATACTAATCAATCACCAACAACAAAAGCAAACTCAAAACTCAAAGAAGAAAGAAAGAGATGAAGATTAAGAAAGTGTCAAAGCAGCACGAGATGAAAAGAACTCAACATCAATGCACAAGTGTCACACCAAGACTAGAGCATGCTTATCAAATGAATCAAGACATTAAAGATGGATAAAAAAACAATCAATCACATATTCTCAAGCATCATATCATCATGAGCAAAGTGTTCATACTTTCAAATTCAAAGACAGAAGATGAAGACATTCAAAGAAGTGCACAAGCAAACCACAATTGAACATCATGAAGCAACATGTCAAATCAAAATGAATTAAACAAGATGTAAAGCAAGTTAGGGAAGTAGAAATATCATTAATATCACTCCAAATATTAACTCAATAATCTCAAGAAAAATTAACAAGGATCAACTTCAAAGCATGCATCAAAACTAGGCAAGTCTATACCATGAGCATCTTCAAATGAAAACATGTGTTTAAGCAAGGTACAAAGTGAAAATTGATCAAGTATGCACAACATAACATGAAGGTTATAAGCAAACTCAATTGACTCAATTCAGATTCAAAACCAAGACATCAAGCAAGTTTATGAAAGGTCAAGTTCAAATCATGCTCAAGGAAACAACTCAAATCATCCATACAAGAAAACATGTGAATAAATAAGTGGGAAATGATAATACAATGGACACATAACATGAAGATCATAACTTTAACCAAGTCAATTGAAGCACACAAGAGTCATGAACCACAAGGAAAATCCATTCAAGAAGCAAGTCTTAAAATAGGTCAAGAATTAGGCAAGTTCATGTTCAAACATCATCACATTGAAAAATCAATTTGAGGCACCTAGATGATCATACAAAAATGAAACCAAAGCTCAAAGTCATGTTAAAACAATCAAGAATAAGCATAGAAAATATCTTCACAAGAGTTGCATAAAGAAACCATCAAAAGAAAACCACAAGTTCACACATGTTATGAATCGAGCATGAATCAAGAACTAAACAAAACCAAATGAGAAACATCCAAGAAAGGATCATCTAAGCACAAAAACCACATCCAAATATTCATCAATCAAGTGTCCAAGCATATGAGAAAAATTGGATCAAGAAGGCACATCAAAGGCATCAAAAGATCAAACCATAATTCAAGGGTAAACATGTCAAACCACCTCACAAATAAATTCAAAACAAAATATGAAAATAAATTGAAAAAGAAAATAAAAATAGTCAAAAGTATCTCAACATATTGAAGGATCAAAAACATATTTTTAAGTATTTTTAAAATGGATTTAATAATAAAAATAAAAATCAAATTGAAAATACCAAGAAAATGAAATTAAAAGAAAAACAAGGCCAATGGAGGTGCAAAAGTAATTCAATAATGAACAATGATTAAGTTGATAGTGTGTTCGGCTCAAAATCATGGAGTGTGAAAAGAAATAACGTGCCAGGCCCAAACGAATTAACAAAATCAGAAACAAAAAAAAAGCATGTGTGACATTTCATTAATTGACATGGCATACTGTCAACATGGCTAACGAGTCAGGATAAAGGACTTCATACAATTTGAATTCAAAATATGGCACCAAGGCCATGTCATCTCATCTCCAACCTTCAGACACCAAAGCCCTAGCTCCAGTCATCTTTTTCGGGGAGCTGGCTGCCGGAGACACGTGAAACCACCCAGAAATGCCAAACAGAACAACCATCCCACACAGAAAAATATGTTGAACACGAATCTGGCGTTAGATTTAGCAAACAAGAATTTTATCATGACAAAATTCAAGCACGAAAAATGAACATACATTCCGAAACTTCACCAAATCAAGACAAACACACATGCAAACATTGCCTATGTGTTGTAGGGCTTCAGATGTACATAATATGCACCTAATATAGCATAGATCTAGCATGAAAGAATGGAACAGTTTCAAGGATTACCTAGTGAAATATGTCCATTGCACCTTGCTATTTGCTTCAAAAACTTCAAAATCCTTTCCTCCACACTTCAATAATGATGAATAGAGAAAAATTGATTCGAATGAGAGAAAATTTTGAAGGAGAGAGAGCTTCAGATCTGGAACTTGGTGAATGACATAGGTTTGGAGCTAAGCAACTTTTATATGAGAGGTTTAGGGTTGGCAATAAGGCTTGGAAACAAAGCTATAGGCTGAGAGTTTGTTATGTTGGCTTGGAAGTGGAAAATGAGAAATAGCTGCACATGTGGGTTTGGCTCGGATTGTGGTATGGAATAAGTTTTGCGATATTGTTTGGTGCAATTTTTCTTATTTCTCTTTTTGGCAAAAAAAATTCAAATTGGTGCATGAAATATGTGATATTGCTTGGTCATATTTGGCAAAGAAATTGGTGATGCTGCATGAGAGTATGATATGCACATGCCATGCTGCAAAATCATCCAAGAATTCCAAGAGAAATAATGCCTTGCAACATAAACACATACCATATTTCAAGTGAAGACAACTTGTTGAATTTTGGCTCAAATGATGAGAATCAAATATCAACCAAAGACCACCAACCAAAAATTGGCGACTTCACTGGGGAGGGTACCAACCAAGAGTTGGAATGAAACCAAGGATACCAACCAAGATTTGGGATAAAGCCAAAGATTACCAACCAAAATTCGGAATGAACAACAAAGCGGGTACTAACCAAAAGTTAAGATGAAACCAAGAGATACCAACACTGATATACAACATGAAGAGAAGATGACTCCGCTGGGGAAAAAAGAGAAGTTTAAAAAGACAACTCTGTCGGGGAGCGAAAGTAAAATGAACATATCCCTCAGCGACTTTACTGGGGATAAAGTAACACAAAATCTCCTGAGTTATGCCATTATCTGCTGGGTAAACGTCTGGCAAAGATGATATCAAATATGGCATATGCTTCGAATGCATATGTTGGAATTTTTCTATGGCGTAATGCTCCATACAAAATGGAAATGCTACACATTTGGAGGATGCAATGTAAATATGCTTATGATATGCAAGAGGACACTCCACCAGGGGAAGTGTTGCGAAGACCAGAAACAAACTCAGCTGAGAAAGACACACTGAATGGCCTTCTTAAATATAACCTCTTCTACACCTAAAGCCCAAAGAAAACATCCTCCCTACTGGGAATTATGAGTAACATCTACTGGGAAATCTTCCCAAGAATTTGATACAAAAAAGTTCCAACGATGATTGGGCTTGGAATCTGCTAGAGATATCAACCATCGTTGATTTACCTGTCGAGGGAATCAATACGAAGCTCTTCTTGGGGAGGGAAGTTAATGGTACCAAACCTTGCTAGGGAACAACATTGAGCTTACCCTGCTGTTGAGAAAATATCCTTCAACCTTACCCTGTTAGGGATAAGAGCACACCATTGCTTGTGAAATTACACTTTTTGACTTGATGAGGAAAGTAGATACCAAGAATCTGTGGGGAAATAAAATTTCTACCATGGAGAGACATCCAACAAGTCTCCTGTTGGATACCTGTCTGTTTGCAAACTCACATTATCCGGTCTGGGGTAGACAACTTCTGAACACTCGCTAGGGAGTATGAATCAAACCCGGTTGGGGAAAACAACCTCTTGAACTCTTGCTGGGGGAGAATGATTAAAAATTTCACCATGTTTTGCTGAGGATGCTAGAACTTCAATGCTGGGGAGAGAAACTCTGTTGGAGAGAGGAATCATGTCGCCCTGCATACCAATAGAAAACAACAGGATGTTCTAAATGCTAAATGGCTACCTCAGTCGCCATCCATGATATCCATCTCTCAAGCAATTTTCATTATTCTCAATATGCTTTGTAAATCCTAATGTTTTCACATGCAATGTTTATAAAAAATATCTGACGTTTTTGCAAACAAAACAAGAAAAGTAAAAATAGAAATGAAAAGCTTTTTGAGTGAAATGATACTTTATTGATTGAATTGGCATGTAAATAGGCGTTTACAACTTGGAAGCAATTCCTAAAAAGAGGTAATTGCACAAAAGTGAAAAGAAAATACAAATGCCGGCAATGTGGGAACAAATATCCACCATGCTTTGCCCCATATGTCTTCGATGTTCACAAATGCTTTGCCTTTTAAAAAGGATGACTAAAGTAATTATTTTCCTTTGGAATTTCCATGTATCGAGATGAGTTCACAGATCAAACATAGACTGCAATCTCTCGCTTCCAAATCCCTAAGTTTTTCCTGGATCGCCCTTTCGGGTTTTCAATCCAATGGGATACCCATTTTTGACAAAGTTGTCTTTTTAAGTTTTCAACTTTGCGAGTTTATTCTTTTCTTTTTCTTTTATCACTAACTTTTGCCCGAACCTTTTCTTTTTGTGGTTCACCGAGATGCCCTTTTTTTGCCTGGACCTTTCTTTTTGTTGTTCACTGAATCTCTTTCATGCAAAGTATTTTTTGTCTGCATCTGCGCTCATAGAGGATGTAAAGTCTTCGCCATCCATAGTTGAGAGTAACAAGGCTCTACCAAAGAAAATCTTTCTTACAACGTATGTCCATTCATAGTTTGGAGTCCATTTTCCCTTGTGATCTGTATGAGGAAGGATCCTTTTAAAAACCAAATCTCCCATTTGAAAGCACCGAGGATGCACTTTCTGATCAAAGGCTTTCCTCATCCTACTTTGGTGTTGTCGTAACCCGAAATTTGACCTCATTCTTGCCTTTTGCATAAGCATGTGCATCCACATCATTAGTATACACATTCACACTTTTTCTATGTGATTTTTTGTTGCAGGAATATTCAGGTTTTGCAAGCCTGATTAATCACATCCTCTCAAAGATATCACATCACTAAAACAAGCATAAAATGAAGGTTTTTATGCCTATACAACAAAGCAAAAGGTCGAAAATCAGAACTATGGTCACAACACCATTTTTCAAGCAAATATGTAAGTTTTGCCTATGGTAACCGGTTACCACGTTTCTAGGCAAAGTAGGGTAACCGGTTACCCTGTGTAAAAATGTAGTTTTTGCTGCATTTTTTGTGACAGTCACTTTCACTCTACATTTTGAGAGTCTACTTGGTTCTAGCATTGTGTGGAATATTCTAGACATCTCTAGACAATTCAAGACCTTTCTAAACACTTCAAGGCATTTGCTCAAATACATCGATTTGGATTAAGACCGCCATGTTGCTTCATTCCCAAGCATGTGAGCCATTCGATTCAAGTTTGCATTCGGATGGTTACTGAGTCAACTACCTAACTAACTGAGTTAACCTCCAACTCAGTGAGTTTAGGTTAACTAACTCCAAGGCTGCATCCAAAGCTCACACCGGACCTAGCGACTTCGAAGCAAAACTCTATAACCTCCATTTCACAAGGGGGTTCAATCATTTTCTCAATTTCTACATTCTTCACTCTCAATTCTCTCACATTCTCTCTAAATTTTCTACAACATTTTCACATTCATCTTAATCCTCTCTCAAAAACCCTCATAAAAGCTCAATTTCCACCATTAAAGTATAACAATCTTCACATCGGAATTGTTATTCTCTTGAGTTAAACCTCATTCTACCATATTCTTACTTGGATTTATGGATTTATAGTAGATTCTTCTCCAATTCAAGTAATCATCTCAATTTTCTTCGGTGCAAATCAGAATTCGAAGCATTTATCGTATTTTTGTCGATTTCGCTACGATTCGATCTCAAGCATGGATTTCTCTAGTTTTATTTTCTTAATTTTCATCACATATTAATAGCAACAATCACCAAGGCAACCCTCCATCTTGTACGTTGGTAACTCACACTTGATTTACTGTTTTAATCACTCTTGCGCATTTACGATGTAGTTCTATCATTTTTTAGTGTTGATTGATCATGTGATTGTTTGATCTTTGATTTTCATGTTTAATGCTTTCAATTGATGTTTAGTTGATGCCTAAGTGATTTTGAACTTCATTTTTCGTGCTCAAGTGTTAATCATAGCATGTGGATGATTGGATAAGTGTTTTGGTTTCTGAAAGTGCTTTTTCAAAAAGCTGTTTTTGCCACTATCACAGTGGTAACTGGTTACCACTTTTCTAGGCAAAGTAGGGTAATCAGTTACCTGTACCACTTTCACCTAATTTTTCCATTTTAAGCAAGTAACCGGTTACCTGCATATGGTAACTGGTTACCACAGTGACAAAATGCCATTTTTGCCTATTTTCAAGCTTGTTTGCTATTCTTTCCTCATATAACTTCCATGGCTCGATATGCTTGAAATTTTTGGATATTTCTTTGAGTTGTTTAACTTTTTCTTGAAGCATATATGAAAACTTTCAATGTGCGATTTTTCGATTCTTGATTATTTGCATTTTTGACATTGTAGGATCATGATCATTCTTGCACATTCTTTGATCACATGATACGTGATTTGTGATGCATACTAAATTGGATTTGGTACTGTTTTACACTTCCATTCATGTTTGCATTAAGTGTGTTCCTCATGGGAATGAACTTAATCGTGTATAATCAATAATTCATCCTTTGCTTCAATGATTTTTCATCCCTTTGGAAAATTGTTAGCATCTTCCCCTTTTGATGGATTAGTCTAAACTTCATTTCGACAAATCGATCCTTCCCTTTTTCTTCTCCTTTGGATCATTTAGAGTTTTGTTCTTTCTTTTCCCCTGCGGAGTTGAAGATTCGCAACGCATTGGAGCACTATACAAACTCGACACCGTTGTGTTGTCCATTTTGTTTCTCGCACCACACTTTGGTGTTAGAGATGGAATAAGAGTGGAGAATTCCTACACTCATTCTGACTATTTTGGGTAGAGGACGAATGACCCTATGCCTGGAATAGTTGCCTCTATCTTCTTACTGTGGTATCCATGCTTTCTCCAGTCGAGTCGATCCTTGATCACTTGCACCCTTATATCCTCTTTGGAAGTAACTTCCTCCTTTCAATTCAACACTCTTTTCTCTTGAGGCCAATCCATTCTTGGTTCCCTAGATATTTGTAATCACTTCTTTCCTTGGCTATTCAACCTTTCTTTGGATAAAGCCAATTCTCTTCTTCCCCAGCAAAGTTAGTCTTTCTTCTTTGGTTTGCACATTCATCCTATTAAAACCTAATCCCTATCAGAGTTCACAACCATCTCTTAGTTTTCTCTCCTTCGTGTTTGGTTAATCACTTCCTATCATTTAAACACCAGTCATCTTTTTCTTAGTTAATTACAACACGTCAGTTAATACTGAATTTTCTTTGGGTTAACCGCCATCTCCCGGCTAATCACCCGATCTTTGGTTAAACACAGCCCGTCTGTTAATACCAGCTTTTACTTTGGGTTAATCGGCTTCTTCCAGCTAATCACCCGATCTTTGGTTGATCACTTTCTACCCATTAAAACCAGCTTTTTCTTTGGGTTAATCACCTTCTCTTGGTTAATCATCCGCCTTTTGGTCAATCACAATCCGCCTGTTTGAACCAATTACTCTTCTTCTCAGTTAACCACAGCCTGTCTGTTAAGATGCTGAGTTTCTTTTGAGTTAATCACCTTCTTTTGGTTAATCACTCATTCTTTTCGGTTAATCACAATCCGCCTGTTAAGCACTGAACCTCCTACAGTTAGCAACCTTTCTTTGGTTCAAACACTGCCAGCTTTCGGTTAGTAACCTTTGTTCAGTTCGAATACCCCTTTCCTTTGGCCAAGTTCTGTTTGTTCAGTCAATGTGTCATTCTTTGGGTCACAACCTTTGCTTGGTTCCACACCCGTCTCTTGGTTGATCACCGTTTATCGGTTAAAACTAGTTCCTTTCTTCTTCTGGTTAACAAATGTTTATTAGTTAATATACCAATTTCCCCTCAAAGTCAAACACCTCCCTTTGATTTAATACTCTCTTTCGCTTGGTTCGTCACAGTTCGTCTGTTGAAACCAACCTTTTTTCTCTCCCCATAGAGTTTTACTCTTATCTTTCTTCGGTTAATCACTGCTTACAGTTAATACACCGAGTCCCCCGTGGATCTTACCTTTATTTTGATTCTTGTCCTTTACTCCTTTCTTCCCCGGCCACGTCGCCATTCTTTTTTTTCTCCCCAGTGGAGTCATCGATTTTCTTATGCATTCCCCGACAGAGTTCTTTCTTCGCTTCTCCGTTCCTCAACAGAGTTTTCTTGCGTCTTCTTTCTTGGTGTTGACACCATTCCTTTTACATTCCCCAGTTGGGTCTTGCTTTCTATTTTGGTTCTTGGCTTTGACGCCGTCTCTTTCCCTTTTCTTTTTTAGTGTTAGTTCCCTGAACTACGTAGGCTCTGACTTCCTCATTGCACTATGAGGGTACGTAGGTACAAGATTTTGAAATCTTGGCGAGCCACCTTCCTCCATCTTCTTCCATTCTTCTGTCTCTATGGTTCGTATGAATCCTCCTCGTTTTCTTGGTTCCATGAACTACGGAGCTCTGACTTCCTCATTGCATTATGAGGGTATGTAGGCACGAGGGCCCCAATCCTCCGTGAGCACTTTCCTTTCTTTCTTTTTCTTTCTTTTCTTTCCTTCCTTTTTTTTTAGCTAGAAGCCTTTAGATAGATAACCCATCCAAGCCTAGAAGCAAGCAAAATGGTTCTCGTCGGGTATTATGGATGCTTAAGGTGCTAGTACCTTCCTTTCGCATAACCGACCCCTTTCCCGTTTCTCTTCCCTTGGGTTTTATCGATATTTTCCCTGTCATTTGGGACTAAATAAAGTTCGGTGGCGACTCTGTTGTATCTTTGAGTATGCGATTCACTCAGGTATAATCCCGTTAGCTTCAGCTGGCGACTCTGTTGGGGAGTCCTTGCGCTTGCAAGTTGGGGTCTCACCTAGTTTTGCTTGCTTTTCTTTCTTGCTTGGGTATTTATCTTTATGCCTTACTCACTTTATTGTATTTATTTACTGCATTTCTTTACTGATTTACATATTCATGTGCTGCATATTCTGGATATCTGCTATGTTCTACTGTTGTTGGGATGGGTAAATATTATTGGGGAGATAAGTCCTATTATTGAGCTTGAGCATACATATAGGCTAGAGCATGGATAGTCGTGACACCTACATTTTGCGCGTTGGGTTGTCACGAGAGCCACATCCCAGATCATGATTCGTTTGAGAATAATTCTATCCTGCGAGAATTCGCTACGGCAGGGGGTTTTCATTTGAGTCCTATGGTTTGGGGGACCTTTCTAGGGATCACCTTGTTGTGTCTAGATGACACCTGTGAGAGGGATATCGGTTTTTTTAAGGAAACCAAGACTCTTCATACCTTTTGTTCTCTCACGCACATCATATTTTTGCACCGACACAGGATTACGCAGATATTCAGTTCGTGCAGACTTGGATATTTAGATTGGGTAGATTTGATTGATCCGATTTGTGCTTGGCTCCGTGATTTGTGTGTTGCATGCCATTTCATCATAATCATTAACATTTTTGCATGTGCATTTTCCAGGTTATTTGAGAGCTTATTCTTTGTTGGCATAGTCATAGACGATGAGTACTAGTTGCAGAGGTATCTTTAGTTACAAGTTTGTGGAGCCTAAGCTGAAGACTTTGAGGGGTTTGACATCTTGTCTGGTTGAAGATAACAAGGGTGTTTTCAGAGATGATTATGGGAATCTTTTGGCCATTCTCAACACTGAAGTCAACATTACTACCATTCATACACTTGTTCAGTTCTACGACCCGCTACTAAGGTGTTTCACATTTCAGGATTATCAGATAGCACCTACACCTGAGGAGTACTCTCATATCTTGGGGGTTGAGATCAAGAGTCAGGTTCCATTCGTCTACACCAGCAGTTGCCCAAAGTTTCCTCTTATTGCGGAAGCTCTTGGCCTTAGTAAGAAGGATGTGGAAGACAATCTCAAAACTAAAGAAAAGGGTATTCGAGGATTTGCTTTGAAGTTTCTAGTAGATAAGGCCGTTTCTTTTGCTGAAGTGGAAAGCTAGAAGGCTTTCAATGCCGTGTTTGCTTTACTGATATATGGGATCATATAGTTTTCGAACATGGAGGATTTCGTTGATCAGGTTGCCATCAGTATCTTTTTGTCCAGGAATTTTGTTCCTACACTTCTTGTTGATACCTATTATTCTATTCATTCCTGGAAGGTGGTTCATGTCTCCTATGTTGTATCAATGGTTCATGTCTCATCTTCCGCAGAAGGGTCCTTTTGTGGAGAATAGTGGGGATCTCAAATGGTCTCATAGGATCATATCTCTTACTGCTGATGACATCTCTTGGTATTCTCGAGCCTACGATGGTACCAAGATCATTCTTCGTTGTGGTAAATTCCCTAATGTACCTCCCTTGGGTACAAAAGGTGGAACTAACTATAATCTGAGGCTTGCCTTTCGTCAGTTGGGATATCCGATGCTTGACAAACCAGATCCCGAGGTAGTGGAAGAATTCATCTTTCATGAAGAGGTTGATGACATGGGTTTGTTGAAAAGATTCAGTGCTGCATGGGTACATATTCACCGCGAGGGTAGAGATGAGTTGGGTAAGAAGAATTGCATTATTAAAGAAGCCTACACACAATGGATCAAGGAACGAGTTCAAGCGACTTTGCTACCATCTCCTTCTGAGTCTTCTGTGCATGTTAAGTTTCCTGAACTTACCATTGTTCCTCCTTCCGAAGTTGATCAACTTAAGCAGGTTATTTAGAAATTGAAGAAGGAGAATGCTGATCTTCGTCTCAACCTCGACAAAGTCACATCCGAGAAGGAAAGCTTACAGATAGATCTTCGCCAAAAGAGAGAGCTCATGAGCAAAGAGGTAGAGTTTGAACAGAACAAACGCCGAAAAGTAGGTGATGCTTTAAAGAGTACTTACGACAGACTTGCCTCAAAGAAGAGACAACTTGCCGATGCTCGGTATCAAGCCCATAAGGATGAGTTGAGCTACAAGAAGCAACTTCCAAATCTTTGAGCAAAATTATCAGAGTACAAGACAAAGCTACAGAGTGAACAGGATCGTGCTAACCAGTTGATGAAAGACCTTTCTCAATGTCAAGCCGAGCTTGACAAAGTCTATAGTAATGTCCATGAGTTGTAGGATCAGATACATCAGAGCTGAGAGGAGATTAGTCAGTCCCACTTGGAGAGTACTCATTGGGAGTGTCAGAGTTGACATCTGCAAGTCCTCTTGGATCAGAAGGATGCATTTCTGCAAGGACATAATCATTCTTTATTGTGCAACCTCATGAAGGATGCGAAGTATTAGAGTGAGAGGCATGGCCATCTAGCCAGTTTTTCCGAGCATGCGTTGGAGGACTTACCAGGGTTGTTGAGGGATGCTTATGTTGATGTGTTGCCACACTAGACTCCTTGGGTTGTTTTCCACTTCTCGTCTGTTTGTAGGGTTGTATTTGATAGGGTTCATGTTGATTTCCTTGTAGCCCAAAATGCATATATTTGAGTTGTATTGGAGCTTGTACTTCTTTATCGCATTGATTTGAACGGAGTTTTTCTCTTGTCAATTTATCTTTGTGCCTTTACTTATATACTTTATGATTATTACTAATAAAGATAAAGCTCACAAATTCCTGGAATTTAAAAACTTTATTTTTGCATACATTGATCCAATCATATTCATATGCATGTCCTTCATCCGAAAACCACGTGCTTACACTGTCCATCATGCCTTGTAGCAAGACGACGACTCATCATCGCTATTTCACTCGCTTAAATAAGACCAGGATCATGGCTGATATTGAATAAGAGAACGCTGCCTACAAGGAGACTTTGGCTCAGTTTCAAGGTCGGATGGATCAATTCCAGACTAACATGGACGTTATTATGGACTTCCTTCGTGCTTAGAAGGACGTTGCTACTGCTACTTCTGTGGTGGCAACTATTACTGATGCTACTGTCGTCACTCCTGTGGTGATCCCTACTCCTGTCCTTGCTTCTTCTCCAGCTATTGTCGAAGCGCCATTCGAGACTGTTGTTCAGCCTTCTGCCAATCTATATTTTGTTCAGCCTGGTTTGAATAGAATGTCTGCTACTTTCCCATGGGGAATGCCTCCAAATTTCACTCCTCAAATTGCCAGTGGTAGTGCTTTTGTTCTGTATCAATCTTTTGTTGCTCCCATGTTCAATGGTAATTCTGCTGCTTATCCTTGAGGCATGCCTACTCTGGCTCCACCTCCTGTGGTAAATCATGATGATCACGAGATTCCTCAAACGCAAGTTCGCCAGACGCCTGTGTCTACTGATGTTGAAATTCCTGAAGAAGACGAGCATGTGTATAGGGGCCTTCGTATTCACGTTCCGGTTTTGTCTCAGACTGCTCAAACTATGGGTCAGAATGTTCATTCTATGCCCCACCCTGGGGTATCTTTTGTTGCTGCGGTACTTCCTACCGGTTATCTGTATGGTTTTCAGATGGGTCAGAATGCTGGTCAGATGGTAAATTTTGGGTTGGTATATCCGTCTCAGTTTGCTTCCCCATAGATACCCGCTCCAGCCGCATCACAGCTTCCAAATCCTTAGGCTCTTGTCAGATCTACTGCCCATAACATATCTATTGAGTATAAATTGTTGGACGAGAGAATCTATGCGATTGAAGGATATCTTGCTTTTGGCATGGAAGCTAAAGACTTGTGTTTGGTTCTCAATGTCGTGCTGCCACAAAAATTCAAGGTTCCCGAGTTGCCAAAGTACAAGGGTTTGAGTTGTCCTTGCAGTCATGTGACCATGTACTATAGGAAGATGGCGTCCTATATCGATAATGATGAACTGCTTGTGCATTGCTTCCAAGATAGCTTGTCTGAAGCTTCTCATGGAGAGACCTATCAGAGGAATTATTGAAACAATACAAATATAATCTTGATCTGGCTCCTACCAGATTGCAGTTGCAGAATCAGTCACGGCGTTCAACTGAAACATTCAAAGAATATGCACAAAGGTGGCGTGAGATGGCTTCTTGGGCGCGACCTGCTCTCTCTGACAATGAATTAGTTGACATTTTCATGGGCACTTTGCAAGGGTTGCACTATGATAAAATGGTGGGTAGTTCTTCGACAAATTTTGTTGATATTGTGACTATTGCTGAAAGGATTGAGAACGGGTTGAAGATTCATTAGATTGTTGATTCTGTTGTTCAACAACCAACCAAGAAACCTCAGAGTAATCATTCAAGGAAAAAGGAAGGTGAAGAGAATGATGTGATGGCGAAGGCCTCTCCTCAGTATCAGGTTCCCATGTCATATTATCCTTATCCTTATGTTGTTGATGCTCAATATCAAGAACCGTCGTATCAGTATCATTCATAACAACGAGTTCAGAATTCTCAAAGTCAGAATCAACCTCAACATCAACAGTCTAAATAAAACAACAAAAATCAAAATCAGAACAAACAGAATAACAACAATCAGAACAACCATAAGCGGATGAATCTTGACAAAATTCTTGTGCCTTATACAAAGTTGTTTCCTTATTTGATTCATCAAGGGGAAATAATCCCCAAAGAGATTGCACCTTCAGTTCCTCCTTTTGGTCCAAAGCATAATCCGAATGCATGCTGTGCTTACCATGCTGGGTACATAGGACATGCTACCGAAGATTGTATTGTTCTCAAGGCCAAAGTTCAAGAGCTTATTGATCAGAAAATCCTGACATTTTCTGAGGAACATCCTAACATACAAACTAACCCCTTGCCTACCCATGGTGGACCTACGATTAATATGATTGAGGACAATCGAAAGGCTGAGTTGATCAAAAATGTCAAAAAAGTGAAAACTCCGATGACTTTTGTGATCAAGAAGTTGAAAGAACAAGGGTTATTGAAAGGTTTTCATGGGAAATGCCAGATCTGCGATGATAATCCTAATCAATGTCGAAGGTTGAAAGGTTGCATTCAGATCTTGACGAACCAGGGTCTAGTTCAATTTTTCAGAGCCAAGTCTATAGAAGAGGTAACTACTATCTAGCCATTCACGATAGTATATAGGAAGGTTCCTGTGGAAACTCCTAAAAAGAAAATTCAGCCTATCACTGTCTGTGTTCCTAAGCCATTTCTGTATCAGAATTCAAAAGAGGTTCCTTGGAAGTATGGTCCAACCGTGTTCTCTGGGGGTCGATAAATCCAATTCTCAGAATCTAAAATCGTGAACGTCACCACCACTAGAGGGATGACTCGCAGTGGGCGAGCGTTTGCTCCGAAGGTTGTATCTAAGCTAGTGCAAATTCGAACTGTCGTTCCTCCTAAGGAGAAATCTACTTCAGTAACCCCTGTTATACAACAAGGGGAATCAACTGCAGCATAAGTTCCAGTTACTTCATCTACAGATGTCACCAAAAGCAAAGAAGTCATAGATGATCAAGAGTTCCTCAAGTTGATCAAGAAGAACGACTTTAAGATTGTGGATCAGCTAGGGTAAACTCCATCGAGGATTTCTATCTTATCTTTGCTCATGAGCTTGCCAACATACAGATTAGCTTTGTTGAAAGTTTTGAACACTGCTCATGTGATGCACGACATTCAAATAGAACAATTTGACGACGTTGTCGCAAACATAACTGCTAGTCGGTACTTGGGTTTCAACGAGTCAGAGTTGCCTCCTGAAGGTACTGCCCATAATAGGGCCTTGCACATCTCAGTACATGTATGGACTCTTTGCTATCTCATGTTCTTGTGGATATCGGTTCTTCTCTCAATGTGATGCCTAAGGGTACATTGAGTCAACTATTGATAGAGGGGAGCGAGATGAGACCAATCACTTTGATCGTTAGAGCTTTTGACTGTTCTCAAAGGCAAGTCATTGGCGAAGTGGATTTACCCATTAAAGTCGGGCCGCATTTGTTTACCATTACTTTCCAAGTGATGGATATCAATCCTGCATACAGTTGTTTATTAGGTAGACCCTGGATCCATGCCGCAGGGGTAGTTACATCCATGTTACATCAAAAGCTAAATTTCATGTTTGAAAATCAGATGGTCATCGTCTGTGGTGAAGAAGATTTGCTAGTAAGCGAGTTATCATCCCTCCGATATGTCGAGAATGATGAAGGCATAGCTGAAGTGTCGTTGTAACATCTCGAATTTGAAGATGTCAGCTCCGCTTCTGTCAATTCTGGTAGACTATCAAAAATGGCCATGTCATTTGTCAAGAGGGCTAAAGAAACCATTGAGAAAGGTTCCTTGCCTGGATGGGGGGAAATCTTGGATGTGGTTGAAAAGCATGATCGCTTTGGACTAGGTTATCATCCTGATCAGTAAGCTAGTTCGCGCAGTCATCGGAAATGAAATTTGATCAAGTTCATAAGCACTAGATTCCAAGAGAGGGATATTGTGTCAGCCATTGATGATGCAGGTCCTAGCAGCCGAAGTACAAGCTTTGTATGCAAATGTCCACCGGGTTTCAAGCTCAACAATTGGATATCTAGCATGATTCCCGTGGTTTTTCCTACAAACATGTAATGCATTTTGTTTTTCTGTTCCCTCGTCCTCTCCTGAGACGAGTGGATAGCTTGTAAGGGCCTCGCACTTTTGAAAGATTATGTGATCAATAAATAAAAGTTTTTTGCATTCAAATCATGCTCTTATTTCTTTCTTTATTTTGTTTTTCACAAATAAATAAATGGCAAAGTTTCCTTTATTTTTAACCTTTTCAAATAGCTTCATTCTAAACATAATTCATAAACATGCAGAACAAATAATTGCATTAATAACAACTTGGAAAACATCCATTGTAATCCTGGGATACCAATTAACCATGCCGAAGAAGATGGTGAGGAGGATTGTGAATTACCGGCTGAACTAGCAAGGATCCTTGAGCACGAGCAGAAAGAGATTCAGTCCCGCAAAGAGCTAGTGGAAGTTATCAATCTTGGTACTAATGAAGTCAGGAGAGAAGTCAAGATTGGGGCATCCCTCACTAAGCATGTACACTCCGGGTTGGTCAAGTTATTGAAAGAGTATGTTGATATTTTCTCCTGGTCTTATCATGATATGCTTGGGTTGGATACCAACATCGTTGAACATCACTTGCCACTCAAGCCTGATTGTCCTCCTGTCAAGCAAAAACTCAAAAAGACCAGACCTGGCATGACACTTAAAATCATAGAAGAGGTAAAGAAGCAGTTTGACGCTGGGTTCCTAGCCAATTTTGAGTATCCTGAGTGGATTGCCAACATCGTCCCGGTTCCGAAGAAAGATGGGAAGGTCTGAATGTGTGTGGACTATCGAGATCTCAACAAGGCGAGCCCAAAAGATGATTTTCCTCTGCCTCATATCAATGTTTTGGTAGACAACACAACACAGTTCTTTGTCTTTTCGTTCATAGACGGTGTCTTAGGATATAATCAAATCAAGATGTCCCTAACTGATATGGAGAAGACTACTTTCATCACGCCTTAGGGCACATATTGCTACAAAGTCATGCCATTTGGTTTGAAAAACGCAGGGGCAACATACCAACGTGCCATGACAACCCTCTTTCATGACATGATCCATAAAGAGATTGAGGTTTAAGTGGACGATGTGATTGCCAAATCCAAAACTGAAGATGATCATCTGGACCATCTAAAGAAGCTGTTTGACAGACTCAGAAAATTTAGACTATGGTTGAATCCGGAAAAGTGCACCTTTAGAGTTCGATCTGGCAAACTATTAGGCTTTATTGTGAGTCAGAAGGGCATTGAAATTGATCCTAACAAGGTTCAGGAAATTCAAAACATGCTGCCTCCCAAAACAGAAAAAGAAGTATGTGGCTTTCTGGGCTGACTTAATTACATTTCCAGATTCATATCTCATCTGACGGCTACCTGCAAACCGATTTTCAAATTACTAAGAAAAAATCAACCGGTTGAATGGAGCAATGATGTCAAGAAGCTTTTGACAAGATAAAAAAATATTTGCAAGAACCACTGATCTTAGTACCTCCAGTTCCTGGTAGGCCTTTAATCATGTATCTCACTGTTCTCGATGAATCAATGGGATGTGTCTTTGGTCAGCATGACGGCACTGGCAGAAAAGAAAATGCAATTTACTATCTGAGCAAGAAGTTCAATGATTGTGAGACCAGATACTCACTATTGGAGAAAACTTGTTGTGCTTTGACTTGGGCTGCTCGACGCCTAAGATAATACATGATTTGCCATACTACTTTATTTATCCAAGATGGATCTGATAAAGCATATTTTCAAAAAGCCTATTGTCTTTTAACGAATTGCTCGGTGGAAAATGTTGTTGACTGAGTATGACATCCAACATGTTACCCAGAAAGCAATAAAAGGGAGCGTCTTGTCTGACTACCTTGCTCATCAGCCAGTGGAAGGATATCAACAAATGAAGTTTGACTTTCCTGATGAGGATGTTTTGTGAATCAGAGATTATGAGACTCCAGACCCTGATAGAGTTCAAGAACCAGGGGCATGATGGACGCTTGTGTTCGACGGTGCTGCCAATGCTGAAGGTTGTGGAATTGGTTCTATCCTCATCTCTCCGACTGGTTTTCATCTTCCCTTCACTGCCAGATTATGCTTTGAATGCACCAACAATATGGCTGAGTACGAAGCATATATCTATGGTATTGAAGCAGTAATTGACATGAGAATCAATATTTTTGAGGTCTACGGAGATTCTGCCCTAAAGATTGGCCAAGTCAGAGGGAACTTTGTAACCTGGGATTCCAAGCTGGTTCTGTACCAGAAACACATCATGAAATTGATTTCCTACTTTGATGAAATCTCTTTTCATCATATCCCAAGGGAAGACAATCAACTAGATGATGCTCTTGCCACCTTGGCGTCCATGTTCAAAGTCAAGTGGAAGAACGAATCTCCTGCTATCCGCATTGATCATTTGAACGAACCAGCACACTGTTTAGAAATCGAGGATGAGTCCGATGATAAGCCTTGGTTCTACGACATAAAAAGATATTTGAAAAAATAGGAATATCCCAAGGGTATCACTATCACTAATAAGAAAACTCTCAGGTAGCTATGCACCAAGTTCTTCTTGAGCAGTGGTGTACTGTATAAAAGGAATTATGATGTTGTATTGCTCAGATGCATGGATAGACACAAAGCAGACACAGTCATAAGATTCATATATGAAGGTTGTGAGGGTGTACAATCCAAAGGTACTGCTATGGATAAAAAGATCCTTCGAGCTGGGTATTATTGGACAACAATGGAGGTAGATTGTTACAACTTTGCCAAAAGATGTCACAAGTGCCAAATCTACGGTAACAAGATCCATGTGCCACTAACTCCATTGAATGTTCTAAATTCTCCTTGGCCCTTCTCTATGTAGGGTATTGATATGATTGGAATGATTGAGCCGAAGGCTTCCAACGGTTATTGCTTCATTCTAGTTTTTATCCATTATTTCACCAAGTGGGTTGAAGCTGCTTCTTATGCAAATGTTACATGCCAAGTGGTTGCTATATTTACCAAGAGATAATATGTCGCTATGGTATTCCTAGCAACATTATCACTGACAATGCAAGAAACATGAGCAACAAGATGATGCAAGAGTTGTGTTAAGAATTTAAGATCGAGCATCACAACTCTTCACCATATCAGCCCAAGATGAATGGCACTGTAGAAGCAGCAAACAAAAACATCAAGAGGATTGTCCAGAAGTTGGTCAAGACTTACAAGGACTGGCATGAAATGCTTCCGTTTGCACTACATGGCTACAGAACTTCAGTTCGTACTTCCACTAGGGAAACTCTGCATTCACTTGTATATGGTATGAAGGTTGTTCTACCCATCAAAGTCGAAATTCCTTCTCTCAGGGTTATCATGGAAGCAGATCTTGATGAGGCTGAATGGGTTCAATCCAGATACAACCAGCTGAATCTCATCGAAGAAAAGTGCCTGACATCCGTTTTCCACGGTCAATTGTATCAGAGATGCCTCAAGTGAGCTTTTGACAAGAAAGTTCTTCCTCGAGCGTTCCAAGAAAGCGAACTCATGCTCAAGAGGTACTCTCCTGTTCATTCGGACCCACGCGACAAGTGGACTCCCAATTACGAAGGACCTTTCGTTGTCCAGAAAGCCTTCTCAGGCGGAGCCTTGATCCTCACCACCATGGATGGGGAGGAGTTGCCACATCCTGTGAACTCCGATACAGTAAAAAAATATTATGCCTGAAAAAATGATGAATAAAAAGCCCGCTAGATTGGAATCCGCAAGAGAAATCTAGGCAAAAATGGGCATCCCGATGGACCAAAGAAAAAAATAGAAATGTCCGGGAAAAAATTAGGGATAAAGGAATTTGATCGTGAACACCTGAGTCTGTCTTCGTCATGGGTAAACCTTAAACGGGAAATGATCAATCAAATCATCATCAACGGACGCACAGTGTTGGAACCCAGACTTGCAGGGGATGGTAGCCAATGTTGTAATCAATTCAAAGTCAAACTTCCCATTGCCATTTACTTTGTTTTTCAATTTTATTGTAAATTTCCTCATCAAGGATTTTTACATCCTTATGCACATCTTATGTACAAAAACTTTTTTACGTTCAATAAAATGTTCATCCTTTGATATCTCATTTCTCTTTTTTCAGTATTTTGTTTGCAAATTGAACAATTATTTGTGATCACATAATGCTATAAAGCGTTGAGAAACATAAAATCTAAAATTAACCAGGAAAACGTTATGCATTTCATGCTTTACCTAAAATTATCAAAGGAAGATTGGGAGTTTTCCTTTTTAAGCCTAATTCCCGGTGAACAATATCATGTTTGGTTAGGACTGCCAACTGCGTTCCTTTTCACAAACAAGCATCAGTTTGGTTCTAGGGAAGGATTTGTTTTTCATTTCCTCAGGAGAGTCGTATTCCCCAAGCTGAGACTTGTTTGCTTTTCCCCAGTAGAAGCAAAATTTCTTGTAGCACCCCAACAGATCTAGGTTGTCAATTCCAGCGGTGATGGCACTTCATTTTGATCATCTTGACTTTATTCCTCTCCAGGAAAAGTTAGTTAGATGAAGATCAGCCATGATTTCTTCATTCCCCAGCCAGGGTCAGCTATGGTTAGAAAGTTCCTTTCTCTCTAGCAACAGTGTTGGTAATAGTTTGGAAGTCTGAGATTTCTAAACTCTTTCCTCAACAACATCGCCAGGTTCCTCAGTTGAGGATGTCGAGTTCATTTTGCTACAATCTCTATCTGTTGGAGAAACCACATCTCGACCTTGGCCGCTGCATAGCATGATATCAAGCATCATGTTGAAAATCTTTACCTTACTCTTGAGAAAATCTTTACCTTCTTCCCCCATCATTCGCCATCGGCCAAATCTTTCGAGCTACTCTTTTATTTAATCTCCTTCCACCTCAAATAATCAAAAAGCTGGCGCATTTCAAATATTCAGGTCCAAGAAGATTAAATAGGGGCAGCTGTCGTAACCCAAAATTTGACCTCCTTCTTGCCTTTTTCATAAGCATGTGCATTCGCATCATTGACATACGCATTTACACTTTTTCTCTGTGATTTTTTGTTGCAGGAATATTCAGGTTTTGCAAGCCCGATTAATCACATCCTCTCAAAGATATCACATCACCAAAACAAGCATAAAATGAAGGTTTCTATGCCAATTCATCAAAGTAAAAGGTCAAAAATCGGAACCGTGGCCACAACACCATTTCTCAAGTAAATATGCAAGTTTTTCCTATGGTAACCGATTACCACGTTTCTAGGCAATGTAGGGTAACTGGTTACCCTGTGTAAAAATGCAGTTTTTGCTGCATTTGTTGTGACAACCACTTTCACTCTACATTTTGAGGGTCTACTTGGTTCTAGCATTGTGTAGAATGTTCTAGACATCTCTAGACAATTCAAGACCTTTCTAAACACTTCAAGGAATTTGCTCCAATACATCGATTTGGATTAAGACCACCATGTTGCTGCATTCCCAAGCATGTGAGCCCTTACATTCAAGTTTGCATTGGGATGATTACCGAGTCAACAACCTAACTGTCATTGCTGCGAAAAAAGGTGTCGGCAAAGACAAAAGAGTCGCCACCTACCGTTATTTATCCCAAAGGAAGGAAAGGAAACGATCAGGAAAAACCTAGCGAAAAGGGATAAGATCGGTCATCGCAACCAAATCTCGGGTTCGGGAGTCGGTTACTCAAGGGAAATGTATTAGCACCCCTCACGTCCGTTGTACTCAACGGGATCCACACTTGTTTGTTTATCTAAAAGGGTTGTTTATCTATCTAACTAATGGTCAAGGTCAAAAGAAAAAAAAAGGACACGACAGAGCGTCGCTGCTCTGGACCTACGTATTCCCTCGTGCAATGGGAAAGTCAGAGTAAACGTAGTTCGGCTAACTACGGGTAAAAGATGGGGGAAGGTTGCTCGCCAAGACATCGCATCTTGTGTCTACGTACTCTCAACAGGTATGAGAGATCAGAGCGAACGTAGTTCGGGATAAAACGGAACACAGGTTTGTTCTATTATTTTTACCCGAGTAGGGTTAACAGGTAGTTCAAGCAGTTGGTGTATGCAACTCACTCGTTGTAGACTTAGGCGTTACCGTTTACGGTAGAACTAAGAGTTAACAACACTCTTTTATCTGAAAAGATTTTCCTTGATTAGAGAGAGCCCCAAAGGGCAAAAGTAATTTGGTGTTTGTTTTTGTCTTTTATCGGAGAAGTGTTTTTTGATGAATGTTTGTAATTCATATTGCACTAGAGACTATGACCTAGGAACGAATGCGTCGCATATCGCCCAAAGGACGTACACTAACACTCTAGATGATTGAGAGGAGACCGCTCAATTATCATTTCCCGAGTAGCTTAAGGCTCGTAACGTACAATACAAACTTGCCTTTATTAAGTGTTTTGTTATTGTTTGAAGATGAGAAGAGAGGTAGATAAACATCCAAGCAAAGGGAGGCAAGCTCAACCTTTAAATGCAAGCAAGAGATGGACAGAGAAAGCACACAAGCAAAGGGAGACTAGCTCAACCTTTAAATGCAAACATAGAAGTGAAAAGAGAAAGCTATCAAGCCTACCCTACTTCTAATGCACAACACCACACAATCATGAGGATGAAAGGATAAACAAAATGAGGGGAAGCAAAGTCAGAAACAAACTCACTAAGTTCAATGTGTATCAACACAATAAGTCCATCAAAGGCTCAAACTTCTCATGGAATGCACAAAATTCGACCAAAGGAAGAATTAGGCTCTCACAAGAAGGATCCTAAGCGTGTAGGACAGATAATAAGGAAGGATGAGAAGCGTAGTGTGAACTAAAGGAACCCACTATTTTCAAGGTTTACATCAAAGGCTCAAACTTCTCATGGAATGCACAGAATTTGACCAAAGGAAGAATTAGGCTCTCACAAGAAGGATCCTAAGAATGTGACTTAAAGGAGAAAGGAAGATAGTGTAAACCAAAGGAATCCACTATGTTAAATGACTGTCCATCAAAGGCTCAACCTCTTATGGAATGCACAAAATTCAACCAAAGGAAGAATTAGGCTCTTACAAGAGGGATCCTAAGAATAAGACTTGGGGGGGAATGGAAGGATTTACCAAGGCAAGGCAAAGGGAATCACACAAAGAAGAGAAATCAAATCACCAAAAGCTCCTAAGGAACCCTAAAAGTTAAGCTCTAAAGGAAGTCTATCCTAATCAAGCTATGAACATGTTAAGGACTTTAAATTTAACCTACATAGGCTTCAACCTATGTACTATGGGATCATGCAAGGATTGGGTGCTTAAGGGTTGCAAAAGGATCACCTAAAATGCAACACTAGGTGAAGGTTCAAAGGGAAACACACTAACATCAGACAGAATGCAAAATCTATTAAAAATAGGAAAACCATTGTAAAAAATCTAATAAAAATACTAGAGGGTCCTTAAGAGGATAGGAACCTATGGTTAAATTTGTGGAGCAAAAATCAAAGCCTAAGTATGCTAATAGGGGGCAAAACCCTAAGGTGTTCTATGGGTAAGGCAAAGATGGATGGTGCTAAAGATCTAATTCAAACCCTAACTAAATTATATCTAAAAATAAGAACAAAAATACCTAGAAATCAATTAAGGTGTCTAGAATCATCACACAAAAAATCAGAAATTTATTCTATGCTTTAAATAGGAAATGAAATTCTAGAAGTAAACATGCATATTCTTCACATTTAAGGAACATCCAATCATGGAAAATTCATATTAAATTGAAAAATGATCTAAAAAATAATCTAACAGTTTGTAAAATCATTTAACATACTGGGGTATCTTGGGAAAAAGTTTCTTGAATTTTGGAGCCATTTCACTATTTTTAATGAAATAAAAGTAAGCAGCCATAAAACAAAGAAATTAAGAAAAAGGAAATAAAAATTGAAAAAGCTGGTGGCAAATAGCAAAGCTTTTCACGTGCAATCAATGGGCCAGCCTACATGGGGGTTCCAATATCAATTAGGCCCAGTCCAATATCAGCGTTTTAATGAAACGCATAGCTGCATGTGGTCCTAGTGTGGTTAGTGAAACAAAGGCACACAGTATGTCTTAATCCAAACCATTCATGGTAAAAGTCATCTAATCTAAGGCTCTACACGCAGCCACGTAATAAATAAGGCTCAACACAAACTGAAATTAAAATACGGTCGTTGGATGAAGGGAGAAGCATCAAGATCCAAGGGCTAATATTCAACCTGGGGTTTTAAACATGAGAAATGGTGGGAACAAACCAGACGGTGGTCGGAGAAGCTTCCGGTCGTCTTCTCCGGCCACGTGCGACAGTGGCATCCCATGAAACTCAATGAAACCTCAAGAATCCTATACCAATTGAACCCTCTTGCTACATAGATCACTAATCCATACTCCAAATTCATTTTTACCCTAGAATTAAGCTAAACCGAAAGCTTCAAGAAAATGTGCCATGTCAAGAATTGGTGTAATCAAGCTCTAAACCTATCCTAAATTCATCTACAGGTCTCAAGGATCCTAACCACATGAATGTTGAGTTCTAATTAATCAAGAATCGTGAGTAAATTTGAAGAGTAGAAACCTGATTAGAAGATTGTACAGAGATGTAAACTGATGCCGATTCTTGCTCCAATTGATCCAGAAAGCTTCTATGGATCCTTCTAGAGCTCTTGATGATCTTGAATTGAGTTGAATGTGCTTGATTCTTGAAAATGCAATTTTCACTTTCACCTTCACTTCTCTAACTGCTTTCTAACTGATTTCTGCACCAACCTTCATCAATCCAATCACGGAAACACTCTAGAGTTTATATAGAATTGAATGGGAATGGATTTGAGGCCCAATTGTGGTTGTAATTGAAAATGGATATCCAACTTTTTCCTCACTTGGAGGCCCATGGAAGTGCATGAAAATGGCTCCAAAATGCCTTCATTTTTGCTCAAATCAGTTGCTGGTTGTGTAATGTAGTTCAAGGGTTGAGATTTGATCCTTTTTTTTATTAATGATGGATCTTGATCATGTTACTTCAAGATGAAGTAACCTTGAATTTTGCCATGTAAATGACTCCAAACCTAAAATGTGGAAATTGCATTGTTCTTAGAATATCTTGTAGACTCAAAAAATGCACACATATGCCTTGGAACGATCCAGTTTGAATTTATTTGAATTTTTGACTTTGAATGGCCTTTAATGCTCCTTTCATGAAAATGTCTTCATCAAATCTTCAATCCAAGCCATGTCAATGGTTCCTTGATGTTTGTTTGAACAAATACCCCCATTCTAAGAAACTTTCAAGTTGGAAAGATTTTCATTTGAGATATGGAAGGTGGTGAAATTGACCTATAATCCAAAGTGACCTATAATTAAAGTTTCCCAAAATACCCCTGCCTCGCAAGCTTCATATCTTGAGCTTCACAAATCATATGAAGGACTTCTAATACTTTTTGGAAAGATAAGATTATGAGGAACAACATTCATGTTTGGGTCAAGATGAGGAGAGACCTCCTTCTAGGTCAAAAAATGTCTTGGAAGTTGGTTGACTTTCATGGACCAAAATCACATTCATCTGATGACCTGTAACTTGTCTGCTTCATAACTTGAGTTCTAGAAATCCAATGAATGACTTCTAGTACTCAAAAAAATCTAAGAACATGATCTACAAGTCTCATGTTGGAGTCAAGATGAGATGAAACTTGTATCTTGAGATATGTGGTCTTGAAGTTAGACACTAAACCAGGGGATTTTACACTGTCAAGCTTAGAAACCCTAGCCTAGAAACTTCTCACACTCTTGAATATTGATGAATTGATCTTGGTACAATATTCTAGGTGTCTCAACACATCATTCCATGATCATAGTGCCTTGTAATTGAGTCTCAAACTCTTCCAATGTAACTGTTGACCTAGGGTTGACCAGATGAAAACCCTAATTGCACCAATCTTGGTTGTGACTTCTTATATCTTGTATAATGACTTGCCCAAGCTCCATAATGACTCTCAAGATATCTTATGAGCTCTCTCAATGCTTTAGGTCCATATCCATGGATTCAAAATCATCTGATGATCTCCCACGACCTTCAAGTTAGGAGATGTGCACACATGTGTCCAGCCACTTCTCTAGGGACCTTTGACTTCTTTGATGAGGATATCAACCCTTGAATATTTGAATAAATACTCTTGAATAAACTTAGAACCTTGTGGTAGCCCTTTTGTGATAAGCACACCTCTTGACCCCTGCACACATGACAATGCAATGCATATGTTAATGCTACAATGAATGCAATGAAAAAAAGTTGGGAAAATTTTGGGGTGCAACAGCTTCCTCTATTCAAACGACTTGGACCTGACTGGGTGAGAAGAGAACGACTCTCAAACAATCAAGGTGAAACACGGTTGAATACCAATAAACCCGGAAATTTGCCAACCGCAAAAGTAAACTGTACTATGATTGGTAGAAGATCTCCGAAAACTGAAATGATAGTTGCACGGCAACCCGCTGGTGAATTATTATTTCAAATCCTTGTCTGACTTTGTCATCAAGTCGGGAAGATCATCTAATTTCGCCATCGGACTTCAACATCAAGTCGGGAAGAAACCACTGATTCATCAGTAACTGATAAAGGATAGTTGATTTTGCCGTCAAGCACTCTGCATCATCTGGAAGACTTTCTTTACATCACCTCTGAACTTCCTCATCAAGTCGGTAAGGAAATTTGACATTACTTTCTGACTTTATCATCAAGTCGGTAAGAAACATTTGGCATCTCTGTCGGACTTCGTCATCAAGTCGGTAAGAAAATTTCTGTTGAACTTCGTCATCAAGTCTGGAAGAAATTTCTGACATCGTTGTTGGACTTCGTCATCAAGTCTGGAAGAAAATTTCTATTGAACTTCATCATCAAGTCTGGAAGAAATTTCTAACATCGTTGTCAGACTTCGTCATCAAGTCCGTAAAAAATACATTTGGCATCGCTGCCTGGAACCTGCTAGGGATAGAACTTCCTGATATTTCCGTTGGACTTCCTTATCAAGTCTAAGGAAATTTCTGACTCCGCTGGGGATTCTGGAGAACGTCCTCAAGTAACTCCTTCAAGTATCGACCTCAAGTCGAAGGGACCCATCTGAAATCATCGTCAAGTACCAACCTCAAGTCGAAGGGAAACATCTGACATCACTGTCAAGTATCGACCTCAAGTCGAAGGGAAACATATGACATCACCGTCAATCCTTTGTTGGGGATAATATTCCTGACCTCGTCACCAAGTTTCCACTAAGTTGATAACAACCACTGACATCACCGCCAAACAAAACACGAAGCTGATGAACCACTGGCCTTGCCGTCGAGCAAACTATCATCCAATAACATCCTGACATCACCGCCAAGTAAATGGAGAACCACAATCTTGATAAATGTTTTGACATCACCGTCAAAACTCCATCGATAACCTTCCAACCTCACCGCCGGATAACCACACTGCCCAGAATATGTCTGACCTCGCCGTCAGGATTGAGCATCTGACTTTGTGTCGGAAAATCGCATATCTGATACACACCTGACCTCACTGCTAAGATGGAGCATCTGACTTCGTCGTCGGACAATCAAGTATCTGGTAAACACCTGACCTTACTGCCAAGATGGACTAATTAGTTGGAGGAAATCATCTGACATCACCGTCAATCCTCTGCTGGGGATAACATTCCTGATCTCTCCACTAGTCATCCCTGAAGTTGGTAACCAACTACTGACATCACCGCCAAATAAAGTATGAGGTTGATAAACCTCTAACATTTCCGTCAAGCAATCTTCTCTGATAACCTTCTGACATCACCGCCATATACATGGAGAATCACAATCTCGGTAAACTTTTGACATCACCGTTAGATATCCATAAACACATCATCTGAATTGGATAGCCACTAACATCGTCGTCAGACCCTTACAAAGAGAAGCTTCAACCATACTACTATGAGGAGAGATGAGGAGAAATTTAACCAAACAACTCTGCTTTGGGAGCCCTGGAAGAACTTAAACCGAATAACTCTGCTGAGGATTCCACCGAACTTAACCGAGTAACTTCGTTGGAAAAACACCTACACACAAGAACGATACCCACCTAGCTCATGTTTCACGTGCATATGTTTGACAATGGCGTAATGCTCCACATAATTGAAAATGCTACGCATTTTAGGGTAGATGCTATGCATGCATGCAAAAATGCTACGGAACCAAATCAGCAAAATAAATGCTGAAGAGAGAACCACCCTGTCGGGGAAAAGGAATCATCCTGTTGGGGAGGTGAAACACGCCAATTTCAATTGGACTTAACCTGGGGAAACGAACCTCGGACGACTTTTCCGCTGGGAAACAAAGTTCTACGAGAACCTGTACTTTCTCAACTGGGTATACGAACCACAAACCGCTGAGGAAAAGATGTCAACCGCAGAAATGAACTACACGGCCTTCGCAGATAGAACTTTCCTGGAGATACGAACTCCAATGGGGAAATATAGCAACAACTATTTAACTACTCTCACCTGCTGGAGAAGAAAAATAATGGCCGGAACGACCTTCTAGGATTCGGCTCTCTTGGGGAACAACAAACTCGGCCGAGGAAAGACCGCCAGACCACTGGAATAAATCTTACCTGCCGGGGAGAATACAACGCTGCGGGGAAATCAACTCTGCCAGAAACCTCGGTCTGAACTACTGAGAGCTGAACACTTACAGACAATCTGCTAGAGAAAACCGCGTGCTAACCCACTACTGGGTGAAGATCCCATACCTGCTGGGTGGAAGGAAGTCTGATCTTGAATGGCTAGGGAGTAGGCACATACCTGCAATCTGTGGGGATTAACGGTGCATCGACCAACTGCCAGGGATAAGGGCACACATTTAACTGCTCCTTTAACCTGCACACCACTCTACTGGGGATAGAGATGCCAACTCTACTTACTAGACTCTGGTTGAGGAGTCTATCTCTACTTGGGAGACAAATCAATGCTCACAGTCCCACATTCAGACTCTGTGGGGAAACACAACTGAATCTGCTAAGGAGACCCCACTTCTGCTTGGTGGAAAGAAATCCGATGTCGACTTGCTGAGGAGTGAGCACAATGCTCTGCACATGCTTCTACTGAAGATATGACGAGGATGCACTTTTGTCAGATGCCTCAAGGGTAATGACCTTGCAAAAATGATCTCTGGGACTTTTTATCCGGAGCAAAAAAAGTTTTCCATGAAACGAACTTTTGATATACTCTGCAGATATAGAGAGGAACAATTCCTTCGCTTTCAACTTTTGCCCCAGCCTGTGGGATCTTCGTAACATCCTATCGAAAGGAAACCTGAAATCTTCTATACTCTGATGGTTTGATATGAATGGCCTCAATGTTTTGAACCTTACAGAGGTGCTTCAAGTTAATCATCTTCAGGATAAGGATAGCTTCGGTGCTCTCGGGGTGGCCTGCTCCAGCCTTGTCATGACATTGCCCCTTACTGGCAGATTTATGGAGCAGTACCCTTGGCTGCGAGAGATTTACTGAATCTCGATCTGATTGCCCCAGATTACCTGACTTCTTGGATGGCTGGCTCCCATGTTGTGACCATCTGATATAGCTTGCCCCAGTTCACCGAAATGGGCGTTCTACATTTTGTCCTGATCAAACTTTCCATCGCGGAAACTTTCTGCTGTCAGGCGCTTACTCGCAAGTAAAACAAATTATTCTGCATAAAAGACATATTAAATGCAATGCATATGACAGTTTCGAAATCCAATTATGTTCACTGGAAAAATGTTGTGACATAAAGTGTATGAATTACTTATTCAAAATGTCAGCATTAATACCAACGCGGTAAGAGGAATCCTTTTAGGAGTCAGTTTCGATGCCATCTTTACCGGAGTATGCTTTCGAAACAAACCTGCTTCAATTAGGACTTTTCCAGGTTGTAACATGGTCAGGTTCACGGTTAAGAAAGAAAGGATAAAGGTTCAAAGTCTATCCTAACCCACCCATTCTCCTTGATGCTCTCCAATCCTACGTTTATCTAACTCGACACGAGCGCTCACCTTTCAAAGGTTGACTGATAGGAGCGAGGGTCCAGGGAACCACACATTTTCGGAGCGATAACCACTCGCTTTTCGTCTTTGGTGCCTGGAGTCACACAATTTGCTTTTGAGGATTTTCCCTTTGTAATCCTTTTTGCTTTTCGTTTTTTGTTTTCCCCTAATTTTTGCCCGGACCAACTCTTTTGAGTTTCTTTGATTTTGAAGTCCAGCGGGGTGCCCTAATTTTTGCCTAAGTCGCTTGTTCGCAAGATTCGACTTAGCGGGCTTTTTATCCTGATATTTTCTTTCTCTTTTTTTTTTGAACAAATCATGTGACACCAACTTGCCTGACTTGTTTGAAAAGAGATTGTGATTGTTTCACTCCTTATCGGTAAGGTTTAACCACTGCGGTTTTTTAGGTATGACCTATACAGGTGTGATTTGTCCTCGAACGGGACCACTCCTTTTGTAATTTGAACGCTCGGTCAAATTAACTGACACCTACCCTGCCCCGGGTTAAGATTGAGGGTTTTTTATTTTCAAAAAGAAACTCCTACTACTAGGCTCAAAGGGGTTGACAAGGGATTATCTTCCTTATATCTCCGGTGTTTATGGATTTGAAACAATGCATATACATCATCAGCAGGTTTTTATCCAAAAGCATACATTCGGAAGCTTACGCGTCTTTCGATTTCGTCATCCTCACCGGACTCCACTTAAACAAGTGTTTGAAATAAATGAAAGCAATAGAGTGAACACGAATGGATTAATTCAAAACATGCATATTTATTTCATTATCAATATCAATTGAAAAATAAAAAGTTTTACAAATGAGCTTTGCATTCAAATAGGAAAGAAACTACAAATGTAAAGAAATAACATGATAAAATGCAGATTGCCGGCTTCTGGGAATTGGGCTTTCACACTGATTTGCTGCTGAGGGATGCGACCCTTGAAGTCTTCAGACTCAAACAAATGAGCGACTAACGTGTATGACCAACCTTCCTCCTAGAAAGGATATGTACCTTCTGTCCATCAACTACTGTACCTTGGCTTGAAAAGCCTCGTAATCTTCAGTTGAGTGTCCCATGGATCCTCCATGATATCCACATTGAGCATTGGGATCATACCCAAGAGGGTATGGCTCTGGAACTAGCTTGAGCGTCTTGGGCTCCACCAACGCGTTCTGAATCAGATATGGCAGAAGCTCACTGTACGTCATAGGCACTGGATGAAGAGGAGCCTTCCTTCTTTTCAGATTGTTGTGAGGCCTATTCTGATTCTGGCGACAGTAATCGAGATTGTTGGTACTGATCAAGACATTCCTTACGTTCAGGCACTGTTATTCTCAGACTTGGTCCAGGAACAGGCAATTGCTGCGGGCAAGGGGATTCAGACACCAAAGACTGTAGGATATACTCCTGACCTTCTGTAGCTTTAGGTGAGGGAATGGGAACATTCACCTCCTTTGCAGGATAGGGAATAAATTCGTCTGATACATTCATGCCGCCCGACGCGAATTCAATGGCCTTCGAGTCAATCAGGTCCTGAACTTTATGCTTAAACGCTTTACAGTTTGCGATGTTGTGCCCCTGTCCTCCAGAGTGGAAATTGAAATGGGCATTGACATCATAGTTCGGTGGTATCTCCCCAGTCAACAAAGACAAAGTCTGAGGTTTAACCAAATGAAGCTGGAGCAAGATTTGCACCAACTGAGCATAATCCATAGGGATCTTATCGAGGATTCTGTTACATGGTCTCGTCTTTTGAGCATATCTTCTAGGAACCTGATGTGGCTGCTGATGGGAAAAGTCTTGAGCTCTGAGTTGTGCAGAGGATCTCTGACGCACATTATGCTCTGGTATAGGTTCCACTGACAGAAGTGGAACAAGCATTTTTGCTGCAGCTTCGGGCACTTGATCACCTTCTTTTCTGAGC
Organism: Lathyrus sativus; assembly: GCA_963859935.3. NCBI lineage: Eukaryota > Viridiplantae > Streptophyta > Magnoliopsida > Fabales > Fabaceae > Lathyrus > Lathyrus sativus. Next base: position 234,787,538 of record OZ012735.1, on the reverse strand, counting down.
ATATTCCTTATTACCTCCATGATCAAACCCACTTGTGTTTTCAAATGCTGGTTCTCCTCTCTGAGCATCTCCTGATGCAGACGTAGTGCTTGCATGTCCCTCATAACCTGCCTCATCTGGCCTCAGACCTCTCTCATCTCTGCTTGAACTTGTTCCATGACCAACTTCTTGATGTCTGAAATTATGAAGAAAAAACCGAATCAGGGTAACGCAACCCAGCCTCGAACACCTGTTATGCAAATGAAATGCGAATGTCATGTTCGCGCATTTCCAAGGAACCTGTCTGCTTCGATTCATGTTTTACACAGACGAACCACGGGAAAAGATTTAATGCTCAACATCGAGTTTCGAAGTCAAGATCCTTAGAAATACAAGAACATATATGTCAAAATGCATACATTCAAGGATGATGCAAATGCAAATACCAAGATGAAACAAGGGATCAAGATTGCTATGTTGTTGGCTGAAGGACCAAAGTTTTTCTTTGGCAAGAACATAACACAGCTCTGATAATAGGAACCCTCTAGTACCAAGAATACTGATTCATACTGTCGAGAAAAACCAGGTTGTTTGAAAGTCAAGGTTTCTTGCATAACCCAGTCCCACTCACAGGTAGGGACCTAATCCACTGATAAAGGTACGACATCCTATGCGTTCATCAACGTCACAGACTTTCAGGAAATGATGATACGTTCACAATTTCTGGTTTAGCATCATCCTCCCCTGAAGAAGCCTCACTTAGCTGAATCACAAATGATCGGTCCCCAGAGTCGACAATCCTCAGATCCAAAGTCGTCTAAAGTCCAAAGGATCGGTAAGGAAATTATCAAAGAGAATCTCGTTTGAGCGTGGATTACGTGAGAACTAGTGCGAGCAATGCAAGCAGGTTCACCACTAATCCACTTCTAGTGCTATGTATGTACTCAAGCCTGGGTCTGGCTTTTCACTCATCTGAATCACCCCTCCCACAAAAAGTAATAATAATAATAATGATATATAATGCTGAAAATAAAATGCGAGAAAATAAAGTGTGAAAGCAAATAAAGTACAACACGTATGTACAAACCCAAAAAGATAAACAAACAAGCGCTAGGATTGACTCGCATAGGGGATGGGAAACGGTCCAAGCATAGGGGATGGGAAAATTCCCCAGCAGCTATATTTCCCTACCAGAGTTGCTAGCTGTCGCTACTGCGAAAAAAGGTGTCGCCAAAGACAGAAGAGTCGCCACCTACTGTTATTTATCCCAAAGGAGGGAAAGGAAACGATCAGGAAAAACCTAGCGAAAAGGGATAAGATCGGTCATCACAACCAAATCTCGGGTTCGGGAGTCGGTTACGCAAGGGGAAGGTATTAGCACCCCTCACGTCCGTTGTAGTCAACGTGATCCACGTTTGTTTGTTCATCTAAAAGGGTTGTTTATCTATCTAAATAATGGTCAAGGTCAAAAGAAAAAAAAGGACTCGACAGAGCGTCGCTGCTCTGGGCCTACATATTCCCTCGTGCAATGGGAAAGTCAGAGTCAACGTAGTTCGGCTAACTACGGGTAAAAGATGGGGGAAGGTTGCTCGCCAAGACATCGTGTCTTGTGCCTACGTACTCTCAACAGGTATGAAAGATCAGAGCGAGCGTAGTTCGGGATAAAATGGAACAGAGGTTTGTTCTATTGTTTTTACCCGAGTAGGGTTAACAGGTAGTTCTAGCAGTTGGTGTATGCAACTCGCTCATTCGAGACTTAGGCGTTACCGTTTGTGGTAGAACTAAGAGTTAACAACACTCTTTTGTCTGAAAAGATTTTCCTTGATTAAAGAGAGCCCCAAAGGGCAAAAGGAATTTGGTGTTTGTTTTTGTCTTTTATCGGAGAAGTGTTTTTTGATGAATGTTTATAATTCATATTGCACTAGAGACTATTGTTAGAACACAAATTGGTTCTTAATAATATCTCTATGTTTTGATGATAACTATTATGAAATTTTGTAATTAAGAATTATATACTCTAAAATTTGCCTAAGAATGTTTGTTGCAGATACTAAAGTAAATATCACTCCAGAAGCAAATCAGATCTAAACATAAGAAATATGCAAAGCTCTGAAGCATCAGATGCACCCATTAGAAGATTCTAAACGCTGCCATCAGAAGATCCTGAGCGTAGCCTCCAGAAGGATCTGAAGCAGAAGCTCTAGAAGAATCTGAAGCAAGTCAGAAGCATCTGAACCAAAGAAGAATTTTGTATGAAGAGTTTTCAAGCATAGTTATTACAGAAGATTCTGAGAGTGCTAAAGCTGCCAGTACTGAGGATTTGACTCAAAAATATGCTCTGAACTTATACACGCTAAAAGCACACTTGCTGCAAAGACTCTGATTCAGCAAAACTCTGATCAACATCAGAAGGCTCTGATCAAATTAGACTCTGATGATTCTTGCTGAAAATTGGTGAAGAAGAATTCAAAGATTATGTCCGTTGGAATATCCAAACGACTCTTTCCTCATTTATGCTAGACACAAGAACACAGACAAAAAGGATTTCTCTGTGCTTTCTTCTTCTAGGAAAGGTCACTTGATGTGAAGACAAAAAAGGCTCAGACCTTTTGGTACACACTTCTCAACGTGAAAAGCTCTTGGACCACTGTGCCTATAAAAGCAAGTCTCCACTCATCTTCTTCAGTTGACGTTTTACTTGAAAAGAATTCATTATCAAATCTCTCATACAACTCACATTCTTTCTAGAATTAATTTCTTTGTTCTTAATATTAAGTGAAAAATCACAGTTGTGATAAAGCTTTATTAGAAGCATTTTAAACACTTGTATTTGTTATTACATTTGATTATAAGAAAACCTTAAGAAGATCCAGTTAGGATCAGTAGTTCTTGAGAAGACTTTGAACAGTTGTTCTTAGTGCTTACTATTGTAATCAGTTGATTAAATAGTGGATTAAGTCCTTGTTTGAGAAAGGCAAATCACTCTAGGAAGGGTGGACTGGAGTAGTTGAGTTCAACGAACCAGGATAAAAATACTTGAGTTTTTATTTCTAAGATTTTATCTTCATACTTATTCAACCCCCCTTCTATGTATTTTCTCACCTTCAGTTGGCATCAGAGCTCCGGTTCTGTGTGTGCTACCACTTCACAGTGACAGTAAAGATCCAGTGAGAACAACTTTGATATATATTTGGTTGTTACTATGGCTGATAATTCAATGTCTAACATTAACAACAAATATGAAGAAAGGGACAAAATCAACACTAAACCCCCTATGTTTGATGGGGAGAAATTTGATTATTGGAAAGATAGGATTGAAAGTTTTTTCCTTGGTTATGATGCTGATTTATGGGATTTGGTCATAGATGGATATGTTCATCCCATTGATGGGAATGGCAAGAAAGTAGATAGAAAATCTATGACAGAAGCCCAAAAGAAGGAATTTAGAAATCACCACAAGGCTAGAACAATATTGTTAAATGCAATATCTCACACTGAGTATGAAAAGATCACAAATAGAGAAACTGCATTTGACATGTTTGAGTCCTTAAAGATGACTCATGAGGGAAACTCTCAAGTCAAGGAAACAAAGGCTCTAGCTCTAACCGAGAAGTATGAAGCCTTCAAGATGGAAGAAGTTGAATCTGTTGAAGCTATGTTCTCCAGATTTCAAATACTTACAGCTGGACTAAAGATTCTGGATAAAGGATACTCTACTGCTGATCATGTGAAAAAGATCATCAGAAGCTTACCTACCAGATGGAGACCTATGGTGACTGCGCTGAAAATGGCTAAAGATCTGAACAAGATCTCCTTGGAGGAACTAATCAGTTCACTAAGAAGTCATGAAATTGAACTTGAGGAAGATGAACCTCAAAAGAAAGGTAAATCAATTGCTTTAAAATCTAATAAATCTGCTAAAGCATTGCAGGTAATAGAGGAAAGCTCTGAAGAATCCTCATCTGAAGATGAAGATGAACTATCCATGCTGTCTAGAAGAATAAACAAACTCTAGAAGCATAAAGGAAAGAAGTTCAGAAACTTCAGGAAGCCTGACCAAAGAAAAGAATCTTCTGGACACAGAAGATCTGGCAAAAAGGAGGTTATCTGCTATGAATGTAAAGAACCTGGGCATTACAAAAATGATTGTCCAAAGTTGCTGAAAGAAAAGCCTAAAAGAAAATTTGATAAGAAGAAGAAGGTTCTAATGGCCACCTGGGATGATTCAGATACATCTGAATCTGAATCTGAGTCAGAAGAGGAATGTGCCAATGTAGCATTGATGGCAGACATAGAAGATCAGGAGGAAGGAACTTCAGGATCTGAATCTGATTCTAAATCTGACTCTGACGCTGAAGAGGTAATGGCTAAACTCACTAAAGATGAACTTATCAAAGTGTTATCAGAAGTTCTGAAGAGCTATAAAAATATTAAGCTCAAATACAAGAAGCGTCAAAGCAATCTTGTATCTGAGAATAATATTCTCAAATCAGAAGTAGCTGAGCTAAATGAAAAGAACTTAAGATTGAAAAATGATTCTGAATTAGCTCAACAAAACTCTAATTCTGAAACTGAATCTGAATGCAAAAATATTTTGGAAAAATATGATTACAACTTTAAGAAGTTTCTTGCTAAAAGCATAGACAGAAGCAAAATGGCTTCTATGATCTATGGAGTTAGCAGAAATAACAGAAAAGGAATTGGATATAAATCTTCCTTTGGAAAGGATTTAAATCCAAAACTTGTTGATAAAATTATCATCAAGAAAACTCCTTTATATTCCCACTTTAAATTTGGTCACCTGAATGATATTGAACACACACGTTCTGAAAAGAATATTCATGTGTTTAAATCTAAGGCTAGTCAGAATAAACCTTATGTTGAAAAACAGAAGTTTAGACAAACCTTCAGAAAAACTAACCCAAAAGGACCCAAGAAGATCTGGGTATCTAAAAGTAAAATAGTTCCTGTTGCAGATGTTCTTAGCAGCAAGGTCAGGACACCAATCATGGTACCTGGACTCTGGATGCTCGCGACACATGACAGGAGAAAGGTCTATGTTCGAAAGTCTGGAGCTTAGATCTGGAGGTGATGTGAAATTTGGAGGGAATCAGAAGGGCAAGATCATTGGATCTGACACTATTGGAAATGGTAAACTTCCCTCTATTACTAATGTTTTACTTGTAGAAGGATTAAAGCATAACCTATTGTCCATAAGTCAATTAAGTGACAATGGTTATGATATAACCTTTAATCAAAAATGTTGTAAAGCTATTAGTTAAAAGGATGGCTCAATCCTATTTAGTGGAAAGAGGAAAAACAACATTTATAAAATAAATCTTTCAGAACTTACGGTTCTGAATGTTAAATGTCTCTTGTCTGTTAATGAGGAGCAATGGGTCTGGCACAGAAGATTGGGGCATATTAATATGAGACGTATATCTCAGATTAATAAACTTAATCTTGTTAGAGGACTTCCTAATCTAAAGTTCACCTCAGATGTTCTTTGTGAAGCATGTCAAAAAGGGAAGTTTTCAAAATCATCTTTTAAATCAAAAAATGTTGTTTCTACTTCCAGACCACTAGAATTACTTCATATTGATTTGTTTGGACCAGTGAAAACTGCATCCATCAGAGGCAAGAAGTATGGATTAGTCATTGTTGATGACTATAGTAGATGGACATGGGTAAAGTTCTTAAAACACAAGGATGAGTCACATTCTGTGTTCTTTGACTTCTGCAAACAAGTCCAGAATGAAAAAGATTTCAAAATTATAAAAGTCAGAAGTGATCATGGTGGTGAATTTGAAAATAAATATTTTGAAAAATATTTTAATGAAAATGGCATTGCTCATAATTTTTCCTGTCCTAGAACTCCACAACAAAATGGAGTTGTAGAGAGGAAAAATAGAACTCTGCAAGAAATGGCCAGAACCATGATCAATGAGACTAATCTGGCAAAGCACTTTTGGGCAGAAGCAATCAACACAGCCTGTTACATTCAGAACAGAGTGTCTATAAGACCTCTTCTGGAGAAGACTCCCTATGAACTGTGGAAGAACAAAAAGCCCAACATTTCATATTTTCATCCTTTTGGATGTATTTGCTATATGTTGAATACTAAAGAAAATTTGAACAAGTTTGATTCCAAAGCACAAAAGTGTTTCATGCTTGGGTATTCTGAACGCTCTAAAGGCTACAGAGTATACAATACTGAGACACAGATTGTGGAAGAATCTATTCATGTTAGATTTGATGATATGCTTGGCATTAAAAAGCCAAAGCAGCTTGAAAACTCTGCAGATAGAGAAGTAGTCTTCACAGACTCTGAAGGCTCAGAGGTAGACAAAGCTCAAGTGAAGGAACCAGAAGCAACGCCAGATGCAATTCCTTTAACTTCTCAGATGAACAATTTAAACATTTCTGAAGAATCAACTGTTAGAGGATCATCTTCCAGAATCAAAGCTTCTCATCCAGAGAATGTTATCATTGGAAAGAAGGATGACCCTATCAGAACAAGATCCTTTCTCAGATCATCTGAAGCATCATTATTTGGACTGGTGTCAGTAATTGAACCAACTTCTGTAGATGAAGCTCTGCAAGACAATGATTGGATTATTGCCATGCAAGAAGAGCTAAATCAATTCACCAGAAATGATGTATGGGATTTAGTTCCAAGACCAAAAGGATTCAATATAATTGGAACTAAATGGGTCTTCAGAAATAAGCTTAATGAGAAAGGAGAAGTTGAAAGAAATAAGGCAAGGCTTGTTGCTCAAGGGTACAGTCAACAAGAAGGTATTGATTACACTGAAACTTATTCTCCAGTGGCAAGGTTAGAATCTATACGCCTTCTTATTTCATTTGCTGCACAAAATAACATCACTCTATATCAGATGGATGTTAAAAGTGCCTTTCTAAATGGTATTATAGAAGAAGAAGTTTATGTCCACCAGCCTCCTGGTTTTGAGAGTGAAAAATTTCCAGATCATGTTTTCAAACTAAAGAAATCTCTGTATGGTTTAAAACAAGCTCCCATAGCTTGGTATGAGAGATTAAGCAATTTTCTTCTGGAGAAAAATTTCATCAGAGGCAAAGTGGACACACCACTCTTTGTAAATCATTTAAGAAAGATCTTCTAATTTGTCAAATATATGTGGATGATAGCATATTTGGATCTACCAATACTATGCTGGGAAAGGAGTTTGCCCAATATATACAGGTAGAATTTGAAATGAGCATGATGGGAGAATTGAGATTCTTTCTGGGAATTCAAGTCAACCAAACTCTAGAGTGCACTTACATACATTAGACTACATATGTTAAAGAACTTCTGAAGAAATTTAACATGACTGATAATAAGCTGGCAAAGACTCCCATGCATCCAACTAGTTCACTAGGCAAGGAAGAGGTAAGTAAGAAAGTAGATCAGAAACTCTACAGAGGTATGATAGGATCTCTTCTTTACTTAACTGCTTCTAGACCTGAAATATTGTTCAGTGTATGCTTGTGTGCTAGATTCCAATCAGATCCTAGAGAATCACACTTAACAGCTGTTAAGAGGATTCTAAGGTATCTGAAAGGTACTTCTAATGTGGGTTTGTGTTACAGAAAATCTGATGATTTCAAATTAGTTGGATTCTGTGATGCTGACTACGCTGGAGACAGAGTGGAAAGAAAAAATACTTCTGGAAGTTGTCAATTTCTAGGAAGAAATCTAATCTCTTGGTACAACAATAAGCAACCCACAATTACACTATCAACTATAGAGGCAGAATATATTGTTGCTGCTGGATGTAGCACGCAGATGCTCTGGATGAAAAGTTAGCTAGAAGACTATCAGATATTTGAAAGTAAAATTTCTATATTCTGTGATAATACTTCTGCTATATGTTTGTCTAAAAACCCCATTTTACACTCTAAGGCAAAACATATAGAAATTAAGCATCATTTCATCAGAGACTATGTTCAGAAGGGAATTATAAACTTAGCCTTTGTTGATACAGATCATCAATGGGCAGATATTTTCACAAAACCCCTTGTTGAAGATAGATTCAAATTTATTCTGAAAAATATTGGTATGGATTTGTGTCCAGAATAATATTTGTCAAAAGCAAATTTTACAGATGCAAAAATGTTTAATGCTCTAAAGTATTTCATTTGATTATTTATTCATTTCCTTAAATTACTTTATTTGTGAAAATCTGAACTAACAATACTCAGAGGATCTGAACGTTGGTTAACGTTTCATTTTTCAAGAGAATTCAGAAGCACATGCAAGCAAACACGTGTCACTCTAAATTTGCAAAGATGGCGTGTACACTACTGAAGAGACGTTTGAGGTGAAGTTTGAATAGTGAAAATCTTGATTTTCCCCCCAATTTGTCAGAATCAATTAATGCTTGAAATGATTTTTATTCTTTTTCATTAATTGCTATGTGTGAATGTGCATTGTGTGTCTGTTTGTATGCCTAAATGTTTACTATAAATACCACATCTCTCACCACTTTCACACTTTTCACATCTCAAGAACGTTTATGCATTTCTGTCTTCTTTTCTCTCTTCACAAAAACCCTAAACCTTTGACAAAATCATCTTCAATGGCAACCTCATCCTCCACAGCTGCACAGTTTCAATCAACCATGGCTGCAGTTACTTCTGCAAATATGGGTGTGACTCCATATACGACCCCTAAAAGGACTTTGTTAACACCTGTTGACAAACTGGAAGTTCTTTGTGAATCAATGGTGGAATTTGATTCATTGGCTGAAAATGGATTTGAGTTTCGTTCAATAATTGATGCTCAAGGCTGGGTAAAGTACTTTGACAGACTTTTTGGACCAGTATACCCCCATCTGGTGAAAGAGTTCTGGATACATGCTTCTGTATACCCCAAATTTATATTGTCTTCTGTTCTGGGTAAGGAGATAATCATTACAGAAGATCTGATCAGGAAACTCATAGGATATGAGGAGACTGATGGAGTATCTCATCTGCCAGCTGGGCGTGTAGATATGGAAGAAGTTTATGAGGAAGTCATGACTGCTGGACAGGCCTCTATTAAGTTTAAAGATCTGAAGCCTGACTACAAGATCTGAGCAAAGATTTTCATGGGATGCATTCATCACAGAAAATCTACAAACTCTCCAGATTACGTGAACAATGAACAGCTCTACTTCATGTACGGTTTAAGTCAGAGCACCAAGGTAGATCTTCCTTACATTCTGTTCATGCACTTATGGAATCATATTAATGCCTCCAGAGAATCTGTGAAAGACAAGGGTCAGAAGATCAGAACATGGATTCCCTTTGGAAGGTTAATTTCAGATATTCTGACAGAAAATGGATTGGTGAGTGCTCTGTATGCTGCTAGAGTCAAGGAGGAACTTGAGTCTATTGTTGGGAAACCTCTGAATGCCAAGAGTCTTCAGAGACTAAAAATTGTAAAGGAACTCACTTCCGCACCCAAGAAGCTGAATATTTCTGAACTCAGTCAGAAGAGAATTCCAGTAGAAGACTACCCTCTGTTCTGTGCTGAAGAACCAAGGGAAGTAATTGTAAGGTATATTGATTCTTGCAAGGCAGATGGAACCCCAATCCCTGTAGATATTCTGAAAATAGAAAGGGAACCAATGCCTGATGGAGAAGATGAGATCACAAGAAAAAGAAGTCAATCAGAAGCAGAAGATGTGACTGTCCAGAAGAAGCCCAAAGTTGCTGACAAGCCTCAGAAGCTGATCAAGAGGAAAGCATCTGGAGACGCTCCTTCTGTTCCTACAAAATGTATCAAGATTAAAGGTACCAAATCTTATGTATCTTCTTTCAATAATACTGTTTTAAATGATTCAACATTTAAGTCTATTCCAAAACCACCTTCTACTCAGAAACAATTTGTTCCTGCTCCATCTCATATCTCTGTTCCTTCCCCACAAAAATCATCTAATCCTGTTTCCATCACACCTGTAAAACCTTCTACTACTCAATCATCTGTACCAACACCAACACCAACAAAACCAGCAAATCAAACTCCACAACCAGAAAAACCAACAAAACAATCTGAACAACAACAACCAGAGAAACAATCTGAACAACAACAACAACTACCAGAAAAACAATCTGAACAACAACAACAAAAACAATCTGAACAACAACCACAACAACAAGAAAAACAACCACAACCAGAAAAACCACCATCAAACACATTTGAACCTATTGGATCTGTACAAGTTACTTCTAAACCTATAAAAGTTACATCTGATCCTATTGCATCTGAACCACTTACATCTGATCCACCTACATCTGAACCACCTACATCTGAACCCTCATCAAAACCTTCTGAGAATCCATCAGAATCAACCAACCCATCTGAAACCCATATCCCTGAGACAGAGGTTCTAAATGTTACACCTCTCAAAACTGTTTTTGAAGTGTCCTCTACCTCCTTCACTCCAACCACATCATCCAATTCATCAGAATCTGATATACACCCAGATTTTCTAGTATCTCCCTCTCACAGAAATTCTGAAGTAAACCAACCAGAGCCACCTATTTCTTCTGAAGTTATTATTCCAAATCCTATTCCAACACCTAAACCATCTTCTGAAATTACCATTCCCAATCCTACCCCTACATCCAAGCCAAGAACATCTGAGAATGTACCCTCTGCTTCGTGCAAACTATTTTCCTCTAACAAACTTCCCTCTGGTTTCACCTTAAAAAATTTCTACACCAGAATTGAACCATCTGACACTATCACTCCTCTTAAACCCAAACTTACCATCATTTTACCTTCTGTTCTTCAAACGTACATTAAATCAATGCCAGCAGTAACTTCATCAGATGCAAAACCATACTCTACTAAATCTGCATTCAAACCTTACTCTAATAAACCATTTGATGTTGTTTCCCATGCATCAACTGCAAAACCATGTCTGTTGCATGCTTTAACCAAATCAAAACCTGACAATTCCTATGAACCTCCATTCATACCATACTACCCTCCTCCTCTGATCACCATTCATCAATCCATCTTTCCACCTTCTCCCCAACCCAGGCCAATAACATTGGAAACCCTTTTACACCCAAGACCTAGACTGAATGTTGATCATTTATTTACAAGTTTTTTGTAAGAAATACAGATGTATTTAGGATCTGTACAGAGGAAGTGTTCATCAACAATGGATGCCAGTGAATCTGATGCCATTTGGAATGGCTTCATAAACAGATTCAATCATGTAGCATCAAATCTGAAGAACGTATGTTCTGATGATGCAAAGCTCAGATTTGCTGAAACTGCTAGAAGTCTGTTCTGGACTGTTAAGAGATCTGGACCATTGCTTCTTACAGATGCTCCTTCATCATCAGAAGAGAATACTGAATCTGCATCTGAAGACAACCCTCGGGCTATGACTCTGATAGAACATCCTTCTGGATCTACTGCTCCTAACTCCAAAGCCCCTATGGAAATTGACTCTGTTCAAGCTTCATAAACTGTCCCACCTTCTTCATCTGAGATCAAGAAAGAATATCCAGATCTTGAAGATAAGATTGCAGTTCTGGAAGCTGGTCAATCAGAAATCAAGTCATGGATGGCTAAGCAAGATAAGAAGTCTGAAGACATGGCTCAGTGGATGTCCAAACAAGATCAAAAGAATGAAACTATGGCTAAGTGGATGTCAAAACAAGAACAGTCTTCTTCTGAGATCACGGATCTGTTGAAGATGCTTTTGTCAAAACAATCTTAGTTTATTTATTTTTTCTTCTGATGTTTGCATCTAATGTTTGCATGTGTACTTGAATATTTTCTGATGTGTGTACTTTTGCTCTGAATGAATGAATGAATGTTTCAAATTTTTCTCCACATGATTTATCTCGTTTATTGTTTCATTTTCTTTGTCTTTTCAAAGTTCTTACCTTTTGCTTATGACAAAAAAAGGGGAGAAAATAGATCTGAACTGTTTAATTAAACTTTACCAAAATGAAACTTCAGACATATCAATTTTATCTAACATAATATCTGAGTATTTCAGAACATTTGATAAGTATACTCTGTAAAAGAAACTCTGAGACTCTCAGATCATATGAAAATTATCAGACTCTGACTCTGAAATATGCAAGACACTCTGACTCTCAAATGTTTAGAACAATCAAGCTCTAACTCTAAAAAATACTCAAGACAAAAAGGGAAGTTTCTATTCCTTATTTATATTTAATTCAGGGGGAGATTCATCATCTCAGGGGGAGTTATAATTATTCTATTTTCAATTAAACAAAATTTCTGATGTTTTTGTCATCATCAATAAGGGGGAGATTGTTAGAACACAGATTGGTTCTTAATAATATCTCTATGTTTTGATGATAACTATTATGAAATTTTGTAATTAAGAATTATATACTCTAAAATTTGCCTAAGAATGTTTGCTGCAGATATTAAAGTAAATATCACTCCAGAAGCAAATCAGATCTGAACATAAGAAATATGCAAAGCTCTGAAGCGTCAGATGCACCCATTAGAAGATTCTGAACGCTGCCATCAGAAGATCCTGAGCGTAGCCTCCAGAAGGATCTGAAGCAGAAGCTCTAGAAGAATCTGAAGCAAGTCAGAAGCATCTGAACCAAAGAAGAATTATGTATGAAGAGTTTTCAAGCATAGTTACTACAGAAGATTCTGAGAGTACTAAAGCTGCCAGTACTGAGGATCTGACTCAAAAATATGCTCTGAACTTATACACGCTAAAAGCACACTTGCTGCAAAGACTCTGATTCAGCAAAACTCTGATCAACATCAGAAGGCTCTGATCAAATTAGACTCTGATGATTCTTGCTGAAAATTGGTGAAGAAGAATTCAAAGATTATGTCCGTTGGAATATCCAAACGACTCTTTCCTTATTTATGCTAGACACAAGAACACAGACAAAAAGGATTTCTCTGTGCTTTCTTCTTCTAGGAAAGGTCACCTGATGTGAAGACAAAAAAGGCTCGGACCTTTTGGTACACACTTCTCAACGTGAAAAGCTCTTGGACCACTGTGCCTATAAAAGCAAGTCTCCACTCATCTTCTTCAGTTGACGTTTTACTTGAAAAGAATTCATTATCAAAGCTCTCATACAACTCACATTCTTTCTAGAATTAATTTCTTTGTTCTTAATATTAAGTGAAAAATCACAGTTGTGATAAAGCTTTATTAGAAGCATTTTAAACACTTGTATTTGTTATTACATTTGATTGTAAGAAAACCTTAAGAAGATCCAGTTAGGATCAGTATTTCTTGAGAAGACTTTGAACAGTTGTTCTTAGTGCTTACTATTGTAATCAGTTGATTAAATAGTGGATTAAGTCCTTGTTTGAGAAAGGTAAATCACTCTAGGAAGGGTGGACTGGAGTAGTTGAGTTCAACGAACCAGGATAAAAATACTTGAGTTTTTATTTCTAAGATTTTATCTTCATACTTATTCAACCCCCATTCTAAGTATTTTCTCACCTTCAACTATGACCTAGGAACGAATGCGTCGCATATTGCCCAGAGGACGTACACTAACACTCTAGATGATTGAGAGGAGACCGCTCAATTATCATTTCACGAGTAGCTTAAGGCTTGTAACGTACAATACAAACTTGCCTTTATTAAGTGTTTTGTTATTGTTTGAAGATGAGAAGAGAGAAGGAACTCTAAAGGGGACTAATCAAAACCATAATGTTGTCATGCAAGATGGTCCTAATGTTGAGTTTTAGAAAGGGAATCTATCCTACTTGTTATCATGCAAAGAATTAGAACCTAATGTCTATCATCACTATCCTTAAACAAGGAAGTGAGAGCCCTAAGGGGACATGCCAAAGGAAGGAGAAACAACAGGAAATCATCAGGATTATTCAACTGAAATGTAAAATGTGTATGAATGCACATGCAATGCAACAATACAAGAAAAGGGAGGACACCTCAATCTTTAATGCGAACATGTCAAGTATGAAAGGCAGATAAACATCCAATCAAAAGGAGGCAAGCTTAACCTTTAAATGCAAGCAAGAGATGCACAGAGAAAGCACACAAGCAAAGGGAGACTAGCTCAACCTTTAAATGCAAACATGGAAGTGAAAAGAGAAAGCTATCAAGCCTACCCTACTTCTAATGCACAACACCATACAATCATGAGGATGAAAGGATAAACAAAATGAGGGGAAGCAAAGTGAGAAACAAACTCACTAAGTTCAATGTGTATCAACACAAGGAGTCCATCAAAGGCTCAAACTTCTCATGGAATGCACAAAATTCGACCAAAGGAAGAATTAGGCTCTCACAAGAAGGATCTTAAGCGTGTAGGATAGATAATAAGGAAGGATGAGAATCGTAGTGTGAACGAAAGGAACCCACTATGTTCAAGGTGTACATCAAAGGCTCAAACTTCTCATGGAATGCACATAATTCGACAAAAGGAAGAATTAGGCTCTCACAAGAAGGATCCTAAGAATGTGACTTAGAGGAGAAAGGAAGATAGTGTAAACCAAAGGAATCCACTATGTTAAATGACTATCCATCAAAGACTCAACCTCTTATGGAATGCACATAATTCAACCAAAGGAAGAATTAGGCTCTCACAAGAAGGATCCTAAGAATAGGACTGAGAAGAAGTGTGCAGAGCACTTGAGTCCTCAAAGGCTCAACCTCTTATGTAATGCACAGAATTCAACCAAAGGAAGAATTAGGCTCTCACAAGAGGGATCCTAAGCATGTAGAACAGATAAGGAAGATAGTGTAAACCAAAGGAATCCACTATGTTAAATGACTGTCCATCAAAGGCTCAACCTCTTATGCAATGCACAGAATTCAACCAAAGGAAGAATTAGGCTCTCACAAGAGGGATCCTAAAAATAGGACTTGGGGGGAATGGAAGGATTTACCAAGGCAATGCAAATGGAATCACACAAAGAAGAGAAATCAAATCACCAAAAGCTCCTAAGGAACCCTAAAAGTTAAGCTCTAAGAAAGTCTATCCTAATCAAGCTATGGACATGTTAAGGACTTGAAATTTAACCTACATAGGCTTCAAACTATGTAATATGGTATCATGCAAGGATTGGGTGCTTAAGGGTTGCAAAAGGATCACCTAAAATGCAACACTAGGTGAAGGTTCAAAGGGAAACACACTAACATCAGCCAGAATGAAAAATCTATTAAAAATATGAAAATCATCCTAAAAAATCTAATAAAAATCCTAGAGGGTCCTTAAGAGGTTAGGAATCTATGGCTAAAATGTTGGAGCAAAAATCAAAGCCTAAGTATGCTAACAAGGGGCAAAACCCTAAGGTGTTCTATGGATAAGGCAAAGATGGAGGGTGCTAAAGATCTACTTCAAACCCTAACTAAATTATATCTAAAAATAAGAAAAAAAATACCTATAAATCAATCAAGGTGTCTAGAATCATCGCACAAAAAATCAGAAATTTATTCTATGCTTTTGATAGGAAATGAAATTCTAGAAGTAAACATGCATATTCTTCACATTTAAAGAACAACCAATCATGGAAAATTCATATTAAATTGAAAAATGATCTAAAAAATAATCCAACAGTTTGTAAAATTGTTTAACATGCTGGGGTACCTTGGGAAAAATTTTCATGAATTTTGGAGCCATTTCAGTATTTTTAATGAAATAAAAGTAAGCAGCCATAAAACAAAGAAATTAAGAAAAAGGAAATGAAAATTGAAAAAGCTGGTGGCAAATAGCAAAGCTTTTCACGTGAAATCAATGGGCCAGCCTGCATGGGGGTTCCAATATCAATTAGGCCCAGTCCAATATCAGCGTTTTAATGAAACGCATAGCTGCATGTGGTCCTGGTGTGGTTAGTCAAACAAAGGCACACGGTATGTCTTAATCCAAACCATTCATGGTAAAAGTCATCTAATCCAAGGCTCTAGACGCAGCCACCTAATAAAAGAGGCTCAACATAAACTGAAATTAAATCACGGTCGTTAGATGAAGGGTGAAGCATCAAGATCCAAGGGCAAATATTCAACCTGGGGTTTTAAACATGAGAAATGGTGGGAACAAACCAGACGGTGGCCGGAGAAGCTTCCGGTCGTCTTCTCCGGCCACGTGCTACAGTGGCATCCCATGAAACTCAATGAAACCTCAATAATCCTATACCAATTGAACCGTATTGCTACATAGATCACTAATCCATACTCCAAATTCATTTTTACCCTAGGATTAAGCTAAACCGAAAGCTTCAAGAAAATGTGCCATGTCAAGAATTAGTGTAATCAAGCTCTAAACCTATCCTAAATTCATCTATAGGTCTCAAGGATCCTAACCACATGAAGATTGAGTTCTAATTCATCAAGAATCGTGAGTAAATTTGAAGAGTAGAAACCTGATTAGCAGATTGTACAGAGATGTAAACTGATGCTGATTCTTGCTCCAATTGATCCAGAAAGCTTCTATGGATCCTTCTAGAGCTCTTGATGATCTTGAATTGAGTTGAATGTGTTTGATTCTTGAAAATGAAATTTCACTTTCACCTTCACTTCTCTAACTTCTTTCTAATTGATTTCTGCACCAACCTTCATCAATCCAATCATGGAAACAATCTAGAGTTTATATAGAATTAAATGGGAATGGATTTGAGGCCCAATTGTGGCTGTAATTGAAAATGGATATCCAACTTTTTCCTCACTTGGAGGCCCATGGAAGTGCACCAAAATGGCTCCAAAATGCCTTCATTTTTGCTCAAATCAGTTGCTGGTTGTGTAATGTAGTTCACGGGTTGAGATTTGATCCTTGTTTTTGATTAATGATGGATCTTGATCATGTTACTTCAAGATGAAGTAACCTTGAATTTTGCCATGTAAATGACTCAAAACCTCAAAAAAATTTCATTGTTCTTGGAATATCTTGTAGACTCAAAAAATGCACACATATGCCTTGGAATGATCCATTTTGAATTTATTTGAATTTTTGACTTTCAATGGCCTTTAATGCTCCTTTCATGAAAATTTCTTCACCAAATCTTCAATCCAAGCCATGTCAATAGTTCCTTGATATTTGTTTGAACAAATATACCCATTCTAAAAAACTTTCAAGTTGGAAAGATTTTCATTTGAGATATGCAAGCTGGTGAAATTGACCTATAATCCAAAGTGACCTATAATCAAAGTTTCCCAAAATACCCCTGCCTTGCAAGCTTCATATCCTGAGCTTCACAAATCAGATGAAAGACTTCTAGTACTTTTTGGAAAGCTAAGATTATGAGGAACAACATTCATGTTTGGGTCAAGATGACGAAAGACCTCCTTCTAGGTAAAAAATGTCTTGGAAGTTGGTTGACATTCATGGACCAAAATCACATTCATCTAATAACCTGTAACTTGTCTGCTTCATAACTTGAGTTATAGAAATCCAATGAATGACTTCTAGTACTCAAAAGAAATCTAAGAACATGCTCTACAAGTCTCATGTTGGAGTCAAGATGAGATGAAACTTGTATCTTGAGATATGTGGTCTTGAAGTTAGACACTAAACTAGGGGATTTTACACTGTCAAGCTTAGAAACCCTAGCCTAGAAACTTCTCAAACTCTTGAATATTGATGAATTGATCTTGGAACAATCTTCTAGGTGTTTCAACACATTATTCCATGATTATAGTGCCTTGTAATTGAGTCTCAAACTCTTCCAATTCAACTGTTGACCTAGGGTTGACTAGATGAAAACTCTAATTGCACCAATCTTGGTTGTGACTTCTTATATCTTGTATAATGACTTGCCCAAGCTCCATAATGACTCTCAAGACATCTCATAAGCTCTCTCAATGCTTTAGGTCCACATCCATGGATTCAAAATCATCTGATGACCTCCCATGACCTTCAAGTTAGGAGATGTGCACACATGTGTCCAGCCACTTCTCTAGGGACCTTTGACTTCTTTGATGAGGATATCAACCCTTGAATATTTGAATAAAGAATCTGGAATAACCTTAGAACCTTGTGGTAGCCCTTTCGTGATAAGCACACCTCTTGACCCCTGCACACATGACAATGCAATGCATATGCTAATGCTACAATGAATGCAATGAAACATAAGCTAGGTAAAGAAAAAAAGTTGGGCAAATTTTGGGGTGCAACACTAACTAAATGAGTTAACCTCCAACTCAGTGAGTTAAGGCTAACTAACTCCAAGGCAACTTCCAAGGTTGCATCCAAAGCTCAACTCGAACCTAGCGACCCCGAAGCAAAACTCTATATAATCAAATCACCTCCATTTCACAAGGGGGTTCAATCATTTTCTCAATTCCTACATTCTTCACTCTCAATTCTTTCACATTCTCTCTGAATTTTCTACAATATTTTCACATTCATCTTCATCCTCTCTCAAAAACCCTTATAAAACCTCAATTTCCACCATTAAAGTGTAACAATCTTCACATCAAAATCGTTATTCTCTTGAGCTAAACCTAATTCCACCATATTCTTACTTGGATTTCTAGATTTATAGTAGATTCTTATCCAATTCAAGTAATCATCTCAAGTTTTTTCGGCGCAAATCAGAATTTGAAGCATTTATCGTGTTTTTATCGATTTCGCTACGATTGGATCTCAATCTTGGATTTCTCTGGATTTCTTTGCTTAATTATCATCAAATATCAATATCAACAATCACCAAGGCAACCTTCTACATTTTAGGTTAGTAACTCGCACTTGATTTACTGTTTTAATCACTCTTGCGCGTTTATGATGTAGTTCAATCATTTTTTAGTGTTGATTAATCATGTGATTGTTTGATCTTTGATTTTCATGTTTAATGCTTTCAATTGATGTTTAGTTGATGCCTAAGTTATTTTGAACTTCATTTTTCGTGCTCAAGTGTTAATCATAGCATGTGGATGATTGGATAAGTGTTTTGGTTGTTGAAAGTGCTTTTTCAAAAAGTTATTTTTGCCACTGTTGTACTAGTAATCAGTTACCACTTTTCTAGGAAAAGTAGGGTAACTGGTTACCCTGTACCATTTTCACCTAATTTTGCCATTTTTAAGCAAGTAATCGGTTACCAAAGTGACAGAGTGCCATTTTTGCCTATTTTCATGCTTGTTTGCTATTCTTTCCTCATATAACTTCCATGGCTTGATATGCTTGACATTTGTAAATATTTCTTTGAGTTGTTTAACTTTTTCTTGAGGCATATATGCAAACTTTCAATGTTTGATTTTTCGATTCTCGATTATTTGCATTTTTGACATTGTAGGATCATGACCATTCTTGCGCCTTCTTTGATCACATGCTACGTGATTTATGATGAATACTAAATAGCATTTGGTACTGTTTTACACTTCCATTCATGTTTGCATTAAGTGTGTTCCTCATGGGAATGAACTTAATCTTATATAATCAATAATTCATCCTTTGCTTCAATGATTTTTCATCCCTTTGAAAAATTGTTAGCATCTTCCCCTTTTGATGGATTAATCAAAACTTCATTTCGACTAATCGATCCTTCCCTTTTTCTTCTCCTTTGGATCTTCTAGAGTTTTGTTCTCTCTTTTCCCCTGTGGAGTTGAAGATTCGCAACGCATTGGAGCACCATACAAACTTGGCATCGTTGTGCTGCCCGTTTCGTTTCTCGCACCTCACTTTGGTGTTAGAGAAGGAATGAGAGTGGAGAATTCCTACACTCATTCTGACTATTTTGGGTAGGGGACGAATGACCTTGTGTCTAGAATAGCACCTCTATCTCCTTACTGTGGTATCCATGCTTTCTCCAGTCAAGTTGATCCTTGATCAGTTGCACCCTTATATCCTCTTTGGAAGTAACTTCCTTCTTTCAATTCAACACTCTTTTCTCTTGAGGCCAATCCATTCTTGGTTCCCCAGATATTTGTAATCACTTCTTTCCTTGGCTATTCAACCATTTTTGGGATAAAGACAATTCTCTTCTTCCCCAGTAAAGTCAGTCTTGCTTCTTCGATTTTCACATTCATCCTGTTAAACCTAATCCAGACTCTGATTTATTACGTTGAGTATCCAGACTCCGACTTATTACGTTGAGTATCCAGACTCTGGTTTATTACGTTGAGTATCCAGACTCTGGCTTTATTACATTGCATATCGCGACTCTGGCTTATTACGTTGAGTATCCAGACTCCAGTTTATTACGTTGAGTATCCAGACTCCGGTTTATTACGTTGAGTATCCAAACTCCAGCTTATTATGTTGAGTATCCAGACTCCGGCTTATTACGTCGAGTATCCAGACTCCGGCTTATTACGTCGAGTATCCAGACTCCGGATTCTTACGTTGAGTATCCAGACTCTGGTTTATTACGTTGTGTATCTAGACTCCGGCTTATTACGTTGAGTATCCAGAATCCGGCTTATTACATTGAGTATCCAGACTCCGACTTATTATGTTGAGTACCCAGACTCCGGCTTATTACGTTGAGTACCCAGAATCCGGCTTATTACGTTGAGTATTCAGACTCTAGTTTATTACGTTGGGTATCCAAACCCCGGTTGATGGCTTATCTTGCCTATGTGGTAACAGACCCTGGTAGATTATAAAATTGTCTCTCTTGCTTGTGCGGTATCCAGACCCCGGCAGATTGTGATCTTCGATGAATGCGTCAATCTTATCTTTATCTATCCCCAACAGAGTTTATTCGGTTACTATTTCATTCTATGGTTGTCAAATTATCGGGTTCTTTGGTATTCAACCATGTTTTACCTCGAATGTTTGAAAGTCGTTTGTTTTTCATCCCTTCAGGTCCAAGACGCTTGAATAGGGGCAGCTGTTGCACCCCAAAATTTGACCAACCTTTTTCTTTATCTTTGGCTTATGTTTCATTTCATTTTATCATCTTGCATTTGTATAGCATAGTTCTTACAGGGGATCAAGTGTTTGTTTGTGTTTCCTATCCAAGAGGAGAGCCTTATTGGCCACAAGCTCAAGCAGAGGCATAGGTACAAGCCATCAAGTGGGTGTTATTATCAGGAACCATCAGAAGGTTGTCAGGGGGTCCATGAAGATTTATCATTGGTGTGATCATGAGGTAGAGGCTTGTTGAGTACCTCAGAGGTCATGGTGGAGTGGGAATGGTCACTCAATTCATCTGCATAATGCTTAGGCAAAAAAGATGAAATTAGGGTTTCATTTTTTAATCAGGCTAAATTTGTTTTTAAGAGCAATACTTGTTTCCATGGTCTTCCATATGTCCAAGGTGTTTGGGGATGGTAGATTGACCATCAATTTTAATCACAAGAGCTTCAATTGATCAGTTGATTGAAAATTAGGAGATTTGGAGAAAATGTCAACTTTGTAGTGAAAAAGTCAACTCCTGACTTTTTGAGGTCAAGATCATGATCCTTAATTTCAATATGACTAATGGATGGAATTCTATAATAAAAGTCAAGGGAATCATGAAAAATCAAGAGTTGTTGAAAGTTGCTATTTTGGGATTTAGGGTTTTAGAAACTTTCTATTTTTGGAAAGTTTCATGGTTGAAGTAGCCATCTTCAAGGCCATTTTTCTTCATCGTCAAGGTTTCAAATGAACCTTTGGCCAAAATCAAAGTTGTTCCTTGTATTTCAAGTTTTTTTTAGTACCAATTCATGATCATATGATATTTAGAGCTCAAGTTATGATCAATCAAAGTTGGAGATTTCAATGATTTCAAAACTGTTAAGTTTGGACAGATTTTTGCACCACTTTGCAAGCCAATTTTCATCACTTTCTTAATGTCAAATGAAACTTTGTCCCGAATGAATGTTGTAGAGTTTATTTCAAGCTTTCCAAAAAGTCCAAGAAGTCCTCAATATGATTTGTGAAGCTCAAGTTATGGGTGTGCAAAGTTGAGGAAAATTAAGCCAAATCCATAACTTAGAATTTTTCTAAGTTATTTCTGGAGAGCTTGCTTGGTATGATTTTCAACATCATTTTTCATGGTCTTCCAATCCTCAAATCAAGATGACTCCAACATGAAATTTGTTCTACGACATGCCCTATTTCATTTGAGCACAAGAAGTAAGCAAATGGAGTTGTGTGCACAAAGTTATCATTGCCCAAAGTTGGTATGTTGAACACTTTTCTTTCAATAGATGAAATATGTGTCATTCTGATTTGTTTTGTTTATCATCCCTAGAACTCTTCCATGCGCATGGGATGTTGTGTTTGTTGCTCCCAAACTTTTCCAAAACCAGCCAAACATCTATTTTGCCATTTTGCTCATTTTCAAATAAATTGCCTAAACAAGCTATGAGTTAAAATCTGCCACAACCCAATGCCCCTCCCCATGCAGTGCTAGCAGACCCAGAAAGCAACTGATGCATAACCCTAGCAGCAGCTTCTGTACAATCTCTACATCCACCTTTGATTCAAAAAATTACCATGGAAATGCAAATCTGTCCATTAATCTTTCACCATGGTAAAACCCCTCCAATCTTGTTTTCACTGCATATTTAAGCAATAGAGCAGTTGAGAAGAAACCCTAACCACCACTTTGTGCAAAAATCAGAAGAGGAGCTTTTGGCACTTTCTCTCAAACTGCTCTAAAAAACCAGCTGTTTGTTTCAAAAGGGAAGGAAAACTTCAAAGCTTGTGAGAAGGAGAGATAACTTGCTGCTAGTTTGCTCAAGGAGGACTACAAGAGGTAAGCATTCCTAAACTTTCCATTGCATATACATAGGTATCATTAAGGAATGCTTGAATCTGTTTGTGTTTGCATTCTTGAAGTTTGTTAACTTTCAGTCAAAGTATTACTTTATTATTGTGATGACTAGCCTACTGTTATTGGATGTACAATATTGCTATGTTGATTTGTAAGCTGTTTGTGTGAGAAATATACATTGAGTTAAGTTGTTTGTTTGTTGCTCAACATGATAATGTTTAGGGTTTCCTTTGTCTTGTATTCAGTTTTGTGTTCGGTTTGTTCACACTTGCTGTCTTGTTGTCTTGAGGCTGTAACTTTCTCTTTTGGTTAGGAGACTGTTACTATAGGGGTGTTTGAATGCTTGACAGTTTGGATTTTGTTGACTTGAGGTTAGATATTGTGCTTCCTGTCCATAGTGTTTTTAGGGTTCACAACTGTTTTTGAAACCTGAGTTTTTGTCAACTCAGGATTGCTGGCTGTTCTAGAGTTGTTTGTCTTGCTAAGTTTGAGTTGGTTGTGAAGATTTGGAGGACTGTCATGAGGGTTTTGACTGGTTAGGACAGTCATTCCTTTGTAGGAGATAAAACTGTGGTGTGCTTCCAGTCTGTTTAGGCATTAGCAAGAGTTGGTGTTCTTAGAAGAATGATGAGTTTAGGTTGATAGAACCCAGCTTGGTACCCCTACTGGTATGCCTTGATGTTTAGAGGCTATCATCATGAGTCTGTTGGAATTCTTGACAACATTGTACCTCAAATTTGTGGTGCATTGAGGATTGGTGTTGTTACATTAAACTTTTTTTTACGTAGCTGTTGCCATTTGAAGTTTCTGCTAGGCAGTTAGTTTTGTTGTTGATGTTCATCTAAGGAGGGTTTGTTACCATTGTGGCTGCGTTGGAATTCAATTTGAGTTGTCAAAGAGCAACCCGGTCTTGACTGTACCTTTGGTAACCTAGACGTCTTTTGGTTTTAGTGCCTCATGTAAGGGTTGCTGACAGAATGTGTGAAGTTAGAGTCATCAGGCCTTAATCAGGTATTTAGGTTGTTAACTCTTTGTTTGGTTTGTCCGAGGCATTGTAATATCAGCCTGCTGCAGGTGGGAGTCCTTTGAGTGTCTCACCTTTTGCTAACAGTTTGTTTTAGAGGGGCATAGATTTGTCATTAGAGTGAGGACTACCACCAGGGTTTAGGCGTTATTCGTGAATCCTTGCTACTGTTAGGGAATCGGGTGCCTTGTTATGCTAAGAATCATAAGAACTGGATGGCATGAAGTTATAACATCTTCATTTGGAGAAAATCACTTGAACGGATGTATTGCTTTGGTTTTGAAGGAGCCATTTTGAGTGTGTTAATTCAAGCAGCTGCCAGCATGTTTTGATTTGGATTGCTGGTTGTTTAGATTCATTACTCACACTGGAGTTGGTTTGAAACTCGCCTTATTGTGTTTAGTGTGACCTAGACCATTTAGCACTGTCGTTGTATTTTATGGAATGGTTTTTGTATTCAGTTCCCACTTTTTTTTGGACAGGATTGTTTTGGAACTGTCATGAGGGCTAAGACTATGATGACCTCATTTCTGATGTGATCCTTAGGGGCAGTTTCTTTTTAGAGCAGCTGTCAGTTGGTTTTAGTGTGACTTAGGGGTTGCTCATTTGTTTTCTATTAGGATGACAGTTTTATGGTTGTTGTTTCTCACTGATGAACACCTAATTTTGCTCATTTCTGGATCTGTTTAGCTCATTAGGATTTGCTTTGAGCTGTCATTAGGACAGTTTGTGGATATTTTATCCTTTTATATACTGCACTGTTGGAATTTTTGTTGAAATAAGGTGGACATTGTCTATATGTGTAAGTTGTAACTTCACTGATTGAAGTTGTTTTGAGTTTTAAACAGTGCAAAGGGTGCTTGCTCATTTTGTAGTTTTAACTGTTCTTGTTTTTCACTCTCAATTCAAATTGAATTTTTTTGCAACTCATGTGCCAAAATCATGTCATAATGTCTTTTAATTCATATTTCAGTTGGAGCTTGATGTAACAGCCCAATTTTTGATAATAAATTAATTATATTAATCAATTTATTTGGGTGATTAATATTTTAATTGTGGAATTTATGTGTTAATATGTTATGTTTGCATATTAAGCTATTTTAGCGATTTTGAGAGTTTCGGGGAAAATATATTGGAGGGTATTTTAGACATTAAGTATTTAATGTTAAGTTGAGATATTTTATGAGAAATGGATTAGTGGATGTTTGGAGAGAAATAGAATAGAAAGAGTATAAGTGGAAAAGGAAAAGAAAAAGGAAGAAAATATAGAAACATAAGAGAAAAAGAAGAGAAAGAAAGAGGAAGAGGAGAAAAAGGGGAAAAAGTTTGGAAAGCTCAAGAACAACTTCTAGCTTCGATTTAATAAAGGTAAGGGTGTGAAATATCATTATCTTATCAATGTTATGATTATGTATGTATGTGTTTGGATTTGTTGGAGGTTTTCCCATCTTTTTCCATTCTAGGGCATAATGAGATTAATCGGTAGAATCGATGTTTGAACGGTTAGAATCTGGAATAAACGGTGTAGTTTAATCGGGTAATGTTGGGTTGAGATTACTGGAGTTGATTGGAATTGAATCGGTTGATTTTGGGAGAATTGGATGATTTTGGAACAGTTTGGGGTTCTGAGTTCGCAGGTTCGCTAGCGTTCGCTAGGCGAACAGGAAGCGAAGGTTCGCCAGGCGAAGCCCAGCGAGTGGGTAGCGAACCATTACAGTAGCCAAACTCAATCTTTGCTGGTGTGTTTGCCAGGCGAAGGAGGTGGAAAGTGAGTTTTCCAGGCGAAGAAGGTAGCGAGTGGTAGCGAACACTTGCAGTAGCTATTGTCTGCCTTCGCCAGTGAGTTTGCCAGGCGAATGAAGCAGCGAGCATTCGCCAGATGCTTCGCCAGGCGAAGGTCAGCGAATGTGACAACATTTTTCTTTTCCTGTGTTTTCCACCTAATGTTGATTGTGTGGTTTGATTATGTTTAGTCCTTATCTGAATTGAATAGTTTGTGTACTATTGTGATAAGATGTGTCGTGGGTAGCCGTAAGGCGTGAATCCTAGATTGTGGAATTCGATTGTGAAATGTGGCCTTTTGGCAAATCATTTGCATTGTTTTAAATTGATTAAAAAGGCATGATGAATGTGATTGAGTTCGTTGTCGTTGTCGCGATATGGTGAATGCACTTTTTTTGTATGCGATTGTATGTGAAGAATGCATGAGAACATATTAGGGAATATGTGTGCATTGCTTGATAAATGTGATGATGTTGAAAGTAGGAATACTTTGATGAAATATGTTGTGTGTGCAATCATGATATAATTCTTGTGTGATGAATTATTTGAGTATGCATGAGATTAAGATGCGAGAACGGTCTTAAGTGCATATGATTGTTTTATGAAAATATGTGTATGTGTAAGATCGTACTCACTCGGGTAGAATGACTATGATGTTGTTCCTAGTGGAGTAGTCACTGGGGTAGAATGACTATGTGTCGTTCCTAGTGAAATGATCACCGGGGTAGAATGACAAATGTTGTTCCTGGTGAGGTATAGTGACGTGGTCGTGTACACTGGGGTAGAATGACTAAGATGTCGTTCCTAGTGGAATAATCACCGGGGTAGAATAACTGAGATGTTGTTCCTGGTGGGGTGCTCCCTGGGGTAGAATAACTGAGATGTTGTTCCTAGTGGAGTATACGTGATACGTTCGTACGCACTGGGGTAGAATGACTGTGATGTTGTTCCTAGTTTTGGTGTTCACTGGGGTAGAATGACTATGATGTTGTTCCTAGTGGGGTACAAGTGATGTACCCAAAATTTTGAATAGGAATTGATGAGTTGCATTGAGTTGCTTTGAGTTGTATTGAGTCACATGGCATAGAGATAAATGTTGTGTGAATATATGCATATGTGCATGAATTGTTGAATTGAGAGTTATGAATTGGAGAATAAACATGATTGTGTATGGTTATGTACAATAATATGAATTGTGGATATATGAAACGATAAATATGTTTTGTTATATATATATATATATATATATATATATATATATATATATATATATATATATATATATATATATATATATATATATATATATATATATATATATATATATATATATATATATATATATATATATATATATATATATATATATATATATATATATATATATATATATATATATATATATATATATATATATATATATATATATATATATATATATATATATATATATATATATACATATATATATATATATATATACATATATATATATATATATATATATATATATATATATATATATATATATATATATATACATATATATATATATATATATATATACATATATATATATATATATATATATATACATATATATATATATATATATATATATATATATATATATATATATATATATATATATATATATATATATATATATATATATATAATGCTCTATGAGACATTGCAGATTAGGTTGCTGGAAGTCTTTTGTGAAGTATAGCTTCATTCTTTTGTCGGTCAGCTCTAATATGTAGCACCGAGTAGTTAGGATTGTATAGCATTCTTTTGAGATACATTTGTATATGTATCTGATTACAAATGTTTATGTAAACATGAATGATATCGTGAATCAAACTGGATAATATGTATTATGTGATTACATGTTTTAAAATGATTCAATGTTTAGATTTTCCGCTTTTAATTCTAATTCTAAAATGATAAATGTGATGATGTTGAAGCTACCCCATTGTTGCATATCTCTATTTCGTGATGATGTGACATACCTCTTTTATACCATGTTTCATTCATACTCTGATGAAATTTTAATACGTGTTAAATGATTTATTTTTTTATTTGGGGGTATAGAAAGGGGGTGTTACACTTGATCTTTTGCATATTTGAAACTTGTGCACATCTTTCTCTAAACATGTTTGCACCTGTTTTGATCTTTAACTCCACGATTGCATTTCAAACTTCATTATTGCGTGAGCATTCGAATTTTTGTGTGTGTGCATCTTTTGAAACTTTGGTTGACTCTATCGTTTTCCTTGTGAAATTCCAAGTAAGATAGACTAAAATTTCATCTAATTTGGTGGAGTTTCGAGAGAGTTGTGTCGAAAACGTATTTTGATGTTTTGCCTTGCTTGCCTTGCTTTTGTTGCCCATAATTCACATGTGTTGAGGGTTATATATTTAAGTGGTGACGTTATACAATGGATGTATCGCCACCCCAGTGGTTAAAGCCTTGCCATGCCATATTTAGAACCTGAGTTCAACCCTTGCTGGGGGCATTTTTGCTCTTTGCCATTTATTTTTCATGTTTTGATATTTTTCTTTCCTTTTCCATCTATTAGCACGTGTGGAATTGGTGGAGTTGGTTTAGTTTCCAGCCTATGACCCCAAGGTCTTGGGTTCAAGCCTTCGGGGAGGCACTTTTTTCTTTTTAGTGACTTGCTTTCTTATTTCTTTTTATTTCATTTTATTCTTTTCTTGTTTTTATTTTATTTATTTAAAATTAGTTTTAAATATTATAAAAACCCAAAAAAAATCTTATTTTATTATTTTAATGTGTTATTTTATTTTCCATCCTTTTTTATTTTATTTTATTATATTTTATTTTATTTTCCATTTTATCATTTTATTTTGAATCTACAAATTCATTTTCTTTCTCATTTCACTTATGAGTGAATTATTTAGTGTTTACTTGGCTTTGTGCCATGATCCCCCTAGGATTTCTAGTCCCTCAGTTTAATATGGGAGTAGGAGAGACATTAGGTGTTCAATCTTATGCATGATAACATTAGGGTAGTTTTTTTTCCTTTCATCCCAACTTTAGGACCATTCTGCATGATAACTTTAGGGTCCAATTTCCCCTTAGTTTATGTCTTTCTCTTCTCATCTTCTAAACAATCCAAAACACTTAATAAAGAACAATTTGTGTCGTACGCTACGAGCCTTAAGTATTTGAGAAATGATGGTTGGGGGGCCTCCTCTCAACTGTCTAGAGTGTTTAGCATATGCCCTTTGGGCGATATGCGACGCATTCGCTCTCGAGTCATAGTCTTTAGTGCGACATGAGTTTCAAACCATAACTCAATCCACTTCTTGTCTTAAAAAACACAAAAAAAACAAAAACATCAAATCTTTTTATCCTTCGGGATCTTAATTAGAATATCATCTTCATAAAGAGAGTTTCGTTAACTCTTGGTTCTACCGCAAACAGGTAACGCCTAAGTTTCCAATGGTCGAGCAACATACACCTAACTGCTAGAACTAAGGTTTAACCCTACTCGGTTTAAAACACTTGAACCAATTTGTGGTCGTGTCAGCCCGAACTACGTTTGCTCTGATTTCTCATACTAGACGAGGATACGTAGGCACAAGACGACGATGTCTTGGCGAGCAACCTTCCCCCTTTCACCCGTAGTTTTCCGAACTACGTTGACTCTGACTTTCCCATTGCACGAGGGAATATGTAGGCATAGAGCGGAGATGCTTTATCGAGTCACTTTTCTTTTCTTTCTCCCCCGTGAGCCTTTAGCATAGATAGATTTACACCCTTATAGACTAGACAACAAGCGTGGATCCCGTCGAGTACGATGGACGTGAGGGGTGTTAATACCTTCCCCTTGCGTAACCGACTCCCGAACCCGAGATTTGGTTACGATGACCTGTCTTATTCCTTTTTCGTAGGTTTTCTCTGATCGTTTCCTTTCCCTCTCTTTGGGATAAATAACGAACGGTGGCGACTCTTCTGTCTTTTCCGGCCCCTCTTCGCAGCGATGCGGCAGCTGGCGACCCTGTTGGGGATAATGCCCATCCCCTATGCGAGTCAATCCTAGCGCTTGTGTGTTTTGTCTTTGGGTGTGTATATATGTCTATATGTGTTGCATTTGTACAGTTTTGCATTTGCATTTTTATTTCTAGCACTTTATATCATATATCATGTTGTTGTGCTATGGGTGGGGTGTTCCAATGAGAGATAAGCCAAAACCTAGGCTTGAGAATAAACTTAGCATTAGAAGTGGAAATTAGTGATGGACCTGTATGACAGCATGCACTAGTCCTCACGAAATTCGCATTCAGACGAGGTTTTCTTTGAAGACGTCTCATCCTGCTGGTCAGGACGGAGGTGTTGGATCTGAAAGCTGTCGACTCTGGAGACCATACATTTGGGAGTCAGCTAAGTGAGGCCACTTCGTGAGACGATGATGCTAAACCAGAAATGGTGAACGTATCATCGTTTCTCAAAAGTGTGTGACGCTGGCGACCACATAGGTTGCCAGACCTTATTTGAGATAAGTTCATACCTGTGAGTGGGAGGGTTTTTGCAAGAAACCTTGACCTTCATCCTACCCATTTGTCTTATCAGTTATAGTGGGATCCTTTGTACTAGTGCTATATGGTTTTCTCGCCAAAGCGAAACGCTGTTTCATCTCCGTCAACAACACAACAACCTTGATCCCGTGTTTGTTGCATTTCATATTGCACTACATGGCATTTGCATTTCATTTGCATAGCAGGTGTTTAAGACTGGGTTTTGTTATCCTGATCCGGTTTTTTTTTTTCCGGAACTAGACATTAACTTATAGAGAAGACAGAAGATGACTATGGAGCAAATGCACGCGGAGTTGAGGGAAGTCCGAAGCCAAATGGGACAATTCATGATGGACATGCAAGCTTTGTGTTTGGATCAGAAGATGCTTAGGAAAGAAGTTCATCAGCTGAAGACTCGGATGGGCCTGATCATAGAAGTCATAAGAAATGGGATAAGAAAGGAAGGTGATCAGGTGCCTGAAGTTACAGCTGAAATGGTTGTTCCACCTCTATCTATGGAATCTATCCCAAGGCATGATGTGCCTCAAAGATCTTCTACACAACCTGAGGCTCCAGAATTTTCCCGTCAGCAACTACCTCTTGTTTCCCAAGACAACCCTAAGATTAGGATGTATGCTCAAAGGATGAAGCAGCTCGATAGAATCTTTGACCAGATCCCTATGACTTATACTCAGTTGTTGCAACTCTTGCTTCAACTTCGTTAGGTTGAACTTCGGACTCTGGCTCCACTTACTAGTAAGACACCACTAGGATATGATGCTATTGCTCATTGTGATTTCCATTCTGGGGCACCGGGGAATAATATCGAGAACTGTAAAGCTTTTAAGCACAAAGTTCAGGACTTAATTGATTCAAAGGCAGTTGAATTCACGTCGGGCGGCGTGAGCGTACCAGGTGGTCTAGTTCCCTTCGTTGCAAAAGAGGTGGATGTCCCTATTCTCTCCCCTAAAGTTGCATCAGGTCAGGAGTATGTCTTGCAATCTGTGATTTTAGAGTCTCCATGCCCACAACTATTGCCTGTTCTTGGGCCAAGCCTGAGGATGAAATTTCCTGAACAAAGGGAGTCCCCGATACCCCAGACTCAGTCTCCAGATGTTTCAATTGTTCAGAGTCAACAATCTTTTGGGTCTTTGCATCAGATATCTGTTCCCCGCCAAAGTCAGCAGTCATATTGTTATCAGCCGCGTCAGCACGCCCGACAAAAACCAAGGAAGCCAAAGAGGCATTTCACTCATCTGTCGTTGTCGTACAGTCAGATATTGCTAGACTTGATCAGAGGTGGATTGATAGTGCCGAAGAAGATTAATCCAGAGATTCATCCACTTTCGCTAGGTTTTGATGTCAATGCCCACTGTGAGTACCATGTTGTAACACATGGGCATTTAACCGAAGACTGCAAGGTGCTTAAGAGCAAGATTCAGACTCTGCTTGACTCCAACATGTTCTCAGTCACGCCTCAGGGTATTCAGATCAACGATATTTCTTCATCAAGCTAGATGGGTTCAGCAGTCAATGTTATGGAGGGATTCACCGAGAGCAGGTGTTCAGAAGATTATCAGAATGACTTCGACGAGTAATTCTGAAGATGGCTGGTTCAGCAGCAAATTAAGACTTGAAAGCCCAGGTCCCCGAAGCTGGCAATCTTTTTATCATGTTATTTCTTTGCATTTGTAGTTTCTTTTCTGTTTAAGTGTGAACTTATTTGCAAATCTTATCTGTAGAACTTGTTTGTTTTCAATTGATAATAATAATGAAATGAATATGCATGTTTTAATTAAATCCATTCGTGTTCACTCAATGCTTTTTATTGATGTCAAACGCTTGTTTAAGCGGAATCCGAGGGAGAATGACGAAGTTGAAAATACGCAAAGCTTCCGATTGTATGCTTTTGAATAAAACCTCAGCTAATGATGTACATGCATTGTTTCAAATCCCTAAACACCAGAGAGATAAGGAGTTAATCCCTAGTTAACCCCTTTGAGCCTAGTAGTAAGACTTTCTTTCTGAAAACGAAAAACCCTCAAGCTTAACCTGGGGTAGGGTAGGTGTTAGTTAATTTGACCGAGCATCCAAATTGTATAAGGGAGTGTCCCCGTTTGAGGATCAACCACACCTGTATAGGTTGTACCTAAAGAACCACAGTGGAGTTAGACAGTCACAACCATGTCAAACAACTAGACAAGCCAGTGTCACACGATTTGTTCCCAAAAAGAAAAAAATATAAGAAGCCCGCTAAGTCGATAACTTGTAAACAAGTGGCTTAGGAAAAAATTAAGTCATCCCGTTGGACTTCGAGAGAAGAAACTCAACAGAGTTAGTCCAGGCAAAAATAGGGAAATCGAAAAAATGACGATGAACAAGTCGTGTGATTCCAGACACCAAAGACGAAAAGCGAGTGACTGTCACTCTGAAAAACTTGTGGTTTCCTGAACCATCACTCCTATCATTCAACCTTTGAGAGGTGAGTGCTTGTGTCGAATTAGCTGAATATAGGATTGAATAACATCAAGGATAATGGGTGGGTTAAAACAAACTTAGAGCCTTATATCCTTTCTTTCTATAACCGTGAACCTGACCAAGTTACTACCTTCAAAAGTCCTAATTGAAGCAGAATTGGTTCGAAAGCATACTTCGGTAAAGATCACGTCGAAACTGACTCCTAAAAGGATTCTTCTTACCTTGTGGGTATTGATATTGACATTCTGATAAGTGATTCATTCACTATGTTACAACTTTTTTCTAGTGAACAGACTTGGATTTCAAAACTGTCATATGCATTGCATTAATATTATCATTTGCAAAATGAATTGTTTTACTTGCGAGTAAGCACTTGAAATTAGGAGAGCTTCTACAATGCGAAGTTTGATCGAGCTAAGATGCAAAATTCCGGAGAGCTCCGTAAAGCAGGGGAATGCTAAAGGATCACATAAGAGGAGTCAGTCATTCCAAGATTTAGTTAATCTGGAGCAACCAGGTCGAGATTCACCAAATCTCTTATAGGACAGTCAAAGACGTCGTCTCCTAAGGTCCGTTGATCTGGGGCAATCAGGTCGAGATTCGATAAATCTCTCGAAGTCAAAGGCACTTCTCCAAATCAGCCAGTCAGAGGCAAAGTCATTGTGAGGCTGGAGCAAGTTACCCCAAGAGCACGAAAGCCCTCCTTATCCAGTAGACAATTAACTTGAAGTACCTCTTCAAGGTTCAAAGTGCTAAAGCAGTCCATATCAAACCGTCAGAGTACAGAAATTTCAGGTTTCTTTTTGAGGAAGGTTTTACAGAAGTCCCATAGGCTGGGGAAAAATTGGAAACAAAGGAACTGTTCCTCTCCATATCTTCAGAGCTTATCAGAGGTATTCAAGCAGGTTCAGTCAACCTTCAAATTCAAGACGAATGTCAGGAATTCATAGAAATTATCCCCTGACCCACATCAAACTTGTATCCAGATAGAGCATTTCTCGACCTCAGTTGTACCTGACCTTCCACGAAAAACCTAAAGCCCAATCACACTTGGCACATCCAGTGGAGTTGCTACGTCTCTATCCCTACAAAGTGAAGATGTCAGACCAGAAGTATCTCGCCAGCGATAATATATAGTCGATATCAGTCTTTCTCCAGCAGGTTGGAACCCCGTGCAATCAAGATTATCCTTAGCAGGTCGAGATTGATATCTCCAGCAGAGTAGGATCATCTCCAACAAGTAGGAGTGGGATTATCCCCAGCAATGGAACGAATTCAGAATTTCGTTTTTCCCACAGAGTCTGAATGACTGGCTCTTTTCCCCTCAGAGTCTAGGTCATTGATTTATTCCCCAAGCGGAAGTTGTTATTGTTGAGTTTATTTCTCGTTATCCCCAAGCAGAGGTTGACGTTGATTCCCTTATCACCTAATCCCCATGAAGTTAGTGGAGTTAACTTTCTTCCCCACAAAGTGAGACTGACTCAGAGATTGTTATTCTCCATCCTCAGCAAAAAGAGCTTGGGACGGTTCCCTAGTAGATCTTATTCATAATCCCTAACAAATAGCGGATTAAATCTTCAGCATAGCGGAATCTCTGACAGAATAGAGCCATCATTCAGCAGTCTGCCTTGATTCCGAGCAGAGTTGTTTGTTCCCTGGAATGTTATATTCTGGCAGACCATTCAGGGATGATTTCCCCGGTAGAATGGAGTTATTTGTCTCCATCCGGGTTGTTAGTTCCCCAAAAGAGTGATATTATGGTAGGCCATCTGAGAAATTTTCCTCAACAGAGTTTGATTTTGATCCCAAGCAGAGTGGATTTGTGCTTAGTAGAGCAGTTTTACCCAGAAGTTTTCTCGGAGGCCATCCATGGCTTGTATTCCCCAGCATGAGTTTATTTGCGCTAGGCGTGTCTAGTCTTTCCCCAATGGAGTTTGGTTGCCTCTCTTTAGCATTTATTTTGCTAAAGTGGTTCCTTTGCTTTTGCATCATGCATAGCATCCTCCCAAACACGTAGCATTTCCATTTCGTATGGAGCATTACGCCATATTCAAACATAGGTCAGGTGGTTACCTCCTTGTTTTCAAGTGTATCTCCGACAAATGACTGATATCTTTGCTCGAATGGTATCCATACCATGGCAGTTTCCGTTAGCCCGCGTGGTATCCAGACCTCGACTTACGTTTTCCCCCAGCGGCGTCACCTAACTTCGATCGATGGTGTTTTCATAAGCTCATGTGGTATCTAGACCATGACAAGTTTATATGTGTTTTCTTCTGCCCGTATGGTATCTAGACCATGTCAATATCATATGTGTTTTCCTTTGTCCGTTGAGTATCTAGATTCTGGTCAGTTTCGTTGAGCGTTTAGGCTCTGGTAAATCTTGTTGGTTATTCCGTTCGTTGAGTATCCAGACTCCGGTCAATCTTCGTTGAGCGTTCGGGCTCCGGTATATCATTGGTTGTTTTTTCCATTGAGTACCCAGACTCCGGTTAATCTCGTCGAGCGTTCAGGCTCTGGTAATTTGAAAGATTCGTCCAGTCCGTTGAGTATCCAGACTCCGGTCAATCTCGTTGAGCATCCAGGCTCCTGCAAGTTGAAAGGTTCCTTATCCCTATATGGTATCCAGACCATGTTAAGTTTATATGTGTTCTCTTCTGCCCGTATGGTATCCGGACCATGTGAATATCAGATGTGTTTTCCTTTGTCCGTTGAGTATCTAGACTCTGGTCAGTTTCATTGAGCGTTAGGCTCCGGTGAATCTTGTTCGTTATTCCGTCCGTTGAGTATCCAGACTCTGGTCAATCTTCGTTGAGTATTCAGGCTCCAGTATATCATTGGTTGTTTTGTCCGTTGAGTATCTAGACTCCGGTCAACTTCGTTGAGTGTTCAGACTCTGGTAAGTATCTCGTTGGTTCATGTTGTTCGTAGAGTACCCAGACTCCGGCAATTTGGAAAGGTATTCTTAACTCATGAGGTATCCAGACCTTGATGAGTATATTTGTGATGTATTCCTTCATACGTTGAGTATCCAGACTCCGGTTTATTATGTTGAGTATCCAGACTCCGGCTTTATTACGTTGAGTATCCAGACTCCGGCTTTATTACGTTGAGTATCCAGACTCCGACTTATTATGTTGAGTATCCAGACTCTGACTTATTACGTTGAGTATCCAGACTCCGGTTTATTACATTGAGTATCCAGAATCTGGTTTATTATGTTGAGTATCCAGACTCCGGATTTATTACGTTTAGTATCCAGACTCCGGCTTATTACGTTGAGTATCCAAACTCCGGTTTATTACGTTGAGTATCCAAACTCCGGCTTATTACGTTGAGTATACAGACTCTGGTTTATTACGTCAAGTATCCAGACTTCGGATTTATTACGTTGAGTATCCAGACTCCGGCTTATTACGTTGAGTATCTAGACTCCGGTGTATTACGTTGAGTATCCAGACTTCGGTTTATTATGTTGAGTATCCAGACTCCGGCTTATTACGTTGAGTATCCAGACTCTGGCTTATTACGTCGAGTATCCAGACTCCGACTTATTACGTCGAGTATCCAGACTCTAGCTTTTTATGTTGAGTATCCAGACTCCGGCTTATTACGTTGAGTATCCAGACTCCGGCTTATTACGTTGAGTATCTAGACTCCGGCTTATTACGTTGAGTACCCAGACTCCGGCTTATTACGTTGAGCATTCAGACTCTAGTTTATTACGTTGGGTATCGAAACCCCGGTTGATGGCTTATCTTGCCTATGTGGTATCCACACCCTGGTAGATTATAAAATTTTCTCTCTCGCTTGTGCGGTATCCAGACCCCGGCAGATTGTGATCTTCGATGGATGCGTCCATCTTATCTTTATCTATCCCCAACAGACCTTATTCGGTTACTGTTTCATTCTACGATAGTCAAATTTCTGGGTTCTTTGATATTCAACCGTCTTTTACCTCAAATGTTTGAAAGTCGTTCGCTTTTCATCCCTTCAGGTCCAAGACGCTTGAATAGGGGCAGTTGTTACACCCTAAATTTTTGACCAACCTTTTTCTTAATCTTTGGCTTATGTTTCATTTCATTTTAGCATCTTGCATTTGCATGGCATAGTTCTTACAGGGGATCAAGTGTTAGTTTGTGTTTCCTATCCAAGAGGAGAGCCTTATTGGCCACAAGCTCAAGTAGAGGCACAGGTACAAGCCATCAAGTGGGTGTTATTATCAGGAACCATCAAAAGGTTGTCAGGGGGTCCATGAAGATTTATCATTGGTGTGATCATGAGGTAGAGGCTTGTTGAGTACCTCAGAGGTCATGGTTGAGTGGGAATGGTCACTCAGTTCATCTGCACAAAGCTTAGGCAAAAAGGATGAAATTAGGGTTTCGTTTTTTAATCAGGCTAAATTTGTTTTTGAGAGCAATACTTGTTTCCATGGTCTTCCATATGTCCTAAGGTGTTTGGGTATGGGAGATTGACCATCAATTTTAATCACAATAGCTTCAATTGATTAGTTGATTGAAAATTTTGAGATTTGGAGAAAAAGTCAACTGTGTAGTGAAAAAGTCAACTCCTAACTTTTTGAGGTCAAGATCATGATCCTTAATTTCAATATGACCAATGGATAGAATTAGATCAAGAAAAGTCAAGGGAATCATGAAAAATCAAGAGTTGTTGAAAGTTGCTATTTTGGGATTTAGGGTTTTAGAAACTTTCTATTTTTGGAAAGTTTCATGGTTGAAGCAGTCATCTTCAAGGCCATTTTTCTTCATGATCAAGGTTTCAAATGAACCTTTGGCCAACATAAAAGTTGTTCCTTGTATTTCAAGATTTTTTTTAGTACCAATTCATGATCATATGATATTTGGAGCTCAAGTTATGATCAATCAAAGTTGGAGATTTCAATGATTTCAAAACTGTTAAGTTTGGACAGATTTTTGCACCACTTTGCAAGCCAATTTTCAGAACTTTCTCGATGTCAAATGAAACTTTGTCCCATATGAAAGTTGTAGAGTTTATTTCAAGCTTTCCAAAAAGTCCAAGAAGTCCTCAATATGATTTGTGTAGCTGAAGTTATGGGTGTGCAAAGTTGAGGAAAAATAAGCCAAATCCATAACTTAGAATTTTTCTAAGTTATTTCTGGACAGCTAGCTTGGTATGATTTTCAACATCATTTTTCATTGTCTTCCAATCCTCAAATTAAGATGACTCCAACATGAAATTTGTTCTACTCCATGCCCTCTTTCATTTGAGCACAAGAAGTAAGCAAATGGAGTTGTGTGCACAAAGTTATCATTGCCCAAAGTTGGTATTGGTATGTTGAACACTTTTCTTTCAAAAGATGAAATATATGTCATTCTGATTTGTTTTGTTTATCATCCCTAGAACTCTTCCATACGCATGGGATGTTGTGTTTGTTGCTCCCAAACTTTGCCAAAACCAGCCAAACATCTATTTTGCCATTTTGCTCATTTTCAAATAAATTGCCTAAACAAGCTATGAGTCAAAATCTGCCACAACCCAATGCCCCTCCCCATGCTATGCTAGCAGACCCAGAAAGCAACTGATGTATAACCCTAGCAGTTGCTGCTGTACAATCTCTACATCCACCATTGATTCAAAAAATTACCATGGAAATGCAAATCTGCCCATTAATCTTTCACCATGGTAAAACCCCTCCAATCTTGTTTTCACTGCATATTTAAGCAATACAGCAGTTGAGAAGAAACCCTAGCCACCACTTTGTGCAAAAATCAAAAGAGGAGCTTTTGGCACTTTCTCTCAAACTGCTCTAAAAAACCAGCTGTTTGTTTCAAAAGGGAAGGAAAACTTCAAAGCTTGTGAGAAGGAGAGATAACTTGCTGCTAGTTTGCTCAAGGAGGACTACAAGAGGTACGCATTCCTAAACTTTCCATTGCATATACATAGGTATCATTAAGGCATGGTTGAATCTGTTTGTGTTTGCATTCTTCAAGTTTGTTAACTTTCAGTCAAAGTATTACTTTATTATTGTGATGACAAGCCTACTGTTATTGGATGTACAATATTGCTATGTTGATTTGTAAGTTGTTTGTGTGAGAAATATACATTGAGTTAAGTTGTTTGTTTGTTGCTCAACATTATAGTTTAGGGTTTCCTTTGTCTTGTATTCAGTTTTGTGTTCGGTTGTTCAGACTTGCTGTCTTGCTGTCTTGAGGCTGTGACTTTCTCTTTTGGTTAGGAGACTGTTACTATAGGGGTGTTTGAGTGCTTGATAGTTTGAATTTTGTTGACTTGAGGTTAGATATTGTGCTTGTTGTCCATTAAGTTTTTAGGGTTCACAACTGTTTTTGAAACCTGAGTTTTTGTCAACTCAGGATTGATGGCTGTTCTAGAGTTGTTTGTCTTGCTAAGTTTGAGTTGGTTGTGAAGATTTGGAGGACTATCATGAGGGTTTTCACTGGTTAGGACAGTCATCCCTTTGTAGGAGATAGAACTGTGGTATGCTTCAAGTCTGTTTAGGCATTAGCAAGAGTTGGTGTTCTTAGTAGAATGATGAGTTTAGGTTGATAGAACCCAGCTTGGTACCCCTACTGGTATGCCTTGATGTTTAGAGGCTATCATCATGAGCCTGTTGGAATTCTTGACAACATTGTACCTCAAATTTGTGGTGCATTGAGGATTGGTGTTGTTACATTAAACTTTTTTTACATAACTGTTGCCATTTGAAGTTTCTGCTAGGCAGTTAGTTTTGTTGTTGATGTTCATCTAAGGAGGGTTTGTTACCATTGTGGCTGTGTTGCGATTCAATTTGAGTTGTCAAAGAGCAACCCAGTCTTGACTGTACCTTTGGTAACCTATAATGTCTTTTGGTTTTAGTGCCTCATGTAAGGGTTGCTGACAGAATGTGTGAAGTTGGAGTCATCAGGCCTTGATCAGGTATTTAGGTTGTTAACTCTTTATTTGGTTTGTCCGAGGCATTGTAATATCATCCTGCTGCAGGTGGGAGTCCTTTGAGTGTCTCAGCTTTTGTTAACAGTTTGTTTTAGAGGGGCATAGATTTGTCATTAGAGTGAGGACTACCACCAGGGTTTAGGCGTTGTTTCTGAATCCTTGCTACTGTTAGGGAATCGGGTGCCTTGTTATGCTAAGAATCATGAGAACTGGATGGCATGAAGTTATAACATCTTCATTTGGAGAAAATCACTTAAACTAATGGATTGCTTTGGTTTTGAAGGAGCCATTTTGAGTGTGTTAATTCAAGCAGCTGCCAGCATGTTTTGATTTGGACTGCTGGCTGTTTAGATTCATTACTCACACTGAAGTTGGTTTGAAATTTGCCTTATTGTGTTTAGTGTGACATAGACCATTTAGCACTGTCATTGAATTTTATGGAATGGTTTTTGTATTCAGTTCCCACTTTTTTTTGGACAGGATTGTTTTGGAACTGTCATGAGGGCTAAGACTATGTTGACCTCATTTCTGATGTGATCCTTATGTTAGAACACAGACTGGTGTTTAATATATCTCATTGTTTTGATGATAACATAAATGAAATTTTGTATAAAGGATATATATACTCTAATTGTATTTAATTAATTTTGTTTCAGATCTTAAATTATATATTCATTTGGAAGCAAAAATTACATCTGCAACTAAAAAGATCGTTAAGACTCTGAGCGTCAGAAGCAACATTTCAGATGACTCTGTGCGCTGCCTGAAGAGACTCTGATCTTCTACAGATGACTCTGAGTGAAAGTAAGAAGAATTTGAGTAAAGAGCGTACAACATTGTTTCAGAAGACTTTGGAAGTACTTCACGCTGCAAGTACAAAGGCTCTGATATTCAACTCTGTGCTGATTGTTATATTCACGCTTAAGCACTATTGCTGCAAGACTCTGATCTGAAGAACAAGAAACTACATCAGAGGATCTAATGTTACTATTAATTGAAATATATATTTATTCATTTGAAAAGATGCCAGCTCAAAGAAAAGATTCGTTACTAATCCCAACGTCTGCTCCAACGGCACTATTCCCTTTTATGCATGACACAAGAATTTAGACACAAAGCACATGTCTGAACATTCCTCTTCCTGGAAAGGAAAAGTCAATAGAAGACAAAAAGGAAACAGAGGCAGCAGAACGTACAGCAATGCACAATCTTTGAGATAAGGACTTGAAGTAGTATTTAAACAAGCTTCAGCATCTTTCCAAAGT
Organism: Lathyrus sativus; assembly: GCA_963859935.3. NCBI lineage: Eukaryota > Viridiplantae > Streptophyta > Magnoliopsida > Fabales > Fabaceae > Lathyrus > Lathyrus sativus. Next base: position 234,746,884 of record OZ012735.1, on the reverse strand, counting down.
TGACAAATCATTTGAAAGAAAATCAACTCACAAGCTCTCATTCAAATATTCTTCAAACTTAACAGTTTTCATATTTGTTCTTAATTTTGTGTAAACATCACTGTTATGATATAGCTTGTTAGAAGAAAAATCTTAAACACAAATTGTTAGTTTAAATCTTTGTAAAAAGAATTCCTTAAGAAGGTCAGGTTGTGGTCAGAATTTATTGAGAAGACTAAGACACTTGTATTAGTGGAGAACATTGTAATAAAGTTTTGGTTTAGTGGATTAAGTCCTTGTTGAGAAAGGAAAATCACCTTCGTAGGGTGGACTGGAGTAGTTTGAGTTCAAACGAACCAGGATAAAAATACTGTGTTATTTTCTCTATCATTCAAATAATTTTTAAAAACCCTTATTCAACCCCCCCCCCCCCTTCTAAGTGTTTTTCTCACCTTCAGTTGGTATCAGAGCTCCGACTCTATAGTGCTATCACTTAACAGTGAAAGAGAGATCCAGTTGGGAAAAACTCTGGTTTGATTATGATCTTTGATATTATGGCAGCTGAAGCTTCAACTTCTTACAACAAATATGAAGATAGAGATAGAATCAACACCAAGCCTCCCATGTTCGATGGTGAGAAGTTTGACTACTGGAAAGATAGAATAGAAAGTTACTTTCTAGGCTATGATGGTGATTTGTGGGATTTGGTCATTGACGGATATACTCATCCTACTAATGATGAGGGAAAAAGATTGACAGAAAGTCAATGACTGAACAATAGAAAAGAGACTTCAGAAATCATCATAAAGCAAGAAGTATCTTGTTAAATGCTATATCTCATACTGAGTATGAGAAGATTACTAACAGAGATACAACATTTGACATGTTTGAGTCTTTGAAGATGACACACGAAGGAAATACTCATGTGAAGGAGACTAAAGCTCTGGCACTTATCCAGAAGTATGAAGCCTTCAAAATGGAGGAGTCTGAATCTGTGAAAACTATGTTTTCAAGATTTCAGATCTTAACTGCTGGGTTGAAGGTTCTGGATAAAGGATATTCTACTTCTGACCATGTCAAGAAGATCATCAGAAGCTTTCCATCAAGATGGAGGCCAATGGTTACAGCACCGAAGCTGTCAAAGGATCTGAACAAGATAACTCTAGAGGAGCTTATCAGTTCCTTGAGGAGTCATGAGATCGAGCTAGAAGAAGACGAACCTCAGAAGAAAGGTAAGTCTGTTGCTTTAAAATGTAACAAATCTGCTAAAGCGTTGCAGGTTATTGAAGAAAGCTCTGAAGAATCTTCCTCTGAAGAAGATGAACTCTCTCTGCTGTCCAGAAGGATCAATCAACTTTGGAAGCATAAACAGAAGAAGTTCATAAACTTCAAGAGATCTGACAAACATGGAGAATCTTCTGGACATAAAAAATCTGGAAAGAAAGAAGTGGTATGCTATGAGTGCAAGGAGCCATGGCACTATAAAAACGAATGTCCCAAACTTCTGAAGAAGAAACCCAAAAAGAAGTTTGAGAAAAAGAAGAAGGTTCTGATGGCCACGTGGGATGATTCAGATGCTTCTGAATCCTCATCAGAGTCAGATGAAGAATGTGCAAACATGGCACTGATGGCTGACATGGAGGACCACGAGGAAGCTGCTGAATCTGGATCAGAATCAGATTTAGAAGAGGTATTTTCTGAACTCACCAGAGCTGAACTTGCTGAAAGTTTATCTGAATTACTTGAAAACTATAGTAAGGTTAAAATCAAATACAAGAAGCTTCTGAAGCATATTGCATTTGAGAGTAACAAGTTAGAATCAGAAATTGCTGAGTTGAAAGCAGAAAATTTTCAATTAAAAAATGATTTAGAAATTGCTCAACAAAGCTCTGATTCAAATATTGTATCATGCTCTAAAAACATTTCAGAAGAGTATGATTATAGTTTTCAATAATTTTTGTCCAAAGGCCTAGATAGAAGCAAGATGGCTTCCATGATCTATGGCGTGAGCAGAAATAATAGAAAAGGAATTGGATATGAATCACCCTTTGGGAAGGATTTAAATCCAAAACCTGTGGATAAACTTATCATTAGGTATTCACCTCTGTACACCCAATTTAAATTTGGTCATTTGAATGATATCAATCACACACGTTCTGATCAGAACAAACCTGTGATTAATAAACCAAACCTCAGCAGAACAAAGGTACTTTTAAGGGAAAGAAATTCAGAAAGAATTTCAAACCTACTAACCCCAGAGGACCCAAGAAAATATGGGTACCTAAGGACAAAATTATCTTTGTTGCAGATGTCCTTAGCAGCAAGGTTAAAACACCAATCATGGTACGTGGACTCTAGCTGCTCGCGACATATGACGGGAAGAAGGTCTATGTTCCAGAGCCTAGAACTTAGATCTGGAGGTGATGTGAAGTTTGGAGGGAACCTGAAGGGCAAGATAATTGGCTCTGGAACTATTGGCAATGGTAATCTTCCTTCCATAACTAATGTCTTACTTGTTGAAGGATTAACACATAACCTATTGTCCATAAGTCAATTAAGTGACAATGGTTATGACATAATCTTTAATCAAAAATGTTGTAAAGTTGTTAGTCAAAAGGATGGCTCAATCCTCTTTAATGGGAAAAGGAAGAACAACATTTATAAAATCAATCTTTCAGAACATAAGGTTCAGAATGTAAAATGCCTTCTGTCTGTTAACGATGAGCAATGGGTCTGGCACAGAAGATTGGGTCATATTAGTATGAGACGTATATCTCAGATTAATAAGCTCAATCTGGTCAGAGGATTTCCTAAGTTGAAGTTCAACTCAGATGCTTTTTGTGAAGCATGTCAGAAAGGAAAATTTTCAAAATCTTCTTTTAAAGAAAAAAATGTTGTCTCTACCTCCAGACCATTAGAGCTGCTTCATATTGATCTGTTTGGACCAGTAAAAACTACATCCATCAGAGGCAAGAAGTATGGATTAGTCATTGTTGATGACTACAGCAGATGGACGTGGGTAAAATTCCTGAAACACAAGGATGAGTCACGTTCTGAATTCATTGACTTCTGCAAACAAGTCCAAATTGAAAAAGATTTTAAAATTGTTAATGTCAGAAGTGATCATGGTGGAGAATTTGAAAACAAATATTTTGAAAAATATTTTAAAGAAAATGGCATTGTACATGATTTTTCTTGTCCTAGAACTCCCCAACAGAATGGAGTTGTAGAAAGGAAAAATAGAACATTGCAAGAAATGGCCAGAACCATGATCAATGAGACTAACATGGCAAAACAGTTTTGGGCAGAAGCAGTGAATACAACTTGTTATATTCAAAACAGAGTGTCTGTAAGACCTCTTTTGGAGAAGAATCCTTATGAACTATGGAGGAATAGAAAGCCCAACATTTCTTATTTCCATCCTTTTGGAAGTGTATGTTTTATGTTGAACACTAAGGAGAATCTGAACAAGTTTGATTCCAAAGCTCAAAAGTGTTTCATGCTTGGATATTCTGAATGCTCTAAAGGCTACAGAGTATAAAATACTGAGACACAGATTGTAGAGGAATCAATTCATGTTAGATTTGATGATAAGCTTGGCAATCAAAAGCCAAAGCAGCTTGAAATTTTTGCAGATAGAGAAGTCCTTCTCACAGACTCTGAAGAATCATAGGCAGATAAAGCTGAAGCAGAAGCACCAGAAGCAACGTCAGATGCTACTCCCTTGGCTGCTCATATGGATAGCTTGACAATTTCTGAAGGACCAAATGTTAAAGGATCATCCAGAATCAAAGCCTCTCATCCAGAGGAAATGATTATTGGAAAGAAGGATGACCCTATCAGAACAAGGTCATTTATCAGATCATCTAGAACGTCACTTTTTGGCTTGCTTTCTATCATTGAACCTACTTCTGTGGATGAGGCTCTGAATGACAATGATTAGATACTTGCTATGTAAGAAAAGCTTGACCAATTCACCAGAAATGACGTTTGGGATCTGGTTCCAAGACCAAACGGTTTCAATATCATTTGAACTAAATGGGTCTTCAAAAACAAGCTGAATGAGCAAGGAGAAGTCATCAGAAACAAGGCAAGACTGGTTGCTCAAGGATACAGTCAGCAAGAAGGTATAGATTACACAGAGACATATGCTCCTGTGGCAAGGTTAGAATCTATTCGCTTGCTTATTTCATTTACTGCACAGAATAACATCACTTTGTATCAGATGGATGTTAAAAGTGCCTTCTTAAATGGTTTTATAGAAGAGGAAGTGTATGTACATCAACCTCCTGGTTTTGAAGATGAAAAATTTCCAGAACACGTTTTCAAACATAAGAAATCACTCTATGGCTTAAAACAAGCTCCTAGAGCTTGGTATGAGAGGCTGAGTAATTTCCTTTTGGAAAATAATTTCATCAGAGGAAAAGTTGACACTACACTCTTTCATAAATCAGTTAAGAAAGACATTTTAGTTTGTCAGATTTATGTTGATGATATTATATTTGGAACAACAAATATTACGCTTGGAAAGGAGTTTTCTCAATCTATGCAGGCAGAATTCGAGATGAGCATGATGGGAGAACTCAGATTCTTTCTGGGAATCCAAGTGAATCAGACTCCAGAAGGAACATACATACATCAAACAAAGTATGTAAAAGAACTTCTGAAGAAATTCAACAAGTCAGAAAGCAAGGTAGTGAAGACTCCAATGCATCCTACAAGCACACTAGGTAAGGAAGAGGTAAGCAAAAAGGTAGATCAGAAGCTCTACAGAGGTGTGATTGGTTCTCTTTTGTACTTGATTGCTTCTAAACCTGACATCCTCTTTAGCGTTTGTTTATGTGCTAGATTCCAATCAGATCCTAGAGATTCCCACTTAACAGCTGTTAAGAGGATTCTGAGGTATCTGAAAGGTACTACTAATGTGGGTTTGTGTTACAGAAGATCTGATGAATACAAATTAGTTGGATTCTGTGATGCTGACTATGCTGGAGACAGAATAGAGCGTAAGAGTACTTCTGGAAGCTGTCAGTTTCTGGGAAGTCATCTGATCTCTTGGTTCAGCAAGAAGCAACCCACAATAGCACTTTCAACAACAGAAGCATAATATATTGCTGCTGCTGGATGTAGCACTCAGATGCTCTGGATGAAAAGTCAACTAGAAGACTATCAAATTCATGAGAGTAACATTTCTATCTTCTGTGATAATACTTCTTCTATATGCTTGTCTAAAAACCCTATTTTACACTCTAAGGCAAAGCATATAGAAATTAAACATCATTTCATCAGAGACTATGTTCAGAAGGGAATTATAAGTTTAAACTTTGTTGATACAGACCATCAATGGGTTGATATCTTTACAAAACCCCTTGCTGAAGATAGATTTAAATTTACTCTGAAAAATATAAGTATGGATTTCTGTCTAGAATAAAATGTTTATCAAAAGCAAATTTCCTTAGATGGAAAATTTTTTAACTCTGAAGTATTTCATTTATTTATTTATTTATTTTATCGTGTGCAAATCTGAACTGACAAGCCTCAGAGGATCTGAACGTTGGCTAATGTTTCATTTCTCAAAGAGTTTTAGAAGCACATGCAAGCAAACATGTGTCATCTGAATCTGAAACGATTGAGTGTTCAGCACTGAAACGTCGTTCAGAGGTACTGTTTGAATTAATTATTGATTCTCGTTTTCTGCCCCACGCGTTGTCAGAATCATTAATTGCTTTTCTTGTCTTGATTATGTTTGATGTGATTTTATGTTTAATATAAATGCTAAATGCTGAATGTGTGACTCTTGTGTGCCCTAATTTTCTCTATATATTCCACAACACTTCACTTCTCACACTTTTCACCCTCGTTCACATCTCTTATGCATTTTTGCTTATTACATTCTTTCATCTTCTCCTTAAAACCCCTATCTCAACGGAACCCTAAACCCTCTCTACTTCATCAATGGCAACCTCTTCATCAACCTCTCAGCAACTTCAATCAACAATGGTTGTTATTTCTTCTGCAAATCTGGGTACTGTTTCTTTCAAAGAGCCAGTTAGAACCCTCCTAACACCTGTTGACAAACTTGAAGTTCTGTGTGAATCAATAGTGAATATTGAATCCATTGCAGAAAATGGGTTTGAACTTCGTCCCACTGTTGATGCTCAAAGTTGGACAAAATTCTTTGATAGACTGATGGGACCAGTTTATCCATGCTTGGTGAAAGAATTTTGGATCCATGCAACTACATACCCTAAGTTTATTGTTTCTTCAGTTCTGGGTAAGGAAATTATCATCACTGAGGATTTGATCAGGAAGCTTATTAGTTATGAAGAAACTGATGGTGTAACAAATCTGCCAGCTGGGCGTATTGATATGACAGAGGTTTTGCAGAGAAGTTTGCACATCTGGAGAAGTTTCTAACAAAGTGAAAGATCTGAAGCCAACCTACAGGATTTGGGCTAAGATTTTTATGGGATGTATTCATCACAGGAAGTCTTCAAACTCTCTTGATTATGTCAACACTGGTCAGATGTACTTCATGTACTGTCTGAGTCAAAGCATAAAAGTGGATCTGCCTTACCTGCTATTCAATCATCTGTGGACTCATGTGAAACAATCTAGAGAAGAAGTCAGAACCAAGCATCAGAAAATGAGAAATTGGATACCTATGGGACGACTCATCTCAGATATTCTGACTGAGAATGGCTTGGTTGGACATCTGATAGAAGCTGGAATGAAGGAAGAATTAGCTTCAGTGGTTGGCAAACCTTTGAATGGGAAAAGTCTTCAGAGGATGAAAATTGTAGAAGAACTCACTGCTGCACCTAATCAGATCAACTCTGAAGAAGTCAGCAAGAGAAGGATACCAGTAGATGATTTTCCTCTGTTTCATGCTAATGAACCAAGGGAAATTATTCTGGCTTACATAGCAGAGTGTTTGGCTAATGGAACTCCTATTCCAGAACATCTGATTCAGAAAGCAGGCGAACCTAAACCAGATTTTTATGGAAACAGACAGAGGAAGAAAAGGAAAGTCTCAGAAGAAGGATCTTTTAAGCCAAAAAGGAAAGCCTCTGGCAAGGCAGCTTCTGCAAAGCCAAAGCGGGTTAAGAAACAAAAAGGTAGCCCTCCTTCTGCTAGTTTAGATTCCATTTTAGAAACTGTCAAAGAAGTACTAGCATCTGAACCCCCTCAATATGAACCTATTCCATCACCTTCTCCTTCTCATGAATCTCAACCAATTCCATCTGAACCAACAAAATCTCAACCAAATAAGTCTCAACCAATTCCTTCTGCACCTAAACCAAAACATACTTCTGAACCTCAACCACATACATCTGAACCACACCCATCTGGAAACCAACCTTCTGAAATTCCCCCCTCTGAAAAACAAACCACTGCACCACAACAAACATCTGAACCTGAACCTCTACCTTCTGAAAATGTTCATACATCTGAACAAATCTCTTCTGAACCTCCTCAACCTAATTTATCTAAACCAACTCATTCTGTCACTATCCCCTCTAACCCACAATCAGAAAAACCCATTCCCTCTAATCCTCAACCAGATCAACCTATAACTTCTGAATCATTTATATCTGATTCTGATATTCTTGATGTTCAACCCTTAAAAATTCTTTTTGACGTTTCCTCAGCATCCTGTCCCACTTCCATATCATCTGATTCTACTGAATCTGATTTACCTCCAGAAGTGAACTCACCCCCTTCACTTCGTGGTTATGTACCAAAACAACCAGATGTATCCATTTCATCTGAACCTATCCTTTCTCAATCAACTCCAAAACTTACATCAGCTTTTGTTCCATATTATCCTTTGCCTTCTGCTGTCATTCCATCTATACGCAGATTCAAACCTTTTATGTGCATCATACCTGCTAAACCTTCTCCACCATATCCTCGTCATTTTTTCATCATTCCTTCCTTTTCCATACCCTCCACATCTGAAACCACCAAAACACCCTCCCTAGAAAACTATCTAAAACCTAAACCTAGGATGGATGTTAGTACTTTATTTGATGGTTTTAAAAAGGAAATAAACATGTGGCTGTCTACTGTCAAAAAGGAGTGCATGTCAAGTGTGAATCCTGATGATTCTGAGGCTATCTGGCAAAGATTCATTTCAAGATTTAATTTTGTAGCTTCAAACCTTCGAACGATTTGCTCTGATGATGCAAAGGTAAGATTTGCTGAAGTTATCAGACAAACTCTTCTGAATATGAGTAGCTCTCCAATTCTTCCTCTAGACAATACACCTGCTGAAGAATCTAAGTCTGAAGATGCTCTGCCAGAAGCGTATGTTGCTGAAGAATCTCTAGTGTCAGATCAGTCTGCTCTAATGGTTCTGAATCAAGCATTTGACTCAGTGATTCAAGAGAATGCATCTGCTATGGCTGTTGAGACTGTGTCTGTATCTGCTCTTGCATCTTCTGAAGTCAAGAAAGAGAATCCATATCTTGAAGAAAAGTTTGCTAAGCTTGAAGCCAATGACACAGAGATCAGATCTTGGATTGTTAAGCAAGAAAAGACAACAGATGAAATTAAGACATGGATGGCTAGGCAAGAAGAATCTACTTCTGAGATCACAAACCTTCTAAAGATGATAGCCTCTCGTCAACCTTAGTTGTTTTTTTTTGTTTTCTGTGCACATTCTGTTTGTTATGCTTATATGATGATCCTCTGAATATTTTGTTTATCAATGCATCTGTTTGGTTTCTATTTCTATATGTTTTATCATATTCTTTTTCTCTGTTCTTCTTTTGTGTCTTAAAAAGTTGTTTCTTTTTTATATGACAAAAAGGGGGAGAAAATGGAAATTATAATTGTTCAAATAAACAGTTACTAGAATGAAATTCAGACATAATAAATTATAACTAACATTGAATTTTAGTCTTTCAGAACTATAACGTTGCATCTGACTTAATTCATAAAAGTTACTCTGAAAGCTCCTAAATCAAGCTCTGATCCAAATCAGGATCCAAACCAGGATCTGATTTTGAAAAGAATAAACCAGGCTCTGATTCTGAAAAGAATACTCAATCAAAAAGGGAAGTATTTATTTTTCTTATGGTATTCAATTCAAGGGGAGATTCACAATCTCAGAGGGAGTTATATTTTTCTTATTATTGAACAAAATTTCCTATGTTTTTGTCATCATCAAAAAGGGGGAGATTGTTAGAACACAGATTGGTGTTTAATATATCTCATTGTTTTGATGATAACATAAATGAAATTTTGTATAAAGGATATATATACTCTAATTGTGTTTAAGTAATATATCTCATTGTTTTAGATCTTAAATTATATATTCATATGGAAGCAAAAATTACATCTGCAATTGAAAAGAACGTTAAGACTTTGAGCGTCAGAAGCAACATTTCAGATGACTCTGAGCGCTGCCTGAAGAGACTACGATCTGCTACAGATGACTCTGAGTGAAACTAAGAAGAATTTGAGTAAAGAGCGTACAACATTGTTTCAGAAGACTCTGGAAGTACTTCACGCTGCAAGTACAAAGGCTCTGATATTCAACTTTGCGCTGATTGTTATATTCACGCTTAAGCACTATTGCTGCAAGACTCTGATCTGAAGAACAAGAAACTACATCAGAGGATCGGATGTTAATATTAATTAAAAGATATATTTATTCATTTGAAAAGACGCCAGCTCAAAGAAAAGATCCGTTGCTAATCCCAACGTCTGCTCCAATGGCACTATTCCTCTTTTATGCATGACATAAGAATTCAGACACAAACCACATGTCTCAACATTCCTCTTCCTGGAAAGGAAAAGTGAATAGAAGACAAAAAGGAAACAGAGGCATCAAAACATACAACAATGCACAGTCTTTGAGATAAGGACTTGAAGTAGTATTTAAACAAGCTTCAGCATCTTTCCAAAGTTGACGAATCATTTGAAATAAAATCAACTCACAAGTTCTCATTCAAATATTCTTCAAACTTAACAGTTTTCATATTCGTTCTTAATTTTGTGTAAACATCACTATTGTGATATAGCTTGTTAGAAGCAAAACCTTAAATAGAAATTGTTAGTTTAAATCTTTGTAAAAAGAATTCCTTAAAAAGACCAGGTTGTGGTCAGAATTTCTTGAGAAGACTAAGACAGTTGTCTTAGTGGAGAATACTGTAATCAAGTTTTTATTTAGTGGATTAAGTCATTGTTGAGAAAGGCAAATCACCTTGGTAGGGTGGACTGGAGTAGTTTGATTTCAAACAAACCAGGATAAAAATAGTGTGTTATTTTCTCTATCATTCAAATAATTTCTAAAAACACTTATTCAACCCCCCCCCCCCCCCTTTCTAAGTGTTTTTCTCACCTTCACCTTAGGGCAGCTTCTTTTTAGAGTAGTTGTCAGTTGGTTTTAGTGTGACTTAGGGGTTGCTCGTTTGTTTGCTATTAGGATGACAGTTTTATGGTTGTTGTTTGTCACTGATGAACACCTAACTTTGGTCATTTCTAGATCTGTTTAGCTCATTAGGATTTGCTTTGAGCTGTCATTAGGACAATTTGTGGATATTTTGTCCTTTTATGTACTGTACTATTCGAATTTTTGTTGAAATAAGGTGGACATTGTCTTTATGTGTAAGTTGTAACTTCACTGATTGAAGTTGTTTTGAGTTTTAAACTGTGCAAAGGGTGTTTGCTCATTTTGTAGTTTTAACTGTTCTTGTTTTTCACTCTCAATTCAAATTGATTTTTTTTGCAACTCATGTGCCAAAATCATGTCATAATTTCTTTTAATTCATATTTCAGTTGGAGCTTGATCTATTGCATATTTGAAACTTGTGCACATCTTTCTATAAACCTGTTTGCACCTGTTTTAATCTTTAACTCCACGATTGCATTTCAAACTTCATTATTGCGTGAGCATTCGAATTTTTTTGTGTGTGCATCTTTTGAAACTTTGGTTGACATCATCATTTTCCTTGTGAAATTCCAAGTAAGATAGACTAAAATTTCATCTAATTTGGTGGAGTTTCGAGAGAGTTGTGTCGAAAATGTATTTTGATGTTTTGCCTTGCTTGCCTTGCTTTTGTTGCCCAGAATTCACATGCGTTGAGGGTTATATATTTAAGGGGTGGCGTTATACAATGGATGTATCGCCACCCCAATGGTTAAAGCCTTGCCATGCCATATTCAAAACCTGAGTTCGACCCCTGCTGGGGGCATTTTTGCTCTTTGCCATTTATTTTTCATGTTTTGATATTTTTCTTTCCTTTTCCATCCATTAGCACATGTGGAATTGGTGGAGTTGGTTTAGTTTTCAGCTTATGACCCCAAGGTATTGGGTTCAAGCCTTGGGGGAGGCACTTTCTTCTTTTTAGTGACTTGCTTTCTTATTTCTTTTTATTTCTTTTTATTCTTTTCTTGTTTTTATTTTATTTATTTAAAATTAGTTTTAAATATTATAAAAACCCAAAAAAAATCTTATTTTATTATTTTAATGTGTTATTTTATTTTCCATCCTTTTTTATTTTATTTTATTTTATTTTTCATTTTATCATTTTATTTTGAATCTGCAAATTCATTTTCTTTCTCATTTCACTTGTGAGTGAATTATTTAGTGTTTACTTGGCTTTGGGCCATGATCCCCCTAGGATTCCTAGTCCCTCCGTTTAGGATGGGAGTAGAAGAGACATTATGTGTTCAATCCTATGCATGATAACTTTAGGGTAGTTTTTTTTCCATTCATCCCAACTTTAGGAGCATTGTGCATGATAACTTTAGGGTCCAGTTTCCCCTTAGTTTGTGTCTTTCTCTTCTCATCTCCTAAACAATCCAAAACACTTAATAAAGAACAATTTGTGTCGTACGCTACGAGCCTTAAGTATTTGAGAAATGATGGTTGGGGGGCCTCCTCTAAACTGTCTAGAGTGTTTAGTGTATGCCCTTTGGGCGATATGCGATGCATTCGCTCTCGAGTCATAGTCTTTAGTGCGACATGAGTTTCAAACCATAACTCAATCCACTTCTTGTCTTAAAAAACAGGAAAAAACAAAAACAAAAACATCAATTCTTTTTATCCTTCGGGATCTTAATTAGAAAATCATCTTCATAAAGAGAGTTTCTTTAACTTTTGGTTCTACCGCAAACAGGTAACGCCTAAGTCTCCAATGGTCGAGCAGCATACACCTAACTGCTAGAACTAAGGTTTAACCCTACTCGGTTTAAAACACTTGAACGAATATGTGGTCGTGTCAGCCCGAACTACGTTTACTCTGATTTCTCATACTAGACGAGGATACGTAGGCACAAGACGATGATGTCTTAGCGAGCAACCTTCCCTCCCTTCACCCATAGTTTTCCGAACTACGTTGACTCTGACTTTCCCATTGCACGAGGGAATACATAGGCATAGAGTGACGATGCTCTATCGAGTCACTTTTATTTTCTTTCGCCCCCGTGAGCCTTTAGCATAGATAGATTTACACCCTTATAGACTAGACAACAAGCGTGGATCCCGTCAAGCACGATGGACGTGAGGGGTGCTAATACCTTCCCCTTGCGTAATCGACTCCCGAACCCGAGATTTGGTTATGATGACCTGTCTTATTCCCTTTTCGTAGGTTTTCTATGACCGTTTCCTTTCCCTCTCTTTGGGATAAATAACGAACGATGGCGACTCTTTTGTCTTTTCCGGCCCCTCTTCGCAGCGATGCGGCAGTTAGTAACCTTTTTCGGTTCGAATACCCCTTACCTTTGGCCAAGTGCTATTTGTTCATTCAGTGTGTCGTTCTTTGGGTCACAACCTTTGCTTGGTTCCACACCCGTCTCTTGGTTTATCATTGTTTATCGGTTAAAACGAGTCCCTTTCTCCTTCTGGTTAACCACTATTTATCAGTTAATATACCAATTTCCCCTAGAGTCAAACACCTCCCTTTGATGTAATACTCTCTTTCACTTGATTCGTCACAGTTCGTCTGTTGACACCAACCTTTTTGCTCTCCCTATAAATTTTTACCCTTATCTTTCTTCAGTTAATCACTGCTTACAGTTAATACACCGAGTCCCCTGTGGATCTTACCTTTATTTTAATTCTTGTCCTTTACTCCTTTCTTCCCCGACCACATCACCATTCTTTTATTTTCTCCCCAGTGGACTCATCGCTTTTCTTTTGCATTCTCCGGTAGAGTTCTTTTTTTGCTTCTCCGTTCCTCAACAGAGTTTTCTTTTGTCTTCTTTATTGGTGTTGACACCATTCCTTTTACATTCCCCAGTTGAGTCTTGCTTTATATTTTGGTTCTTGGCTTTGACGCCGTCTCTTTCCCTTTTCTTTTTTAATGTATGTTCCCCGAACTACGTAGGCTCTGACTTTCTCATTGCACTATGGGGGTACGTAGGCACAAGATTGTGAAATCTTGGCGAGCCACCTTCCTCTGTCTTCTTCCATTCTTTTGTCTCTCTGGTTCATCCGGATCCTCTTCTTTTTCTTGGTTCCTTGAACTACAGAGCTCTGACTTCCTCATTGCACTATAAGGGTACGTAGGCACGAGGCCCCAATCCTCTGCGAGCACTTTCCTTTCTTTCTTTTTCTTTCTTTTCTTTCCTTCCTTTTTTTAGCTAGAAGCCATTAGATAGATAACCCATCCAATCCTAGAAGCAAGAAAAATGGTTCTCGTCAGGTACGATGGATGCTTAAGGTATTAGTACCTTCCTTTCGCATAACCGACCCCCTTTCTTGTTTCTCTTCCCTTGGGTTTTATCGATATTTTCCCTGTCATTTGGGACTAAATAAAGTTTGGTGGCGACTCTGTTGTATCTTTGAGTGTGCGATTCGTTTAGGTATAATCCCGCTAGCTTCAAGCACAATTGGCCATGTGCAATGGCTTCCAATCTCTTTTCTTGAATAAGGTTCAACTAATCCAACCTGGATTGTACCCATTCGGCTTCATCAAGTTTCACATTTGCCAGAACTCTCAAATAAGGGATCTCAATTTTTAATGGTAGGACCGCCTCTATACCATACACCAGTGAGAAAGAAGTTTCTCATGTCGATGTACGCACCAAAGTACGATAACCGTGTAAAGCAAAGGGCAACATCTCATGCCAATCCTTGTATGTTACCACCATCCTCTGCACAATATTCTTAATATCCTTGTTTGCTGCCTCAACAACACCATTCATCTTTGGAAGATACAGAGAAGAATTGTGATTTTCAATTTAGAAACTCTGGCATATCTCCTTCATTATCTTGTTATTCAAGTTTGAACCATTATCAGATATGATTCTCTCTAGGATTCCTTAACGGAAAATGATGTCCTTCTTTATAAACCGGACAACTACCTACTTTGTGACATTGGAAAACGAAGCTGCTTCTACCCACTTTGTGAAATAATCAATTACAACCAGAATGAAGCGGTGTCCATTAGAACCAGTAGGCTCAATTTTCCCAATCATATTTATACCCCACATAGAAAAGGGCCAAGGAGATGTCAACACATTAAGAGGGGTCAGTGGCACATTGTTGCACCCCAAAATTTGACCAACCGGTTACCATATCCGGTTTATGTTTCGACGCATTTTGCATTCGCATTCGCATACTGCATACATTGCCTTTTCTCAGTCTGATTGATTTTATCGGGATCACAGCCCCCTTGCGTTTCAGGCAGTTCAGGCCAGTTCGAATAAGTGTATTTTGAGAACTTGTGCTCGTCCCGGTACTTCCAGATTGCGCTGTTGTTTTTGAGGACATTTTGGTGTCCGGCTTTTACCGTCTATTTCGTTATGGTTGCGTAATTGTTCTCTAATCGATTTAATCGGCTTCCTGGCATTTTTAGAATTTTCTCTTTATTTTCTAGATTTTTAATGGATTTTAATAGATTTTTTTTATAGATTTACTTGAGTTTTTAGATATTAAATAGGTTTTTAATATTTTTTAATAGAATTTAATAGATTTTTTTAATAGATAGCTTTAGATATTAAATAGTTTTTTCTAGACTTTTTTTAATAGATATCTCTCTTTTAATTAGTTTAAATAGATAATTTTCTTTTAAATAGTTTCTAGAATTTTCAATAGATTGTTATAGAATTTAAATAGTTTTTAGATTAATTAGATCATTAATGGTGTAGTTTATTAATTAGGATTAGTTTTAATCATTTTTTAGTTTCATTAATCATTTTCATTAGTTAATTAGCATATTAATCATCATTTTCGTTTTATTATTAAGTCTGCTTAATTAGTTTTTAACCCAGCATTAATCATGTCTTAATCAACCTATTAAGTCCAGTTAATTCACATTAAATCTGAGTTTAGTCCAAATGGGCCAGCTGTCCGAATTTGGGGGCCCAATTGCTGCCACTTGTCACTATAAAAGGTGTGCCACGCGTTTCTTTCTCTTTCTTCCACCTCGCTTCATCACTGACACCACTGCCACACGTATCACTCTCTCTCTCTCTCTGCCACCTCCTCCCTCAGCCCCACAAGGCTCTCACCCACACTCCCTCTGCATGCATCAGCCAGCTGGCTCCCACTAACCGGACCTCCACCAGAGTACATGCAACCGCCGCCGGTCACCGGTAACCTCCACCGGTGAACCCTAACCGTCGCCGGAACTTGAATTTCCACCGGAAACTGCAAATTTCCAGGAACTCATCCAAACTTCATCATCCTCAACGATCGATCTTCATCAGCAACTCGCCGGAAACATCAAACCATCGCTAGAAAATTCATAGCGTTCTTCACGATTTTCTCAGAATCATCCAGTTCATCATTTTTTCCAGATTCACCTAGAACTTCATCACTCTTCAAGAGTCTTCGCCCAGAAATTCATCAGGACTACTCCAAACTTCAGTTCTTGTTAAGATCTTCGCAGATCTTCGAATCTTCAACGGAGATCTTCAACAACGTTCATCAAATTGCCAGATCCTCATCGTCCAACTTCAAGATTCGTAGATTTTCACGCGTCTTCAGCTTCTTCAAGCATCAACAATTCGCCAGAACGTCAAGATCGCCATCAAGCTTATTAACCTTCATCAGTTGCGTCCAGAAATCAACGTCATCTCTGTAGCGCCTCCAGGTTTGCTATGAACTGATTAAACTTGTTAATTTGTGGCTGTTTAGCGGTAGAACTAGTTTAGTTTGAGTGATAGGTTGTGTAACAAGATTAGGTTAGGAAAGATGATTGGAGCTGATAGATTGAACGGTGTAGTTTGTGTTGGATCTTGGTGAGCATTGTGTGGTTTGTGAGACAGAGAGAATCAGAGAAGATGAGAACGACGCTAGGGTTAGGGATGAACAGTAGGAGGGGAAAGTGAGTAGAATTAGGGTTTTGTTACTGAAGGTTGGGTTGATGTTGGACTCGGGCCTTAGGCCCATTGTGTTTTTTGCTAAGCCTCTCCCTAGTTTCCCGTTGCACCTCCCTCTCCGTGTGATATTTTGGGTTTTGGGCTAAGAGGACATTGCTAATCACACCCCTAGTCTGAAGGCCCAATGAGAAACCAAGGCGAATTACTTGCTATTTGCCATAGAGTTTTTTTTCTTTTTCCTTGATTTTCCAATTGTTTCCTGAATTGGGTTGGGCTTAGCGCGCGCTTGATAAGCGCACCCCCTCCTGAGCCCAACATCATTTTTGAACTGCATAGTATTGCTATTCACCACGCCAGTTTTGTATTTTTAGTTGATTTTCTTTTTATTTCATGGTTTTAGCATAGTTAGTAAATAATTCATATTAAATTGAAAATTAATCATTTTAGGACGGGATTTTTTTTCCTAGTTCCCTTAGGACCTCTAGAAAATTGTGAAATAATAAAAATATTAATTTCTTGCATTTTATATTTTTGGTATATTTTACAATATTATTGCTTTTATTTTGCATTTGTTTAGTACTTCATTTTTCTGAATTTAGTATGGGAGATTGGTGCATGATTTTTGATTAATTCTTGTGAGGTTGATTAGATTCGGGAAGTATGTAGCCTTAGGAATTTTGTCATATTTTTGTGACTAAAACATAGATTAATTTGAGAGGTAGATAGGAGAGGTATCGGAATTAGGGTTTCACAACACTTAGGTGTAGTTTAGGGCATAGTTTGGAGACTTAGGGTTTGATTTAGGCCTTGGGGTTTATATGGGGTATTGGGTATAGGATTAGGTTCCCTTGGAAACTAATATAGGATTTTTTAATGAGTATTACTATTTTACTTGATTTTTGCAAATTGGGTGATGTTTGTGTGTTTCCCTTTTGGGCTTTTGGTTTGCTTGTGGGGTTTGGGTCATTTCAATTAGGTGTTGGGCTTGGGCTTGGCTTGTTGGAGCTAATGAAGACCTTGAATGATGATTGAAGATAAGGGATAGAGCTTGATGCATGAAGATTCCTCCCCTTGAAGATGGTTTGTGAAGACTTAGGAGATAGGATAAATAGGGAGAGCTTTAGATTCGAATGATTTCTTCTTACAAACATAGAAAGCATCTTGTGCTTATATTCCTCCCTATGACAAAAAGTCCTTCTAAGATATTCACATCCCTCCTTTGAAGGGATAAGTGGCTTATTTTGGAAGTAGAACTTTGAGGGAACCTCTCTCTTATAATGTTAAACACTTATAGGCTTCCTTTGGTTGTCAATAAGCTGTTTAGCATTTCAACTTAATCTGTTAAGTGATTCTCTCCTGTGAGTGCTTGCCTTGAAGATATAAGCCCATTGAAGATAAGAAGTGCATTGCAGATTGATAAAGATGAAGCTTGTGCCTGTCAAAGCTGGATATCTGTTGAAGCTAGGGTTTTGCTGCTTTTTGAAGCTGTTTGCTGTTTGAAGCTGTCTACTGGTTGAGGTTCATGCTTGCTAGAGCTGGGGTTACTTTTGAAGACAGGAGCTTATCTAAAGCTTGGGGATCATTGAAGAGTGAAGATGGGGTCTTGCTTGAAGTTGGTGCTGTCAACCTTTTTGCTGTTGATCAACTGTAGCTGTCAGAGCTGTTGCTGTTTGAGCTGCTTACTGTAGGAGCTGGTGTTGCTGTCAGAGATGGTGTTGGATTTTATTTCTTTTTCTGTATTGATTGTTGGCTTGTACAGCTTTCCCCTTAGATTTGAAGTGAATTTGTTTCACTTTGCCTGTTGTTTTCCCAGGTTCGAGGCAGAGTGGGACTCCCTTGCCTCGCTTGTATTGCTGCATCTCATGCATTTTACTATTTACTGTATATATGCTGTTTCTTTTCCGTTTATCCCCTAGGATCTCTGTTTTTCTCTGTGCAAGAGAGAAATATGACAGACATTAGGTGTTAACCCATGCATGATAACATTAGGGTAGTTTTGATTCCCATTTTCAACCATAGGATTTTAGAGCATCGTTTCTCTTCTCATCTCGAAACAATCAAAAACACAATAATGTTTCAAACACAATAAAAAACAGTTCTTGCATAAAAGACTGAAAACCAATCAAAACGTCATTTTTGTCCGCTTGGACCCGTAATCAGGAGAAAACCTTTTTTCAGAAGGATAAAAGATAAACAGACAGACTCGTGTCGTACGTAGCCCGAACTACGTTTGCTCTGATCTTTCATGCTGTATGAAAGTACGTAGGCATAGGATGTTGTATCCTAGCGAGCAACCTTCCCCTCCTTTCCCGTAGGTAGGTGAACTACGTTGACTCTGATTTCTCGTTCCAGACGGGAATACGTAGGCATAAAGTGCGATACTTTGCAGAGTCATTTTCATTTTATTTTCTTTTAACCCCAGACCTATAGAGTAGATAGAATAACAACCCGTACTAGAAAACAAGCGTGGATCCCGTCGAGTACGACGAACGTGAGGGGTGCTAATACCTTCCCCTTGCGTAACCGACTCCCGAACCAGGATTTGGTTGCGACGACCATTCCTTTCCCGTCTTTGCGTTAGGTTTACTCTGAGCATTTCCTTTCCCTCTGTTGGGATAAATAACGCACGGTGGCAAATCTTCTGTCATAGCCGGTGCCGATTTTCGCAGTAGCGACGATTGGCGACTCTGCTGGGGACTCCAACAGTTCCCTACGCGAGTCAGTCCTAGCGCTTGTTTTCCTGTCGTGGGTTTTGTATGGATTTACATTTTTGCCTTTACTTTCCGCATTTTATTGTCAGCTTTATATTGTTATTGCTGTTGTGGGGATGGGGTGATCTATTGAGAGATAAGTTGGACCTGGGCTTGAGTGCACCTAGAATTAGTTGTGGAAAGTAGTGGGCGCGTGCATGCTTTGCATGTACCAGTGTCCCGCAAAATCCATGCTCGGACGAGGTTCTTCTGGTTGACTTCTTTTTCAACCCTTTGGGTTGAGGGGGTTGTTGGTTAGTTGGATTGTCGACTCCGGGTACCGATCATTTGGAAGTTGGCTAAGTGAGGCCTCTTCAGGACATGATGATGCCACACCTTCTGGGTATCGTATCATCAGTCTTGAAAGTCTGTGACGCCGACGACCGCATAGGATGTCGTACCTTGAGTCAGTTGATAGGACACCTACCTGTGAGAGGGATTGGGGCATGCAGGTAACTTTGCCTCCAGACTACCCGGTCTTCTTGATATTGGATCAGTATGTGTGGTTACTTGAGGTTCTTCACTAGAGCAGTGTTATTGGGTCTGTTGAGACTAGGTGGAAGCATTGCGGTTGATCTTTTGAGACCAGGTTATGAGCAGTTTGTGGGTCTATTTGAGACCAGCATGGTGGATTGGGCTTCTCAGCCATGTACACTTGATCCCTGTTGCATGTTGCATATTGCATTGTTGAATACTCATCCTGCATATCATTAACGTGTGTCTGTGCTGCAGGCGCATTTTCATACCTCTGGTTCTAGTTGCCCGGATTTCTGTCTGCTAATATTATGGATACCCTGAAGAAGACTGTGGCGTACAGGTTGCCTACTCCAGATGTTTCTTCTTTGCTTGGTTTGATATCTCTAGCTGATGATGATGTAAAGAGAAGCTTCAGGAAGAGCTATGGGAAGTTAATTAGATTGGTTTATAAACCATCCATGTATGAGCGTAACGGATTGTACACGCTAATGCAGTTCTATGATCCCCCACTGAGGTGTTTTACTTTCCCTGACTTCATTCTAGCTCCGACTATGGAGGAATATGCTGAGATCTTAGAGTTGACCATTCAGAACAGGGTACCTTTCATTCATATGGATGTTGAGCCCAAACTGGAGGATTTGGTTGTTGCCTTGCATTTAGACTCCTCAGAGCTTCTATTAACCTCGTGGAATGGAGTGTCTGGGTTTTCTCTCAAGTTCTTGGTTGGGAAAGCACAAGAGTATGCCAAGAGTGGATGTTGGACTGTGTTTAATGCTATTCTTGCTCTGTGTATCTACGGCATTGTACTGTTCCCGAACCTGCCTGACTTCGTTGATCTGGATGCGTTCTATATATTTGCTTCAGGCAATCCTGTGCCTACTTTGATTGGAGATTTCTATCACTCACTGCATTATAAGAACGAAAACAGGAGGGGCAAGAACGTCTCTTGTTGTGGGCCTTTACTTTATATGTGGTTTGAGAGTCATCTGCCCAGGAAGGGTATCTTCGCTGAGTCCGCGGATACGGTGGATTGGTCTGAGCATCTGATGAGACTTTCTTCAGAAGACATTGTCTGGTTTAATAAAGATTTGCTGGGATCTGTGATCATCTACAGCTGCGCCGGATATCCTAACGTTCCTCTGGTTGGGAGAAAAGGGTGTATTAACTACAATCCTTCATTGTTGATCAGACAATTCGGGTATGCTTTGAAAAGCCCGCCAAAAGAGGAGGAAGTGCAGGAATCTCTGTACTTCACAGGTGATTTGAAGGGAGAACTATTGTCCAATCTTCAGCATGCTTGGAGAAACATCAACAGAAGGGGTAAGCCATTGTTGGGTAAAAATGATTGTCAAGCCTATCCCCCGTACAAAGTCTGGATCCAAGATAGAGCAAAGCAGGTGCGGATGCCGTTTCCTGTAGTATTACCTCCTGTTCCCCCCGTGATTGAGGAGCCAACCACTGTGGCTATTGAGAGATACGAGCAGGTTGTGAAGGAGAAAGAAGAGCTGATGAAAGCCAACGAGAAGCTGGAAGAAGAGCTAGTGCAACTCAGGAGCGAAAGGAATGAGGCTGTATATTCCTTCGAGCAGCAAACGAAGCTGGTGAATCAACTAGGCATAGAATTGACTGAGCAACGGAAGAAGTGTGAGCGATTGGGGATAGATTTAAAGAGCTCTCATGATATGCTGGAGTCTAAGAAGAAAGCACTTGATATAGCCTACCGGGAGATCTCTGCATTCAACAAAACCTAGAACGCCACACTGACCGGCAATAAGGAAAGAGAAGACAAACTGAAGCTACAGATCTCTGAGCTAGAAGGTCAGTTGAAAGCTAGCCAGAAGAGGTTGGAAGAAGAGGTTACGCGGAGGTATGATGTCCAGAATGCCTTGAACAAAGTTATCAAGCGCAAGAAAGAGTCTGCATCCCAGAAACGGAAGCTAGAAGATTGCTTTGGGGAAGGTGTTTGGGAGGAATCCATTGGTGATCTCCAGCGTGTTATCAGGCAAAGAGACTCGCTCGTCGAAGGGTTGCTTGCTCAGCCAAATCATCCCAAGGCTAAGAGATTATTAGAGGAGTACCAGGCATATGGTCGCACTTGATTATCTCATGTATTGATGTGTATGCTTTATTTGCATTGTGCTGGCCATCACCAGGATTGTTGGTTGAGGTCATGCCTTCCTATTGTACAATCAGTAATATTGTATTCCCGACTTGATGGGCTTTTCCGCAATATATGAGATGTTTTCTATGATTGGATTTCGAGCTTCTTATTGCTATCACTGTCACGGCACTGTCACTTTGGCACTAGAATCAGGGGTTGATCTCCCTAACGCACAGACACATATTGCGTCTGCATATCCATTTTGCATTGCTAGTTACTTGTTGAACTTATATCTCATTTCCTGCACCTCCAGGTTTTCCAGGATTGACGAACAAAGAGTCCACCGCTACTCAACCCGAAACAACTGCAAGAGAATCATGGATCAAGTCCAAGTGGAGATGCAGGAAATCCGCGAGAAGCTGAATCTGTTCATGCAAGCAATGGAGAACATTGCTAAGGGCCAGGAGAGCCTCCAGACTTTGGTACAGCCGCTGCTGACGCGGACTAATAGGAATGGCAACAATGACCACAATTCTGCACACGTTGAAACTATTCCGGAGGATGGGCCCCCTACGCCTGTGGTCCCACCTGTAGTGACCCCACCTGTTGTGGTTGTAAACGATGGCGCTGGCGCTGGCAATGGCAACACAGGGAATGGAAATGAGACTGTTGTTAACCATGTTGGATTTGGGGACGCCAACCAAGGCGGTGGTAACAACAATGGCGGTAATGGTTTTGGCAACAATGGTTTCGGCTACAACGGTCAAGGATTTGATTACGTCAATCAGGATGGGAAGTTCGGCTTCAACACTCAGGGTTTCGGTTACGACGGTTTTGGTAACGCTAACCAGGGGTATGGTGGATTTGGTAATATGAATGGTGCTGGGGTGATTCCTGTCAACACTGGGTTTGGACCTGTTAGGGTCAACCATGGTTTCGGTAACAGGGAACGAGGTCCCATGATCAATCAACAAGGGTTTGATTGCAACACTGGTTACGACGGATATGGAAATGGAAATATGAATTGGGGCGAAGACTGCCAGGAGGACGCCTTTTCTGGAAGAGGTGTGGGATTTGAAGGACCTGTTGATCCTGTGCAGAGGATCAGAATGCTTGAAGAACAGATGAAGGGGGTAGTGAATCAGAACTCCACCGGTTTGGATATGATTACAATGGGCTTGGTACCAGGGCTGGGGGTGCCGTTGAAATTCAAGGCTCCCACTTTTGACAAATACAAGGGGGACACCTGCCCTAAAGTCCATGTCCGCTCTTATTACAGAAGGATGTCCGCGTATTCAGATGATGAAAGGATGCTCATGCATTTCTTTTAGGACAGCTTATCAGGGTCGTCGCTTGAATGGTATATGGGGCTGGAGCCCACGCAGATTAAAACCTGGAAGCAGTTGGCTGATGCTTTCGTGACCCATTACAAATACAACAACGATCTGGCGCCAAACCGGGTCCAATTGCAGGGTTTGTCACAGAAGAACGGTGAAAGCTTTAAAGAGTATGCGCAAAGGTGGCGCGATATGGCAGCGAGGGTGCATCCTCCTTTAATTGAAAGGGAGATGAATGATATGTTCATTGGGACATTTACGGGGGTGTTCTATGAAAAATTGTTTAGTGTGTCATTGAGCAGTTTCTCAGATTTGATTCTTATGGGGGAGATGATCGAGAACGGGATTAAGGTTGGAAGATTCCAAGCAGGTGAGTCTACTTCAGCAGGAGGTACAAGAAAAGCATTTGGTGGTAGACGACAGGGTGATACTAGTGCCGTGTTTGGTGGCAGGGGCAGGGGCAGAGGAAGAAATCAATATGTTCAGCCGCAACAGATAGCTAGTGTCACTATCCCGCTTCCTCAAAAGAGGTAGCAACAACAACAACAACCACAGCAACAGCAAGGAAAGAATCCCGACAAGAGAAGGGTACAAAATGCGAGACCGAAAAGAGTGTTCGAGGCACCTCCTTCCACGTATGCAGAACTCCTCCAAACCCTGCTAGGGTTGAACTTGGTTGAAAAGAGGACTTTGGCACCACCTACAGGGGAGGTACTCCCTTACGGGTATGATGCCAACAAGCATTGCAAATTCCATTCCGGGGCACCCGGGCATGATATAGAAGCTTGTCAGGCATTTAAACATAAAGTTCAGGATTTATTGGATAACAAAGCTATTAACTTTGGACAGGTGGGTCCAAATATCGTACAACAGCCTATGCCCAATCACGGGGCAAACGCCATCTTGACAGAGGAGAATCTGAATCTAGTGATGGTTGTCAATGATCTGAAGACACCGTTGGGTGAGATTAAAAGCAGGTTGCTAAAAGGGGGTGTATTCTCGGGTTGTGATGAGTTTTGCTTGGATTGTTGGACCCAGCCGGAGGGTTGTAATGAGTTAAAGCAGGGTATTCAGGCTATGATGGATGAAGGTACCTTGCAACTTGATAGAACCGCGGTTGAAAAGCCTGTAGAGGCGTTGTGTGAGGAGCAGAACGATATTGCGACGGTGACGATTCCGAGGAAAACAATAACGATAATGGCGCCTGCCAGGCGGCCGACGATCACAATTACTAAAGCATGACCAGTCCCTTTTGAGAGTACTAAAGCAGTGTCGTGGACTTACGGGTTGGAGGTATATTGCGATGGTGAGAAAATTGAAGTCAACGGACAACCAGCTGGGGTTGTAGATAATGTTGTCGGAACAGGGGGTATGACCAGAAGCGGAAGAATCTTCACGTCACCCGAGGTAGAGGCGGAAAGATTAGCCAAGGGTAAAGCCAACATAAATGAGGGTGGTCCTTCGCAGTCGAACGAAAAGGAAACGTCACTTAAGGATGTGGAGGATTTTATGAGGCTCATTCGTAAAAGTGATTACAAAATCATCGAGCACCTCCAGCAAACGCCGTCGAAAATTTCCATCCTTTCATTGCTGTTATGTTTCGAGGCCCATCGGAACGCTTTACTGAAGATTCTAGACACGTCGTTCGTTCCTCAAGAAGTTTTTGTTAATCAGTTAGAAGGGGTGATGGCACATGTCAATGCGGGGCACAGTTTGGGCTTCACAGACTTTGATTTGACTCCGAGAGGGCGAGAGCACAATATGGCATTGCATGTGTCAGTAGAATGTCGGGGCACGGTCATGTCCCATGTTTTAGTAGACACTGGATCTTCCATGAATGTGCTACCGAAGAAAGCCATGATGAAGTTGGATATCAGGGGAATTATCTGCACGCCCAGCGATTTAGTGGTGAGAGCGTTCGACGGAACGAGGAGGTCAGTTTTCAGATCAATAACATTACCGTTGCAGGTGGGGGCTGAAATATTTGAGACTGAATTCTATATAATGGACATCCAGCCAGCGTATAATTGTATTCTTGGGCGCCCACGGATTCATGCTACCGGGGCAGTCACATCCATGTTGCACCAAAAGTTGAAGTATATGGTGGGGGATAGTGTCGTCACTGTTTGTGGAGAGGAAGATATTCTGGTTAGCCATTTGTCTTCGTTCAAATATGTTGAGGTCGACGGCGAAATACACGAAACACCCTGTCAAGCCTTCGAGGGGTTGCAAATTAAAGACAAAGCTCCAGTGCCCAGTAAAGCATCAGATGTGGCAGTGTCGTCTTACAAAGAAGCTCAGGCTCTAGTGCACGCAGGCAAAACCAAGGGCTGGGGTCAGGTGTTGGAGATTCCCGTGAAGAATGACAGGTTCGGGCTTGGATATCATCCTTCGCTGTCAACATCCTCTTCAGGAGCGCCCAGGTTCAAAGGACCAGTCACGATTACGCCAAACGGGGTGTGCTTTGAGACTATCAATGCTATTTCCGATGCTGAAGACGGAGATAGTGACTGCGATATGGACGCGTGGATCAAGCCAAGCGTGCCAGGACAAAGTCTCTGCAACTGGTCCATCCGGGAAACTGTTCCTATGACAACTAAACAGTAATGATTTGTTTTCTTAATTGTTGAATAATCCTGTGTCCTACCCGGGGCATAGTGATTTTGCTTAGGGCCATTTGGTTATGTACATTACATTGTTTAATCATGAAATAAAGGCGTTTTTCATATACAAATGTTGTGATCCCTGTTTTTCCTATTTTTATCTTTTACAATAAAATGGCAATGTGGTTATTTGCTTTGTATGCGTTTTGAAGCATTTAACCATTTCCTTTGCAGGATTACTATTTCAGATGACATTCATGAACCGCCTACGACTCACTTCGACTTCGAGCACCCAGTATTTCAGGCTGAGGAAGAGATTGGTGAAGATGGCGACGTACCAGAAGAGTTGACCTGGTTATTGAAACAAGAAGAAAGAATCATTCTGCCTCATGAGGAAGTCATTGAGATTATCAATTTGGGGTCGGAAGAGGTTGTGAGAAACATCCGTATAGGGGCTGCGCTGCAGAGCGACATCAAGCAAAGGTTGGTTGAGATGCTCAAAGAGTACAGTGATATATTTGCTTGGTCGTACGAGGATATGCTTGGGTTGGATACGGATATGGTTGTTCATCGTCTGCCACTGCGAGAGGAATGTCCGCCTATTAAGCAGAAACTCCGAAGAACTAGACCGGATATGGCTGTGAAGATCAAGGAGGAAGTTCAAAAACAGTGGGATGTTGGTTTCCTGGATGTTACAAAATATCCCTCATGGGTCGCTAATATTGTGCCAGAGCCGAAGAAAGACGGTAAAGTGCGAATGTGTGTAGACTACCGTGATTTGAACAAAGCGAGCCCGAAAGACGACTTTCCACTTCCTCACATCAATGTGCTGGTTGATAACACTGCTCAGTTCTCCGTATTCTCCTTCATGGATGGCTTCTCAGGCTATAATCATATCAAAATGGCTCCAGAAGACATGGAGAAGACCACCTTTATTACTCCCTGGGGAACATTTTGCTACAAAGTGATGCCCATCGGATTGAAGAATGCTGGGGCAACATATCAACGTGCTATGACGACTCTCTTTCATGACATGATGCATAAAGAGATCGAGGTTTATGTTGATGATATGATTGCCAAATCCCAGACGGAGGAGGAGCATTTGGTTAATCTGCTGAAACTGTTCAAAAGGCTTAGGAAGTTCAGGTTGAGACTGAACCCTAACAAGTGCACTTTCGGGGTGAGATCGAGTAAGCTACTGGGGTTTATCGTGAGCGAAAAAGGAATAGAGGTTGATCATGCGAAAATAAAAGCAATACAAGAAATGCCGACGCCTAAAACAGAAAAAGAAGTGTGTGGGTTTTTAGGGAGGTTGACCTATATCGCCCGGTTCATATCTCACTTAACTGCGACGTGCGAGCCGTTATTCAAGTTGTTGAAAAAGGACC
This sequence comes from Lathyrus sativus, assembly GCA_963859935.3. Lineage (NCBI taxonomy): Eukaryota > Viridiplantae > Streptophyta > Magnoliopsida > Fabales > Fabaceae > Lathyrus > Lathyrus sativus. The sequence continues at coordinate 234,719,968 of OZ012735.1, read as the reverse complement.
AGGTTGTGACATGGAATGAAAATTGTCAAAAGGCGTTCGACAAGATAAAAGAATACTTGCAGGAACCTCCTGCTTTGATACCCCCAGTGGCCGGGAGACCGTTGATTATGTATTTGACGGTTCTTGAGGAAAGTATGGGTTGTGTTCTCGGTCAACACGACGAGACCGGACGTAAAGAGCATGCGATCTACTATTTGAGTAAGAAGTTTACCGACTGTGAGTCCAGATACTCAATGCTCGAGAAGACGTGTTGTGCGCTAGCCTGGGCCGCCAAACGTTTGAGGCAATACATGCTAAATCATACAACCCTGCTAATTTCAAAGATGGATCCAATCAAATACGTGTTTGAGAAGCAAGCACTCTCCGGAAGAATTGCCCGATGGCAGATGGTGTTAACCGAATATGATATTCAGTATGTCTCGCAAAAGGCTATTAAAGGTAGCGTTTTGTCAGAGTACCTTGCGGAGCAGCCTGTTGAGGACTACCAATCGGTGTGGTTTGATTTTCCTGACGAGGATATCATGTACCTGAAGATGAAAGATTGTGAAGAACCGTTGCCGGACGAAGGACTAGAGTTGGGTTCCAAGTGGCAGTTAATATTTGACGGAGCTGTAAATTCCTATGGTAGTGGAATAGGCGCGATTATCACTACTCCTCAGGGGTCGCACATCCCCTTTACTGCCCGATTAACTTTTCCCGTTACCAATAATGAGGCTGAATATGAGGCTTGCATCATGGGTCTGGAAGAAGTTATTGATTTGCGAATCAAACATCTGGATGTATACGGAGACTCGGCTCTGGTAGTGAATCAGATTAAAGGAGAATGGGAGACGCGTCAGCCCAATTTGATACCATATATGAATTATGCAAGGAGATTGTTGCCTTTCTTTGACAAGGTGGAATTGCATCGTGTGTCGCGAGCAGAAAATCAAATGGCTGACGCCTTGGCGACATTGTCTTCGATGTATAAAGTTAACTTCTAGAATGAGGCTCCCCGGATTCGGCTCGATAGGCATGCATTCATATTTGCCATTGACGAGGATCCCGATGGTAAACCCTGGTACTTTGACATCCAGAATTTCCTGAAGAACAAGGAGTATCCGACTGGGACATCCAGTCGAGATCAGAAGACTCTCAGGAGATTGGCTGGCAATTTCTATTTGAACCCGGACGGTGTCCTATACAAAAGAAACCACGACTTGGTGTTGCTACACTGTGTAGATGAGAAAGAAGCAAAGTTGCTCATGGAAGAGATACATGAGGGTACGTTTGGTACACATGCTGGTGGGCACGCTATGACGAGAAAACTGCTGCGGGCAGGTTATTACTGGCTAACTATGGAAACAGACTGTTTCAAGTTTGCAAAGAGGTGTCATAAATGTCAAATTTATGCGGACAAGGTCCATGTACCCCCAAGTCCTCTGAATTTGATGTCATCACCGTGGTCGTTCTCGATGTGGGGAATTAATATGATTGGTAAGATCGAGCCTATGGCATCCAACGGACACCGGTTCATCTTGGTGGCAATTGATTACTTTACCAAATGGGTGGAAGCAGCGTCATATGCCAATGTCACCAAACAAGTGGTTGCCAAATTTATTAAACGAGATATTATTTGCAGATATGGAATCCCTGAGCGGATTATCACCGACAACGGTTAGAATTTGAATAACAAGATGATGAAAGAGCTGTGCCAGAATTTCAAGATTGAACATCACAACTCTTCTCCTTACCGGCCCAAGATGAATGGTGCTGTTGAAGCGGCCAATAAGAACATAAAGAAGATTGTCCAGAAGATGGTTGTGACATATAAAGACTGGCACAAGATGCTACCTTTCGCTTTGCACGGTTATCGTATGACGGTATGCACATCAACCGGGGCAACCCCTTTTTCATTGGTATACAGAATGGAGGCAGTGTTACCGTTGGAGGTTGAGATTCCTTCCTTGAGGGTTTTACGAGATGTCCAACTTCACGAGGCAGAATGGGTAAAAGACAGGTTAAATCAGCTCACCTTAATGGATGAGAAGAGGCTAGCTTCTCTCGCATACGGTCGGTTGTATCAAAGCCGGATGAAGAAAGCATACGATAAGAAGATACACCCTCGAAGCTTTCAGACGGGCGACCTTGTGCTGAAGAGGATTCTCCCACCACAAACAGATCACAGGGGCAAATGGACTCCTAACTATGAAGGTCCATACGTTGTCAGAAAAGTCTTCTCAGGAGGAGCTTTGTTGTTGTCCACCATGGATGGTGAAGACTTTACGTCGCCTGTGAATTCGGAGGCAGTTAAAAAATACTTTGCTTGAAAGTGACCTGCTGGATAGTAAAAAGAGAGTCCAGGCAAAAATGGGGCATCCTGGCGAACCATAAAAAACGAACAAAAATGGGGCATCCGATGTACAAAGCTTCGCCTATTTTCAGGCTCAATCAATAAAACATGTTATTCAGTATTTGATGTTTGCGCTTTACTGTTTTGTATGTGGAGAACGCCGATGTTTTTGATAAACTTGCACTTGCATAATCTTGTTGGCCCTTGCCAATAATTGCTAAAACTTCGAATTGACTGAAGTAATGTCGCGGACGCTAACCCGAATAGATTTGGTTGTATGGATTTGTTTTATCTCGTTTGTGTTTTGCAGGGTTCTCGCCCTTGAAGCAGAAAATCAGAAAATGGCGGCCCCAGCCAGAGGCCCTAGAAGAAGGACTTGACCTTGTTCCCCAGCAAGTCGCATCTCATTCCCAGAGATTATCCCTTACCAAAGGAAGGATTAGTTTCCCCAGAAGAGTATCCTTATGGAAGTTGTCCACAGGACATCCCCAGCAAGTCGAGATCAGTATCCCATGCAGAGGTTATACTCCCCAGAGACTCGAAGATGTGCACATTCAATCCCCAGCTGGGAGGACTTCCATGGCGCATAACCAAGATAGTAAGTTCAGAAGGATTATCCCCACCGAGGATGGTTTTCTTTCTCCCCACAGGTCGTCATGCTTTCGTCAGGATGATTATCCCCAGTGGAGTGGTAGTTCCGAGTTTGTAAACTGTACCCAGACGGTTGTCCCCCAGAAGGGTGATTCTCCCCCAACTGAGTTAATCTTCCCAGCAGGTGTTATTTTTTCCTCCCAGTGGAAATCGATGTGTAATCTCTCCCCGGCAGAGTTGGTTGTATTTCCGACATTTATTTTGCCAGAATACTGCACGATACCCGTTCATCCCCAGCAGGGTGGTATTTGTCCTCAACAGCCGTGTTGAAGCAAGCTTGTCAGAGCCTTCCCCAGCAGCCTGAACCTGCATTTGCATTTGCATACATTATCATGTTTGCATCTACCCAAAAACGTGTAGCATTTCCATGCCGTATGGAGCATTATGCCATTGCCAAACATACGCATTATGAAACATAAATCAGGTTGGTTAACCTTTTGTTTTCAGGTGTGTTTCTCAACAAGAGTATGAAGTTATAGTTCAGATCTGTTACCAGATGATCGAGGTTTCGCTGTGAGACATATGATGACACAGTTCTTGTTATCATTCCCCACAGAGTTACTGGTTGAAGTTTCTCTTATCCGATCAGCGGAGTGTTTTCTTCAGGTTTGCTGTCGCGGCAGCATTTCAGGTTTGCACGAATCAAGATTTTAGAAGTGGTCGCTTGTTTTCGAAACGGGTGTCGGGCAGTTATTTTCAGAATATCCCCAGTGGAGTTAGCTACTACCAAGAATAGGCAAAGAAGCTATATCTAAGATTTTCCCGTATGAAACAGGCAGATGAACTTTCCTGTATGAATCAGGCAGATGTATTTTCCCGTATGAAACAGGCGGATGAATTTTCCTGTATGAATCAGGCAGATGTATTTTCCCGTATGAAACAGGCGGATGAACTTTCCTGTATGAATCAGGCAGATGTATTTTCCCGTATGAAACAGGCGGATGAATTTTCCTGTATGAATCAGGCAGATGTATTTTCCCGTATGAAACAGGCGGATGAACTTTCCTATAAGAATCAGGTAGATGTATTTTCCCGTATGAAACAGACGGATAAACTTTCCTATATGAATCAGGCAGATGGACTTTTCCCGTATGAAACAGGCGGATGAACCCCTTTCCTGTAAGAATCAGGCAGATGTGTTTTCCCGTATGAAGTAGGCGGATGAATTTTCCTGCATGAAGCAGGAAGATGAATTTTCCCGTATGAAGCAGGCGGATGAACCTTTTCCCGTATGAAGCAGGCGGATGAACTTTCCGGTATCCAGATAGATGATTCTCCTGTGATAGACAGAGTACGTGAGTTGTGTTCCGATAGTTGACAAAAGTATTTTCCCCAAGGAAGTCTCCATGATTTCCTCGTGTTACTATCCCCAATAGAGTCCTCCTCAAAGTCGTTTGTGGGTTTGGGACCAACGGAGTTGGCTACTGCAGAGGTAGGCAGAGAAACAGTATTCAGATAATCTTCCCGTATGAAGCAGGCGGATGGAGTTTCCTGTAATCAGGCAGATGGCTTTTCCCGTATGGAGCAGGCGGATGAACTTTCCTGTATGAATCAGGAAGATGACTTTTCTCGTATGAAGCAGGCGGATGAATGTTCCTGTAATCAAGCAGATGACTTTTCCCGTATGAAGTAGACGGATGGACTTTCCTGTAATCAGGCAGATGACTTTTCCCGTATGAAGTAGATGGATGGGGTTTCCTGTGTTTAGACAGATGATGTGCCTGTAGGGATAGGCAGATGAGCTCCCTGTGATTAGACAGAAATGTTTCCCCAGCGAAAGCGCTGGGAGTCTTCCGTAATGTGAAGTCCTGACGTGGACAAGATTGATTATTCTTCAGGGACCATTTATCCCCAGCAGATGTCTTCCTTCGGGTTGACGAAATGGAAGTCCTGACGTGGACAGATTTGCATTTATTCGTGATGTGACGGAATTTGGGGCCCAGATGTGGACAAGGTCACTCTTGTAACGACAGAATCTCTATGCGTGTTGACGAATTTGTTTCTTTTCTGGTGTTGACAAGATTAGTCCAATGGTGGACGGAGGTGTTTTTGTGAAGATAGTTCAATACTTGTGGCGTCACACAGGTGGTTGAGGTTGAAATCAAAATTGTATCAGATAATTGACCAGTTGTTGCCGTAACAACCAGATTCAGTCCATTGGACGTTGCTTCTCAAGCAGTTTTGCAGTTTATCTCCACAGTTGGCAAATTTCAGGGTTTCTTTGGTATTCAATCGCCTCGTACCTCGATTGTTTGAAGGTCGTTCGCTCTTCACCCAGTCGGGTTCAAGCCGTTTGAATAGGGGCAGCTATTGCACCCCAAAATTTGACCAACCGGTTCCCATATCCAGTTTATGTTTCGACGCATTTTGCATTCGCATTCGCATACTGCATACATTGCCTTTTCTCAGTCTGATTGATTTTATCGGGATCACAGCCCCTTGTCGTTTCAGGCAGTTTAGGCCAGTTCGAATAAGTGTATTTTGAGAACTTGTGCTCGTCCCGGTATTTCCAGATTGCGCTGTTGTTTTTGAGGACATTTCGGTGTCTGGCTTTTACCGTCTATTTCGTTATGGTTGCGTAATTGTTCTCTAATCGATTTAATCGACTTCCTGGCATTTTTAGAATTTTCTCTTTATTTTCTAGATTTTTAATGGATTTTAATAGATTTTTTTTTATAGATTTACTTGAGTTTTTAGATATTAAATAGGTTTTTAATATTTTTTAATAGAATTTAATAGATTTTTTTTAATAGATAGCTTTAGATATTAAATAGTTTTTTCTAGACTTTTTTTAATAGATATCTCTCTTTTAATTAGTTTAAATAGATAATTTTCTTTTAAATAGTTTCTAGAATTTTCAATAGATTGTTATAGAATTTAAATAGTTTTTAGATTAATTAGATCATTAATGGTGTAGTTTATTAATTAGGATTAGTTTTAATCATTTTTTAGTTTCATTAATCATTTTCATTAGTTAATTAGCATATTAATCATCATTTTCGTTTTATTATTAAGTCTGCTTAATTAGTTTTTAACCCAGCATTAATCATGTCTTAATCAACCCATTAAGTCCAGTTAATTCACATTAAATCTGAGTTTAGTCCAAATGGGCCAGCTGTCCGAATTTGGGGGCCCAATTGCTGCCACTTGTCACTATAAAAGGTGTGCCACGCGTTTCTTTCTCTTTCTTCCACCTCGCTTCATCACTGACACCACTGCCACACGTATCACTCTCTCTCTCTCTCTGCCACCTCCTCCCTCAGCCCCACGTGGCTCTCACCCACACTCCCTCTGCATGCATCAGCCAGCTGGCTCCCACTAACCGGACCTCCACCGGAGTACATGCAACCGCCGCCGGTCACCGGTAACCGCCACCGGTGAACCCTAACCGTCCCCAGAACTTGAATTTCCACCGGAAACTGCAAATTTCCAGGAACTCATCCAAACTTCATCATCCTCAACGATCGATCTTCATCAGCAACTCGCCGGAAACATCAAACCATCGCCGGAAAATTCATAGCGTTCTTCACGATTTTCTCAGAATCATCCAGTTCATCATTTTTTCCAGATTCACCTAGAACTTCATCACTCTTCAAGAGTATTCGCCCAGAAATTCACCAGGATTACTCCAAACTTCAGTTCTTGTTAAGATCTTCGCAGATCTTCGAATCTTCAACGGAGATCTTCAACGACGTTCATCAAATCGCCAGATCCTCATTGTCCAGCTTCAAGATTCGTAGATCTTCATGCGTCTTCAGCTTCTTCTAGCATCAACAATTCGCCAGAACGTCAAGATCGCCATCAAGCTTATTAACCTTCATCAATTGCGTCCAGAAATCAACGTCATCTCCGTAGAGCCTCCAGGTTTGCTATGAACTGATTAAACTTGTTAATTTGTGGCTGTTTAGCTGTAGAACTAGTTTAGTTTGAGTGATAGGTTGTGTAATAAGATTAGGTTAGGAAAGATGATTGGAGCTGATAGATTGAACGGTGTAGTTTGTGTTGGATCTTGGTGATCATTGTGTGGTTTGTGAGACAAAGAGAATCAGAGAAGATGAGAACGACGCTAGGGTTAGGGATGAACAGTAGGAGGGGAAAGTGAGTAGAATTAGGGTTTTGTTACTGAAGGTTGGGTTGATGTTGGACTCGGGCCTTAGGCCCATTGTGTTTTTTGCTAAGCCTCTCCCTAGTTTCCCGTTGCACCTCCCTCTCCGTGTGATATTTTGGGTTTTGGGCTAAGAGGACATTGCTAATCACACCCCCAGTCTGAAGGCCCAATGAGAAACCAAGGCGAATTACTTGCTATTTGCCATAGAGTTTTTTTTTCTTTTTCCTTGATTTTCCAATTGTTTCCTGAATTGGGTTGGGCTTATCGCGCGCTTGATAAGCGCACCCCCTCCTGAGCCCAACATCATTTTTGAACTGCATAGTATTGCTATTCACCATGCCAGTTTTGTATTTTTAGTTGATTTTCTTTTTATTACATGGTTTTAGCATAGTTAGTAAATAATTCATATTAAATTGAAAAATAATCATTTTAGGACGGGATTCTTTTTCCTAGTTCCCTTAGGACCTCTAGAAAATTGTGAAGTAATAAAAATATTAATTTCTTGCATTTTATATTTTTGGTATATTTTACAATATTATTGCTTTTATTTTGCATTTGTTTAGTACTTCATTTTTCTGAATTTAGTATGGGAGATTGGTACATGTTTTTTGATTGATTCTTGTGAGGTTGATTAGATTAGGGAAGTATGTACCCTTAGGAATTTTGTCATATTTTTTTGACTAAAACTTAGATTAATTTGAGAGGTAGATAGGAGAGGTATCAGAATTAGGGTTTCACAACACTTAGGTGTAGTTTAGGGCATAGTTTGGAGACATAGGGTTTGATTTAGGCCTTGGGGTTTATATGGGGTATTGGGTATAAGATTAGGTTCCCTTGGAAATTAATCTAGGATTTTTTAATGAGTATTACTATTTTACTTGATTTTTGCAAATTGGGTGATGTTTGTGTGTTTCCCTTTTGGGCTTTTGGTTTGCTTGTGGGGTTTGGGTCATTTCAATTGGGTGTTGGGCTTGGGCTTGGCTTGTTGGAGCTAATGAAGACCTTGGATGATGATTGAAGATAAGGGATAGAGCTTGATGCATGAAGATTCCTCCCCTTGAAGATGGTTTGTGAAGACTTAGGAGATAGGATAAATAGGGAGAGCTTTAGATTAGAATGATTTCTTCTTACAAACATAGAAAGCATCTTGTGCTTCTATTCCTCCCTATGACAAAAAGTCCTTCTAAGATATTCACATCCCTCCTTTGAAGGGATAAGTGGCTTATTTTGGAAGTAGAACTTTGAGGGAACCTTTCTCTTATAATGTTAAACACTTATAGGCTTCCTTTGGTTGTCAATAAGCTGTTTAGCATTTCAACTTAATCTGTTAAGTGATTCTCTCCTGTGAGTGCTTGCCTTGAAGATATAAGCCCATTTAAGATAAGAAGTGCATTGAAGATTGATAAAGATGAAGCTTGTGCCTGTCAAAGTTGGATATCTGTTGAAGCTAGGGTTTTGCTGCTTTTTGAAGCTGTTTGCTGTTTGAAGTTGTCTACTAGTTGAGGTTCATGCTTGCTAGAGCCGGGGTTACTTTTGAAGACAGGAGCTTATCTAAAGCTTGGGGATCATTGAAGAGTGAAGATGGGGTCTTGCTTGAAGTTGGTGCTGTCAACCTTTTTGCTGTTGATCAACTGTAGCTGTCAGAGCTGTTGCTGTTTGAGCTGCTTACTGTAGGAGCTGGTGTTGCTGTCAGAGATGGTGTTGGATTTTATTTCTTTTTCTGTATTGATTGTAGGCTTGTACAGCTTGCCCCTTAGATTTGAAGTGAAGCTGTTTCACTTTGCCTGTTGTTTTCCCAGGTTCGAGGCAGAGCGGGACTCCCTTGCCTCGCTTGTATTGCTGCATCTCATGCATTTTACTGTTTACTGTATATATGCTGTTTCTTTTCCGTTTATCCCCTAGGATCTCTGTTTTTCTCTGTGCAAGAGAGAAATATGACAGACATTAGGTGTTAACCCATGCATGATAACATTAGGGTAGTTTTGATTCCCATTTTCAACCATAGGATTTTAGAGCGCCGTTTCTCTTCTCTTCTCGAAACAATCAAAAACACAATAATGTTTCAAACACAATAAAAAACAGTTCTTGCGTAAAAGACTGAAAACCAATCAAAAAGACATTTTTGTCCGCTTGGACCCGTAATCAGGAGAAAACCTTTTTTTAGAAGGATAAAAGATAAACAGACAGACTCGTGTCGTACGTAGCCCGAACTAAGTTTGCTCTGATCTTTCATGCTGAATGAAAGTACGTAGGCATAGGATGTTGTATCCTAGCGAGCAACCTTCCCCTCCTTTCCCGTAGGTAGGTGAACTACGTTGACTCTGATTTCTCGTTCCAGACGGGAATACGTAGGCATAAAGTGCGATACTTTGCCGAGTCATTTTCATTTTATTTTCTTTTAACCCCAGACCTATAGAGTAGATAGAATAACAATCCGTACTAGAAAACAAGCGTGGATCCCGTCGAGTACGACGGACGTGAGGGGTGCTAATACCTTCCCCTTGCGTAACCGACTCCCGAATCCAGGATTGGTTGCGACGACCATTCCTTTCCCGTCTTTGCGTTAGGTTTACTCTGAGCGTTTCCTTTCCCTCCGTTGGGATAAATAACGCACGGTGGTGACTCTTCTGTCATAGCCGGCGCCGATTTTCGCAGTAGTGACACACATGCACCTTATCAGCATAAATCTTGCATTTATGGAACGTTCTGGCGTATTTAAAACAATCAGATTCCATAGTCATCCAGTAATACCCGACCCTTAACAATTTTCTGGCCATAACATGCCCATTAGCATGAGTACCGAAAGAACCCTCATGAACTTCTTCCATTAACAGGCTTGCCTTGTGTTCATCAACACAACGCAGCAGGACCATGTCAAAATTTCTCTTATATAACACATCGTCCTTGTTCAGATTGAAATTACTAGCAAGGATCCTCAGAGTCTTCTTATCCTTGCTGGATGCCCCTGACAAGTACTCTTGAATTTTAAGAAAACATTTGATGTCATAATATCATGGTTTGCCATTTGATACTTCTTCAACTACAAATAAAGGCTGGTATGTCAAGAAAAATAATGATGATTTCCATAGTCTCATTCTAGTAATTCACCTTGTACATTGACGTTAACGTGGACAACGCGTCCACGATATGAGTTTTAGCCCTAGGCACATGATGGAACTCAACCCTGTCAAAGGAAGGTAACAATCTTCTGGCACAATTCTTGTACGACACCAGGTTTGCCTAACGAGTCTCCCATTCACCCTTAATCTGATTAACCACCAACCCTGAATCAACATATACATCACAATTCTTGATTCTCAAATCAATGGCCTCTTCTAAACCCATAATGCACACTTCAAATTCTGCTTCGTTATTGCTGCAACTTAATGTTAATCAGGTAGTGAACGGTATGTGGGAATCGGGAGGAGTAGCTTTGATTGCCCCGATCCCGATACCATATGAGTTGACAGCAACGTCAAAAACCAAACTCCATTGAGATCCAATCTCAGGACCCTCGTTAGGCAAAGGCTCTTCACAGTCTTTCATCTTCAGAAACATGATATCTTCATATGGAAACTCAAACTTCATTGGTTGATAATCCTCAATCGGTCGTTCAGCAAGATATTCTGACAAAACATTTCCCTTAATGGCTTTCTTGGAAACATACTGAATATCGTATTCTGTCAAAACCATCTTCCAATGATAAATCCTTCTAGTGATTATTTGCTTCTCAAACACATACTTAATCGGATCCATATTCGATATCCACAGGGTTGTATGGTTTAACATATACTGCCTCAAACGCTTAGCTGCCCAAGCGAGTGCACAACATGTTTTCTCTAGCATCGAGTACCTCGACTCACAATCAATAAACTTTTTACTCAAGTAGTAGATTGCATGCTCTTTTCTACCTGTATCGTCGTGTTGACCGAGCACACATGCCATCGAATTCTCAAGAACCGTAAGATACATAATTAAAGGCCTTCCTGCTATCGGAGGCATGAGTATCGGAGGTTCCTTCAAATATTCTTTTATCTTTTCAAATGCTTTTTGACAGTTTTCATTCCATCTGACCGCTTGATCTTTTCTTAATAATTTGAATATTGGTTCACACGTGGCTATAAGATGAGAAATGAAACTAGCAATGTAATTCAACCTCCTCAAGAAATCACGAACCTTTTTTTTTGTTTTTGGCTCAGGCATTTCTTGTATAGCTCTTATCTTGGCAGGATCTACCTCGATACCTCTTTCACTAACAATGAAACCCAGCAGTTTACCAGACCTCACCCCGAAGGTGAACTTGTTAGGATTCAACCTCAGCTTGAATTTCCTTAACCTCTCAAACAACTTCAATAAATTCACCAGATGTTCTTCCTCCGTCTGTGACTTCGAGATCATGTCATCAACATAGACCTCGGTCTCTTTGTGAATCATATTATGAAAGAGAGCCACCATTGCCCACTGATTGGTTGCCCCAACATTTTTCAATCCAAAGGGCATTACCTTATAACAGAAAGTCCCCCACGGTGTTATACAAGTAGTCTTCTCCGTGTCCTTTGGGGCCATTTTGATTTAGTTATACCCAGAGAAGCCATCCATGAAGGAAAACACAGAAAACTGAGTAGTATTATCAACCAACACGTCGATGTGAGGGAGCGGGAAATCGTACTTCGGGCTTGCTCTGTTCAAGTCTCTATAATCAACGCACATCCTGACCTTTCCATCCTTTTTAGGTACATGGACAATATTAGCAACCCACGGAGGATAATTTGTCACAATAAGAAGCCCAACATCTAACTTTTTCTGAACCTCTTCTTTGATTTTGACAGCCATGTCTGGTCTATTTCTTCTCAACTTCTGCTTGACTGGAGAACACTCTTTTCTAAGAGGCAAACGATGGACCACTATGTCTGTATCAAGCCCAGGCATGTCTTGGTAAGACCAAGCGAAGATATCCACATACTATTTGAGCATTTTAACCAATCTTTTCTTAAAACTGTCTTCCAAGGCGGCCCGAATTCTGACTTCTTTCTTAACATCCTCGGTGCCCAGATTAGCAACTTCAATATCCTCCTGATGAGGAAAAATGATCCTTTCCTCCTATTTCAGAAGTTTGGCTAATCCCTTAGGCAGTTCAAAGTCTTTGCCAGTCTCTTCTTCGGCTTGATATATTGGATTATCAAAGTCATACGGAGCCATAGCTGAATCATAATCGGTGAAATCTGAGATAAGAGACCTACATGAGTGATATTTTATGTTTATTATGAATGCAACAATGAACAAACAAAAACACATTTCCATTTTTCTTTTAATAAATGTAAAAGGAAAAAAGGAAAATCAAGGAGCAAAACATTTGAATGCAAAAACGTCCTTTATTCATGATGACATTGAAAATAAAACATAGAGGCCCTACAGATAGGTCACTACATCTTGGTCAGAATGTAGGACTTAACATATGTAAAGACAATAAAAATTACTCTTCATCGGTGACTTGGATGATTTCTTCGGCATTCCAGTTGCATAATTCCTGACGAGAAACACAAGGACGGATCCAAACATCCATATCACAATCACTATCCACTTCATCATCCCCAATTGCATGAATTCTATCAAAGATAACCCCTGTACTTGTGAATCTGATGGGACCTCTGTGTCTTGGAGGGTCTTGTGATGAATTTGATGGCTTGTACCCCAAACCAAACTTATCTTGCTTTAGTGGAACCTCAAGAACCTGGCCTCACCTTTGAGAACCACAGACTCAACCACCGCACGCGCTTCCTTGAATGAAGACATCGAGACTTCAGGTCCTTTAACCTCCACAGGAGGCTCTCTCTGAATTTGAACAACTTCAATTGCTTGGCATAATGTTTCGTGGATCTTTCCATCAACTTCCACATGTTTAAACGTCGACAAATGGCTGACCATTATGTCCTCTTCTCCGTAAAATGTGACCACTTTACCTTCCACCATATATTTAAACTTCTGATGCAAAGTAGACATTATTACCCCAGCAACATGTATCCAAGGACGACCTACCAAACAACTATAGGCCGGTTAAATTTTCATGATATAAAACATTGTGTCAAACATCTAAGGTCCCACTTGGATTAGCATCACTACTTCTCCAAACACTGATCTCTTGGATCCATCAAATGCCCGCATAACTAGATCACTCGGTCTCACTCGATTTGCATATCAACCCCTGCATATCGAGCTTCATCAAGGCTTTCTTAGGCAACACACTCAGTGAAGACCTTGTATCTACCAAGACATGTGACAACAAAGAACATTTATATTCTAAAGAAATATGGAAGGCGTTGTTATGATTTCTTCCGGCAGGTGTTAAATCCAAATCAATAAATCTTAAACCATTCTCGGCGTTTACATGTGCCACCACACCTTCAAGTTGATTAACCGAAATATCCTGAGGCACATAAGCAGTATTCAATATCTTCAACAAATCATTACGATGTGCTTCAGAACATAGCAACAAGGATAGAATAAAGATTTTTGACGGTGTCTGATTCAACTGGGCAATAATCTTGTAGTCTCTTTTACGGATCAGCCACGTAAATTCTTCTACGTCCTTGGAAAAATAATTATCACTAGATTGTTATTGCATGGAATCCACCACAATCAACTTTCCTTTACCCTTGTCTGACTTATCAACATTAACATTCGGTGAAGAGAAGATTCTACCACTGCGTGTGATACCCCCAACACCAACAATATTGTCCACATTGGACCCCACATCTGAAGAACCAACCAGCTCTTTCTTCTACCCATTATAAAATACTTCAGCCCCATGGTTCCATGGGATCGCTTTAGTACTCTCGTATGGAATAGGTCCGTGTGTTGTAATAACTACAGGTGCCTACTGCACCATCACTGAAATATGTATAATCTTGTACGAAATTGAAATTGTTGCAATATCTTTGCCAACATCACTAATCTCATCCTCAACATTAACTCTGTCAAACTGTATACGTCCATCATTCATCAGTTTTCGTATACCACCTCTCAAAAGATCACAACCCTCTGGCCGCAATTCACATCCGTAACAATCGGAAGCACAACCTGGGAAAACATCCCCTTTCAGCAATTGCTCTTTGACAACCCTCGACGGATTCTTCAACTCATTTACGTCAGCCACGAGATTTAAGTGTTCCCCATCTTCAATGGCATTGGCTCTTGCCACCCCATGATTCAACATCGGGTTCTGAATTACATTAGGTTCTTCGTTGGTGAAATTAATGGCTTTGGAGTCAAGCAAATCTTGTACTTTGTGCTTGAATGCCTTACAATTGTCAATATTGTGTCATGGAGCCCAAGAATGAAATTCATATTATGCATTAGCATCATATCCTGGCGGAGGAGTGCCATAAAGAGGTGCCAGAGTTCTTTTCTGTACCAACTACAACTGAAGTAAATGTTGTAGCAATTGAGAGTACGACATAGGTAGATTATCCAACTGTCTATTTGTCATCCTTGGCCTATCGGGATATCAGCGAGGAGCATTAGTCTGTTGTTGAGGCGCAGCAGGAATGGCCACGGTAGCAACTTACTGAGTGTAGTTCTGTTGAGTTATGCCCTTACCACGATAGGAGGAGATGGAATTAGTGTCACCCTCCCTCTTCCTTGTATTTCCTGCATATGGCTTTTTATTTCCTCCAGTTGAGGATCCATTTCCACCCGGAATTTTACCAGTCTTGATTCCACTTTCAACCCTTTCCCCTGTCATTACCAGATCTGAAAATCCAGCCGACATGAATCCCACCAGCTTCCCATAATACGACTCCGGAAGCGTAGCCATGAACATATTGATAAGCTCTCGCTCCATCATCAGAGGTTGAACTCTTGTCGCCAGCTCACGCCACCTTTGAGCGCATTCCTTAAAGCTCTCATTACCTCTCTAAGATAAATTCTTCAATTTCATCCTGTTCGGTGGCATGTCATTATTGTACTGATAGTGTCAGACAAAAGCTTCTGCGAGTTCTCTCCAGCTCTTGATATGGGTCCTCTCCAATCCCATATATCATTCTAATGAGGCCCTAGCCAGGATGTCCTAAAAGAAATGCATCAAACGTTTCTCGTCATTTGAGTAGGCTGACATTTTCCTGTAGTAAGCCCGGATGTGAGTCTTGGGACAAGTAGTCCCTTTGTACTTATCGAAGTCTGGTACTTTGAACTTAGGCAGGATTCTCACCCCAGGGACTAAGCCAAGGTCAGTCATATCAAGACCAATAATGTTCTGATTTTCATATGTGTGCATCCTCTCTTCAATCATTTTGAACTTTTTGTCGGCCTCAGACGGAAGATTGACATCCAAATCACGCATGGAAAAAGCATCCTCCGGATGATCTTCTTTCCATTGATGGCCAGCAACACCATGCAAAGCACACACACTTCCTCCACCAGTAACTACTCCAGGAATTCCACCAGCAGCGCCTCCGCCCGGAGGAATAACAACAATAGGAATATTACCACCTTGAGGACCAGAACCACCAACAGGTAGAGGAACCACACCAACACCACCATGAACAATACCCTCTTCATCCACACGAGAAATTAAAGGTTAGACCAAGGTTCTCAACTGTTCCTGCCCCTGAGCCATATTTTGCATTAACTCCATGAACTGAGTCATGCGAGTTTGGACCTCTTGAAGTTCATCTTGCACTTGATCCATCACACTTTGTAGATTTCCTCTGGTAGAATATCTGTTAAAGCTAAATTCTGCAATCCTACTGAAAGGAAAACTAGGCAGAGATGAGAACAGAACCACCAGGAACACCTGCCATGCAAATGAATATGCAAATGCAAATGCAAACATGTTTTACTATTTCCATGGAGATTTACCCCTTGATTTCAGTTTCTACATAAACATCAGAGATATACAAAACACCAATAAGATCTTCTCGTAGACAAGAGAACAATAACGAGTCAATCTATACAATCCATAACGAAAAAGATAGCCAAATACAAGAACCAGTAATCCCAACCAACAAGCCTAGCAATGATTAGATACAAAAGAGAAAAGCTACTAAGACATATCGTCAATATCAACCAAAGACAGCCCTTCCCAACCGCTATGCTCCTTGCACTAAGTATGAATCTCTCTGAATAGCTTCCTCGGATCAGGATGCTTCAGTCTCTGAATCAACTCCTGGATGAGAACATATCTCCTGTGTATGACACCTCCAAGATATCGGCAATTCTCTTTCCAAGCATCTTCACCGAAGACATCCTCAAGTTTGGGATCCTTGAGCTTAGGCTTTTTTACTCCTGCCCAAATCTTGAGCTCCTCGAGGGCTGACAAGGTTTCTTTGAGCTGCTTCTCACTTCTGCATCTATAAGATGATTCTACTATAACCTCTCTCTCCTTGACTTCTAGTTGCAACTTCAGCTTCTCGATCTGATCATGAAGTTCATCTTCTTTCCTCTTATGGGTTGTCACTGCGGTGTTCCATTGATTGTTGAATTTGGACATCTCAAGGAGAGCTCTAGCCAAATCTTTATTTCTCTGCTACTGAATGTTGTTGGTGTTCTTAAGATCTTGACCTACTCGCTCTCTGTTCTTGACCTCATCTAACAGTTCTTTCTTCTTCTTGGCCAACATTTCCGTTTTCACTTTGGCTATGTACACAACTTCATTTCGATCATGCCCCATCCAACTGATCTCTCTCTTGAGTTCCTCATTCTCCTTGCGCAATTCTTCCTTTTCTGCTCAGAGTTTGTTATACTTTTGAATATCCACCGTCATAAGCTGCTCGATCATTAACGGATACAAAGGCTCTTCAACAGAGAATGGAAATAATACTTCCTCGACCATTTTCTGAATCCACTCTACATAAGGATCATAGGCTTTGCAATCACTATTGCCCAAAGAAAGCTTTCCCTTTCGATAGATCTTACCCCATGCATCCACAATTCTTTTCAGTAACTTAGGATCAACTGCCCCAGTAAAGAATAAAGACTCCTGAACATCCTTGTCTTTTGGTGGCTCCCTCAAGGCGTATCCAAATTGTCTAACGACAAGAGAATGGTTATAATTAATTCCCTATTTTCTCCCTATCAGAGGCACATCCAGGAAACTTTCACAGCTAGAAAAAATCTCCTTGCCAAGCAATTCACGATTGAACCAGATAATATCCTTTGCAGTCAAACCCATCAATCTCTTAGACCACTCAGAAGAATTCCTAGAATCAACAAAAGCTCCAGAACGAGGAAGGTGATCTATAAACCACTTTTGGAAAAGCGGTGCACAACAAGAAACCATCCTTCCTCTCCTTTTCTCATTCTTATAATATACCAAATGATACAAGTCCCCTAAGAGAGTAAGTATGAATATTTTCATAATGAAGAGAAGAACAACACTCATATCCATAAAATCTGTCACGTTGGGGAACAAAACAATACCATAGACACATAGAGCTAAGATAGAGTTGAAAACCACCCAACAACTGTCTTCGGCATACTTCTGAGCTTCACTCACCAAGAAATCCAAAGTATATCTAGAAACTCCTCCCTTTCTAGAAACATTATCCACCAATACAGATTTGCTCAAATAAAGAGCAGTGACAAGATCGTCGAGATCAGGATCCTCCTCGGAATAATAGAAAGGTGCATATCCTGGACAAGAATTCCCAATATGAATACATACTCTTCTAACGTCAGAACCAACAGATAATCCAGAAATGTGAAACATCTCAACGAAGGATCGTATAACTATAGAAGAGTGTGGATAGCCTTATACTCTAATCAGTAACGTTGCAGATAAAACTTAGGAGTCTCCCATAATCCTTCTTGAAGTCTTCGAGAACACTAGAATCTACCAGAGAAATCAAATCATGAAGAGGACCCAATTCAGGAGATGGGAACTTGTACATAGTGATCTTCTTTCTGCCAATATCCATCTCTATAAACCTCAGATAATTGGAATCAAGGGTAAGACGAGAACCTGAAAATAAACAAACAAGCATGTTAGGATGCAAAATGATTATGCAACTGCAAACATGTGATCAAGGTACCCAAAATACTCGGAAAGGTTATTGTGTTGCTGACTGAATAAAACCAGAATTTCGCTCTGACAAGAAATCTAGAATACCAGAACACTGTGATAACCAGAATACCCAGGATCAAAGGTCCACACTGACAAGACAACCAAAAAACCAGGTAAGTTGAAAGTAAAAGTTTCCTGTAGAAAAACCCATCCTCTCTCATAGGTGAATTCTAGTCTTGGACAGAGGCATCCTATGCAAGTCATCAAAATCATGGACTCTTAGGTCAAGAAATGATGATACATTCACCATTTCTGGTTTGGCATCATCACCAATCAAGGAGGCCTCAACCGATTTTCCATGAACGGTCTCCAGAGTCGTAAGCTCTCTAAGTCATCACCCTATCATCTGCACCAGACGCCCAAGATAGAGTATCTCCAAAGAAAACCTCGTCTGAATGTGAATTTCGTATCAACTACATGTGGCCAGACGCCACGCAAGCCACACTACTCTCTACTATAATCCTAAGTGTATACTCAAGCCTGGGTAGTGGGTTTATCTCTCATGGAACAAACCCACCCAACAACACAGCAACAACAATAGCAAAATGATGCAAATAAAATTCAAAAGCAATAATATACAACAAATAAAGTACATAAAGCATCAAAATAAACACCCAAAGAACAGAAATAGACAAGCGTTATGATTGACTCGCATAGGGAACCAGGGCCCCCAGCAAAGTCGCCAACTGTCTCAACTCCGAAAAACAACCGAAGGAAAAAATAGAAGAGTCTCCACCGAACGTTATTTATCCTGACACAAGGAAAGTCAACAATCAAACAAAACCTGAAGAAAGGGAGAAGACAAGGTCATCGCACCCAAATCTTGGGTTCGTGAGTCGATTATACGAGAGAAAGGTATTATCACCCCCTCGCATCCGTTGTACTTAACGGGATTCATGCTTGTTTTCTAATCAAAGGGTGAGTCATCTAAATCCTACTGCTAAACAGAAATGAGAAGACTACGTATTCCCTTGTGCAATAGGAAAGTTTGAGTCGACGTAGTTCAGAAGACTACGGGTGATAGGGGAATGTTGTTCTTCAAGACATCACCATCTTGTGCCTACATATCCTCATCTGGCATGAGAAATCAGAGCAGTTGTATTTTGGCTTACGACCACAAATTGGTTAAGTGTATTTTATGAGCAACGTTAAGTTTGCGTTCCAGCAGTTAGGGCCGATGCCTATTTGCGATAGAACAAAAAAATAACGTACTCTTTTCTGAAAAAGAGTTTGACAAATAACCCCAAAGGATAAAAAGGTTTGGAGTTTGTTTGTGAGTTTTAGAGAAGTGAATTGATTTTATTTGAGACTCACATTGCACTAAAGTCTATGACATAAAAGCGAATGCATCACATGATCGCCCCCAGACGGGACGTACGCTAAACACTCTAAACAAGTAAGGAGAGACCCCTCACTCATCATTTCCCATATACTTAAGGCTCGTGGCGCACAATGTTTATCGTATTTATTAAGTGTGGTAATGATTTTTTTTAAGATGAGAAGAGAGAGGGCCCAAAGGTTGAAAAGAAAACAACTAAGGGAAACTGAATACTAATATTGTCATGCACATGGTTCTAAAGTTGGGATAGAAAGGGAATTCTACTTAATGTTAGCATGCAAAGAGATAGACCTAAGGTTAAGGTCTTAAAGGGACTATCCTAATTGTTATCAGGCAAATGATTGAAAGCCTGATGTTTTTCCTACCTCCAACTTAATCAGAAATTAAGTGGAACTAGGAATATTAAGGGATCATGTGAACAAACACAAGTTAAAATTATACTAATCAATCACCAACAACAAAATCAAACTCAAAAATCAAATAAGAAAGAAAGAGATGAAGAGTAAGAAAGTGTCAAAGCAACACAAGATGAAAAGAACTCAACATCAATACACAAGTGTCACACCAAGACTAGAGCATGCTTATCAAATGAATAAAGATATCAAAGATGGATAAAACACACAATCAATCACATATTCTCAAGCATCATATCATCATGAGCAAAGTGTTCATACTTTCAAATTCAAAGAGAGAAGATGAAGACATTCAAAGAAGTGCACAAGCAAACCACAATTGAACATCATGAAGCAACATATCAAATCAAAATGAATTCAACAAGATGAAAATAAATTTAGGGCAGTAGCAATATGATGAATATCACTCCAAATATCAACTCAAGAATCTCAAGAAAAATCAACAAGGATTAACTTCATAACATGCATCAAAACTAGGCAAGTCTATACCATGAGCATCTTCAAATGAAAACATGTGTTCAAGCAAGGTACAAAGTGAAAATTGATCAAGTAATGCACACCATAACATGAAGGTAAGAAGCAAACTCAATTGATTAAATTCACATTCAAAACCAAGATATCAAGCAAGTTTAAAAAAGGTCAAGTTCAAATCATGCTCAAGGAAACAACTCAAATCATCCATACAAGAAAACATGTGAATAAAGAAGTAGGAAATGATCATATAGTGGACATATAACATGAAGATAAGAACTTTAACTAAGTCAATTGAATCACACAAGATTCATGAACCACAAGGAAAATTCATTCAAGAAGCAAGTCCTAAAACTAGGTCAAGAATTAGGCAAGTTCATGTTCAAACATCATCACATTGAAAAATAAATTTGAGGCACCTATATAATCATACAAAAATGAAACCAAAGCTCAAAATAATGTTAAAACAATCAAGAATAAGCATAGAAAAGATCTCCACAAGAGTTGCAAGAATACACCATCAAAAGAAAACCACAAGTTCACACATGTTATGAATCGAGCATGAATCAAGGACTAAACAAAACCAAATGAGAAACATCCAAGAAATGATCATCTAAGCACCAAATACACATCCAAATATTCACCAATCAAGTGTCCAAAGATATGAGAAAATTTAGATCAAGAAGGCACATCAAAGGCATCAAAAGATCAAACCATAATTCAAGGGTAAACATGTTAAACCACCTCACAAATAAATTCAAAATAAAATATGAAAATAAATTGAAAAATAAAATAAAAATGGTAAAAAATATATCAACATATTGAAGGATCATAAAAATATTTTTAATTATTTTCAAAATAGATTTAACAATAAAAACAAAAATCAAAATGAAAATACCAAAAAAATGAAATTAAAAGAAAAGCAAGGCCAAAGGAGGTGCAAAAGTAATTCAAAAATGAACAAGGATTAAGTTTATACTGTGTTAGGCTCAAAATCATGGAGTGTGAAATGCAATAATGTGCCAGGCCCAAACCAATTAAAAAAATCATAAACAAAAAAAAAAAGCATCTGTGACATTTCATTAATTGACATGACATACAATCAGTATGGCAAACAGATCAGGATAAAACACTTCATACAATTTGAATTCAATAGGTGGCGCCAAGGCCACGTCATCTCATCTCCAACCTTCAGACACTAGAGCCCTAGCTCCGGTCGTCTTCTCCGGTGAGCTGGTTGCTGGAGACACGTGAAACCACCCAGAAATGCCAAACAGAACCATCATCCCATATAGAAAAACGTGTTGAACACGAATCTGGCGTTAGATTTAGCAAACAAGCATTTTATCATGACAAAATTCAAGCACGAAAAATGAACATACATTCTGCAACTTCACCAAATCAAGACAAACACACATGCAAACATTGCCTACGTGTTGTAGGGCTTCAGATGTACACAATATGCACCTAATATAACATAGATCTAGCATGAAAGAATGGAACAGTTTCAAGGATTACCTAGTAGAACATGTCCACTGCATCTTGCTATTTGCTTCAAAAACTTCAGAATCCTTTCCTCCACACTTCAATAATGATGAATAGAGCAAGAAAAATGAGAGAGGATGCAGAGAAAACTTGATTCAAATGAGAGAAAATTTTGAAGAAGAGAGAGATTTAGATCTATAACTTGGTGAATGGCATATGTTTGGAGCTAAGCAGCTTTTATATGAATGGTTTAGGGTTCGCAATAAGGCTTGGAAATGAAGCTATAGGTTGAGAGTTTGTTATGTTGTCTTGGAAGTGAAAAATGAGAAATAGGTGCACATGTGGGTTTGGCTCGGATTATGGTATGTAATAAGGTTTGTGATGTGGTTTGGAGAGAGGAAAAGAAGCATAAATGATGCATGAGGAGTCAACACATAAGAGTGAATGAGTATGAGGTCATTTGGTGCAAGTTTTCTTATTTCTCTTTTTGGAAAAACAAATAAAATTGGTGCATGAAATATGTGATATTGCTTGGTCATATTTGGCAAAGAAACTGGTGATGATGCGTGAGAGTATGATGTGCATATGCCATGCTACAAAATCATCCAAGAATGCCAAGAGAAATATGCCTTGCAACATAATCACATACCATATTTCAAGTGGACACAACTTGTTGAATTTTGGCTCAAATGATGAGAATCAAGTATCAAATGAAAGGTTGGACATCAATCTTCAAATTCCATGTTGATTATGTCTTGAATTGGAGCTTGAGTCAATGAGAAATTGTGGCTTGAAAGTAACTTCAAAAATCTGCCCAAGCACCATGCAAAAATTCTAAGTTATGAGATGACTTTGAGAACCTAGTGATCTGAACTTTGGAGTGCCATAACTAAAGATGTACAAGTCCAATTGAGAAGTTTTTTACATGTATGGAAAGCTCGAAATGAAACCTACAACCTTTATGTTTGAAGAAAATTGAGATGGAGCTTTAAACATAGAGAAATATGGCCATGAAAGTAATTGATCAAACATGAGAACTTTCCAAAAATAGTAACTTTCTTAAAACTTAATTTTCCAAAAATGGCAACTTTTCCGTTTCTTGATTTTTTTATGATTCCTTTAACATTTCTTGGCCAAATTTCACCTATTGGTCATATTTAACATGAAAAACATAAAATTGACCTCAAAGTCAGGAGTTGACTTTTTCCTTGCACAATTGACTTTGTTCCTAATTCAAATGATTTGCAATCATCTTATCAATTGAAACTTCTCTGATTAAAATTGATGATTAATCTTCCATCCATAGACACTTTAGGACATATAAAATACCATAGAATCAAGTCTTGCTTAAAGAATAAAAAATAAACTGCTTTTATCCAAAACCCTAATTTCAACCCTAAAAGATAGGAGATGTCGACCCAAGTTCAAAACCCTATTTCCTCTTAGTAGGATGAAGAATCTCTTGAACAAAGATGATTTGTGTAGCATGATGATGATGAGACTTAAAAACACTTGCCCTTAAAGGTATCACATACCCAACTACCTAAAAACCCTAGCTTGAGAACCAAAGATAGGAAGATGTGGTTTGCTTGTAATCTTGATCCAGATGACTGTGTGAAATAGTTGAGAATGCCTTGATGGTGAAAGGACTTTGAAGCTTGAGAATGCCATAAGATTGAGTAAAAACTTGTGCTTGCCTTGAGGATCATAACCTCCTCTTGAGAGCCAACTAAGATACCTTGATCCCTTGCTTAGAGCCAATGATATGCACAAATGATGATGCAAATGATATGAAACATAAGCCAAAAAGGTTAAGAAAAGATGAGGCAAATTTTGGGGTGTTACAGATGCCCCTATTCAATCAACTTGGACCTGAAGGAATGATAGCAATGACTTTTAGACATTCAAGATACACAGAGATTGAATACCAAAAGAACCCGAGAATTTGCAGTCTGTGGGGAGATAAAGATAGCGGATGCCAACCAAAAGTCGGGATAAAAACCGGAGACTACCAATCAAAAGTTGGGATAAAGCTAGAGAATACCAACCAAAAGTTGGGATAAATAACCAAAGGATACCAACCAGGAGTTGGGATTCAACCAAAAGATACCAACCAAGAGTTGGGATAAACAACCAAATGATACCA
Organism: Lathyrus sativus; assembly: GCA_963859935.3. Taxonomy (NCBI): domain Eukaryota; kingdom Viridiplantae; phylum Streptophyta; class Magnoliopsida; order Fabales; family Fabaceae; genus Lathyrus; species Lathyrus sativus. The sequence goes on along the minus strand of OZ012735.1, from coordinate 234,695,964 downwards.
ACCAAGAGTTGAGATTCAACCAAAGGATAACAACCAAAATTAGGAATAGAGGATACTAACCAAAAGTTAGAATAAACAACCAAGGATACCAACCAAAAGATGGGATACTGCAAAGATTACCAACTAAGAGTTGAAATAAAACCAAAGGATACCAACCAATAGTTGGGATGAAAATTCACAAAAGATACCAACCAAGAGTTGGGATACAACAAAGGTTACCAACCAAGAGTTGGGATGACACGAAATAGAATAACAACAAAAGGATACCAACCAAAAGTTAGGATACAACCAAAGACCACCAACCAAAAATTGGCGAATTTACTTGGGAGGGTGCCAACCAAGAGTTTTAATGAAACCAAGGATACCAACAAAGAGTTTTAATGAAACCAAGGATACCAACCAAGAGTTGGGATAAAGCCAAGTATTACCAACCAAAATTCGGAATGAACAACAAAGGGGGTACTAACCAAAAGTTAGGATGAAACCGGGAGATACCAACACTGATATACGACCTGAAAAGAAGATGACTCCGCTAGAAAACTCTGTTGGGGAACACAAGTAAAATGAACATATCCATCAGCGACTTTATTGGGGATAAAGTAACACGAAATCTCCTGAGTTATGCTATTATCTGCTGGGTAAACGTCTGGCAAAGATGATATCAAACTTGGCTTATACTTCGAATGCATATGTTTGAATGATTCTATGGTGTAATGCTCCATAAGAAATGGAAATGCTACGCATTTGGAGGATGCAATGCAAACATGCTTATGATATGCAAGATAACCCTCCACAGAGAGAAATACTGAGAAGACCAAAAACAAACTCTGTTGAGAAAAACAGACTGAATGACCTTCCTAAATATAACCTCTGCTACACCTAAAGCCAAAATAAAAATTCCGCCCTGCTGGGAATTATGAGTAACATCTGTTGGGAAGTCGTCCCAAGAATTTGATACAGAAAAGTGCCAACGATGATTAGGCTTAGAATCTGTCGGAAATATCAACTGCCATTGATTTATCTATCGAGGGAATCAACACCAAACTTTACTTGGGGAGGGAAGTTAATGGTACCAAACCTTGTTAGGGAGCAACATTGAGCTTACGCTAATGTTGGGGAAATATCCTTTAACCTGACTTTGCTGGGGATAAGAGCATACCGTTGCTGGTGAAATTACACTTTCTGACCTGATGAGGAAAGTAGATGTCGATACTCCATGGGGAAACAACATTTCTACCATGGAGAGACATCCAACAACTCTCTTGTTAGATACTGTAATTAGAGTTGCACATAAGATGGGGGGTGAATTAGGTACTCCAAATCTTTTTTCGGTCATAATGTAGATTTCTTGTTTTACTTTCCTAAAAGTTACTTTAAGACATAATATCCCTTGTTCGGGAATAGGAGCAGGTAAGACATACTTTAAGACATAATATCCCTTTTTGTTGATCTTAAACACATGAAATACATTGATATTCAACATCATTTCCTACGAGATCACGTTCTTCAAAAAGACGTTGAAGGTACTTTCGTGGATACACATAACCAACTGGAAGACATCTTCACAAAATCACTTCCAAAAGAAGCCTTTTACAAGATTCGGAGGGAACTTGGAATTCTAGATGAAGGTGATGTGTAAATCTTCAATAATAATTCATTATTTTTCTAAAAATAATGCCAAGGTATACTTATACTATATGCTTTATTATTTTCTATATGATCAAAGTTGAGAATTTTCACAAATTATATTCTTACATGAGGTAATATCCAATTTTATAACATGTTTGATCTTTCCATATGTGCATTATATCTTATAATAACATGTTAAAATGATTCTTTATGAAAAACTCATGTTGGTTAAGAGATATGAACTTGCTATTTTTTGGCTTGTAGTAACCGATTACCACTGTTGCGTTTTCACTTCTATTTGATGTCTGTGGTATGGTAACTAATTACCCATTCCTAGTAACCGGTTACTACTGCTGCATTTTTCAAAAAAAGTTTCCTTAAAACAGAATTGAAAAAGCCCATTAAAAGTCAACTTTATATTTCTTTTACTCTTTCAAATGTACTCATTCAGACTTTAAGTCATTTTTTACTCTTCCAAACTCATTCTCTTCACTCTTCCATCTTCTTCTCCTCTCCATTAAAGAGTAGGTCAACAATCTTCAATACCCACTAGCATATTTCTCTCCTTAAATACCTCAACAAAGCTCCTCTCTCTTCATCTTAATCTGAATTTCATCTGCGAAACCCTAAAAGCTTCCACCAATAGCAATGTCACCTAAGATGCAAAACAAAGGGAAGAAGAAATTTGGAGAAACAAGTTCAGAACCCACAGAAGAAGAACAAGCTCAAACTGTCAAGGCAAGAAGGCTGAACCTCAACATCTGGAATCGTCCACTGGTGTCGGTAAAATATGTGAGTCTCAATTCCTTTCCTGCTCAAAGCTTTGATTTCCCTGAACTTTTGAAATCTCAAGGCATAGATAAGCTTGTTAGTAACATTGGACTGGTTTACCCGGATTTGGTTAAAGAATTCTTTACTACTTATAAGTTGGGATATGATGACTTTGGAGACTTGACAATGCAAACTACTATAAAAGGGGTAACAATTTCCATCAACTTAGAAGAATTAGGCCAATGCTTAGGCATCCCTTATGAAGGAGAAAATATCAGATATGGCATTCAATTAGAAGTTGAACCTTGGAAAAAAATTTCTAGCATGAGTTATTATATTGATATGGAGGTTCAATACTTATTCCAAAGCACTCCAATCATTCTCAGGTGAGTGATATGGAGGTTCAGCTCTTGTTTGCTATTAAGAAGAATTTGCAGGTCAACTAGGCATATGTGCTCATGCACCATATGTGTCATATCAAGTCTCTTGCTGGAGGACTTCCTTATGGGAAAATTTTTTCCATAATTCTAGAGGCAAGCTCTATTCGTCTTCAAAGAGAACCACAGACCATGATGGTCGCAAGGGTTAATGAAATCAATGTCACTACAACTACAAAGAACACTGGTATTGTGCAAAATGATGACAAACAGTTAGTTTACAAGAATGTTACATCTTCTTCTACTACTGCTCCTATTCCCGAAGAAGGCTACACAAATGAGGTTATTGTCGCTACTCGAAAAATACGCGCAACGACGGGGAGGGCGAAAAGGAAAAGGACAGAAGAGTCGCCACCGAATTTTTTTTATCCCATGAGGGGAAAGGAAAATATCGAGAAAACCTCAAGAAAAGAATGGATAAGATGGTCTCGCAACCAAGAATAGGTTCGGAAGCCGGTTATGCGAAGGGAAGGTATTAGCACCCCTCGTATCCATCGTACTCGATGGGAACCATTTGTTTGTCGTGTGTGATTTATTTGCTAAAAGATTATGCTATAAATGTGTGTTCCAAAGGATAGAGGGAAATGTTAGGAATTGGGAAAAGAGAGATAACAGGGGAAGGAAGAGAAAGAACGGACTCGGTAGGACTTCGCGGTCCTAGGCCTACGTATTCTCGATAGACATGAGAAAATCAGAGTCGACGTAGTTCGGGGAACTACAGATATAAGGGGGAAAGTGCTCGGCAAGGATTGTGGCCCTTGTGCCTACGTATCTTTACTTGAACGGAGTAAAGAATCAGAGCAGCCGTAGTTCGGCCTACGATTTATTGATATTTTTGTGGATGATGCTACCGTACGCATTCTAGCAGTTAGGTGTATTGCTGCTCGCTCGTTGGAGACTTAGGTATTACCTGTTTGTGGTAGAACGGACGTATCATATCCTTTTCGAAAGATAAGTTTTCGCCATGCGAGGCAAGATGTCACATTTGATTTGTTGAATTATTTTTTAGGGGCGAGATAGGTCCTTGGATAGTAACCCCTACGGGTAGTACCCAATTCTTTATCTCAAAGTTTTTGTTTATGAAAAGGTGTGGCTAACATAGCATCTTTGTATTGAAAGACGAGTGTCGAGACCACTCCCACTACAGTGAGCATCCCAACACTCGGAGAGGAAGAAGACTACACTTAATCCTCTCTCTTTAGTTCAATACAAAGAGAACTTCATTCTCTTTTTAAAGTGTTTTTGGTTTTGAATGGTAAGTGCTTTTGCGACAGAGAATCCTACGGTAAACGTCAGCACTCGGGATAGGAGAAGGCCTACGCGTAACCACTCCACGACCATTCAAATTTTTGTTATGTAAAGAGCTTAAAAATGCGCTCGGTACGGGACCGAGGTTTTTAGGTGACAAAGGTTGCGGAAAGAAGTTGTAGAGGGAGATAGGTGGCGGATAAAGTCACGTCTTCGTATTGAAAGACGAGTATCGGGACCACCCACACTACAGTGAATATCCCAACACTCGGAGAGGAAGAAGTCTACACTCAATCCTCTCTCTTTAGTTCAATACAAAGAGAATCGATTTATTTATTGTAAGTGTTTTGAAAATGCACTCGGTACGGGGCCGAGGTTTTTTTAGGAGAAAAAGGTGTGGATGAAAACATCTTCGTATTGAAAGACGAGTGTCAAAACCACCCACACTACAGTGAGCATCTCAACACTCAGAGAGGAAGAAGTCTACACTCAATCCTCTCTCTTTTGTTCAATACAAAGAGAACTTTACCCTTTTATTAAATATGGTGAATTGGCTTAACAATCGTTTGAGAAAATCCGCTTGACGTTGGGTCAAGGATTTAATTGTTTAAAAAGGTTTGAGGTGAAGCGAGCAAGGTCTATGGCGGACGCACAAGGAGGCCGACTTACAAGGGTTAAAAATGGCTCGATAAAATCGAGAGTTTGCTTTTAAAAATGGTTTTTGGAATCAAAAGTTGCCAAGGACAATAGCAAAATTTCTACTAAAATCATACAACATATGGGATTAGTCGGCTAAAAAAAATCGAGACATGCAATAAAAACGGCGAACTCCTTGAGAAAACTTTTTTGGAGGTAAAAATAAAAAAAATAAGTTGAAAACAGTGGGGTAACACGGGTGGCCGTGTTGTATGACACGGCCCGTGTCATAGGGTACCTGCAATGTGAGTTTTTAGGGCATGACAGAGGTGCAATACGGGTGGCCGTGTTGTGTGACACGGCCCGTGTTGTAAAGTCTGGGTGAAAATGATGTTTTAGGGCAAACAGAAGTGTGACACGGGTGGCTGTGTTGTGTGACACGGGTGGCCGTGTTGTGTGACACGGCCCGTGTCATGTGTTTTGGGCATTTTACGCTTTGAAAAGTCACACAGGGATGCAACACGGCCGGCCGTGTCGTGTGACACGGCCCGTGTTGGGCTACCAGAAGAAAAATCCAAACTTTTCTCTTATTTTTTGCTTCTTTTTGTGGTTCTTTCAAAGGGTTTCTTGGTCCCTTAGAACCTTACATGATGCATACAATACAACAACATATAAAAGAGTAAACGAAATGAATGTAAATAGCAAAAATATAAAGAGAGAAAGGTTGGAGGAAATGGATACCCAAGAGCTTCCTATCCTTCTTGCAAGTCCTCCTTGGTCTTGGTTGAATGTACCTCACTCCTCTTCCCTCTATGTTGTGAAGGTTTTGTTTCTTCAAAGGTTCCTTGTCTTTCTATGGAACTCCTTTTTTCGGTTTTCTCTCTTACTATTTTTCTGGTTTTCTTTGCAACGTGTGTTGCTCTCACTATTTTCTGTTTTTCTCTTCTCCCTTACTCTCTCAATCTTGTGTATGTGAATGATAGTGAATGTGTTTGCAGCCCCCTCTCCTCTCTTATCTCAGCACATTAGGTTTTACTCTTCCTTTAAGACTTCAAATCCTTACTTAGAAATGTCCAAGGCAACTTTCTTCATGTCACTCTCTTTCTTTCCGTTTCCATGTATGTTGCTATGCTGTATTTTCTGCACTATTGCTAGGCCTTTTTTCTGCAGCACTTTGTGTCTTGTGACCTTTTGTTGGCTTATGCTTGGACATACCCTTGTGGTCAATGCTACTACTTTTTGGACAGAATTTCAAATTCTAATATTTAGATGTATTATCATGTGCTATTCCCTTAGTCTTGTGACATGTGATCTTGTGACATGAAGAAATTTGTCAACTCTTGCATGGGACTGTTTTGCCATGATTAAACATGCATACTCTTGGTCCTAAAACATTCCAATGTTGATTTAATCCTTGCATGTTTCTTGGATGTTTGTAAGCATAATGTAGACTTGGTGTGGCATTACCATAACATGAATTTGACTAGAGACTTGAATGAAGTATTAGAAATAAATTAATTTCTAAACATTACTTAGAGTTGAAAATCTTGCAACAAATGACATTCTTGTAATGTCACAAAACTTCTCTTTATAATATTCTTGCCTTTAATCTTGAATTCGTGATGGATTTCCTTTATGTCATTGAATTTGAAAGAAATGAAGAAATGAGTCAAGCCTTGAAAGAGGGCAAATTTTGGGGTGCAACAGCTGCCCCTATTCAAACGACTTGGACCTGAAGGGATGAAAAGAAAACGCTTTCAAACATTCAAGGTAAAAGGCGATTGAATACAAAAGAACCCAAAAATTTGTGAACCGTAGAATGAAACCTCTGACATCACCGTCAGGCACCTATATCAGGTAGAACATCTGACTTCGCCATCAGTCGTCGATCAAATACAAACAATTGACCTTGCTGTCAGCTCTTAATAGCATCTAACTTCACCGTCGGAACTTAACATCAAATCTGTGAAATCTGACCTCACCGTCAATATTCAACATAATCTGTAAAAACATCTGATTAGTAGAACATCTGATCTCGCCATCAGTCCTCCATATCCTCTGATTTCGCCATCAACTTACAACATAATCTGACTTCGTCGTCAATTAAAATCATCTGACTTCGCCGTTATTTCTCAAACCATCCTGACGTCGCCGTCAACCCTCTACATGATCTGACTTCGCTGTCAACTCCTCTCATAGCCTGACTTCGCCGTCAATTCTTTACATAATCCGACCTCGCCGTCAACTCTCAACATAACCTGACTTCGCCATCAACTCTCTTCATACTCTGACTTTGTCGTCAATTTTCTTCATAATATGACTTCGTCGTCAATTTTCTTCATAATCTGACTTCGTCGTCAATCTTTTAATAATCTGACTTCGTCGTCAATTCTCTTCATCATCTGACCTCGTCGTCAATTCTCTTCATAATCTGACCTCGTCGTCAATTCTCTTCATCATCTGACTTCGTCGTCAATCTTTTAATAATCTAACTTCGTTGTCAATTTTTTTAATAATCTGACTTCGTCGTCAATCTTTTAATAATCTGACTTCGTCCTCAATTCTCTTCATCATCTGACCTCGTCGTCAATTCTCTTCATAATCTGACCTCGTCGTCAATTCTCTTCATCATCTGACTTCATCGTCAATCTTTTAATAATCTGACTTCGTCGTCAATTGTTTTAATAATCTGACTTCGTCGTCAATTTTTTAATAATCTGACTTCGTCGTCAATTTTTTAATAATCTGACTTCGTCGTCAATTTTTTTAATAATCTGACTTCGTCGTCAATCTTTTAATAATCTGACTTCGTCGTCAATTCTCTTCATCATCTGACCTCGTCGTCAATTCTCTTCATAATCTGACCTCGTCGTCAATTCTTTAATAATCTGACTTCGTCGTCAATTTTTTAATAATCTGACCTCGTCGTCAATTCTCTTCATAATCTGACCTCGTCGTCAATTCTTTTAATAATTTGACCTCGTCGTCAATTCTTTAATAGGATCTAACTTCGCCGTCAATTTTTAATAGGATCTAACTTCGCCACTAGCTATCAAAATCATTTGACTTCACCGTCACTTCATTTTGCTAAAAAGTGATCATCGAACCCAAAGGTCGGCTCAACCCTAAGTTCAGAAGAACATTCGTCGATTCACCATCTGGGTGAAGAAATCCGTTGGGGAAACGTGAACTTGAATAAATAGACTCCGCTAGGGAAACCGATAAGATGAACACATTTGTCAATGACCTGGCTGGAGGTCTGGATACCACGTAGGATTGAGAAATATACTGATAACCGCTGGAGATACGCTTGAAAACAAAGGGGTGGCAACCCGGCTTATGTTTTACATGCATATGTTTGAATATGGCGTAATGGTCCATGCGAAATGGAAATGCTACGTGTTTGGGAGGATGTTATGCATTATGCAAATGCAAAGGAAACACTTTAGCAAAATAAATGCCAAAGAGAAAGGATTAATTCCACCGGGGAAAAGACTAGACACGTCTAGTACAAATATTGAGGAAAACAAACCCTGGATGGTCTTCTGAGCAAACTTCCGGGTAAAATTGTTCCGCTAAGAGCAAACCCACCCTGCTGGGGATTAGACAATGAGGGAACCAATATCAACCTTTGCTTGAGGAAATGAGCAATAAACTCAACAAACACAACTTCCGCTTGAGGAATGAGTCAATGACCTAGACTCTGAGGGGAAAAGGACCCAGTTGTTCAAACTCTATGGGGAAAAACAAATTTCTGAATTCGTTCCACTGCTGAGGGATAAACCCACACCTGCTTACTGGAAATGATCCTGCTCTGCTGGAGATGTCAATCTTGACCTGCTGAGGATATCCTTTGATTGTCAAGGTTTCAAACTGCTGGGGATGAGAACCCACTTAAACTGCACACTTCCTTTAGATGAGGAACTTCTGGAGAAGCCTTGAGGAAAGTTCTCTTGCAAATAACAAATAAACAAGTATGTTTTATGCAGCAGGTACCATCTCAATTATCACTTAAGACGTTATTTAAGCAAATACAATGTTTCAATTATAGATAGCAAAGCCCACAAATTTATGTATGCAAAGTTTTATCAAAAACATCAGGCGTCTTTTGCAAACAAAACGGTAAAAACAAAACAAAAGGTTTTCTGGATAGTATGTATTATTGATAAACGGCCTGTAAATAGGCAAATTTACATGGGACACAACTCCTGAAATGAGAAAGCTGCGTAAGAAATATACAGAAACACACAAGAATATCAAAATGTCGGCAATGTGGTACAGACAACCACCATAGAATGACTCAATTATGAATCGCATGACTTCGACGCCTTTCCAATACTTCGTCTTCCGAAGAGATTGATTTGAACGACTGCTTCTCGAGCTCTCCCATAATCCATTATGCTTTAAAGATCAATGCGCAGGCCGCAGTCATTTGCTTTTCAAGTCCCTAACTTTTGCCTGAATCGCCCTTGCGGGTTTTGGATTCACCGGGATACCCATTTTTGCCAAAGTCGCCCTTTCAGGTTTTCAACTTTGCGGGTTTACATTTTTTTTTATCTCTAATTTTTGCCCGAACCTATCCTTTTATGGTTCGCCGAGATGCCCCATTCTTGCATGGATTTTCTTTTTCTTTCCAGCGGGTCTATTTTAAGCAAAGTATCTTTTGACTGCATCCGCGTTCACAGGGGACGTAAAATCTTCACCATCCATGGTTGAAAGTAGCAAGGCTCCTCCAGAGAAGACCTTCCTTACAACATACGAACCTTCATAATTGGGAGTCCATTTGCCCCTATGATCGTTCTGTGGTGGGAGAATCCGCTTCAACACCAGATCGCCTGTCTGAAAGCTTCGAGGACGCATCTTCTTATCGTAGGCTTTCTTCATCCTACTCTGATACAGACGACCGTACGCAAGAGACGCCAACCTCTTCTCATCCATCAAACTGAGTTGATTCAACCTGTTCTTCACCCATTCTGCTTCATCCAACTTGACGTCAGCCAGAACTCTCAAAGATGGGATCTCGACCTCCAATGGTAGAACAGCCTCCATGCCATATACCAACGAGAAAGGAGTTGCCCCAGTTGAAGTACGCACCGAGGTGCGATATCCATGCAAAGCAAAAGGCAACATCTCGTGCCAATCCTTATAAGTCACAACCATCTTCTGTACTATCTTCTTAATGTTCTTGTTAGCCGCTTCTACAGCGCCATTCATTTTCGAACGATAGGGAGAAGAATTGTGATGCTCGATTTTGAAATTCTGGCACAGTTCCTCCATCATCTTGTTATTCAAGTTAGAACCATTATCAGTAATGATCCTCTCGGGTATTCCATATCGACAGATGATGTCCCTTTTGATAAACCGGGCTACGACTTGCTTCGTGACATTGGCGTAAGAAGCTGCTTCGACCCATTTGGTGAAATAGTCGATGGCTACTAAGATGAAGCGATGTCCATTAGATGCAGTTGGCTCGATCTTGCCAATCATATCGATGCCCCACATGGAGAAAGGCCATGGGGATGACATGACATTCAAAGGACAAGGTGGCACATGAATCTTGTCGGCATAAATCTGGCATTTATGGCACTTTTTGGCGTATTTGAAGCAATCCGACTCCATAGTTAACCAATAATAGCCCGCCCTTAATAATTTTCGAGACATGGCATGCCCACCTGCATGTTTTCCAAAGGCACCTTCGTGGACTTCTTCCATAAGCAGCACCAAGTCAAAGTTTCTCCGATAGAGTACACCGTCTGGATTCAGATAGAAGTTACTAGATAATCTTCTCAAGGTCTTCTTATCCCGGGCCGATGCCCCAGGCGGATATTCTTGGTTCTTGAGAAAGTTCTGGATGTCATAAAACCACGGTTTACCATCAGAAGCTTCTTCTATTGCGAAAACAAAAGCCGGCCTGTCGAGGCGTGAGATGACAATTCTCGGTGCATCATTCCAGAAGTTTACTTTGTACATCAAGGACAATGTAGCCAAAGCATCAGCCATCTGATTTTCTGCCCTCGGTACATGGTGAAACTCTACTCGGTCAAAGAAAGGTAGCAACCTTCTGGCGTAATTCATATAAGGGATCAGATTAGGCTGGCGGGCCTCCCACTCTCCCTTGATCTGGTTTACCACCAAAGCTGAATCTCCATAGATATCAAGGTTCTTTACCCTTAGATCGATTGCTTCTTCGATACCCATGATACACGCTTCATATTCAGCCTCATTGTTGGTACATGGGAATGTTAGCCTTTGCAGTGAATGGTATATGGGAACCATGGGGAGTCGTAATGATTGCCCCAATCCCGCTACCGTAGGAGTTAACAGCACCGTCAAAGATTAATTTCCACTGGGAACCCAACTCTGGACCTTCATCTGGCAACGGCTCATCACAATCCTTCATCTTTAAATGCATAATGTCCTCATCAGGAAAATCAAACTTCATTGGCTGGTAGTCATCGACTGGTTGCTCTGCGAGATATTCTGACAGGACACTTCCTTTAATAGCTTTCTGAGGCACGTACTAGATGTCGTATTCTGTCAGAACCATCTGCCATCTAGTAATCCTTCCTGATAGTGCTTGCTTTTCGAATACGTACTTAATATGATCCATCTTTGAAATTAACATGGTTGTGTGGTTTAGCATATACTGTCTTAGGCGTTTGGCAGCCCAAGCGAGTGCGCAACAAGTTTTCTCCAACATTGAGTATCTGGATTCACAGTCTGTGAACTTCTTACTCAAGTAGTAAATTGCATGCTCTTTTCTTCCAGTCTCGTCGTGCTGACCGAGGACACAACCCATGGAATTCTCAAGAACTGTTAAGTACATTATCAACGGTCTTCCAGCCACCGGAGGTATCAGTATTGGAGGTTCTTGTAGATACTCTTTTATCTTCTCAAACGCTCTCTGGCAATTCTCATTCCAGATAATCGCCTGATCCTTTTTCAATAGCTTAAACAATGACTCACAAGTGGCTGTGAGGTGAGATATGAACCTTGCGATGTAGTTCAATCTACCTAAGAAGCCACAGACCTCCTTCTCGGTCTTTGGCGCTGGCATTTCTTGAATTGCCTTGATCTTCACAGGATCGACCTCAATGCCTTTCTCACTGACAACGAACCCCAACAACTTTTCTGACCGTACGCCGAAAGTACACTTATTCGGGTTCAACCTCAATTTGAACTTTCTCAACCTCTCAAACAACTTTAGAAGATTCACCAGGTGCTCCTCCTCCGTTTGGGATTTCGCAATCATATCATCGACATAGACCTCAATCTCATGATGAATCATATCGTGAAAGAGAGTGACCATTGCTCGCTGATAAGTTGCCCCTGCGTTCTTCAACCCAAAAGGCATTACTTTATAACAAAACGTCCCCCAAGGTGTGATAAAAGTCGTCTTCTCCATGTCCTCCGGTGCCATCTTGATTTGGTTATATCCGGAGAAACCGTCCATGAAAGAAAACACTGAGTATTGTGCGGTGTTATCAACGAGAACGTCAATATGGGGGAGCGGGAAACCATCTTTTGGGCTTGCTCTATTCAGGTCCCTATAGTCAACACACATCCTGACTTTGCCGTCCTTCTTAGGCACGGGCATGATGTTAGCGACCCAAGGAGGGTAGTTGGTCACAGCAAGAAATCCAGCATCTAGTTGCTTCTGGACTTCTTCCTTGATCTTCACTGCCATATCTGGCCTGGTTCTTCTCAGTTTCTGTTTGATAGGAGGACACTCTTCATGCAAAGGCAGGCGATGAACTACAATATATGTGTCGAGTCCAGGCATATCTTCGTATGACCAAGCAAAGACATCCTTATACTCTTGGAGTAACTCAATCAATCTGTGCTTGATATCATTCTGCAGCGCAACCCCTACTCTGACCTCCTTTTTATCCTCTTATGCTCCCAGGTTGACGACTTCAACTTCCTCCTGATGAGGCAGGATGACCTTCTCCTCTTGTTTTAACAATCTGGCAAGCTCTTTAGGCAGGTCTTCATTTTCGTCAATCTCTCCTTCCGCTTGAAAGATCGGATTGTCAAAGTCACACCGAGTCATAGACGAGTCTGAATCGGTGGTATCTGAAATGTGCAACCTGTAATGATGATGATTTTATGCTTAAATGATATGCAAACAAATAAACACAAACCACATTGCCATTTTATTGTTGTAAATAAAAATAAGAAAAACAAGGATCACAAAGTTTTGAATGAAAAGACACTTTTTGATTGATAATGATAAAAGGGTTGTTCACACACATAAAAGATAAGGCCCAACAAATAAAGACCATTATGCCCCGGGCAGAGCACATGGCAATACATTAATCAAAACAAAACAATTACTCTTCATAAGTCGCAGTGATAACTTCTTCCATGGTCCAATTCTTCAAGCCTTGGTCGGGGACACATGGCTGGATCCATGCATCCATGTCACAGTCACTATCTCCTTCTTCGTCAGGTACGACATTGATCTCTTCGAACACCGCCCCAGCACTGGTGAATTGAACAGTTCCTTTGTAGCGAGGAGCGCTTGAAGAAGATGCGTATGGGTTGTACCCTAATCCGAACTTATCTTGTTTGTTGGGGACGCTTATCACCTCCCCCCATCCTTTCGCTGATCCAGACTTCACCACAGCCTGGGCTTCCTTGTAGGATGACATAGCAACTTCTGGCGCCTTGGCTTCAACTGTTGCTTTCTCTTTGATTTGGACGGTCTCAAAGGCTTGGCACAGGGTTTTGTGAATTTCACCATCGACCTCCACATACTTGAATGAGGACAGATGGCTTACCATGATGTCTTCCTCTCCACAAATAGTCACAATGTTATCACCCACCATATACTTCAGCTTTTGGTGTAGGGTTGACGTTACCGCTCCTGCTGAGTGTATCCACGACCGACCCAAGAGACAGCTATATGCCGGCTGGATATCCATTATATAGAAAACCGTATCAAAAACCTCAGGACCAACTTGAATTGGCAAGGTTAGCTCTCCAAACACGGACCTCCTTGTCCCATTAAAAGCTCTGACCACCATATCACTCGGCGTACATATTATCGCTCGAGTGTCCAGCTTCATGAGGGCTTTCTTGGGTAGCACATTTAATGACGACCCAGTGTCTACCAATACATGGGACAAAACGACACCTCTACATTCCATAGAGATATGCAAAGCCAAGTTATGATTCCTTCCTTTCGGTGTCAAATCACGGTTAGTGAATCCCAAACCATTCCCAGCATTGACATGGGCCACTACTCCTTCTAACTGATTGACGGATATTTCTTGTGGCACATAAGCATTATCCAAGACTTTGAGCAAGGCGTTCCTATGAGCCTCAGAACATAACAACAATGACAAGATAGAAATTTTTGAAGGCGTCTGTTGTAGATGATCCACGATCTTATAATCGCTCTTTCTTATTAGGCGCATGAACTCTTCTACGTCTTTCAGCACAACTTCTTTTTCTCCAGCCTGAGAGCTTTCCTCCGCTACTACCTTCCCTTTACCTTTATCAGCTCTTTCTTCACTTACTTCGGGAGGTGCAAATATCCTCCCACTCCGAGTCATTCCCCCGGTTCCCACCAAGTTATCAACTGAGTCCAATGGCAAGCTTTTTAATTCCTGCTTTTGTCCATTGCAGTAGACTTCCGCTCCATAGTTCCAAGGGATCACCTTGGAGCTTTCATAAGGTATAGGTCCTGCCTTCGTAAAGATGATGGTAGTTCGCGCTGGCGGCGCAGAAATAGTGATTGTTTTGTAAGGGATAGAGATGGTGGCCACCTCATCCTCTTTCTTACTGACTATCTTCTCATTCTTTTTCTCACAGATCTTGTCAAACTGCAGAACACCTTCGTTTATCATACACTGTATATAACTCTTCAGACTCTCACACCCTTCAGGATGGGCGGCACAATTTTCACAATCCTTGTCACACCCGGGAAACACCCCACCTTCTAACAACTTGCATTTTACAAAACTTAAAGGAGTCTTCAATTCTTCAACATCATATACCAGATCTAAATCCTCCCCTTCAACAACATCATTTACTCTACCTGCTCCATGATTTGGCATAGGGTTGTGATCAACATTCGGCGCATCATGGTTGAAATTAATGGTCCTACTATCAACAAGGTCCTGTACCTTGTTCTTGAAGGCTTTGCAATTATCAATATGATGGCCGGGAGCGCCAGAGTGGAAGTCACACCTAGCGTTGGCGTCATACCCGGGTGGTGGTGAGCCATTTAGGGGGGCCATCGTCCTTTTCTGGACCAATTGCAATTGCAATAAGTGTTGTAGTAGTTGAGAGTAAGGCATTGGCGGTGCGTCAAAGTGCCTATCCACCATCTTTCTTCGGTCTTGATATGGTCTTGGCGCGTAATTCTGTTGTTGTGGTTGTTGTCGTTGTTGTTGTTGCTGTTGACGTGGTTGTTGCTGAGGCTGTACTGCCGGGATGACAATACTAGCTACTTGTGGTTGTTGTTGATAGTACGGTCGTGGGCGATACTGATTCTGATTCTGGTTCCAATTTTGATTCTTAAAACCTGATATTGTGTTTGTCTCATTCTCCTTTCTTTTAATACCGAAGTTCTTTCTTCCACCTCCAGATGAGGTCCCTTCTCCTACTTGTATTTTACCCAATTTAATCCCATTTTCTACTCTCTCGCCTGTGATGATCAGATCTGAGAAACTTCCAGACATGTTGCTTATCAATTTCTCATAATACACACCAGGTAGTGTAGCTACAAACAAGTCAATGAGTTCTATCTCCACCATTGGAGGTTGAACCCTCGCAACCAACTCGCGCCATCTCTGGGCGTACTCCTTGAATCCTTCGTTGTTCCTTTGCGATAGGTTCTGTAACTGTACACGATTCGGTGCTAGGTCACTGTTATACTGGTAGTGTTTGACAAAAGCTTCTGCCAAATCCTTCCAACTTATGATATTGACCGGCTCCAGTCCCATATACCATTCTAAAGATGGACCTGACAAGCTATCTTGAAAGAAGTGCATCAGCAACTTCTCATCATCGGAGTATGCAGACATTCTTCGGAAATAGGAGCGAAGATGCACCCTTGGACATGTTGTTCCTTTGTATTTATCGAAATCTGGCACTTTGAACTTTGGAGGAATCCTAAGTCCCGGAATCAATCCCAGATTGGACATGTCAAGACCCATAGTATTCTGGCCTTCAAGAATGCTCCTCATCTTTTCTTCGATTGCATCGAACCTTCTATTAGCGTCAGATCGTAACCCTGCCCCAAGGTCTCCCATGGAGAAGACGTCATTTTGCTCATCTTGGTTCCACTGAGGACCATTGTTAACTGGCACGGCGCCCGCCGCAATTGGGATGGGAATTCCATCTTGGTTCTCTCCACCCGGAATATTGACTACAGTTGGACCACCATTGGCCTGCGAAGTGCTACCATTAGCCGGAGGAGGAACAGCAGTAGTTCCTCCATGCAAAACACCACTGCCATCCACTCGAGCTATCAATGGTTGAACCAGAGTTCTCAATTGTTCCTGCCCATTGGCTACCCCTTGCATTGTTTCCATGAATTGCGACATCTTTTCCCTAAACTCCTACAACTCTTGTTGTACTTGATCCATGACTCTTCGTTGGTTCCCTCTTGTGTTGTATGAACGTTGAGGAGTCAGCTTGCTTTTTCTCTTTCTTTCCTTCTGAAATGGCAAGCGGTATGAGGTCGGGTTTCAGGGAATGCAAAAATGATGCGTGGGTATATGCAATGCTCGAATGGTGTTCAAGGGACTTTCAAGATTTATGATTATCAATGGTATTATGGAACTATAAATGAATAGTAAAGAATGCACAATTTAAGCCAAAAAGCAAACTTTCATTAATTTTTAGGGAAGGTTCAATACAACTGATTGTTCAATAAGCTGCAAAATAAAAACTCATGCTACAAGAAAATACTGCATGAACTAAAACTCTTTCTTCCGGAGACGTTCTTCAAGCTTTTTTGTCTCGGACATGAATCTTCTAACCATTTGGTCGCAGAGCCGGATAAAGTGATGGATGGAAGGAGGAATATCATTTCCTTCTAAGTCTTGAATTACGCTTTCCAACCTCCATGGGATATCACGAATCATAAGGTTGCAATGCTCCACTAGATTGTTATACCTAGCGCGACACATGTCTAGGGTCGGCTGGTAATAACGAAGGGAATCCTCATACGTATCCAAAAGTTTGTTGAGTTGAGCTTCCTTCTTCAACCATAGTGAACTATTCCTTTGCAGGGCCTCGAAACGGTCTTTCCACAAGGTGGCTGTTTCCTGAGCGGTCTTCAATTCTGAGCATTTGTTGTGCCATACATCATACGTGACATATGAAGCTCTTAATGCTTCTTCTTTGAGTTTTTGCTCGCTTTCGGCTAGAATTAAGGCACCTCTCAACTCCTTTTCAAGGACATCAATATCGGCCTCAAGTTCCTCCCTTGTCTTCTTTTTTTCAGTAGAGGCTATCTCGAAGAATCTCCACGCTTTATCACAAGAGGCCTTGGTTTCCTTTAGGCGTTGCCGGAGGGCTTTTACCGATGCATCAGCTCCTTCATAACCTTCTTGATACCTGACCCTCAGATCTGCTTCTAGCTTCAGCTTCTTGCTACTCTCAGCCGCTTGGTCTTGTTCGAACTCCACTTTCCTCTTATATTGGCCATTCTCCACTCTTGCTTGGTGAACCTCAGTCTGAAGGTCTTGATTTTCCTTTGTCAACCTTTCTATCACTAGCTTTAGTTTCTCATACTCCTCCACGGATACATGAGTAGGAGCAGGAAGTTCTTCTCGCATGGATGGTTCGGAGGGAAATGGAAGCAACCTTTCGGCCACTCTAGCTTGAAACCATCGGTTGTAGGGCTCCTTAGCCACACAGTTCTTCGCCTTTAACTCTTTCCTCCCCTTCGTATGAACCTTGGCCCATGCTTTAACAATATTCCAGACAAACGCAGGATCGTCTGTTGTGGCTAGCAAAAAGAAACACTGAACCTTCTCTGCTTCGGGCTCATCTTCCATAGCATAGCCCAAATGACGCATCGCCACGACGGGGTTGTAGTTGATGCAACCAGCCCTACTGATCAGAGGTACATTACCGAAATTCCCACAACTAAAGATGATCTCCACGTCGTAGTACTCATGAGAATACCAAGCAATATCACTAGCCTCTAGAGACATAATACGTTGAGACCATTTCAGTTTCTTATTGTTTTCCACAAACAGCCCTTTCTTCGGCAGGTGGGAAGCATACCATTTGAACAGTAGATGAGAACAGCATTGGACCATTCCTGTCTTCTTTTCACTTCTCCAATGAATGGAGTGGTAAACATCAGCGAGGAGGGTATGGATAGGATTCTTTTGCATGAAGAGAATGATAGCAGTGATGTCTATGAAATTGTCCACATTTGGAAAGAGGACAATCCCATAAATCATTAGAGCAACGACAATACCAAAACTTTCCCAATCCCCATTGGTCTTGTACTGATCGGCTTTATCTAGCAAAAACCTCAAAGGAAAGCCTTGAGTACCTCCCTTATTGGTTAGACCATCTTTAACCTCTTCCTCGGCCATACGGAGAGCGAGAGCAATGACAGAAGACTTTGGCTCTTCTTCTAGGCCGGTATAAATAGGTTTACCCTTGATCTTGATATTCAAAAGGTGAGAATATTCTTCAAGAGTAGGAGCCAACTAATAATCTTGAAAGGTGAAGCATCTGAGAGGCGCATCATAAAATTGAACCATAGCGAACAAAGCCCATGTGTCGACCCCAGAATGGAGAAGGTCAAGCAATTTCCCATATTTCCCTTGAAAGTTGATTTTGATAGCTTTTGGCACATCAATCAAAAGATCTTGGATTGGTCCCAACTTCGGTTCTCTGAACTTTAAGGAATTTGTACTTCTTTTCCTTTGATCATTCATCTTGTTCTTCAATACCTATGATAATCACAGCCTCTTAAGTCCCTTGATATGAAACAATGCTATGAAATGCAATGCTTTATGGATGCATATGAGAATGGAAACACATGGATCAAAGCCACAGATCCTGCAGGGTATTGTAACAAAATATCTCTCACCACGGGTGGGCAATCTATTGGTTTATAAGAGGGCATCCCAAAAGGCTTTTAAACAAAGTCCCATGCACTAACCCTCAAAAGTTTTCCATCATAACGACTACTCGTAAGACGGTAATCCTTTCAAAAGGATGAACACAGAGTTATGTTTTAGTAACCTTTTGGGATAAGGTTCTACAAGAGGTCCTCAGAATCACGGAATCCCACGTCGGAAATAAAACGCCATTACGACTACACGTAGGACATAATCTTTCCAACGGGGTCTCATCTGAGTGGTGGAATTCGATCCAACTCAACGTGTTCTACGTCTCGCAAATCAGAAAGAAACAACCTCCTAATCTTAGTGTATACTCGAAAGCTCGGGTAGAAAGCTTTATCCTTACAAACCATCCCAATAAACCCAACAGGTTAGAAAGAAACACAATAATAAAATAAAATAAAACATAAAAGTAAATAAATCACAAATGCAACAAACAAACTAGGTTTGGCTTGCTAGGTGTCCCCAGCAGAGTCGCCAGCTGTCGCTACTCGAAAAATACGCGCAACGACGGGGAGGGCGAAAAGGAAAAGGACAGAAGAGTCGCCACCGAATTTTATTTATCCCATGAGGGGAAAGGAAAATATCGAGAAAACCTCAAGAAAAGAATGGATAAGATGGTCTCGTAACCAAGAACAGGTTCGGAAGCCGGTTATGCAAAGGGAAGGTATTAGCACCCCTCGCATCCATCGTACTCGATGGGAACCATTTGTTTGTCATGTGTGATTTATTTGCTAAAATATTATGCTATAAAAGTGTGTTCCAAAGGATAGAGGGAAAGGTTAGGAATTGGGAAAAGAGAGATAACAGGGGAAGGAAGAGAAAGAACGGACTCGGTAGGACTTCGCGGTCCTAGGCCTACGTATTCTCGATATACATGAGAAAATCAGAGTCGACGTAGTTCGGGGAACTACAGATATAAGGGGGAAAGTGCTCGGCAAGGATTGTGGCCCTTGTGCCTACGTATCTTTACTTGAACAAAGTAAAGAATCAGAGCAGCCGTAGTTCGGCCTACGATTTGTTGATGTTTTTATGGATGATGCTATCGTACGCATTCTAGCAGTTAGGTGTATTGCTGCTCGCTCGTTGGAGACTTAGGCATTACCTGTTTGCAGTAGAACGGACGTATCATATCCTTTTCGAAAGATAAGTTTTCGCCATGCGAGGCAAGATGTCACATTTGATTTGTTGAATTATTTTTTAGGGGCGAGATAGGTCCTTGGATAGTAACCCCTACGGGTAGTACCCAATTCTTTATCTCAAAGTTTTTGTTTATGAAAAGGTGTGGCGAACATAGCATCTTTGTATTGAAAGACGAGTGTCGAGACCACTCCCACTACAGTGAGCATCCCAACACTCGGAGAGGAAGAAGACTACACTTAATCCTCTCTCTTTAGTTCAATACAAAGAGAACTTCATTCTCTTTTTAAAGTGTTTTTGGTTTTGAATGGTAAGTGTTTTTGCGACAGAGAACCCTACGGTAAACGTCAGCACTCGGGATAGGAGAAGGCCTACGCCTAACCACTCCATGACCATTCAAATTTTTGTTATGAAAAGAGCTTAAAAATGCGCTCGGTATGGGACCGAGGTTTTTAGGTGACAAAGGTTGCGGAAAGAAGTTGTAGAGGGAGATAGGTGGCGGATAAAGTCACGTCTTCATATTGAAAGACGAGTATCGGGACCACCCACACTACAGTGAATATCCCAACACTCGGAGAGGAAGAATTCTACACTCAATCCTCTCTCTTTAGTTCAATACAAAGAGAATCGATTTATTTATTGTAAGTGTTTTGAAAATGCACTCAATTACGGGGCCGAGGTTTTTTTAGGAGAAAAAGGTGTGGATGAAAACATCTTCGTATTGAAAGACGAGTGTCAAAACCACCCACACTACAGTGAGCATCTCAACACTCGGAGAGGAAGAAGTCTACACTCAATCCTCTCTCTTTAGTTCAATACAAAGAGAACTTTACCCTTTTATTAAATATGGTGAATTGGCTTAACAATCGTTTGAGAAAATCCGCTTGACGTTGGGTCAAGGATTTAATTGTTTAAAAAGGTTTGAGGTGAAGCGAGCAAGGTCGATGGCGGACGCACAAGGCGGCCGACTTACAAGGGTTAAAAATGGCTCGATAAAATCGAGAGTTTGCTTTTAAAAATGGTTTTTGGAATCAAAAGTCGCCAAGGACAATAGCAAAATTTCTACTAAAATCATACAACATATGGGATTAGTCGGCTAAAAAAAATCGAGACATGCAATAAAAACGGCGAACTCCTTGAGAAAACTTTTTTGGAGGTAAAAATAACAAAAATAAGTGGAAAACAGTGGGGTAACACGGGTGGCCGTGTTATATGACACGGCCCGTGTCATAGGGTACCTGCAATGTGAGTTTTTAGGGCATAACAGAGGTGCAACACGGGTGGCCATGTTGTGTGACACGGCCCGTGTTGTAAAGTCTGGGTGAAAAATAATGTTTTAGGGCAAACAGAAGTGTGACACGGGTGGCTGTATTGTGTGACACGGCCCGTGTTGTGTGACACAGGTGGCCGTGTTGTGTGACACGGGTGGCCGTGTTGTGTGACACGGTCCGTGTCATGTGTTCTGGGCATTTTACACTTTGAAAAGTTACACAGGGATGCAGCACGGTCGGCCGTGTCGTGTGACACGGCCCATGTTGGGCTACCAGAAGAAAAATCCAAACTTTTCTCTTATTTTTTGCTTCTTTTTGTGGTTCTTTCAAATGGTTTCTTGGTCCCTTAGAACCTTACATGATGCATACAATACAACAACACATAAAAGAGTAAACGAAATGAATGTAAATAGCAAAAATATAAAGAGAGAAAGGTTGGAGGAAATGGATACCCAGCAGCTTCCTATCCTTCTTGCAAGTCCTCCTTGGTCTTGGTTGAATGTACCTCAATCCTCTTCCCTCTATGTTGTGAAGGTTTTGTTTCTTCAAAGGTTCCTTGTCTTTCTATGGAACTCCTTTTTTCGGTTTTCTCTCTTACTATTTTTCTGGTTTTCTTTGCAACGTGTGTTGCTCTCACTATTTTCTGTTTTTCTCTTCTCTCTTACTCTCTCAATCTTGTGTATGTGAATGATAGTGAATGTGTTTGCAGCCCCCTCTCCTCTCTTATCTCAGCATATTAGGGTTTACTCTTCCTTCAAGACTTCAAATCCTTACTTAGAAATGTCCAAGGCAACTTTCTTCATGTCACTCTCTTTCTTTCCATTTCCATGTATGTTGCTATGTTGTATTTTCTGCACTATTGCTAGGTCTTTTTTCTGCAGCACTTTGTGTCTTGTGTCCTTTTGTTGGCTTATGCTTGGACATATCCTTGTGGTCAATGCTACTACTTTTTGGACAGAATTTCAAATTCTAATATTTAGATGCATTATCATGTGATATTCCTTTGGTCTTGTGACATGTGATCTTGTGACATGAAGAAATTTGTCACCTCTTGCATGGGACTGTTTTGCCATGATTAAACATGCATACTCTTGGTCCTAAAACATTCCAATGCTGATTTAATCCTTGCATGTTTCTTGGATGTTTGTAAGCATAATGTAGACTTGGTGTGGCATTACCATAACATGAATTTGACTAGAGAATTGAATGAAGTGTTAGAAATAAATTAATTTCTAAACATTACTTAGAGTTGAAAATCTTGCAACAAATGACATTCTTGTAATGTCACAAAACTTCTCTTTATAATATTCTTGCCTTTAATCTTGAATTCATGATGGATTTCCTTTATGTCATTGAATTTGAAAGAAATGAAGAAATGAGTCAAGCCTTGAAAGAGGGCAAATTTTGGGATGCAACAGTTATCTACAAAAAGATAGTAGCTCTTGAGAACAAATTTGATCTTAATACAAGGAAACACAGGAAAGATATGGCCTAGATGCGTAAAATGTTCAAACAACTGGCTATGCAGCAACTTCAAGCTCTCAGGAAAGAAGAAGGAGATGAAGATCAAGAAGAAGATGAAGAAGAGGATATTATGTCTGAAAGTGACTGAATAATAATTTCTATTATTATGTTTTTGTTTTATGTTCTAAGACGTTTTTGTTTATGTCTTATGGTTCTATTTTATGTTTTTATGATGTAACTAGTACAATATGTTCAGTTTCGTTCGTTATGTTTTGTTTTGTATTTGTGACGTATTCATAAACATGTTGTGTTCTGCTTTATGTTCTTGTATTTAATCTTTTTTCCACATGTGTGTTTCTTGTTGAAAAAATTTTCCCATCCTTTTTGTTGTTGACAAAGGGGGAGAAGAATTTCATGTAGTATACTATTTTTCTGCTCTTCTAACAAATTTTGTAGAAAATTTCAAGACTCTCCTAAATCATAGATTAAGGGGGAGCATCATCCGAGGGGGAGAACTTGTTAGAAAATCCACAAAAACTTTCAAAGAAGATGTTGTCATCATCAAAAATGGGGAGACTGTGAAGACATGGCTTCTTAAACGGTCTTGATGACGACACACTCTACAACATACAAGGATGGATAAAAGAATCTCAAAGAAATCAAGTTTGAAGTACTTCAATTTCAAATCAATATGTCAAGACTTGGTAAAGAATGAAGACAAAGTTTTACACAAATGAAGGTACAACATTCAACTTCTATATAGCTTGTACAAGTGTTCAACTTCATCTCTCATTCTTGCATATCATATTGAAAATGTTTTAAATCATTACAATGCATTTTTGCCTCTGTTTCAAAATGTTTTTGCAAATTCTGTTTAGAGTAACCAGTTACCACTTCCTGGTAATCGATTACCCTATGTTATCTTTCAAAATTTTTAAAATGTTGAGGCTGGTAACCAATTACCCACATGTGGTAACCGATTACCACTGGCGTAGTGAGCCAGAAAAGTGCATCTGTTGGCATAATTTTGTTTTCTCATTTCTTCTTGAACCATGGCAACTATTGATCATTTGCATTCTTTTGAAAAGGTGTTTAGAGGCATTTATACACCTCATAATCTCAGACTTTGAGATTAACCTTCTTGCAAAATTCAAATTTTATTTTCATCTCTCAATTTCCAAATTTTCACAAGTGTAAACAATTCTTCATTTTCAAGAGTGAAACTATTATACTTCAAATTTCATTATTTCATCATAGTTTCATTCCTCTATCTTTGAAAACTTGTATTTGATATATAAGAGTTGATATATCAAGAAGAAGATCAGTCGCAAGATTGATATTTGAAGACTGCTGCAACTTACTCAAATCAGAATTTGATTGCTCTTTGATTACATCTTATTTTTCCAGGATTGTTGGAAATGAGTTTGACAGGTTGTAACCTTGCTTTCCAAGATTGTTGGAAGCAAGAGGTCCATTTTGAGAGGATTGTTCTCACTGGAGTTATTGAAAATCCAAGAGGATTGTTCTTGGTGTTTGATTGGTTAGAGTCTGTATAGAAAGACTAGGTAGAAGTCTTGTATTAGGATCTAACAATATTGAAAAATCTCTTTCGTGTTGAAAGGGGACTGGAGTACTATCAGACTGTAAGGGGAACCAGAATATATCACTGTGTCTCTTTACTTTCCGCTTTTACTGCATTCATCACTTAGTAACTTTTAGGAAAGTAAAACAAGGAATCTACATCAAGACCGAAAAAAGATATATATACTTGTAGGATAGGTAAGACATACTTGTAGGATAGGATAAGTAAAAAAAATTTGTAAGATAGGAAACTCTACATCAAGATTTTGAAATCTACATCAATGATGTCAAATATCTATGTTTTGATGAAGACAAACACATCAGCAAAAAGAAGAGTCAAAGCTCGAAGACTAGAGCAATCAAGTTCAAATTATCAAAAAGCTTTGGAAAATAAATAGAAGAATTAAGATGGTTGAATATGCATTACAATTCAAGTATATATATCTTTATTGCTCATAAAAATAATGCATATTCATCTTAAACCTTTCATGAATCTTTTAAAATTATTTTTAAATTAACTATTGTGTTTTTGGTAAATTATGGCATTTCAAACCGCTGTAATAGCACTTTAAAACCGCCACAATTTGTATAATTTTCTCAAAATGTAGAAATACTTTAATTTTTGAAAATATATTATGTGTAATCGATTACCCACTTTAGCTAACCAATTACCACTAAACCAGTGGTACTTTTTCATGAAAATTCTGATGCAAATGATTTTTTGAAAGTATTTTGAACCATGGAATCTATTCATGTATTTGTACACTTTTAGAAAGGTGTTAAGGCATTATATAAACCATACTTTTTAGAATTCAAACTCATCTATCTTTCATAGAAATTCAAAACTTATATTCTCTCATTTTTAAATCAAGCATTCTTAACATAACTTTTTATCGAAACTTTTGTACATCAATTTCATTACAATTTCAAATAGTTTCAACTACATAAACCATTAAGCACTTGTAATACATATTGAGAATTGCCTACTTGATAGAGAAGATCAATTCTAGGAATTAATATACATTGTTATACAACTTCAAAATCTTGTAAAAATTCAAATTGTTGTAATTTCCTTGTTGTCCAGGATTGTTGGAAGCAAGAGAGTGAATAAGAGAGAATTGTTCTCTTGTTGCACTTTGTAGAGATCATAAGGGGATTGTCCTTATTGATTGTGTTGCTTATGTTAGAATATTGTAGGATAGGTCTTGGTGGAAGACTTGTGCAAAGATCTGACATAGTGAAAATCTCTCACGAGGAGTGAGGGGACTGTAGTACTATCGGGTTGTGAGGGGAACCAAGATATATATTTCTATTCTTTACTTTCTGCATCTATTTTCAACATATTTATTTTCATATCATTTCCGAAAAATAACAAAACCAGTGCTAATGCTTCAAATTGAGAAAATTCCAATAAATCTAATTCACACCCTTCTTAGATATCGCACATAAACTAACAGATACATGTCTGTTTGCAAACCAACATTATCCGGTCTGGGGTAGTCAACTTCTGAACACTCACTGAGGAGTATGAATCAAATTCGGTTAGGAAAAACAACCTCCTGAACTCCTGCTGGGGGAAAATGATTAAAAACTTCACCATGTTCTGCTGAGGATGCTAGAACTTCAATGTTGGGGAGAGAAACTCTAATGGGGAGAGGAATCATGTTGCCCTGCATACAAATAGCAAACAATAGGATGTTCTAAATGCGAAATGGCTACCTCAGTCACCATTCATCGCTCAAGTTGTTTTCATTATTTTCAATATGCTCTATATAGCCTAATGTTTTCATATGCAATGTTTATCAAAAATATCATACATTTTTGCAAATAAAACAAGAAAAGTAAAAACAGAAATGAAAAGCTTTTTGAGTGAAATGATACTTTATTGATTGAATTGACTTGTAAATAGGCATTTACAACTTGGAAGCAATTCCTAAAAAGAGGTAATTTCACTAAAGTGAAAAGAAAATACAAATATCAGCAATGTAGGAACAAATATCTACCATGAGTCGATTCAGCTATGACCCACATGTCTTCGATGTTCACAAATGCTTTGCCTTCTGAAAAGACTGACTGAACTGATTCCTTTCTTTTATAATTTCCATGTATCGAGATAAGTTCATAGATTGAACTTAGACTGCAATCTCTCACTTCCAAATCCCTAACATTTTCCTGGATCGCCCTTTCAGGTTTTCAATCCACCGGGATACCCATTTTTGCCAAAGTTTCCTTTTCAAGTTTTCAACTTTGCGGATTTATTCTTTTCTTTTTCTTTTATCACTAAATTTTGCCCGAACCTTTTATTTTTATGGTTCGTCGGGATGCCTTTTTTCCCTTGACCTTTCTTTTTGTTGTCCAGCAGGTCTCTTTCATGCAAAGTATTTTTTGACTGCGTCTGCGTTCATAGGGGATGTAAAATCTTCACCATCCATAGTTGAGAGTAACAAGGCTCCACCAGAGAAAACTTTTCTTACAACGTATGGTCCTTCGTAGTTTGGAGTCCATTTGCCCCTGTGGTCTGTATGAGGAGGAAAGATTCTTTTCAAAACCAAATCTCCTATTTGGAAGCACCGAGGACGCACTTTCTGATCAAAGGCTTTCTTCATCCTACTTTGGTACAACCAGCCATGTGCAATGGATGACAATCTCTTTTTTTCAATAAGGTTCAACTGATCCAACCTGGATTGTACCCATTCGGCCTCATTGTTGCACCCCGAAATTTGCCCCAACATTTCTTTACCTAGCTTGTGTTTCATTTCATTCACATTAGCATTATCATTTACATTTCATTGACATGTATGTAGGAGATCAAGAGGTATGATTACCAATCAAGGGCTACACAAGACTATGAAGCTAAGCTAAGAATTTTATTCAAGTGTTCAAGGGTTGATATCCTTGTCAGAGAAGTTGAAGGATCCTCAGAAAGAGTAGTTGAAGCCAAGAGGGTGTGTCTCCTAACTTGAGAGTTGTGGGAAGTCATCAGATGATTCTGAAGCCATGAAGTTAGACTTGAGGTCTTGAGAGAGCTCATGAGAATTTTTGAAGATCACTTTGAGGCCTAGACAGGTCATTGTGCAAGAATAAGCAGCCTCAGCCATGATTGGTGCAGCTAGGGTTTGACTGGGTCAACCCTAAGTCAACTGATGATTTGAAGAAGGTTGAGACCTAATTCAAGAGCCATGTGATCATTGATCGATACATTGGGATGTTATAAGGATGATTCCAAGGTTAACTCATCATGATTGAAGAGTTTGAGAAGTTTCAAGCTAGGGTTTCTAAGACTTGATAGTGTAAAATCCCCTAGTTTGACCCCTATCTTCAAAGTAATTAAACTCAAGATATGATTGTCATCTCATCTTGCCCCCAACATGATTGTTGTAGATCATGGTCTTAGCTTTAATTTGAGTGCTAGAAGTCCTTGATAGGATTTGCAGAACTCAAGTTATGGCTTTGACAAGTTACAAGTCATCTGAGGTATGTGAATTTGGGGCTTGAAAGTTACCCAAATTGCATGAAACTGTTTCCCAAGAAGGATGATTCCTATGAGCTTTTGGTCAACATGAATGTTGTTCCTTATCCTCTTAGCTTTCCATATAGTACTAGAAGTCCTTGATAGGAGTTGTAGAGCTCAAGTTATGGCTTTGACAAGTCAAGGGTATTTTGGGAATTTGTGATTATAGGTCATTTATGATCATGGATCATTTTCACCAACTTAGGCACCTCAAATGAAATTTTGTTCAACTTGAAAGTTGCTCAAAATGGGGTTTTAACCTTGACAATGCATCAAGGAGACATTGAAATGGCTCAAGGAAGGATGTGGTTCAAGGAATTTTGAAAAAAGAAGAATTAAAGGCATTTAATGACCAAAAAATTGAAATAATTCATTTTGTGTCCAAACAAGGCAAAATTATAGGTCATTTTGAATGGAAAAATCATTTTAGAAACTTTGGCAATGTTGGAATATTTGTTTGAGGTTAAATTCATGCCATTTCATTCCATTTCTTCATGATGAAGCAACATAACCAACATGAGTCATTGGATTGCAAACAAGGAAGAGAACATAACAAACTGATTCAATATCTCATGAGAAGAATTTTCCAAGCATTTTCATGCCCAAAGAGAGCCAGAATTGTGACTGGTGTGGATGACATTTTGAAGAGAAATTGAAATTGCAAAATCTCATTTAGGTGGTTACAGAACTTTCTAGATGATTCTAATGAGTTCTATATAAGATTTGGAGTGTGTTCAGCCATTTTTTTTGGAAGCATTTGAAGCTGGAAGCAGAGATAGCAAGTGAAAACTCAGAGCTGCAACTCAAGATCGTGTTTGGAGATTGAAGAGGAATCAAGCCAAATCGAGGTGTGCATTGGCTTCAGAGGAAGATTTGGAGTGAATCTGGATCATTGTGGAGGAGAAATCGAGCAAGAGTTGCATCTGTTCTTCATCTGAAACCAGGTTTGTACAAATTGAAATTGTGCTTAATCTATAGGGAGATAGCTAGAAATCTTTATGTGGTTAGGTTCTTATCATGACATAGATGGATTTTGGTAAAATAATTTGATGGATAGAGACACTCTAGGGAATGGACCATTTTCTATTGAGCCTGATTTCTCAAGATTCTTGGTGATACATTCATGATCGGATATTGGAAATTGATCAGTGAAGAGTGTAGATTACATTAGGATCATTATCTTTAAGAATTGTGATGATCAAGATTTGGTGGATTTCTGAAAATTCTATCGTGTTTGGAGTTAGAGAAGGAATTAGTGAATTTGGATGATGGATTCGTGATCAGGATGGAAAATTGAGTAGGATTGGGTATTGGTTTGACATTTTTGATGACCTGAGACGAGCACCTCACCGGAGAAGACGGTGGCGCTGCAGCTCAGGCCACCGTCTGGTTATTTCCCTCCATCTGATTTAAATTGGGGACGAAACACACTGGCCATTGGATGAAGGGTGGACCTTTGACTCAGGCAAGGAATGGATGGCCACGATTGGCTCTCAAACTCTGAAGAGAGATCTTTGAATGAAATGCATCATTTCATTAATTGGAATGGTTTGAGCTTAGTGCACTGAGTGATATTCACACCCCTAATTGGCCCAATTCCTGAAATGAACTTGACATAATTGCTATTTGATACGCGTATTTTATTATTTCTTTGTTTTTCCTTTTATTTTCATCATTTTATGTAGTTTAGAAAATAATTCATAGAAAATAGAATAATAACTCAAATTGATCCAAGTTTTTTTTTCCTGACTCACGATTGAGTCTAGAATTTTAGGAAATTAAAAGATTAGGAATTCATGCATTTGTGATTTTAATTGCATTTTTTGTATTTTAATTGACATTAATTTCATTTTGGTTGATACCTTGTCTTGTGAAATTTTGTGGGATCATTTGATGATGATTTTTGAGCTGATTTTTTGTGTGTAGCTAGTTTAGACATGTATGTTCCCCTTAGATTTTTCTCACATTTTTGTGATGAAATTAGGTGTTGGTTTTTAGAATGAAACTTTAGGTGCTCTAGTTTTAGTGTTTAACCTTAGTACCTCATAGTTTAGGATTTATTTCTAGAACTTTTTGGATGATTTAACCTCTGTATTTTGTATGGTAGATTCATGATTGACTTAGGTTCCCATAGTTATTTTTGTAGGATTTTACAATTGGTTTTAGTATTTTAGTTGGATTTAACTTTAGTACTAGGTTTTAGGTGATCCTAACTTGCCAATTCAACTAGAATGATTTCTTTAGTTCCCTTAGATTAGGGTTTTGCTTCTCTTGCTCTTGGCTGATGTTGAAGACTTGTGTGGGCTGATGAGGAATGCATGATGGAGCTTGGACTTGAAGTTTGCTCTTCCTTTGGAGTAGTTTTGTTTAGGTGTTAAGATTAGGGTTTGTAAGTAGAGCTTCTAGATAGATTCTCTTCTTTCATAAACATGGAAGGTGTTGATCACTTCCATTCTTCCCTATGATGTAAGGTCCCCTTGTGAAGGCCTCATCCCTCCTTTGGTAGGATGTGTGGCTCTTCCCAAGTTGGTAGAACCTTTGAGGGTTCCTTTCTTTGATGGTGGGGTGCTTAGTGGTGACCTTTGGTCTTCACTTTGCTTTCCACTATCCAAACCTTGCTCTTGTTAGATGAATCTTTCTCCCTTGCTCGAGGATGGAGTTCCTTGTTAGAAGATTGAAGATGCTAGAAGTTGATACTTCTCTGTATTTGAAGACTGCCATTGGAGCTGAAGCTTGAAGACCAAGAAGAACAAGTTGACACTTGTGAAGAAGATCCAGCTGAGATCAAATGAAGAGCTGAAGCTTGAAGTTGGAGAACAAGTTGATACTTATGTTTGATGCATTGAAAGCTTGAAGAAGCAAGTTGACACTTGCTATTGAAGATGATATCCTTGAAGAGCAGTTGGAGACTGAGGACTGAACTGCTGTCAGAGGAGGGCTTTGCTGTGAAACTGTGGGGCTGTTGGTCTACTTTCTTTCCTGTCTGTTTGCTCGCTGTGCAACTGTGTTGATGTGACTTGTTTGATTTGCTTGATGCATTAGAATAAGTTCATGTTTAGATTGATTTAAGCTAGGAGCATGATTGCACTAGAGGTTGAGTTGCTCCCTCTGCTTGTATTTTTTACTGTATGGCTTTGCTTGCGGGTATTCGGTAGAGCCCAGCTCCCTTGCCTATGATGTTTGTGATTTGCTTGATGGCATTTTATTTCATTTCTTCTGTACGATTGCAGTTATTCATATCTGGCTTGAGGTCGAGACAAGCTTGTGGAATCTGATGCCCCACACACATTTCCTCCCTCACTTGCATTGCATGCATTTTACAGTCGTTTATTGTTTACTGTTTAAGCTAATGCTTTATCTGTTTATGTATCTCATTGACATGATCCCTTAGGAATCTCACTTCCTTTGATAAGGAAGTGATGATTAGAACTTTAGGTTGAAACCTATGCATGAAAACTTTTAGGAGTTCCCTGTTTCAAACTTCAACCATAGGATGAATCCTTGGCATGACAACATTAGGACTTGATAGTCTCCCCGTAGTTGTCCCTCTCTCTTCTCATCTCAAAACAAATTAAACTACAGTAGTAAAGGTTAATTGATGTCGTACGTTACGAGCCTTAAGCCATCTGAGAAAGGGTTGTCGGAGAGTTTCTTTTCGACAGCCTGGATGTTTAGTATGGCACCCTTTGGGTGACATGCGACGCATTCACTCTCAGGTCATAGTCTATAGTGCGGTATTGGTTGCAAACATCCATAAAAACAGTTCTTCCGTAAAAGACAGAAAACAAACTTCAAACCTTTTTGCCCCGTGGGCCCATAATTCAAAGGAAGCTTTTCTGAAGAAAAGAGTGTCGTTAACTTCCAGTTCTACCGCAAACGGTAACGCCTAAGTCTCTAAGGGTCGAGCTGCGTACACCAAACTGCTGGAACTGTTTGTTAACCCTACTCGATAAAACAGATGAATCTGAACTCCCGTAATCCGTATTATCCCAAACTACATAAGCTCTGATCTCTCATACCTGTTGAGGGTACGTAGGCACAATACTGACGTATTGGCGAGCCACCTTCCCCTCATCACCCGTAGTCAGCCGAACTACGTTGACTCTGATTTCTCATTCTTTGATGGGAATACGTAGGCATAAAGTGTGACGCTTTGTCGAGTCATTTTCTTTTCTTTTCAGACCAGCCTTGATAGGTAGATAGTTAAACCAACCTGTCAGATAAACACAACAAGCGTGGATCCCATCGAGTACGATGGGTGAGGGGTGCTAATACCTTCCCCTTGCGTAACCGACTCCCGAACCCAGACATGGTTGCGATGACCTTGTCTTATACCTTTTCGTTAGGTTTTTCCGATCGTTTCCTTTCCCTTTCTGAGGGATAAATAATGAAAGGTGGTGACTCTTCTGTCTTGCCGGTACCTTATTTTCGCGGTAACGACAGCTGGCGACTCTGTTGGGGACTTGATAGTTTCTAGGGATCCAACGTCCCTTATGCGAGTCAGTTTGGGGATCCAACATCCCCTGCGAGAGTCAATCCTAGTGCTTGTATGTTTACTTGTTGGGTTGTGTTTACTTATCGCATTTTATTTCTCGCACTTTATTTTCAGTATG
Source organism: Lathyrus sativus (assembly GCA_963859935.3). Taxonomy (NCBI): domain Eukaryota; kingdom Viridiplantae; phylum Streptophyta; class Magnoliopsida; order Fabales; family Fabaceae; genus Lathyrus; species Lathyrus sativus. The sequence continues at coordinate 234,663,555 of OZ012735.1, read as the reverse complement.
ATATGATTATCTATGCTGTTGTGGGAGGGGCATTCTGATGAGTGAGGAGCCAGACCCAGGCTTGAGTGTATCTAGCATTAGTTGTGGAAATTAGTGGGCGCGTGCTTGCTTTGCAGGCACTAGTGTCTCATGAAATCCACGCTCAGACGAGGTTCTCCCGGTTGACTTCTTTTTCGGCCCTTTGGGCCTGAGGGATTGTTGGTTTGGAGGATTGTCGACTCTGGGGACCCATCATTTGGGATTCAGCTAAGTGAGGCCGCTTCAGGAGATGGTGATGCCACACCTTCTGGGTGTCGTATCATCTCTCTTGAATGTCTATGACGCTGATGACTGCATAGGATGCCGAACTTGTGTCAGTTTAGGTCCATACCTGTGAGCAGGGTCGTTTGTTGCAGGAAACCTTAACCTTCAGACTACCTGGTTTTCTTGATAGTGAATCAGTTTTGTTGGTATTAGAGGTTCTCATCATTAGATATGTGTTTGTTCTTGACAGAGCAGGGTTATGGTCTGGTATCAGGGGTTACTTCTCATCAGAGATATGGTCGTTCATGATAGAGCAGTATTATGGTTTTGTTGATACGGAATCTTCACCTTCTTCTCTGCAACAGCACAGTCGTCTTGATCTCCTGCTGCATGATTGCATTTTGCATTGTTTTGCATACTCATTTGCATATCATTAACGTGTGTCTGTGTTGCAGGTACCGTTTCCCCCGGTTCAGGTTTTCTTGCCTTCTATTGTGCTATTATGGGTTCTCTGAGGAAGACTGTGGCCTACAAGCTCCCCACTCCTGATGTTGTTCAGCTGTCTAGTTTGACTGCTTTGGCAGATGATTCTGTGAGAGGTGAATTCAGAAAGTCTTATGGGAAACTGCTCAGCTTGGTTCGTAAACCTTCTGTGTTTGAGCTGAATGGGTTGTACGCCTTGCTGCAGTTCTAAGATCCTCCTTTGAGATGCTTTACTTTCCCGGACTTTATTCTCGCACCTACACTAGAGGAGTATGCTGATTTGTTAGGTGTGCCTATCAAGAGTCATATGCCCTTTGTTCATATGGATGCTGAGCCTAATCTGGCTAGTCTAGCTCTTTCGCTTCATCTGGATGCCTCTGAGTTGGTCTTGTCTAGTTGGAACAGGGTTCTCGGTTTCTCCTTGCAGTTCTTAGTAGGAAAGGCCCAGCAGTGTGCCAAAGACGGTTGTCGGATCGTGTTCAACGCTATTCTTGCTCTTTGCATATACGGCATCATTCTGTTCCCTAATATGCCTGACTTTGTAGACTTCGACGCCTTTCACATCTTTGCAGCAGGGAATCCAGTCCCTACCTTGATTGGAGATGTCTATCATTCCGTCCACTACAAAAACGAGAACAGAAGGGGCAAGAATGTCTCGTGTTGTGTGCCCCTATTCTATAGATGGCTTGATAGTCACCTACCCAAGAAGGGTCCCTTTGCTTCATCTGCACCCACAGCTGAGTGGTTTGAGCGTTTGATGAGTCTATCAGTGGAGGATGTTGCCTGGTTTGATAGAGATAGGTTGGGTACTGAGATTATCTTCAGCTGCAGCGGGTTTCCGAATGTGCCTTTGATAGGCAGGAAGGGCTGTATCAACTATAATCCATCTCTGCTTTTCCGACAGTTTGCTTATGCTTTGAGAGCTCCACCGAAGGAGGAAGAGGTGCAGGAATTTTTGTACCTCACTGGTCTTCTAGAGGGGGATATGTTATCTAAGCTTCAGCGCGCTTGGAATGGTATCAGTAGGCGGGGAAAACCGTTGCTGGGAAAAAGTAATAGCCAAGCCTACGCTCCATATGTGACCTGGATCAGAGCCAGAGCAGATATCATAGGGATGCTGTTTCCTCCTGCCAAGCTAGAAAGCCCTCCAGTGATTGAAGAGCCTACCACCGTGCCTATTCAACAGTACAATTAGGTGTTAGCTGAGCGAGAGGAGCTACAGAAGGCAAATGAAGAATTGGAGAAAGAATTGGCTCAGCTCAGAAGCGAGAGAAGCGAAGCCGTCCATTCCTTCAAGAGGTAAATAGAGCTGGTAAACAAGTTAGGTACGGATTTGACTAAGCAGTTGGCTGAGCGTGAGCGTTTGGGTCGGGACTTCAAATCTGTCAACGACGTATTGGCCACTAAGAAGCAGCACTTGGATGAAGTGTACCGGAGAATAGCCAAGTTTTATCAGCATTGGAAGGTCACCCTAGCCAACGGCAAAGAACGGGAGGATAAACTGAAGCAGCAGATCTCCAAATTGAAAGCCCAGGTGAAGGCTAGTGAGAAGAGGTTTGATGAAGAAACCGCTCGCAGATATGCCACTGAAGGCCTGCTAAACAAGGCTCTTGCTAACCTGAAGGAGCGCAAACAGACGTTTGAATCCAAGAAGCGGAAGTTAGAAGATTGTTTCGGCGAAGGAGCATGGGAAGACTCAATTGAATGTCTTCAATACACTATTATGCAGAGGGTGTTACTCGTCGAAGGGTTGCTCACTCATCCTGATCATCCAGAAACGAGGGATCTGTTAGAAGAGTTTCGAGCCCGTGGTCGTGCTTGACTATATTTGTAATCCTTTTGTTTTGATCATTGTTGTATGTTGACTATCACCAGGCTTATTGTTCAAGGTCATGCTATTGATTCTGCTTGTACTCAGTGACGTTGTGTACCGCCGTGATGGGCTTTCTTTATATATATGAGATGTTATTTCCACGACTGGACTCAGACTTCTTATTATCAGCACTGGCACTCAGGCACTAGGATCGGGGGGGATCTCCCCAAGGCACAGACACACGTTTGCATTTGCATGAAGCATTTGCATAACGAGCACGTTGTCGTTTTTCTAACCCTTTGTGTATGCAGGTTGTTCCAGGATTGATCGAAGGCCAATCCACCGCTATCCGACCAGAGCAAATCAAGCTAGAAGAATGGAACAATTGCAGACTGACATTCAGGAACTCCGAGAGAGGATGGACCGCTTCATGGAGCTCATGCAAGTGGTTGCCAACGGCCAAGACCAGCTCAGAACATTGGTCCAGCCTCTGATCTCAAGGGTTGACAGCAATGGTGTACTCCATGGTGGGAATGTTCCAACCCCTCCACCTGTTGAAACTTCTCAGGGTGGCATCCCCGTGACCGGGGGGAATGGCAGTGGCAACGACAATGTGATCACTAACATCGGGCTCAATGGTAATACGACTGGCGTTGGTAATGGAAATTTTGAAGCTAATGGCAATGCTGGACTGGGCAACGGCAACACAGGTGCTGGAAATCTGTATGGGCCTCAGCCATGGCTAGAAGATCGTCAAGAAGATTTGTTCTCACAGAGGAGTGCTGAAGGAGAGCTGACTGCTGAAGCACTTCTGAGGTTTAAGGCACTCGAGGACAAAATGAGGAGTTTCGAGAACCTGAACACTATAGGTGTCGACATGAGTAAATTGGGATTGATTGCTGATTTCAAGGTGCCTCCTAAATTCAAGGTACCCGACTTTGAGAAGTATAAGGGAACCACCTGCCCTCGTGTCCACTTAAGGTCTTACTACCGAAAGATGTCCGCTCACTCTGAAGACGAGAAGTTGCTGATGCACTTCTTTCAGGATAGCTTGTCCGGGCCATCCTTGGAATGGTACATAAGTTTGGAACCTACCAGTGTGCGCACGTGGAAGGAACTTGCTGAGGCGTTCGTGCACCATTATCAATATAACAGTGACTTGGCTCCGAACCGGGTTCAACTGCAGAACTTGTCGCAGAGGAACAACGAAGGGTTCAAAGAATACGCCCAGCGGTGGCGTGAATTAGCAGCTAGAGTTCAACCGCCGATGGTTGAACGAGAGCTTGTTGAAATGTTTGTAGCCACTCTCTCGGGGGTCTATTACGAGAAATTGGCCATTGGTATGTCTGGAAGTTTCTCTGATCTCATCATCACTGGGGAGCACGTTGAAAACGGGATCAAGTTGGGGAAAATTCAAGGGGGTGATCTATCCTAGCTGGAGGAGGAAAGAAACCATATGGTAGCAAAAGGCGTGAAGGGGAGACGAGCGCCGTGTCTAACGCTCGAAGGAAGGGCAAGGGCTAGCGCCAGCAGGTGGCTAGCATAACCATCCCTGCTATCCAACAACCCCAGCAGCAGCAGCAGCTGCAGCAGCAGCAACCAAATCAGCAAGGGTACATAAAGTATCAGAACAGGGCACCTCTGTCGAGCCGTCACCTTGAGACACCGCCCATGTCTTATGCTCAGTTGTTACAAACTTTGCTTCAGTTACAGCTAGTCCAGAAGAGAACCCTGGCTCCCTTGACAGGGGCACCTCCGCAGGGTTATGATGCGAACGCAACGTGTGAGTTTCACTCAGGGGCACCTGGCCACACGATAGAAAACTACAAAGCCTTAAAGCACAAGGTGCAAGATATGGTGGATGCTAAGATCATCAATTTCTCAGATAATGTGTCGAATGTCACAAAGAACCCTATGCCGAATCATAGGGGAGGTGGGGTGAATGCCATTATTGAAGACGAGAACTTGGATTTATTGACTGACGTCAAGGATCTGAAGACACCGCTTAGCTTCGTTAAAGCCAAGCTGATGAAGAGAGGCTTCTTTTCGGGCTGTGGAGAATTGTGTATGGGCTGTGCGACTCGTCCTGATGGATGTGAAAAGTTGACGGAGGAGATTCAGAGTCTGATGACCGAAGGAATCTTTCAGTTTAGCCGAAGGGCCGAATGTGGATCTGGAGAGGTAATACTGAAGCAAGATGATAAGGTTGCCACCATCACCATCCCTCGCCAAACGATCACCATTTCTGCACTCAGGCCGCCCATAATTACCATCACGAAGGCCGGGCCGATACCTTTTGAAAGCACCAACGCTTTCCCGTGGCATTATGGGGCAGACGTTTACTGTAACAGACAGAAGTTGGAACTAGAACCATCTGGGCGGTCTGTGGATAACCTAGTGGGAACTGGCGGAATCACACGCAGCGGAAGAGTATTTGCTCCACCTGAGATTATGGCCGACAAAGCAGATAAAGCTGAGAAAACTGATAAGGGAAAGAGTAAATTCGTTGAGGAAACCCCTCATGGGGTAGAGAAGGACTTACTTGTAAAGGACGCTGAAGAGTTCATGAGGTTGATCAAGAAGAGTGATTACAAGATCATTGACCATCTCCATCAAACACCCTCAAAAATTTCCATCCTGAATTTGTTGCTGTGTTCGGAGTCACATCACAACGCGTTGTTAAAGGTTTTGAATGCCGCGTATGTACCGCAGGAAATCTCGGTCAACCAGTTGGAAGGGGTAGTAGCCCACGTGAATGCTGGAAACGGGTTAGGGTTCACTGACCTGGAGCTAACACCGAAGGGAAGGAAGCACAATAGTGCCCTGCACATCTCGATAGAGTGTAGGGGAACGATTATGTCTCATGTGTTGGTGGACACGGGGTCATCGCTCAATGTTCTTCTGAAGAAGGCATTGATGAAGTTAGATACTCGAGGGTTGATCTGCACACCCAATGATCTGGTTGTGAAGGCTTTCGACGGAACCAAGCGTCATGTCTTTGGAAAGGTAACGTTGCTAATCCAAGTCGGGCCGAAAACTTTCGACACAGTCTTCTACATTATGGACATCATGCCAGCCTACAGCTGTCTCTTAGGCCGGCCATGGATCCACTCTGCTGGTGCCGTGACTTCCACGTTGCACCAGAAACTCAAGTACGCTGTCGGAGGCAGCATTGTAACTGTATGTGGCGAGGAAGACATAATGGTGAGCCATTTGTCGTCCTTCAAATATGTTGAGATGGATGGGGAAATCCACGAAACCCTATGTCAGGCGTTCGAAGCTGTTAAAGTCAAGGACGTGGCTCCCATAATGACCGAAAAGCCAGAGATGACTCTCTCTTCCTTCAGGGAATCCCGGGCCGTTGTTCAAGCCGGATCTACCCCAGGCTGGGGGCGAGTTCTAGAAATACCTAACAAGCAGGACAAGTTTGGGTTAGGATACTCTCCTACGGCTGAAGCCTCCTCTTCTCACAGTGCGTCCCGGGGTAAAGGGCCGATCCAGTTTACCAGTGGCGGGGTTATATTCGAAAGTATCAATGCGGTGTCTGAAGACGGCGGAGACAGCGATTGCGACCTAGACTCTCGGATCCAGCCAAGCAAACCATGCCAGAGCCTCACCAACTGGTCCATCAGGGATACCATCCAAGTGACAGGAAAAGAGTAATGATTTACTCTCTCCAATTGTTGTATAACCCTATGTCCTACCTGGGGCATAGTGGTTTTATTGTCAGGGCCTTGTTTGATTATGTACATACATTTTACCAATAAATCAAAAGGCTTTTTTCTTCGCATTCAAATGTTGTGATCTCTGTTATTCCTGTTTTATATTTGTTTTGTAAAACAATAAAATGGCAATGGGGTTTGTGCTAACTTGCATATCCTCGTTTTAAGCTTAACCCTTGTTATTGCAGGATCCACATAACAGATGACATCGACTCTGGACCTTCTACGACTCACTTCGACTTTGATTGCCCGATCTATCAAGCCGAAGAAGAGATTGATGAAGACGAAGACCTTCCCGAAGAGTTGGCCCGCTTGTTGAAACAAGAAGAGAAAGTTATTCTGCCTCACGAGGAAGAGATTGAGATTGTGAATCTAGGTTCTGAAGAACTGGTCAGGAATGTCAGGATAGGGGCTGCATTGCAGAGTGATGTCAAGCAAAGATTACTTGAGATGCTGAGAGAGTATAGTGACATCTTTGCTTGGTCATACGAAGATATGCCCGAACTTGATACTGACATCGTGGTCCATCACTTGCCGCTGCGAGAAGATTGTCCTCCCGTTAAGCAGAAGCTTAGGAGGACACGACCAGATATGGCCGTCAAGATCAAAGAAGAAGTGCAGAAACAGCTTGATGCTGGCTTCTTAGCGGTCACCACTTACCCTCTGTGGGTCGCCAACATAGTACCTGCACCGAAGAAGGACGGTAAGGTGTGAATGTGCGTCGATTATCGGGATTTGAATAGGGCGAGCCCTAAAGATGACTTCCCGCTCCCACATATTGATGTGTTGGTCGACAATACAGCTCAGTTCTCCGTGTTTTTGTTCATGGATGGCTTCTCCGGGTACAATCAGATCAGATGGCGCCGGAGGACATGGAGAAAACTACGTTTATTACGCCTTGGGGAAAATTTTGCTACAAGGTAATTCCTTTCGGTATGAAGAACGCATGGGCCACTTACCAACGAGCAATGGTTACTTTGTTTCATGACATGATTCATCATGAGATTGAAGTCTATGTTGATGACATGATTGCGAAGTCCCAAACGGAGGAGGGACATCTGGTCAATTTGCTGAAGCTTTTTGAGAGGCTTAGGAAGTTCAGGTTGAGGTTGAATCCTAACAAGTGTACTTTCGGAGTACGGTCTGGAAAACTACTGGGGTTTATCGTGAGTGAAAGAGGCATTAAGGTTGATCCTACGAAGATAAAAGCAATACAAGAAATGCCAGCGCCAAAAACAGAAAAAGAAGTTCGTGGTTTCCTGGGCAGAATTAACTACATTGCAAGATTTATCTCTCAGCTCACGACCACGTGTGAACCGATGTTCAAACTGCTAAAAAAGGATCAGGCGATTATCTAGAACGAGGATTGCCAGAAGGCATTTGATAAGATAAAACAGTATCTACAGGAACCTCCGATCTTGATACCCCCAGTGGCCGGACGACCCTTAATCATGTACTTGACAGTTCTTGAGAATAGTATGGGGTGTGTTCTCGGTCAGCACGACAAGACGGGCAGAAAGGAGCATGCTATTTACTATTTGAGTAAAAAGTTCACAGACTGTGAATCTCGTTACTCGATGCTGGAGAAGACGTGTTGTGCACTCGCCTGGGCTGCCAAACGTTTACGACAATACATGCTCAATCACACGACCATGCTAATTTCGAAGATGGATCCGATCAAGTACGTCTTCAAGAAGCAAGCGCTTTCGGGCAGGATTGCCAGATGGCAAATGGTGCTGACGGAATATTACATTCAGTACGTTTCCCAGAAGGCCATCAAGGGCAGCGTATTGTCTGAATACCTTGCCGAACAGCCAATCAAAGACTATCAGCCGATGAAATTTGAATTCCCTGACGAGGACATCATGTTTCTCAAAGCAAAGGATTGCAATGAACCGTTGCCCGACGAGGGTCCAGATAGGAAATCCCAATGGAAATTGATATTTGACGGGGCGGTTAATTCTTACGGAAGTGGCATTGAGGCGATCATCACGACTTCCCATGGATCCCACATCCCGTTCACCGCTAGACTGACGTTTCCAGTCACCAATAAAGAAGCGGAGTACGAAGCATGCATCATGGGTCTAGAGGAAGCAATTGATTTGAGAATCAAGAACCTAGATGTATATGGTGACTCGGCACTTGTGATCAACCAGATTAAAGGGGAGTGGGAGACTCGCCAATGGAATCTGGTGTCGTACATGAACTATGCCAGAAGGCTGCTTCCGTTCTTTGATCGAGTGGAACTTCATCATGTGCCCAGGGCTGAAAATCAGATGGCTGATGCCTTAGCCACGTTGTCTTCGATGTATAAAGTCAATTTTTGGAATGAAGCTCCAAGAATTGTCCTTTCTCGTCTTGATAGACTTGCATTCGTCTTTGCGATTGAGGAAGCCTCTGATGGCAAACCATGGTTCCATGATATCCAGACCTTCCTTATGACTAAGGAGTATCCCGCGGGAGCGTCAACCCAGGATAAGAAGACTCTGAGGAGGCTGTCTGGAAACTTTTATCTCAATCCTGATGGAGTTTTGTATAAAAGAAACCACGACCTCGTGCTACTCAGATGTGTAGATGAGAAAGAAGCGAGTATGCTCATGGAAGAAGTCCATGAAGGTACATTCGGTACACACGCCGGCGGGCATGCTATGACAAGAAAGATCCTAAGAGCAGGATACTACTGGCTGACGATGGAATCAGATTGCTTTAAATTCGCGAAGAGATGTCATAAATGCCAGATTTATGCTGATAAGATTCATGTGTCGCTGTGCCCGTTAAATTTCATGTCCTCCCTGTGGCCGTTCTCCATGTGGGGCATCAACATGATAGGCAAGATCGAGCCCACTGCATCTAACGGTCATCGCTTCATTCTAGTAGCCATCGACTACTTCACCAAGTGGGTGGAGGCAGCCTCGTATGCTAACGTGACCAAGCAGGTGGTGGCTAAATTCATAAAGAGGGACATCATCTGTCGATACGGAAATCCTGAGCGGATCATTACTGATAATGGTTCAAATTTGAATAACAAGATGATGAAGGAGCTGTGCCAGAGTTTCAAGATCGAACATCACAACTCATCTCCTTACCAGCCGAAGATGAATGACGTCGTTGAAGCGGCCAATAAGAACATCAAGAAGATTGTACAGAAGATGGTTGTGACCTATAAGGATTGGCACGAGATGTTGCCATTTGCATTGCACGGTTATCGTACGACAGTACGTACATCAACCGGGGAAACTCCTTTCTCACTGGTGTACGGTATGGAAGTTGTCCTACCGTTAGAAGTTGAGATTCCTTCTTTACGAGTTTTGGTTGACGTGAAACTCGATGAGGCAGAATGGATTAAGAACCGACTAAACCAACTCAGCCTGATGGACGAGAAAAGATTAGCATCGATTGCATATGGTCGTCTGTACCAGAGCCGAATGAAGAAAGCTTATGATAAGAAGGTGCGTCCTAGAAGCTTTCAGACGGGTGATCTCGTCCTGAAGAAGATTCTTCCTCCACACTCCGATCATCGGGGCAAGTGGACTCCCAATTACGAAGGTCCATATATCGTCAGCAGGGTCTTCTCGGGAGGAGCCTTGTTGTTATCCACGATGGATGGCGAAGATTTTGCATCCACGGTGAACGCGGACGCAATTAAAAAATACTTTGCTTAAAAAACGACCCGCTGAAAAGAAAAGAATATCCAGGCAAAAATGGGGCATCCCGGCGAACCATAAAAAAGGAAAAAAGGTTCGGGCAAAAATTAGGGATATAAAAGAAAAGAATGTATACCCGCAAAGTCGAAAACCTGGAAGGGAAACTTTGGCAAAAAAAGGGTATCCCGGTGAATCGAAAACGCGGAAGGGCGATTCAGGCAAAAGTTAGGGATTTGAAAAAGCAAATGACTGCGTTCCGCGTGTGGACTGTCTTTGTTTAGTGGTTTGGAAGACCCGAGAGCCGTTTATCTGAATCAATCTCTTCTGAAGCTGAAGCATCGGAGAAGTATTGAAGTCGAGTGGGTCATAGAGGGATCAACTCATGGTGTTCATCTACGCCACATTGCCGACATTTGTGTATATACTGATGTATATTTATGTTTTTATATTTGCGCAGCTTCCTCATTTCAGGAGCTTGCATCTGTTGTAAAACATTTTCACCCATTCAGGGGTTCATCATCAATAAAATATATACTATTCAGCAATTCTGTTTGTTTGTCTAGCATTTATCTGTTTTGTTTGCGAAAAGAACGTCGATGTTTTTGATAAAATGCGCATACATAAACTTACTGGCCTAGGCCACTGATTGCTGAAACAATGAATTACTTGAACATTGTCACAAGATGATAACCTTGATAGGTCCCTTTGAGAGGGGTGTCTTGTCTGTTTGTTTGTGTTGTCGCAGGTATAGTATATTCCAGGCAATACGCCGTATGTTTCCCAAGCAGGATGATTCCTTCTTCTCCAGCAAGTTCAGTGGCATCTCCCCATGGAGTCTGAACATGAGATTGTAAGCATTGATATGTCTCCCCAAACAGAGAAGATTCTCTCCCCAATCAGATGTATCCTGAAGGATCGTCGTCTCCACAGCTGAGTCATGCGCTGAAGTGTACGTTCGTTCCCCAACACTGGATCAAAGTGCAGTTTTCGTAGAAGATTATTCGCAAGTGTGCAGCTTTCGATAGTTCAGACTGAAGTCTCCAGCGGAATTGAAATTCCCCACAGAGTTGTACTCTCCCCAGTAAGCAGGATGATTCCTTCTTCCCCAACCGAGTTTGTAGTTCCCCAAGAGAGGCGATTCCTTGGAAGCCGTTCAGACCATGATTGGTTTTCCCCAGTAGAGTGCTGAATAGCTGATGCTGTATTTCCCCACCGGAGCCGTTATCTCCGGGAAAGTTTTGCTGCGAATGTCGTGCAGTTTATTTCTGCGATTGATATCGTTTCCTCGACAGTTTGTGGTTTGAATACCTGGTTGAGCGGGTTCAGGTTCTTATAGAACTTTGTTCCCCTGCATCAGTCGGCTGAAGATCATTCCCCCAGGCGGAATCCAATTGAGATTGGTGTGACTGTTTCTCCTCGACAGGATGATTCCTTCCTCCACCAGAGTGGTCCTTTCTCCTTGACAGGAGGTTTTTCCCTTCAGCATTTATTTTGCTGATGGGGTCATAGCATTTTACATGGTTGCATAGCATTTACCCTAAAAATGCGTAGCATTTTCACCATGTGGAGCATTGCGCCATTGTCAAACATATGCATATGAAACACGAGCTAGGTCGTTACCATTCTTGTTTTGTAGGTATTCCTTTGCAGAATGGTTTGCTCAAGGTGATTCTTGATTTCTCCAGCGAAGTTGTGTGCTTAAGATGATTCTTAAAATTCCCGGTGAAGCCGCCAGAGTTGGTTGCTCAAATTGATGCTTAGAATTCTCGGCAGAGTGTTTGCTCAGGATGATTCCTGAAATCTCCAGCAGAGGTACTGGTTCAGGATGATTCTTGAAATCCCCGATGGAGTTATTTGTCCAAGATGATTCTGGAAGTCCTCACCAGAGTTGATTCACCCAGAATGATTTCTGGATCCCCGAAGTAGAGTTACTTGATAGTTCTCCAGAATCCCCAGCGGAGATGTGTCATCCCCGACAGGTTTTTGAACAGAAAAGTTGAAATTTCCTGGAAGACTTACTGATGAAGTCCAGCTGCGATGTCAAAGCAGTTCTCCCAACTGACGTGGAGTTCCTGATGGCAAAAGATTGTATATCCTTAGTGGTTCCTGATTGATTAAGGATTCCATTTGAAGACTTACTGATGAAGTCTAACTGCGATGTCAAAGCAGTTCTCTCAGCTGATGCGGGGTGCCTGATGGCAGAAGTTTGGGTATCCCTATTTGGTTCATGATTGACCGAGGATTCCATTCCCGACTTACTGACGAAGTCCGGTTGACGCCCAAAAATTTCTTTGAGTGCCCGATGGCATGATTAACTTGATTGTTAAAAAGTTCCTAACGACCTGATGAGTCCCGAGGAATTCTTCTGCCGTCGTGCCGCAGAATGCCTGAAGGCAATACCAGCTATGTATCACCAGTTACTGTGTAACCGGTGATCCCTTGATGACTGGAGGACGAAGATCTACAGCAAAATCAGATAATTATCCTGACGGAGATTTGAGATTAGACCCTTAACCGGTTACCGTGTGACCAATTCCCCAGCAGAGTTGTCGTGCAACTGTCATGCTCAGTTTCAAAGATGTTCCTACCAATCGGAGTACCGTTTACCCGTACAGTTGGAAAATCACCAGTTACCGCGTAATCGGTGATCCCTTGATAATTTGAGGACGCAATGATACCAGATAAATCAGAGAACCACCCTGACGGAGATTCAGATTAGTATTTCTCCAGCTAGTTGCCGTGCAACTATTATTTCAGTTTCCGAAAATTTGTCCCCATTAGAGTACCGTGTACTTGTGCAGTTGGCAAATTTCCGGGTTTGTTGGTATTCAACCGTATTTTACCTTGATTGTTTAAGAGCTGTTCGCTTCTCACCCAGTCAGGTCCAAGCCGTTTGAATAGGGGCAGTTGTTGCACCCCGAAATTTGCCCCAACATTTCTTTACCTAGCTTGTGTTTCATTTCATTCACATTAGCATTATTATTTGCATTTCATTGACATGTATGTAGGAGATCAAGAGGTATGATTACCAATCAAGGGCTACACAAGACTATGAAGCTAAACCAAGAAGGGTATTCAAGTGTTCAAGGGTTGATATCCTTGTCAGAGAAGTTGGACTTGAGGTCTTGAGAGAGCTCATGAGAAGTGTTGAAGATCACTTTGAGGCCTAGACAGGTCATTGTGCAAGAATAAGAAGCCTCAACCATGATTGGTGCAGCTAGGGTTTGACTGGGTCAACCCTAAGTCAACTGATGATTTGAAGAAGGTTGAGACCTAATTCAAGAGCCATGTGATCATGGATGGATACATTGGGATGTTATAAGGATGATTCCAAGGTTAACTCATCATGATTTAAGAGTTTGAGAAGTTTCAAGCTAGGGTTTCTAAGACTTGACAGTGTAAAATCCCCTAGTTTGACCCCTATCTTCAAAGTAATTTAACTCAAGATATGATTGTCATCTCATCTTGCCCCCAACATGATTGTTGTAGAGCATGGTATTAGCTTTAATTTGAGTTCTAGAAGTCCTTGATAGGATTTGTAGAACTCAAGTTATGGCTTTGACAAGTTACAAGTCATCTGAGGTATGTGAATTTGGGGCTTGAAAGTTACCCAACTTGCATGAAACTTTTGCCCAAGAAGGATGATTCCTATGAGCTTTTGGTCAACATGAATGTTGTTCCTTATCCTCTTAGATTTCCATAGAGTACTAGAAGTCCTTGATAGGAGTTGTAGAGCTCAAGTTATGGCTTTGACAAGTCAAGGGTATTTTGGGAATTTGTGATTATAGGTCATTTATGATCATGGGTCATTTTCACCAACTTAGGCACCTCAAATGAAATTTTGTTCAACTTGAAAGTTGCTAAAAATGGGGTTTTAACCTTGACCATGCTTCAAGGAGACATTGAAATGGCTCAAAGAAGGATGTGGTTCAAGTAATTTTGAAAAAAGAAGAATTAAAGGCATTTAATGACCAAAAAATTGAAATAATTCATTTTGTGTCCAAACAAGGCAAAATTATAGGTCATTTTGAATGGAAAAATCATTTTAGAAACTTTTGCAATGTTGGAATTTTGGTTTGAGGTCAAATTCATGCCATTTCATTCCATTTCTTCATGATGAAGCAACATAACCAACATGAGCCATTGGATTGTAAACAAGGAAGAGAACATAACAAACTGATTCAATATCTCATGAGATTAATTTTCCAAGCATTTTCATGCCCAAAGAGAGCCAAAATTGTGACTGGTATGGATGACATTTTGAAGAGAAATTGAAATTGCAAAATCTCATTTGGGTGGTTACAAAACTTTCTAAATGATTCTAATGAGTTCTATATAAGATTTGGAGTGTGTTCAGCCATTTTTTTGGAAGCATTTGAAGCTGGTAGCAGAGATAGCAAGTGAAAACTCAGAGCTGCAACTCAAGATCGTGTTTGGAGATTGAAGAGGAATCAAGCCAAATTGAGGTGTGCATTGGCTTCAGAGGAAGATTTTGAGTGAATCTGGATCGTTGTGGAGGAGAAATCGAGCAAGAGTTGCATTTTTTCTTCATCTGAAACCAGGTTTGTACAAATTGAAATTGTGCTTAATCTATAGGGAGATAGCTAGAAATCTTTATGTGGTTAGGTTCTTATCATGACATAGATGGATTTTGGTAAAATAATTTGATGGATAGAGACACTCTAGGGAATGGACCATTTTCTATTGAGCCTGATTTCTCAAGATTCTTGGTGATACATTCATGATCGGATAGTGGAAATTGATCAGTGAAGAGTGTAGATTACATTAGGATCATTATCTTTAAGAATTGTGATGATCAAGATTTGGTGGATTTCTGAAAATTCTATCGTGTTTGGAGTTAGAGAAGGAATTAGTGAATTTGGATGATGGATTCGTGATCAGGATAAAAAATTGAGTAGGATTGGGTATTGGTTTGACATTTTTGATGACCTGAGACAAGCACCTCACCGGAGAAGACGGTGGCGCTGCAGCTCAGGCCACCGTCTGGTTATTTCCCTCCATCTGATTCAAATTGGGGATGAAACACACTGGCCATTGGATGAAGGGTGGACCTTTGACTCAAGCAAGGAATGGATGGCCACGATTGGCTCTCAAACTCTGAAGAGAGATCTTTGAATGAAACGCACCGTTTCATTAATTGGAATGGTTTGGGCTTAGTGCACTGAGTGATATTCACACCCCCCAATTGGCCCAATTCCTGAAATGAACTTGACATAATTGCTATTTGATACATGTATTTTATTATTTCTTTGTTTTTCCTTTTATTTTCATCATTTTATGTAGTTTAGAAAATAATTCATAAAAAATAGAATAATAACTCAAATTGATCCAAGTTTTTTCCCTGACTCATGATTGAGTCTAGAATTTTAGGAAATTAAAATATTAGGAATTCATTCATTTGTGATTTTAATTTCATTTTTTGTATTTTAATTGACATTAATTTCATTTTGGTTGATACCTTGTCTTGTGAAATTTTGTGGGATCATTTGATGATGATTTTTGAGCTGATTTTTTCTGTGTAGCTAGTTTAGACATGTATACTCCCCTTAGATTTTTCTCACATTTTTGTGATGAAATTAGGTGTTGGTTTTTAGAATGAAACTTTAGGTGCTCTAGTTTTAGGGTTTAACCTTAGTACCTCATAGTTTAGGATTTATTTCTAGGACTTTTTGGATGATTTAACCTCTGGATTTTGTATGGTAGATTCATGATTGACTTAGGTTCCCATAGTTATTTTTGTAGGATTTTACAATTGGTTTTAGTATTTTAGTTGGATTTAACTTTAGTACTAGGTTTTAGGTGATCCTAACTTGCCAATTCAACTAGAATGATTTCTTTAGTTCCCTTAGATTAGGGTTTTGCTTCTCTTGCTCTTGGCTGATGTTGAAGACTTGTGTGGGCTGCTGAGGAATGCATGATGGAGCTTGGAATTGAAGTTTGCTCTTCCTTTGGAGTAGTTTTGTTTAGGTGTTAAGATTAGGGTTTGTAAGTAGAGCTTCTAGATAGATTCTCTTCTTTCATAAACATGGAAGGTGTTGATCACTTCCATTCTTCCCTATGATGTAAGGTCCCCTTGTGAAGGCCTCATCCCTCCTTTGGTAGGATGTGTGGCTCTTCCCAAGTTGGTAGAACCTTTGAGGGTTCCTTTCTTTGATGGTGGGGTGCTTAGTGGTGACCTTTCGTCTTCACTTTGCTTTCCACTATCCAAACCTTGCTCTTGTTAGATGAATCTTTCTCCCTTGCTCGAGGATGGAGTTCCTTGTTAGAAGATTGAAGATGCTAGAAGTTGATACTTCTCTGTATTTGAAGACTGCCATTGGAGCTGAAGCTTGAAGACCAAGAAGAACAAGTTGACACTTGTGAAGAAGATCCAGCTGAGATCAAATGAAGAGCTGAAGCTTGAAGTTGGAGAACAAGTTGATACTTATGTTTGATGCATTGAAAGCTTGAAGAAGCAAGTTGACACTTGCTATTGAAGATGATATCCTTGAAGAGCAGTTGAAGACTGAGGACTGAACTGCTGTCAGAGGAGGGCTTTGCTGTGAAACTGTGGGGCTGTTGGTCTGCTTTCTTTCCTGTCTGTTTGCTCGCTGTGCAACTGTGTTGATGTGACTTGTTTGATTTGCTTGATGCATTAGAATAAGTTCATGTTTAGATTGATTTAAGCTAGGAGCATGATTGCACTAGAGGTTGAGTTGCTCCCTCTGCTTGTATTTTTTACTGTATGGCTTTGCTTGCGGGTATTCGGTAGAGCCCAGCTCCCTTGCCTATGTGGTTTGTGATTTGCTTGATGGCATTTTATTTCATTTCTTCTGTACGATTGCAGTTATTCATATCTGGCTTGAGGTCGAGACAAGCTTGTGGAAGCTGATGCCCCACACACATTTCCTCCCTCACTTGCATTGCATGCATTTTACAGTCGTTTATTGTTTACTGTTTAAGCTAATGCTTTATCTGTTTATGTATCTCATTGACATGATCCCTTAGGAATCTCACTTCCTTTGATAAGGAAGTGATGATTAGAACTTTAGGTTGAAACCTATGCATGATAACTTTTAGGAGTTCCCTGTTTCAAACTTCAACCATAGGATGAATCCTTGGCATGACAACATTAGGACTTGATAGTCTCCCCGTAGTTGTCCCTCTCTCTTCTCATCTCAAAACAAATTAAACTACAGTAGTAAAGGTTAATTGATGTCGTACTTTACGAGCCTTAAGCCATCTGAGAAAGGGTTGTCGGAGAGTTTCTTTTCGACAGCCTGGATGTTTAGTATGGCACCCTTTGGGTGACATGCGACGCATTCACTCTCAGGTCATAGTCTCTAGTGCGGTATTGGTTGCAAACATCCATAAAAACAGTTCTTCCGTAAAAGACAGAAAACAAACTTCAAACCTTTTTGCCCCGTGGGCCCATAATTCAAAGGAAGCTTTTCTGAAAAAAAGAGTGTCGTTAACTTCCAGTTCTACCGCAAACGGTAACGCCTAAGTCTCTAAGGGTCGAGCTGCGTACACCAAACTGCTGGAACTGTTTGTTAACCCTACTCGATAAAACAGATGAATCTGAACTCCCGTAATCCGTATTATCCCGAACTACATAAGCTCTGATCTCTCATACCTGTTGAGGGTACGTAGGCACAATACTGACGTATTGGCGAGCCACCTTCCCCTCATCACCCGTAGTCAGCCGAACTACGTTGACTCTGATTTCTCATTCTTTGATGGGAATACGTAGGCATAAAGTTCGACACTTTGCCGAGTCATTTTCTTTTCTTTTCAGACCAGCCTTGATAGGTAGATAGTTAAACCAACCCGTCAGATAAACACAACAAGCATGGATCCCATCGAGTACGATGGACGTGAGGGGTGCTAATACCTTCCCCTTGCGTAGCCGACTCCCGAACCCAGACATGGTTGCGATGACCTTGTCTTATACCTTTTCGTCAGGTTTTTCCGATCGTTTCCTTTCCTGTTCTGAGGGATAAATAACGAAAGGTGGCGACTCTTCTGTCTTGTCGGCACCTTATTTTCGCGGTAGCGACACTCATCAAGTTTCACATCTGCCATA
Source organism: Lathyrus sativus (assembly GCA_963859935.3). NCBI lineage: Eukaryota > Viridiplantae > Streptophyta > Magnoliopsida > Fabales > Fabaceae > Lathyrus > Lathyrus sativus. The sequence continues at coordinate 234,645,564 of OZ012735.1, read as the reverse complement.
ACTCTCAAAGAAGGGATCTCAACTTCTAATGGTAGGACTACCTCCATACCAAGCACCAGCGAGAAAGGAGTTGCCCTTGTTGATGTACACACCGAAGTACGATAATCGTGTAAAGCAAAGGGCAACATCTCATGTCAATCCTTGTACGTTATCACCATCTTCTGCACAATCTTCTTAGTATTCTCGTGCACAGATAACCACTCACTCGCCCTCGGGTGTTTACATGTAACCACTCTCCTCCCTCTTCGGTCTCGGGTGTTACACTCACTGCGCGATCAGGAAAACAAAAATACTCCCAACCTCTGCCAATGCAGCTCCCTGCGCGCTAAAAATTGCACTAAGCGCGAATGCCAGCATTTTGATTCCAAAATTCTGCATCTTGAAGCATCCCTCTTGCTTCAATCCATACTTCAACCATGCAATATTACCTATAAAAATATATGAAAAACTATAAAACTCACTAATATGTACACAAAAACGCAATATATACAACGATATGTAAATTTTATAAAAAGTACACAAAAATTAGAGATTATTAACGGAAAACAAACGAATAAAGTTGTTGAGTGCTAATTATTCACACTCAAAATAACAAAAATTTAGCACTTTATAAACTCTCCCCAAATTAAACTTGTTTGTCCTCAAACAAAAATCGATTAACTCAAAGAAACAAAAGCAATTAACAAGAAATCATGCTCAACAAGTCTTTACAGATGGAAAACAAATGTATGATACACAAATTAAAAACACACGCAAGGCAATGCTTACCAATAAACTACAACAACACAATGACTATGAAACAAATTCTAAGTACAATACACATATCAAAAATTCTAAAGCAATACGAATGTTCAAGAATAAATCACACCTAACGCACAAATTCATCAAGGGATGAAAAACAAACATTATGGACAACTCACACACAACAATCTTGCTAACAAAAATTCAAATTATGCATTAATCTGAAAAAAGAATTATATTGAAAGTATAAAAGCAAAAATCACAAGGACTTTCAGGGTTGTAAAATGGCCTGGGTAACAAACAATTGTTTTTCTCAAGGTAAAAGAAATAAAAACTTGCCTAATTAAATAAGAGTGATCATTTCTCAAAATCTCAAGCAATCACAAATTTCAATCACCTTTTTCTCTTTTTCAAATTGTTACACCATTCCACACAACTTATTAGCACAATATTATTCTATTTTTTTCTTCTTTTTTAATGCTTTTTCCTTTTTTTTCTTTTCTTTTTCACTTTTTTTCAAACTTTTTCTTTTTCTCAACCTCGTAGAAACTGTCATACCCCAAATTTTGACCCCTAGATTCCATCATCATACTAGGAGAATCAAGCATATCTTCTAACTCTAACCTTGTTTCCAGTTTGTTATTGTTGAGGTTAATCTAAATTAGGGTTTTGCACCTTTGGAATCAAGAGGATTACTGCTTGATCAATCAATGTTTTAGATTGATCACCATCAAATCAAGTTTCCATACACTCAAGAGGGTTATATTCAACAAGAATCAAGTGAAAATTGGTCTCATTGCAAGATCATTGAAGCCTAATTTCATTTGGCCCCAAATTAGCATTTTATTAGAAAAAGTCAATTATGCCTTTGACTTTTGATCCAAGCATGATTCCAAGCCTTGAGACTTGATTCAACATGTTTATATACATCCTTGGAGCCTATATATTATGATTGAAAAATCCAAAGATGCAAATTCATTAAAGATCACACAGTTGAATTTATCTGATACAAATTTCATCTGACAAAGTCAACCCTTTGACTTTTGTGGTTTTTAGTCCAAATTGAAGCATTCAAGATAAATTTCATCAAGACATGTTTAAGAAATGAGTTTAATCATGAAAAATCAATATTTAAGAGGTTTCTTGCAAAAGAAGTAAACTTGGATAACTTGGATTTTTCCAAGTATATGGAAAAAAAACCATAATTTTGGCACTAACTTTGAAAGGTCATAACTTTCAATCCACACATCTATTTTTTGAGTTTCAAATGTCAATTTGTAGATCTCATCATGTACTACAAAAGTGTCCTAACCTATGAGCAAAAGAAGCTTATATTTTAAGATATGAAGCTTCAAAGTTTGGAAGAATTTTCAAAACACTTAGAATTTTTCAAGGCCAACTTTGTTCCTTCAATTTTCAGCCAACTTCAAGGCCAATTTTTACCATGATCCCTTTGGATTAAAGAATTTCATCAAACATGAAAGTTATAGGTAATGTTTAGGGCTTTAAAAGTACAATAACTCATCCATATCATTTTTGAGCTAGGAGTTTTGAAGAGGTTCGTTTACAAGTGTTTAGGGCTTTAAAAGTACAATAACACAAAGGTTTGAGCATTAATTCAAATTCCATTCCATTTATGGAAGTTTTGGCCATAAAGATCGTAATGCCACTCTAGAAAAGCAAATTTAACCAGAATTGATTTCCTTGAGACCATAACTTGCTCCATATGCATAAGCAAGATCTAAAAGTGTCCAACCACTCAAGATCTTCTTGTACTTTGCCTTGGGACCATGAGAACCATCCAAACTATCAAATTGGAATTCAACTAAACCATGAAACCATCAAGTTATGAATTATGCACAATCTGATTTTCAGTCTTGACCTATAAATAGAGGCTTGATTCATACTTCAAAAGAAGAGGAAAAAACTAGATAAAGCACCTCTTAAACCTCCAAAGGTCAACATCTTGCAAACCAAACACTACTTTGTGCCAAGAATCTAAATCTTGCACAAACATAACTAGTTTAATTTCCACACGTCAAACCACCAAACTAATTGCCCTAACACACTACAAAACACATTTTGAAGGTGTTCAAACTCTCACATCCACCAAAAATCAGCCAAAATAGAAAGTCAACCTTCAATCCAAAAATCATTGACTTTCTGCATCTTCCATTCTAAAACCCTATTCTGACCTTTTCCATACCATTTGGTCCTTCAAAACCAATCCTCAAACATATCTCAAGATGTCCAAACCCTCATTTCATGATCGTAAACACATTTGCTTCAGAATCAAGATCACATTGCTATCACTTTGCAACAAGGTATCTGCAGCTGGTTAGGAGCAGTTCCAAGTGAGTCCAAGCATTCAAAAACTTTCTAGAGGATCCTAAAAAGCTATTCAGATCATTAAAGCAATTCTACAACAACTTATTTAGAGATTCGAGTTTGGCTTCAAGAGGTAAGTGTTCATAACCTAAACTCCTTGAACCATGCTGCATTTTGATGTACCTTGAACATGAAACTTTTTTGGTATGATACTTACAATGTTTTCCCTCATTTAGTTGTTCCTCATCATGTTTATATGAATCTGTTTGCTAGAAAGTGCATATTTTAGGGTTCTTGAGGTTTTTGCTTCGATTTTTTAATTAGGACTAAAATTAGGCAATTTGGTTTATACCACTGGTTTCTTTGTCCAAAGTTACACAAGTTTGGTTTTTATTTCGTTGCAAATCATTGAGTATTTTTGCAGTTAAGGTTGGTTTTGTAAAGTTGATGATGATGGTGTATTCATTTCATCCATGGCGCCATCTTCTTTTCAGGTTTTAGGAAAGGTTAGGCTTATATGTTAATCTAGGGAGGTGATACAATGGATGTATCATTATCCCAGTGGTTTACCATTCGCGCCTATGTACCTTGTAACCTCGAATCCCCCTCGCACCAGTTCTTTTTTTGGCTTTTTGGATTTTCAGTGTGTTTTCATATATTATTATTTGATTCCATGTTATTATCACAACACGCGTGTAGTTGGATTTATCATCATTTTGACCTGCAAGAAGTAGGGCGTGGGTTCAAACCCCATCAGGTGCATCCCTTCTTTTTTTAATACCTAATTTTCATATTTTCCTTCACAATTTGATTTTTATCATAACTCTCTTAATTTTTATCATTTTGATCCCATCCTTTTTGCATAATGCTATTAAGAATGTCTATGTTTTATTTACGAAAGGAAATTTCAAAAAAGTTTATTTTATTTTGTACTTGTTCATGTTCAAAGTAGGTCACACTTTTAGGGTTTCTTAGGATTCCTTTTGATCTCTTGATTGATCCTTTGACTCTCCTTGCCATTTTTGAATTTTATGAACCTTATACATCTTGTTTGAACCTTACTTGATATGGTGAATTTGTATATCATTGTTGTTACTTGGTTGTTATTACTTTTTTTCAAGTTTATGTTCATATGTGAATATATGTTTGAAACTCCTTGAAACTTTGGTTGTTACCTTGCCCTTAATGGTTGTCACCTTGCCCTTAACATGTGTTTATCTTCTACGATTAAGTATTTTGAATATACAAGTGCTTTAGGTTGACCATGTCATGCCTTGAGCGTTCTTAAATAGTTGCTTGATTTTATACATGTTTGTATGAATCAATCCTTGTGATGATTTTTCATCTTGCTTAAAGACCATGTTGAACCCTAACTTACTTCTTGGTTGTTACCTACTTGTGATGAACATATATTACTTTTTAAGCATGCTTGGTTGTCACTTTTGCCATGACTTAATTTGTATCCATGATAAGTGTTGTGATAATTTATACATGTTTACTTTGATTCCTACCATGATAAGTAATGTCTTGACTTATGCATGTTTATTTTGAACCCTAATACATGTTTTGAACTTCAAATTTGTTATCCATAATTATTTAGATGTTATAACACCTATTGTTTAGATACGTTTATCAATGGTTGTCACCATGATTTATAACTTCTTTGAGATATGTGCTTGGTTGTTACCTTGCTCTTTTTTGACTTTGTTAAGTCTACACCTTGAATGTTGTCACATTCACTCTTGTGCTTTGGTTGTTACCTCTACTTTATTTAACTTATATTCATTCTTTAAGCATTGTTATGATTTATGCATGCTGATTTTTAGTTTTGATCTTTACCATGATAAGTAATTTTTTGACTTATGCATGATTTTTTTGTACTTCAAATTGTCCTTTATGATGTTTGGTCTTGTAAGAACCTTGTCTCATGATTATTTAGATGTTGTAACATCTATGTTTACCTTTGGTTGTGACTATTTGATTTTCTTCTAAAAACATCTTTGGATGAATGCTTGGTTGTAACCTTGTCATCTGTTAACTTTATCAATCTTTGCTTAATGTTCTCACATACTTGCCATTATCTTGGTTGTTACCATTATCATATGCTTTCATCATGCTTGAATGAATATATGCTTGAATATCACCCTTGTTTTGATATCTCTTAACTTTGTTAAGTTTTCCCCAAGTGATGTAGCTTGTTAGCTCTCATCCTAAAGAGTTGCCTTGTGTTCCTTAGTCTAAAGGAAAGTCTCTCTATTGACTAAATGTCATAGATAGCTCATTTGTTCTTAAACCTTCCCTTAACCTTGTTAAAGTCATTAGGTCCTTCAAATTAACCTTAAGTTAGAACCTGTATCCCTTTGGCTTTATTAAGTCAAGATCTTAGCACACCTTGTTCAAAGTATTATAACTTAGAACTCAGGATTAGAGTTTGATAACTCTATGTGTGTACCATTGTTATGTGTATTCACTTCCCTCTTTTGACTTTTGTTAAGGTCATCCCAAATTAGGTCTTTCAACTTAGAGTTAGAGAGTTTTTTTAACTCTATATAAGTATCATTGTTATGAATACTTATTCCCCTTGGAACATTGGCCACAGTCAAGAGTTCCTTCACCCTAGTTAGGTGAAATAAGATTGCTCTGATTCAATCCTTGTTAGGATACATAGGCATGAAATGCGACGTCTTAGCGAAAATACTTTGTACATACCCTAGGTCTTTACCTTAGCACCTTTTACTTAGCAAGCAAACTTTAGCATAACACAAACACTAACAAGAGGTTCCTGTAGAGTACTACAGATACTTAGGATGCTAATACCTTCCCTTAGTATAACCAACCCCCGAACCCCTGATATCTTAGGTTCGTTGTTACGTAGCGCACTTAGGGTTTTATTCGATCTTTACCCTTTCCTTTGGATAAATCAAAGCTTGGTGGTGAACTTCAATGATTTGTGATTCAAGTTAATTAACACCTTGATATTCGATTCTCACTGCAATAGAAATGGAGACTTTATTGGGGAATAGACTTGCTTAAAAGGGTTAAGCCCACCTTGTTTGTGTTTGTGTTTTATTTATGTTTGTTTGCTTTATACATGTATATTTGTAAATATCTGTATATTATACTTGTTATGTTTGGCTGCATGTGTGTATTGGGTTGATACCTTGAGAGGTGAGATACGTCCTAGCCCGGACTTGAGCGTATACCTATGATAGGATTGTGGTATGATCAATAGTTGACTATTGGGAGTAGTTCTAACATGATTGACATATGATGTAACCATGCTCAGTTGAGACCCCTTTGGGATTACTGATGACGTATGAGTAGTTGTACATTCATTACTTTTTCCGACCTGGGAGTCCGTGAAACTGAGGACCTCTTAGTTACCCACTTACCCTACTTGGACTTTTTAGGATGTAGTGTGATGACTGTAAGGGAGTAGTCCCAAATAGTTGATATGCGATGCTACACTCAGACGATTTTATCTTGAGAATATTATTGGCTCATATGAGTAGTCGTGTGAGTTGATAATATTCGAAAGATTTATCAATGACTCTGGGAACTTTGTAGAACCTGTTGTGTAGGTACAAACAGCCTATAATACATGTCTGTTGGGAAGGGTATACCTTGGCTCCATGCTTGTAACCCAAACATAGGGCCTTTGTTTGTGTGCATATACATTGTATATATGTGAATACCTATATATGTGTTGCTTATGCATCATATCATCATCTTAACATAAGCATTCATGCAGTTGGTTTTGAGAAACTCAGTTGTTTTCTTTATTGCAGAAAACCTTAGGTCATAGATTTTGGAAAAAGAAACACTAGAAAGTACAACTTCAAGAAACCATATTTAATAGAGTTGAAGAAATTGGTGGCCTTAGTGTCTTGCCTTGAAGACTTCAGAAAGAGTTATCAAAGATTGTTGGGACTTGTCAAGATCAGGATGCAAGAAGGAGTTCTTAACACCCTTGTGCAGTTCTATGACCCTTTTTATCATTGTTTCACCTTTCCCAATTACCAACTTGTTCCAACCTTGGAAGAGTACTCATATCATATTGGTCTACCGAAAGACATTGCAGATGCCATCCACCTAGAAGCTTCCGAAGTCAAAACAAATCTCACCACCAAGCATGGACTCAGAGGTCTACCTTCTAAATTTTTGATAGGGAAAGCTGCATTTCTTACCAAAGAGAATAACCTAGATGCTTTTGAAGCAGTCCTTGCATTACCCATCTATAGATTGGTTTTGTTCCCCGAAGAAGAAGGTTTCATTGACATCAACTATATCCATATCTTTTTGAATGGTAACCCTGTGCCTACTCTATTTGGAGATGTGTACCATTCTATTCACTATAGGACCCTAAAAGAAGATGGGACCATCCTATGTTGTGTTCCCCTATTGTATAGGTGGTCTGTTGCACATTTGTCGAGGACATATATTTTCATAGAAAATCCAAATGGACTGAGGTGGTCTCAAAGGCTCATGGCTTCAACTCAGACTGATGTACATTGGTATGATCCCGCTTATGACAAATGAGTGATCATTGATAGTTGTGGTTCATTTCCCAACGTACCTCTTCTTAGTATACAAGGGGGAATCAACTATAACCTTGTTCTTGCAAGACGTCAGTTTGGATTTCCCATGAATGAAAAGTCTAGCAACATCATGTTGTCGGGTTTCTTCTATCTCATTGCAGAAGCCAATATGGGGTTTAGAGATAGTGTTACAGATGCTTGGAAGATCATTCACAAGAAGACCAAGGCTAATTTAGGAAAGAAGAACTATATAGAATTTGAGCCTTTCACGCAGTGGATCCATTCTCGAGCCCGTGATCTCAAAATGCCCTACCTCCTAGAGAAACCTTTGCAGACTGTGGTTGCTTCTTCCTCTATCATCCCCGTTGAGCGCATGGAGGAATACCAAGAGACATTGGCAAGGATGAAACTTGAACGAGATACTTGGGAGTGCAAATACCACGTCATTCATTCCGAGTAGTTGGAGATGAAGAGACAATTGAAAGAGAAGGGTGATTTGATTGAGTTGCTTGAAAGGAAGGTTGTTGACAGATACATGGAACAAGAGAATTTATTTTTCTCTATTGTTCAGCCAGTGCTTAGTACTTATGAGTACTCTGACATCCCACATATGTATGGCGCTTGGAAGGGAATCATAGACAAGCTAGTATTGGAGAATGCAGAGTTGAAAAGACGAAAAGAATGCGTGGATAGGACTTTTTTCTAGCTAGAATATTTTGATACCCTAGGGCCTAGTCTTTTCCTCTTGTATTTTAAATTTCTTGTATTGTACTTTGAAGTTGTAACTTTTTCCACTATTAATGAAGTAAGGTTTTTTGCGCCAAAAGTGTGTCCTTTGCAAATCTATCTTTTGAGTTTCTTAAAAAACCAATTGCATTGCATCTCATTCTTTTTGATAACATCCAAGGAGCCCAATCTCTTGTTTTGAAAACACTATAATGGACTCAAAAAAGAGAACAACTCTAAGATACACATTCAAAAGCCCGAAGTTGGAGAATCTGAGAATACTAGGAGGCCTAGTGGAAGATCTTTTTTCGTTTAACAACAAGTATGGAAACCTTCTGCAACTATTGGAGCTCCAAGTAGATGAGGAAATGTTGATGGCGCTCGTACAGTTTTATAACCCTATTTATCATTGCTTCATGTTTCTAGTCTATCAATTGCTACCAACATTAGAAGAGTATTCTACTTTGATGGGGTTATGTGTCACTCCTCAACCATTCTCTAGAAAGGAAAGAAGACCAAATAGGAGAGTCTTAGCTGAAGCCTTACACCTAGAGCCAGCTGATCTTCAGACTCATTTGGATATCAAGGATGGGTTCTCTGGTTTGTAAGCAAGACCTTTGATGGAAAGAGCTGAAGCTTATGCTGATAAGAAAGACATAGAAGTCTTTGAAGCCATCTTGGCCTTATTGATTTATGGGCTCCTTCTGTTCCCAAGTGCCGACGAGTTTGTTGATTTGAACGCCATCAACCTGTTTTTGATCAGGAACCTCATTCCCACTTTTCTAAATGATGCGTACATCTCTATCCATCTGAAGAACTCCCATAGAGAAGGCCAGATTGCTTGTTGTACTGCTCTCCTTCACAAGTGGTTTATTTCACACTTTCCAAGGACCGCCTCTTTATGGAATCTAAAGGACATTTCTACATGGTAAGAAAAGCTTCTATCATTCAAACACTACGACATCCGTTGGTACGATCCCATGTATGGATGGGTTACCATGATTCACAACTGTGGGGACTTCCCTATTGTGCCTCTTCTTGGCACAAAAGGATGTATTAGCTACAATCCTATCCTAGCTCACCGTCAACTAGGATATCTAGCGGAGGAAATGCCTAATCCGGTCCTTTTAGAAAGATGTTTTCTTGAAGAAGGAAGAAACCCAGATCTCAAAGCACGAATTATGTATGCTTGGCGTCACCTCAATGCCTAAGGGATGACTACTCTGGGACATCCAGACTATACTGTCTTAGAGGCGTATCTTCTTTGGTCTAAAGAGATAACTTTAAAGATTTTCGACACCCTCTTCGACTCAATACTGTCAACTCTGAAAGAACATTTCTCTGTGGAGGAATTGAAGGATGCTTTAGTCAAAGCTGAAGAGAAGAAGAAGGCATGGGAGGATAAGCACCTCGTGGTTGCTCAAGAAAATGAAGAACTCTGGAAGCTGCTCCATCAGAACCAGAAGGAAGAGATTGCAAGGAAGATGAAGCTCCAATAAGGGGAAGGGTCTTCTGTTGTTAATTTATGTCCACACTTTGGCTTTTATGTGTAATCTCTGTTTCTGTAAAACTTTCATCGTTAATGAAAAGTTTACTTTTCTTATTGCTTATTTCTCCATTATTAATGTTCGTAAACATAATTTGGGGTTCTTTGAATGTTAGCTTTGCATTTGTATTAGAATTTCATGAGTATTGCATTTGCATTTCCTGTTCCGTAGCTTACCTATGTTGTTTTACCTCCAGTCTGTCACATTGAGTCCTCCACCTTCTTACAACACCGGGGCTCAAGCTCGAAAGAAGATGGACCATTTGGAACAAGAAAATCAGGCACTTTAAGAAGAAATTTATGCTTTAAAGACTAACATGGAGGCTTTCTCTGCCGCCATTAAGGATTTGGTAGATACTCAAGAATAAGAAAATCAAAAGCTTCGAGACAAAGTAGCAAGCCTGAAGGCTGCTAAGAGGAGCCTGACAAATTTGGTCAAGGATTTGGTCATATCCCAATGACAGGATGGTTCTTCTTCATCTACCAACCAGTTAGCAAAGCAAAATGGTGAATCCAAGGGTATTCCTGTGCGATATTCCCGATTGTTCTTTGTACTCTTACAAAATGGTTTGATCAAGAAAGAAGCTCCACCAGTTATCCCTAGGGCCAACAGGAGTTATTTCAAAGTTGATGCTTTCTATGCCTTTCACCAAGGAGCACCCGACCATGACATTGAAGAGTGTTATGTCCTCAAAGAAAAAGTGAAGGAGATGATTCAAAGAGGGGTTTCTTCTTTCAAAATGTGAAAATCCCAGGTTCAAATCAATCTTTTACTTGGACAAGAAGCAATCCCCTCCTTGCACATGGTGGATTAATGCAGAAGACTCTGGCTTTGTAATATCATATTTTTAGTTTATTGTTTGTAATTTTCTTGCATTTGTTATGTATTTGTTTTAGCCTTGTAAAACCCTTACCTAGTAGAAGCAAGAGCAAAGACGAATTGCCAAGGGTTGGGTTACAAACCAACTCAAGATAAGACTCAAGGGTTTGCCAAAGGACGGTTGAAGACCATCGAGGTGTTTGTTAGTGGGGATATCCAAATCAACGGAATTGAGGAGGATTTTGAAGACAATTATGTTGATCAGCTAGTATATCATAACGGGGCCGCTCTGAGCAATTGGGAGGCTGTTGAAATTCCTGCTATCTTTCCTGTGTCGAAGTAATTTGTTGTTTGTTTTGTTTTGTTTTGTAGTTTCCTTTAAAAGGTTTCCATAACCATGCCCAAGGTTATCGAATTATTTTATATGGGCCACAAGCTTTCAAATTATTATGATCAATGAAGATGTTTTGTTACAATCCTCATTTGTTTCATTTACTGTTTTTCTTTTACTTTTAAAGAAAATGGCAATCTTTTGAAAACCACAAAAAAAATATTTCTTTTGTTTTGTTGCATTTACTTTGTGTTTTAATAAATCAAACCATTCCAAACATGCAGAGAAACTCTAAACCCCGTTGAATCCAATGAATGTCTTTTCCCTCCTGATCGGCTTCAAAATAACAACAATTTAGCACTCAACACTATCCAGGTGGGGTATTTTATTTTCGTGATGAATTCGGCTTCAGATATTTTTCCTACATCTTGTTGCGGTGAAAATCGGATATCAAGCTATTGAATTAACTTGAACCTTAATTCTTTTACAACCGGACTTTAATTTATCCAAAGGAAAGGTCTAAATAAAGAAAGAACCTTTTGCGCGATGTTACAACAACGCTAAGAGATTCGGGGATCGGGGGTTGGTTATGCATAGGGTAGGTATTTCACATCCTAAACATCTGTAGTACTCTACAGGAACCTTTTGTTTGTTTGTATGCTAAGTTTGTTAAGTATTTGCTAAGGTTTGGGTATTGGGTAAAAAGGTGAAGGTTATGATAGATGAAGACCTAAGATTGTTTCTAAGTTTTCTCGCAAAGACATCGCGTCTTCTGCCTACGTATCCTAACTAGGATAGAATCAGAGCAATCGTAGTTCACCTCACTAGGGTTGAAGAACGCTTGATTGCGATCAAGGTTCAAAGGGGAACAAACATAATAATGTTTGTGTAGAGTTTCACAAAACTCTCTATGTCTATGTTGTAACACTCAAAGGGGGAAGTAAGTGATCATATCCATGATCCTTACATAGAGTTAACAACTCTATCCTAGGGTTCTAGTTGTAAACACTCCTAGTGAGGGGGAAGGTTGCTCGTCAAGATATCGCATCTTGTGCCTACGTATTCTCATTGTCCAATGAGAAATCAGAGCAGTCGTAGTTCGGGCTCGAACTAAGGAATCAATTGGTTCTTTCCAGACCAAAAGAGGGGAAGGTTCTATCCAGACCTATGAGTTTATATCCTGTTGGTTCTATCCAGACCAAAAAGGGGGTTAAGACTCTTTCGAGGTCTATGAGGGTATTGAGCTATCTATGACCCAAGGGTCAATAGAGAGACTTTCCTTTGGAAGGGAGGAGATGAGGCAACTTGGATGAGAACTAAAAAAGTTCCATCACTTGGGGAAGAAATAATTAACAAAGTAATCAATACTTTAAACAAAAGGGGCATGGTTACAACCAAAGATCATGTATCTTAACAAAGATGAAAGCATATCTTAACAAAGATTAAAGGTATATCTTAACAAAGATTGAAGGTAACAACCACATGTATCGATGACAATCAAATACAAGCAAATTAGTTTAACCTCATAATTTAGGAGGAAAGCAATATGAAATAATGGTAAAAACCAAGGGAGGGTACCCTAACATGTTAACTAACATAGTATAAATGAGAATGAGTGAATATCATAACACAAATGATCACGGTGAAAAAGAAATTCATCTGCATACGCGAGATAGCGATCTCAATATAAAGGCAACTTACAAGAAACCAAAAGGCATGAAAATATGAACAAACATGGAATTAAAAAATATCACATGAAAGTAGGCATCAAGAAAAACACAATGCAAAAAGAATGGGTTCAAAATGATGAAAAATGGATGAGTTATGATTTTTTGAAGTTTGGATGAACAAAACATGAAAATCTGAATGATAAAAGGAATAAAATGCACATGGTAAGACAATGAATCAAACAAATTTGATTATTTAAACATGTTAACAAAATTTTAAGAATAATACAAGATCAATCTCACAAGAAAAATCAAGTTACAAGTTGAAAATTTTCAAGATCATCATGGTAAAAAAACAGTCATGGTAACATGTGGAATGCAAGTGGAAAGTTCACATTTATAAGTTTTAGGTTTACCTCTTGAAGCAAGCTTAAGCAATAAGAAAACCAGAGATCTTGAGAGCTCTTCCAAGATCTTGTTACATAAGTGTGGAAGTGACTTGGATAGCTTCAATACATCATACTTTATGTGTTTGAAGTGTTTCTTGAGTTGGAAGAAGTTTGGAAATGGTTTTGAAAGGTGTTTTTCAAAAGCAAATTTTGAGGGATTTTGGAAACTTAATGAGATTTTGTAAGAACTTGTGATTATGTAAGAAAGAAAGTTCTAGCTGGTTTCTAGCATGGAACTTGTGTGTTTTTGATGTAAGAAGTGAGTTCTATTTATAGCCAAAGGCCTTGGATCAAGGTATGGGCAAAAGTGAAGCAAATTGCCAATTTTAACCTTCCATCATGAAAATCTTTGAGTTTTCCAATGCAATCTTCATCTTTGTCTTTAAGACACTCTAATAAGATATTCTCCATGCCCCATAGATTTTTTTCATCATGCTTGATAGGATAGAAGGTGACTTGTTGAATTAAAGTTGATGATTTGACAAAGGTAGCCACCTTTTTTCTCTTTCTTCACTATTCACTTTTACAACTTGCATTAAATAATGATTTCTTTTGATCTTTGGTCCATTTTCGTGGGAATTGAAGTTAAACATGTTTATTAACAATGTAAACATCATAAATGAGGCTTAGTCTTTGATTAGCATCAATTTGGAGAGGTTTTGGAATAAAAAAAACTCATGTTGACCTGGTTTTGCCAATGTGAGTTTTTGCCAACTTGTGGACCTCGGTTCTCTCTAACTAGGAAGAGTTATGGAACCCACTTGTACTTTTTAGAAAGCCTCAATTAGGTAATACAATATTTATGCTTGTGTTAGGAACTCATTCCCCTTGAAACTAGGTCAAAAACCCTTGTGTGGTTAAGGAGTTATGGCTTTGCCCTTTTCAAAACCTTAATTTCCCAACTTTTGCGATTAATCCCTAACCCTTGATCCAATGGTCATGAAACTTCATGGGTAGGTGTAATGTGTCATTAGGACCATTTTTTATTCCCATCTTTAGGTCAAATTCCTCATGAGTGAAGAGTTGACTTTTCGGTCAACCGAACGATCGATCGGTGGCTACCGAGTCGACTGTTGATGTTCCGGGTATTTTGAGGACTTGAAACTCTTTGGATTGACTTTAATAACCCATAGGAACTTAATGGACCTTGATCCCACCATTGAAACACTTTTTAAACCAAAATTCAAACTACAGTTGACTTTTCCTGATCGAAAACCCTAATCGGGCGTCTTGAACTGCACTGTTCTCAATTCTTGGGTGACCACCTCAAATTGAATTCATACTAGATCCAATGGAGTATATTTTATCTTGTGGAGACTTATTTGAAGTTGAATCAATCCAAAACATTGATTGGTCATACCATTGAAATCCCGATTTTGACGGTACGGAACCCTAATTCATCTGCATCTTAACAAAGATAAACTGGAAATGGGTTAAGGTTAGTTAATCAACTGAATATGATCCTAAAATGATGATGAGGATCTAAGGGGTCAAAATTTGGGGTGCAACACATCTTCATCAATGGCGGACTTTTTCTCCTCGCCTACTTTTCGCTTCCTCCGTGCTACTAGTCTGGCATGAGGGTGGTTGGCAAAGTGATATGTCACTTCCTTGATGTCTATCCCTAACATGTCGATGGGAGCCCAAAAGAACAAGTCGGCGTTCTTAATGAGTTTGTCGAATATTTCCTTTTCCTCCTCCTCGGACAACAAAGTGCTTATCTTCATAATCTAGTGGGCACGAGAACCTATATGGACCTCCTTTAAATCTTCTGTGGGCGTGAGCCTTTCCGTTTCTATGCCCAATCTAGGGTCCCAACACTCAAGATTAGTATTTAGAACATTTGAATGAGGGGGTATCAACAAGGGCGAGCTCTTCCCTTGCAACCTTCAAACAACTTTGTCTTGAGCGGCCTGTCAGTCTCCTCGAATTATACTGACTCGCCCATCATGCAGAGGGTATTTTAAAGCCAAGTATAGGTGGAAATGAATTCCTCCAAGGCGTTGGTAGAAGGTTGCCCCATAATGATATTATACCATGATAGACATCCATGATAAGGTAGTTGGCGTAAATTGTCTTGGTGTCCACTACCTGACCACATGTGGTTTCCAGGATTATATGGCTCATTATTTGTACATGTTTTCCTAATAACCTCATTAAAAAACCCTTAAACCTTTTTATGTCGTTTGGGTCAAGTTGTAGTTTCCGGGAGGCGTTCCAAAATAGGACATCATAAAGCTTCCAAGATCAATCAAGACACGACTAATACCCTAGTTTCCATGTTGCACAGTGATGACCAAGGGCGTCCTCCTCGGAGAAGAAGATGATGTTAACCCCTGTTTTCCCTTGGAAGCTTCTGGAGAAACCATAGGATATTACATTTGTTGCAAACACCTACCTTGTGCATTTCATTCGGGAGGATTTGGAGTTACCTCCATTGGTAAAACCTCTGACAATGATGTTTGTGTTGTAAGTTAAGGTTTTTTCAGCCATCTTCAGTGGGAGGATGGAGGGAGTTAGAGTAGGAGTGTGGCCCAGGTTAGTTTTACTAGGCCCCATGTTGGATGCAATTATACTGGTCGAAAAGTACATGTGTGCGTGTTCCTCCTCCAAGGGCAGGGGAACTCAGAGGCCTTAATAGGTATATTATGTTGTGTGGTGGTTAGGGCTTGCCCACAACTTTGATAAATTGTGTGTGTTTTATGATGGTTTTAGGAGCCAACTCATGTGAGGTGAGAGGCTTTGTGAATGAATGATATGCTTAGGTATAAGCTTCTGAGAGGGGTGATCAGTATGAGTTATTATATTGCTAAGTGTTGTGCTTGGAATGTAATGATTTGTCTTTCCTCCCATATGGAGGAGTATTTATAGAAACCTCTAAGGTCTAGGATTCTCTTGGAAAGGGTCATCATCCGAATCATTGAATTCCTATTTCTAAGGAGGATGTGGTTCAATTAATGACTTTGACTTCTCTCTGTCCTAGAAACGTCTTTTTCCACGTTTCTCACCATTAGGTGATAGGAAGACCTTGGATGAGGTGATACCTCCCTTTGGGCGACATGTTATCGTAGCCTCTCCTTAGACGGCCTATAATTATCATCCTAGTAGAGTTCCTTTACAAATATAAAACCACAAAAGTCTTAGTTAATAATAAATTAATAAATATAAAAATAAAACAAATATAGTAAAATAAATAAATTAAATTACTGTAAGTTAACTAACTGATTGATATTAAAGATTTTAAAAATAATTTACAATATGTTAGTATTTTTTTATATTGATTGAATTTCTTTTTAAAAAATCATCAATCAATTAACAATTTCTATTTTCAGTATAATTTTAAAAATGTGAATAGTATATAGGTTTAAACATGAAATTAAAAAAAAAAAACTAAAAAAATTGCATCTCTTATTATTGGTATAGAAAAAATCACATATTAATGTAAGATTGTAAATATTTCTGTTATTTTAGATTAAGTATAAACAAATTAAAAAGTAATTCATATATAATTTTTTTTAAAACAAAAATTGAATAAAAATATTATCAAAGGTTATTCATGATTTTAATAATTTAATACTACTTTGCAAATTTTGCATACATTTTTAATTTAATATTATTTCATAATAAAATTGATAGCATTATTATCAACTATCAATTACATCCATAAAATGATTGTTGAGTGTGAACATATAATTAGAAAAACGGTTTAGAGGAGAGTGAATAGATCCAAATTAAAATTCAACTGTCATTTTCCAAAATCATAGTGTTTTTAAAAAAGAGTTGCGAGCAGAAGATTTGATGTGAAAATAAAAGTTATACAGTTTAAATATTGAGCAAGTCAACACATATCTTTTCATAAATATCAAATATTATAATGATGAAACATTTGGTATGAATTGATTCAATTGCGTAGTGCACAAGAAGTTTTTACATAATGATTCAATTGATGGAATTCCAAGTTTAATTTGTTTTCAAATTATTAATCGTAGAACTAACTTAACCAGTTATTCAATTCCAAAAAATGCTTAACACCTACAAGGTTGACATGACTATAACACAATCCTAGCTTAGGTGTAGTCAAGTCCGGGTAGGGGACTTATCTCACCTTACAAAGATCACCAAGCACCCAAAAAGAGAAACAACAAACAAAAGCAATAAAATACAAAAGCAATAATAAGCACAGATAAACAAGTTAGACTTAACCCCTTTAGGCACTAGCTCTCCAGCAGATTTGCCAGCTGTCGCGGCGGAAAAAATTATTGAGATTAAGCTATTGGTTAAGTTAACTTAGAAAAAGAAAGAGTCGCCACCGAACTTTTTGTTTCCAAAGGGAAAAGGGAAAAGGTCGAACAAAACCCAAAAAAGAAAAAAGTTAAAAAACAGAGATCTGGATATGAGGGTTGGTTATGCAAGAAGAATGCATTAGCATCTCTCACATCCGTTGTACTCAACAGAAACCACTTGCAAATATGTGTTTATAAAAGTTGTGTTGTTTGTTGATTGATTTTAATTAAAAGGATATGCCGTCGTATGCGAGTGGAAAACTCAACTTACTACCCACAGGTATGGGGAAATGAGCATTTGCACCATCTTGATATCGATAACTTTTACTTGGATTTTCTCACAAGTATATCTCAATATTCAAGTGAAAAATGTGAATCGTTTCTTAACATCTTGTAAAAGTATAGTGGTTTGCATCACTACAAGAATAGACTTATATATAATCTTTTGAAAAAGGGCTCTTAAAAGAAAAGTGCGCAAAGGCACAAAAAGAAGTTCAATAAGGTTTGTCTTTTTTAGAATTTTGAAAAAAGTTTGAATATGCTTAAGTGTTTTATGATTTATTAAGGAAAAGATTTTCTGGATCTAGTCAAGGTTTATTAAGAAAGATGTGTGAAGTTTGAAAAACAAGAAGTTTTTGAAATATGGAGATGGTTTAAAAATTTAAGAAGTGAGAAGGTGAATAAGAGACTATCCTAAAGTATAAAGTAAATGGTCTCATTGTCAGGTAGGTCAAGAGAAAGCCTTTGCGTGTGCAAGTGTACTAACCACAAGATGGAGCAAGCATTTGACATTGGTCAAAACAAGCATTCCTTTCCCTTTGGATTGAGCCACAAGATGAACAAGCAACATGAGAAAATGAATATCAAAGAGAACCATATGAGCAAAAAGTCACAGAGCCACAGAGAAACATCCAAATCATGAATTAGAGATCAAATGTATCAGATGAATCACAAGGTCTCAGATGAATTACAAAGTCTCAAATACCACTCCAAGTAAGGGAAAACATTAAATCTTAAGTCCAAAGTCCAAATACTCCTCAAGCAAG
This sequence comes from Lathyrus sativus, assembly GCA_963859935.3. NCBI lineage: Eukaryota > Viridiplantae > Streptophyta > Magnoliopsida > Fabales > Fabaceae > Lathyrus > Lathyrus sativus. The sequence continues at coordinate 234,627,089 of OZ012735.1, read as the reverse complement.
GGATATTAACACAAAGTCCAAGATATTAGATCCAAGTTTTTAGGGTGTTGTCGCACCTCAAAAAAATAATCGAGAATACGACCCTCGTAGGAAAGGCACGGAATGTGGTTCGATAGAGTCGCTACCGGACTTTATTTATCCCAAAAAAGAGAGAAAGCAAAATATTGAGAAAACCTTTAAAGAGAGATAATAACACGGTCCTTGCAACCATATTCTGGGTTCGGGAGTCGGTTATACAAGGGGAAGGTATTAACACCCATGACATCTGTTGTACTCAATGGGAACCTCTTAGTTCGATTTGTGATGCGTGTTGTCTAAGCTTGTTTGTTTTCTTCTCAATGATAAATGTGAAATGGTACGATAAAAGGATAACGAAGCTAAGAGAAAAATTGATGGTTTAAGATAGAGTGCTCGCCAAGGATTATGGCCCTTGTGCCTACGTATGCTTATTAGAATGAGAATGAGAAATCATAGCTCTCGTAGTTCGACTACGGGAAAGGTAGGGGAAAACAGAAGATGGATAGAATTGTGAATGCAAACGGGGAAAAAGAAAAAGGTAGCTCGCCAAGGTCATCGCAATCTTGTGCCTATATATCTTCATTCAGATGGGAATGAAGAATCAGAGTATTCATAGTTCGTGGAGATGAACATGAAAAAAAGGAGGGGGTGAATTTGAGTTTGTTGAAGTTGGATTTGGAAACAAAATATTGAATGACAAACAACCTAAGGGGCGTGCCTCGAGAGCTGTCACTCAAGAATCCAAGGAATGCGAGATTCCAAGAACTCAGTTCTTTCAGGAGTTGATTAGGAAGGTTTTAAGAACGGTTGAACATTTTGAATTCGAAAGATTGAATAAATAACAACCCAAGAGGCGTGCCTCAAGAGCCATTCATTCGAAGATCCAAAGAATGCTAGATTCCAAGAATCTCCTTCTTTTGTGATTGATTACGAAAATGTTTGATAAAAATTAAGTGTTTTAAGACGAAAGTTTAGATGAATGATAACCCAAGGCGTGCGCCTCAAGAGCCATTCATTTTAAGATCCAAGGAATGCTAGACTTCAAGAATCTTCTTCTTTCATAAGTTTGATTACGAAAATGTTTGATAAAAATAGAATCGGATTGGTTGATGAAAAGAGGTTGATGGCGAGGCAAAAGGCGCTCGACTTACGAGTTTGAATAAAATACCACTTGAAGTTGTATCAAGGGTTTGCGAAAAGAGGTGAGAATCGATACTAGTCCCTAGGGGTGCTCCTAAAATCGATACCATGATGAAATATGAAAGTGTGTGTGTTAGGTTGATGGTGAATGTTTACGAGCAATCGACTTACGATGGGTGTTTGAAAATGGCTCGATGACAACTCGAGAATTAGTTTGAAAATGGTTTAGTTTATGCTAGTCCCTAGGGGTGCTCCTACTAAATAAACCATAATCAAAGCAATACAAATGTGTACATCAGAATGAGAGCGGGGTACATGTAAGTTACACGGGATTGCATGAAATAAAAGGTCTCATTGTCAGGTAGCCCAAGAGGAAGTCGTGTGTGTGCGAGGTGTCCTAAACTAATCCTTGAGCAAGAGACGGACAAAAGCTCCAAGCTAGGGTTTCTGTACAAAGTCCAAGTTTTGTTGCCCGGAAATGTAACCACAGTCGACCAATTTAAGCTTTTAGGGTTTCGATAATTGTTAATGTGTTTTCGAAAAGTATGAACAAGATATGAATAAGATGAATATGATATGAACAATTGAATAAATATGACAATATCAATAATAATATCAATATAATCAAGATAATATCCATAATTGTATATGAACAATAATATAAGATCAAGATATATTAACAAAAATTAAAGCAAGAGTATATTGACTCAAATTAAAGTTAGTGGTTAGTCGTTATTGAATGAATCGGGTCAACTGTAGCGCTAAATCATCGTAGCACGATCTATGACGAAGATCATACTGTAGGAGGTCGCGTAAGTTGATATTCGTGCAAAAACACGATGGATAAATGATATTAAGGATCATTCTCCATAGAAATCGTGTCACGCAAAAAGAAAAGGTGACAGTCTCGTCTTAATCACAAAATTGCATTGATTAATCGAAGGTAACCTATCACGATCCCAAAGTATAGAAAATGATCCCAATGATCATTTTCTACAGATTTGGTACCATGAAGATTAAATAAACAACCTCAATCAACCAACATTTGTGAATAGAAAGACTTCATCGGCCAAAAATGAGATAGAAAATGAAATCGAAACAAAAAGAGAAAGGAAAATCAAAATGAGATAGAAAAGAAAATGGTCTAATCTTAATCATTGATTTTTCATCGATGAATCAATAACCCACGACTGTTTAGATGTTCATCGACCAAGAATAAATCTAAATGAAATGAGAGAAACATGAGTAATAAAATGGGCCATGATATTTTAAGCAAAGCATATAAAAACAAAATTAGAATTCAAGAAAAAATTAAGAAAAGAAAAAGAAAATAAAAGGAGGGGGAGGGTGCCCTTAGAAAATTGGTATGTGTATTTAGAAAAAAAAATCATGGGCTCATAAAAGCCCAATGACTCAACAAAGAAATTAAAAAAAAAAAGATTAAATGGAGACCATCAGCAATGAACAACACGATATACTCTCTTCTTAAACACTCATCGTCGGCCTCCCTCATCATTCTCACTCGAATTCGCAACTCTCTTCAAATTGTCTCCCTCTGTGTCATGTTGTTTCGTCTCATTCTCAATCTTTTCATCTCTTACGCTCTGCTTCACTCTATTTATCTCTCTATTTCAAATTGGTTCGTGAATGTTTTTCACTCTATTTATCTCTCTATTTCAAATTGGTTCGTGAATGGTTTGGTGAAGGTTAAAGGGGGTTTGTGTGTCAATTTGACGAGGAAGATGAAAGAGGAATTTCGAGCAAAGAGTGTAAGTTTGAGGAGAAAGGCGCAGAGGTTTGATAGTTTAAGCAACTTTTTTCCTTTCTCCTTTCTGGATAAAGAGGGAAAATGCTACATTTATAGATGATATAAAGGGTATTTGAGGGAAAAAATTATTGTGATGTGTGTACGCGATTATGTGGTTTGAGATTGTTGCTATAGCAGGTAATTTGTTTTGGCTGAAAATTTGTTTTTGCTTAACTGAAGGAATAAATTGGTGGGGTCAAGTGTGTTTGTTATGGAAAGATTGTGTTGTGTGAATTGTTGTGCATAATTGAAATTGAGATTTGCTTTCATTTTTCGTAGCAGCTTGTAGGCCACGTGAATTGTGCGTGTTATCCATCAAAGTCTTGTGGGGTCTGATATTGAAGGCACGAAACAACAGGAATCAAGCGAGTCTAGGTGTGTTGTGTATCATGGAAAGCTTGTAAGAAAAAACTTGAATTGTAGCTCGTGTCAAAGGTGTGGCCTAAAATCGTTTCTTATAAATTGGTTTTGGCAAAGTGGGGCGGATGGTCCGTGTTTTGCAGGCTACAGTTTGTATGATTTTTTTTCTTGTATAAAATCTTGCCATAATGGATTGTAAAGGGGACTTGGCTCTAGATATGGACTTTTTGACTTTGAGAAGACAATGGTATGAATGGGCCCCTTATTTTGTAGTAACATGATATATATTTTTTGAAATGGGTTTGTAATAGTTTTGTTGTGTAAGGAATTTGTAATTGAGCCTCTTATTTTTGTGGAATGGACTCTTTGTAAAATTCTTTTTTGTGATGTTTTTTTTTCATAAAAATGTAATGGACTTTGTGTAAATATTTCCTTCCTCTTTTTTTTAAATTCCATGAACAATTTTGTGTAGAATTTTGCAATAATGGACTCTTAGACTTTATTAATGATGTACATGGGCTTTGCACATTTGGAATCTTTGATTTTTCACCTCTATATGCACTCTCACGCCATGCCTAACCATGTGAATTCTTCGATCCTCGATTAAAAACTATGGTAGTTAGACTTGAATTTCCATGCTTGATCCCAACAAACCAAAGTCCAACCTCTTGGGAAATGTCCTAAAAAAATCTTGAATTAATCTTGAGCAACAAAAACTAAACATAAACCAATCTTGGACCTTAAATGGATTGAAATTTCTGAATCTATGAATAAAAAATGAATAGATCTTGAACATATAGCCACTTGAATTGTGATGAGTCAAAATCTTCACTATGGACTAAATGAACAGGCCTTGACATTAACATCATGACTTAGTGAATAAAACCCTAATTGAAAATAAACTGGCCATTAATGGTCCCTCAATCATGAAACAACTGATAACTTGATGCAATATGATAATTTAGTCCATTCACAACTGTCGTGATTTGGCATATACACCCTAATTTAATCCTCAGCCACACACGCCTACACCCTGACCTTGATCTTGAAACAAATTATTGCCTGACTGACAGATTAAATCAAAACCTTGAACTTCAATACATACTGCACTTATCCCTGGCCTGATGAACCTCAATTGAAACTTGTTTCAGTTCAATTCAACCTCATGATAGAAACAACATATTTTTTTGATTTTTTGAATAGTGTTAGTGGGTGGATGTACAGATGAAACTTATATACGCGTAGGATAAATTTGGGGTATGAGAGGTGTTAATCATTTTATAGTATTTTTTGTTCTTTTTGAAATAAGAAAGCAAAAGAACATGTATAAATATAAAAGGCATAAAGATAAAAGGTAAAAATAAAAGGCAAGAATGTAAATTCAATGAATGTAAATGACATAAAAGTAAATGACATAAATGTAAAGAGTATAAAGTAAATTTAGATTTTAGCATAGTTAATATGGCAATGTTAGTATTAATGAGAATATAATCGAGTCGGGACAATTTAGCACTATGTTAAGCAATCGTAAGTGGACTTATGTAGAAGTCACACCTATCCGAGGTCGGTCAATAACAATTTATGTATTCAAACATGCTAGAGAAATGATACAAAATCACCCTCCTAAGAAAAGTAACACCAAAGTTAAAACAAAGAAGAAAGAAGATGGAGAAAAGAAGAGAAATGAGGAAGTGAAATGAAGGCTTAAGTAATCACTAAGAATCATCTATCAACAAGTCAAAGGCCACAAAGCAATGTTCATTAAAGGATAACCTATTTCTGATGTAAAGTGTCACAGGTGATCCAAATGATCATTTGTTAACATGTTTGAACCAAAGAAGATTCAATCAACCCTATCTGAGACCAGTCAATAACAATTTATGTATTCAGACATGCTAGAGAAATGATACAAAATCATCCTCTTAAAGCAATGTAACACAAAAGTTAAAACAAAGAAGAAAGAAGATGGAGAAAAGAAAAGAGATAAGGAAGTGAAATAAAGGCTCAAGAAATTACTAAGAATCATCTATCAACAAGTCAAAGGCCACAAAGCAATGATCATCAAGGGATAACCTATATCTAGTGCAAAGTGTCGCAGATGACCCAAACGATCATCCGTTAACATATTTGAACCAAAGAAGATTCAATCAACCAAGGGATCATCAACCAAACACTTGAAATGTTGAAAATATGTTCAACTAAGCAATCATCAAGAGACAACTTCAAAACCATCCCAAAAATTGAAGAAAAACAAAATAAAAAAGGATTTAAAAATGATTTTAAATGGAAAATAAAAGAATAATGTCAAAGATGCATCAAAACACCAAAGAAATGGTGAGAAAATAATGAGAAGTCACAAATATTGCAAATAGAAAGATCTCAAAAGTTGGATGCAAAAATACTTGAAAATGATGGGAAAAAAACGCAAAATAAAAATCAAATGAAAATTAGAAGAAAATATGTATTAAAAGAAAAATAATTTTTAAAAATTATGCAAAATATATATGCGGTAGAAAATATTTTAATGAAATAAATAATAAAATAAAAATTATAAAAAAATTGGGGTCAAAAAGCATTAAAAATGATTAAAATCAAAATAAAAAATAAAATGAAATAAAAAATAATTTAAATGAAAAAGATCCAACAACTAGCATGCATGTTAGGTTGTGGTCGGCTGAGAATTCAAAATTTCCCACCAGAGCGCGCGTAGAGCAACTTCATCTTCAACCCTCGGCTTGATTTTGTAAATCCATGAACTGGTGTTTTTAGCTTGAATCAAGCATGGATTCTAATGCGGAACACATCATCGTTCATGTCTCTCTGCATCAGAGCAATTGATTTACTCTGAGCAGGGAGAATTTTATCCAACAAATGAAGAACCCTAGTTCTTCAAAGTAAAATTAAATGACTAAATCAAAAGACAAATTCAAGGTAGAAGAGGGCTTTTGATAAGTGAATCAAGAGGAACACACAGGTAATTTGTTTGCTCATAAATGTTACATGTAGCTACCTTTTCAGTTGAAGCTCGAAGGTCCAATAACGGTGGAAATAAAGATCTTGGTTCAGGTAACTTCAAGGCACGACAATGATACAATTAGCTTTAGAAGGTGCTGATGAGTGATTTTGGGTGAAGATTTGAAGCTAAAAGAGCTTGAATCAAAGAAATGGTTGACTGGTTTTTAAAGGTATCGGGTTCAAATGGATGCAAAGTTTCTTTGGCTTTCAAAGCTTGCAAATGAAGGAAAATTCTTCCTCTATTTATAAGAAAAGTGTTGTTGAACTCACACATGTGAAATAGATCTGAATTCGTTTGAATTAGGGTTGAAATTTGGTGATTTGCAACCGTGTGAGCATGAGGCATGAAATATGTGAATTGACACTTGAAACAAGTCGTTTTGTGTTTGTTCAGATAGGTTTTACTTTGCCAAAAAGGTTACACATGTGCAAGTGGTCCAAAATTGGAATTCGGTATGAAACTCGCGACCTTAAGTTTATCAAGAAGCAGAGCTCAAGGCACCATGTTTAAGCTTAGGCCAAATGAAATCCACTTGTGCATTTTGACATTTCCTTTTAGCCAAATGATCTTCTCATTGTGAGGGCAAAGTGTAACACCCCGTTTCCCAAAATAAAATAAAACAATTAAATAAGCACACATCAGAGTATCTCCCACAACGACATGTCACAATTCACACTAGAATTCCACAAAACATTTTTCCAAATTAATTTCTCAATAAAACTGCAGCGGAAAACATATATACATAGTCTGTCATAAATCCCAAAACGTCATATATATATATATTATCCATATCCATCATCCTCGTCATATATATATATACAACAATGGCCATCTGCCCAAAATACATATAGCATCATCTACAATCACCATCAAACAGGATACGCCACATGGGCACACAAAATCAACATAAAGCGATAAAACTCCCAAAAAGGCCCCGGTGTTACGTATCAGACCAGTCTTACAAAGACACCACAATCCAAGCTAGCTAAACACCTGGATTGTCTGTACTTCCGAAGAAGCACATACCACAACAATAACAAAGGGGTGAGAATCACGATCAAATATTAATGGTATAATAGTACATGAAATAAAAGGCAGAAATCAATAATAATACTATTTCATATACATATCATCCGGACTCACGGTCCCACCATCAATCACAATACACAATCACGCAACAAATACACTCACACAAATCTTAACATACGGTACCGACTCACAATCACGATGGACAACTGGCCATCAACCCTCCACACAGGAGCACATATCAACGATGGGCACTTGGCCATCAACCCTCCACTCAGGGAGCACACCACACTGATGGGCAACTGGCCATCAACCCTCCACAATGGGAGCACCACAACAATACCGATGGACACTTGGCCATCATCCTCCACAACGGGAGCACATCTCCGATGGACACCTGGCCATCACCCTCTGCTACGGGAGCACCTCATCAACATCGATGGACACATGGCCATCACCCTCCTCGCCGGGAGCACAACACATTAACATCGATGGACACATGGCCATCACCCTCCTCTACGGGAGCACACCAACAATACCGATGGTCACTGGGCCATCACCCTCCTCACAGGGAGCACGACAAATAATATCGATGGACAATAGGCCATCACCCTCCCCACCGGGAGCACAACACAATATTCACACGCATCAAACATCTAGCACACTAAGTGCACACCGATCCTATTGATCCACCCCTCACACAACATATACATATACACGACGCACAAGGCGTACCGATCCCATGGATCCACTCACATCATAAAATACATACATAATAAGCACACATAGTGCGTCGATCCCACGGATCCATTCACCACACAACTTATCACATACAATGCACACAAGGCACGTCGGTCCTTCTGACCCAAATATATCACATAGCCGCATATAAGTGCAACGCATAATAAGCGTACCGATCCTCACGGATCCACTCACCACAACATACTCAAGGTGTAACGATTATAATGATCCTCATATCTCACATACAACACATCAATACCACGCGCACTAGGCGTGACGATCCTACTGATCGAGCCCTCATACTACAGTATGTAAACGTAACGAACATAAAGCGTATCGATCCTACGGATCCATATCCATCTCACAACATACAAACACAATGCATAACGAGCGTATCGATCCTACGGATCCACTCATCACCACACATCACCACACATAACACATAGTGCATACATATCACATACACATCCTTACACATCCATACACACCCATACTTATCTAGACTTAACACATAATCCACCGATTATGTCAAATGCGATAAACACCGGCCACACAGCCCTACAACCCTCAACACACTCACATCACCCAGCTATCATCACAACATATCAATTTGATCGCGCTCAGCACCCTTATATCACCACATACATGTATGTTAACATACACTGACGCAATCTCTCGAATTAAGTGAATATCAAGGATTTCACATCCTGCACTACACAACATACAGGTATTATAACATACCCCAATCCACATATCATGATCCCACGAGCACCACAGTCGTCACGTCCCGACGTCACACATACACTCACCTCAGCTCTCCAGCAAGCTCCTCATCATACATGACCAACAAGGGTCCAAAACCACAAGGAAACAACCCAAAACAGCAGTAAAAACACAAGCTGCTGTCGGGCTCGCTGGCGTGTTCGCCCGGCGAAGCCCCGCAACGAAGGCTCGCTGCCATTCGACTGGCGAAACCTCTGGAGAAGCAACACAGAAGCTTTTGCCAGCACTCGCTGGCCAGTTCGCCTGGCGAAGCTACCCCTCATCCCAAAAATGCCAAAGTTACCCCTCATCCCAAATAATTCTCTTTTAAACCCCATAAATCATATTCTCATAATTCTTTTAATTCAAAAATCCAAATAATAATAATAATAATCCTCTTATTTCTTTTAATTCCCAAAATCCACTTAATTCCAAAATTCCGTTTAATTATATTTTTCTCATATATTAATATTAGTAATAATAATGATAATAATTAATAATAATATTACATTACTATCAACTATCACATTTTTATCACTGTATACCAATATCATGAGTTCTTGATCCTCCAAATAATTTCTCAAAATACATCCGCGAATAAAACAACTTTGAAACCAAAAATAATTAAAATGGGTGTTACACAAAGCCTCATATACTAGATATACGAGTTTCGATGATGTCAAAACTTAGCCGCGTGGAAGAAGAAATGTTTGGCGTTATCACCATAATACATAAGCATATCATATTTCTCATGTTTCATTTGCTTGCACAAAATATCTCTAGTACTGCATTGAGTGTTGTTAAAATATGCGTCGTACGAGTTAAAACTCATAGGTCGTTATAGGTATCATCTAAGAGTGTCAAAAACATCAAAATTAGGCATTTTCTGAAATTACAGGTCTTTGAGTCGACCATACCTCTGCTCTGGTCGACTCATGGTAAGTGTCTCAAACTTGCATTTTCCTCGAGTTAGGTATGGTCGACCCACTAGTCGACGTATACTGTTAGCATTTGTATCTATCTAAAAATTCAGGCTTTGCATCGATGCATAGCTGCTTGTTTTGCATAATTTGTTTGCCTCGGTTAAGCTCAGGTCGACCCTGCACTCTACATGGGTCGACCGCTCGCTGTTTGCTGCATAATTCCTGATTTGTCTATTAATTTTGAAAGGTGGTTTTATCAGTTATAACAGTTTTGTCTGGTATAAATATTTAGTTGCTCTATTCATTTCATATCAATTGAATCAATTACAAAAACTAAAAAAGTTAAAGAGGCGTCAATTCAAGTTCTCATCATCTTCATCTTCTACATTTCATACCACAACAATCACACACAATAATATTTGTTGTGCATTATGAATTGTCTAAGGTGATAACGTTCGAAGCCATGATTGCATAATTCGGTTCGGGTTGAGGAATTGACAGGTTTTTCTTGAATAAAGCCTCTAGGGTTTTGTCCTCCAAGATTCTCTGAATTTGGGGGTTTTTGGAAGAGTCTTCTCAACATATATTTGGCCGAGTGAAGGTGATCGAGGAGCGGTGGGTTCCGTCGGTCTAGTAGCGGTAATCGGCGAATTGTGAAGGAGAAGTTCGGGTTCGACACGCGAGTGTTTGAGATCAGCCGGGATAGGGTTTAAAGACAGAAGGTTGTTCAAACATAGAGCTGTAATTGAAGGTTCATACACAAGCTGTCGAAGGACTTGATTCGACTCGAATCAAGGGACAAGAGGAGATAGCTTCTACAACAACAAAGGAGTTCGTTTGTTTGATTGTTATTTCATTCTTGTATATACGATTCTACAACAGGTTAAATTTATATTATAAGAGCTCAATTCTATTGTTAGAATTGAGGGCAGATGTACCCCAAAGCGAGGATGGCGGGGGAACCGCCTTAACAAATCCTTGTGCCTTTTACCTTACGCTTTTACATTTGCTTAAAATTTGTGTGGTTTTAGTACAAGCAATTATATCAAATTTAGGACTGTTTTGAGTAAGTGTTGGACTGTTTTTGTACTCTAGTACAATCGTTGATTGTACAAGGAAATTAGAGAAAATTACTCAAAGTTGAACTCACTTGTAGGGCTCTGCACTCCAAGTGTTTGATAAATTGCCTGAATGAAAAGCCTTGTGTGTTGTCCATTTATTGTGGTAATATTTTAAGGCATTGGAACTAGTCATACCATACTGTGAGCTAAATCAAATTGAGAGTGTGACAAGCATAGTGATTCTCATTACTCGTTATCCGAATTCCATCGGCTAAAACGCATATCCGGTTTTCTAGTAACCGTTCGTTATAGACGGTATTTTTCCACGGCCGCTTCCACCAATTAAACAATTTTTAAAAACCAATTTTATTGGTAGCGCCGACTCATTTTTTAAATAAGGGATCTATTCAACCCCCCCCCCTTCTAGATCCGTATCATCGTCTCACAAGTGGTATCAGGAGCACCGGTTCACTTCGTGCTTCAAGTATAACTTAGTAGAAAATAGCTTACGAACCTAAAGGGGCCTATAATAGAGCTCATGTTTTTAATGGAGAAAATTACAGTTACTGGAAAGACTGTATGCGGGTGCATATTAATTCCATTGATCAAAAGGTGTGGAATGTCATTCTTAACGGTCCAATTGAAATAACTATGACCGACAAGAATAACATGATTGTGCCTAAGCCTGAAGCACAACGAACTGATGATGACGAGAAGGAATATAATTACGATTGGAAAGCCAAAAATATTTTGATCTCCTCATTAGGAGTTTATGAATATTATATGGTTTCTCATTGTTTAATGGCAAAAGCTATGTGGGACTCATTGCAAGTTGCCCATGAGGGAACCAATGATGTCAAGCTAGCGAGAATCAATATGTTAACGCAAGAGTTCGTCTCTTTCACATGGAGCAAGGGGAAACCATTGCGGACATGCTAAAGAGATTCACTCATCTCATCAATAGATTGCACTCACTAGGTAGGCCAGTTGCCAATGATGTTTCTACTACCAAAATCTTAAGATGTCTTAACAGGGAATGGCAACCGAAAGTAACCGCCATCAAAGAAGCCAACGATCTCATAATTTTGGATCTTACAACATTGTTTGGAAATCTACAAGAGCACGAGAAAGTGCTTATAAGCCTAGAGCAATATGAAAAGAAGGAAAAGAAGGAGAAAATGAAAAACATTGAAAAGAAGTCTATTACTCTCAAGACTTCTTCCTCAAAGTCCCAAACTAAAGAGCATAGTGATTACACTTCGAGTGATGACGAAGATGATGACAAGAGTGAGGATATGGGGTTGTTTGTAAAGCGTTACAACTATTATGTCAAAAAGAACGGTATCCAACACTCCGAGAAAAATCTTGTCAACTTCCGGAAACAATCAAGGTACTCTAGAAATGACGACACTAAAGGAAATAAGACAAGAGGATCATGTTATACTTGCGGAAAGACCGGGCACTATAAATTGGATTGTCCCTTGAACAAAAAGGGCAAAGAAAAGGAAACAGGTAGATCACATAAGAAGCAATCTAAGCCAAGAAGAGCGTATATAGCTTGGGAAAGCGATAGCGAATCCTCCAAGAATGAAAGCTCAAGTAATGAAGATGAATCCGCCAATCTTTGTCTTTCCGCCCATCAAAAGAACAAAAAGAAAAAAATACGACATGCCAAGTATGAAAATTCCTCTAAAATGTCTCATTTTGAATTGCAAACTGTTTTTAATACTTTGCATTGTGAAGCAAAAGAAGCCTTTAAAAGGCTTGCCTCAAACAACAAAATCTTTGCTCACCTAGAGCAAAAGATTCGTGATTCCGAAAAGAAACTTGAGGCATTGAAAGCTTCCATAGTGGAAAGTACAAAAGTAGGTTGTGAGGATCTAAGAAAAAGAGTTGTTAACTTTGGGTGTGATACTTGGTACATTTGGCAAAATGAAGTTAGAAACCTAAATGCCAAACTTAACAAGGCTCTAGAGCCCAAAATTACTTTTGCCATTGATAAAGCTAATTTTAGAAAGAGTATGGTTAATCCATATCAAAAATACACATATGTTGTAAGAGACAATGATAGAAAAAGTAATTCAAAAGTTAACTTTTCTTGTTTATATTGTTGCAAGAAGGGCCACACCATTGCTAAATATCGTTTTAGGAGATTTTTGGTTCCTAAAGGCATTTATCAATGGTTGCCTAAATGCGACCATTTTGTCACTCACAACTTAGGACCCAATAAGCCATTGGGTACCTACTCTTGTTAATTGTTTTTCATAGGTACAACGTCTTGAGATCACCGAGAGAAGATGGGTTCTCGATAGTGGTTGCTCAAGACACATGACAAGAGACTTATCTCTCTTCATCAACTTCATGGCAAAGAAGAAGGGATATGTAACCTATGGAGACAACAATCGTGGTGCAATACTGGGAAAAGGTAGTGTAGGTAACCCTTCTTCCACTACTATCTCTAATGTATTGCTTGTCGAGGGCCTTAAACATAATCTCATTAGCATTAGCCAATTATGAAACAAAGGATACAATGTATCATTTTCCAAAGATTGTTTCCGAATTATGCATAATGATGAAATGAAGAATGTGTTTAATGGTCTAAGAGTAAACAATGTCTATATGCTGGATTTGAACGAAGTATCCTTGACAAGTGATAAATGTCTCATAACAATGAGTGAAGACGCATGGTTATGGCATAGACGTCTAGCACATGTTAACTTTGACTTGCTAAACAAGGTAGTGTCAAAAGATCTAGTCATAGGTCTGCCCAAAATTAAGTTCACCAAGGATCACCTTTGTGATGCTTGTTAAATGGGAAAGCAAACAAGGATCTCTTTTAAATATAAAAATATCGTTTCAAATACGAGACCTCTTAAGCTTCTCCATATGGATTTATTTGGGCCATCTAGAATTAAAAGCCTAGGTGGTAACTATTACGGTTTTGTAATAGTTGATGACTTTTCTAGATTCTGTTGGACTATCTTCTTGGCTAGCAAGAGTGATACATTCGCAGCCTTTGAAAATTTTGCTAAGCTTTCTCAACACAAATTAAACACAAATATCATAGCAATTAGGATTGATCATGGAGGTAAATTTGAGAACTATTTGTTTGAGGAATATTGCGATAAATACGGAATTGATCACAAATTCTCCGCTCCACGTGCCCATCAACAAAACGGGGTTGTGGAGCAAAAAAATCGTATTTTGGAAGAGTTAGGGAGAACCATGATCAATGAAAGTGCGTTACCTAAGTATTTCTGGGTTGACGCCATAAGTACTACATGTTATGTATTGAATAGGGTGTTCATCCGCCCTATTCTAAACAAAACACCGTATGAACTTTTAAAAGGGCGCAAGCCAAATGTGTCTCACCTTCATGTCTTTGGTTGTAAGTGTTTTGTGTTGAATAATGGAAAAGAGAGCTTAGGTAAATTTGATTCCAAGGCCAACGAAGGTATCTTCCTCGGATACTCTCAGTCAAGTAAGGCCTATAGAATATACAATAAGAGATTACTTACCGATGAAGAGTCTGTACACGTAACATTTGATGAATCTTATCCGAGAAATGTTAGAAAAGGTAGTGTTGTTCATGGTGCAGGTATATCTTCGGAAGACATACTCAAAATTGACGAGCCGGGAATTGATCAACCCGACCTAGTCAAAGTTGAGGAGGAAAAAGATGACCGCCATGAAGAAACTGAGGTAGTTCATCCGTCTGATAAAGATGATCTTCCTTTAGCTTGGAAGTCTTCCAAAGACCATCCTATCGACAATATCCTCAGTGATATATCAAAGGGGGTGACGACTCGGTCTAAGAGAGTTTTCTAACCTAATGCAGGGTGAATTCGAGATGAGTATGATGGGGGAGCTCACATATTTTCTCGGGTTACAAATCAAGCAACTTAAGGAAGGAACTTTTGTAAGTCAAACGAAATATTGTCTTGAGCTTCTCAAGAGGTTTGACATGGCAAACTCCAAAGCTATTGACACACCAATGCTGACCTGTGTAAATCTCAATAGAGATGAAACTGGTAAGGATGTAGAGGTAAAAAGATATCGAGGTATGATCGGCTCTCTTCTTTATCTTACTGCCTCTAGACCCGATATTCTATTTAGTGTTTGCATGTGCGCTAGATATCAATCTTCTCCTAAGGAATCCCATCTAAAAGCAGTTAAGCGCATACTTCAGTACCTTTCGGGTACTCCAAAGTATGGGATATGGTATTCTAAAGGAAACGATTGTTCCTTGGTTGGATTCTCCGTTTCCGATTTTTCCGGGTGCAAATCGGATAGGAAAAGTACCAGTGGTACTTTTCACTTATTTTCAAACTCTTTGGTTAGTTGGCATAGCAAAAAGCAGGTTTTTGTTGCTTTGTCAACCGCCAAAGCGGAATACGTTGTCGCCGATAGTTGTTGCGCTCAAGTCATATGGCTTAAGCAACAATTGCTAGATTTTAATCTCAAACTTGAGCGTATTATGATCTTTTGTGACAATATGAGTGCCATCAATCTTACCAAGAATCTCGTGCTACATTCATGCACTAAGCATATCGAAATACGATACCACTTCCTTAGGGATCATGTGGAGAAAGGCGGTGTGGTTTTTGAACACGTTGATACTAAAAATCAACTAGCTGATATTTTCACAAAACCTCTTGCTACTGAGCCTTTCTTTCATATCCGATAGGAACTAGGTATTCTCGATATTTCGGATCGTGTTTAGTGAAATTTCTTGCACATCTTTTATATATCTATGTCTATATCTACTTTGATCATCAGATATCTAACAAATTGAAGATGTTGAAAGAATATGTGTGTGTTCATTTAGCTATATTTGGAATGGAGGTAATATCTTTCCTCAACTATCTATCTCTCGATACTCATGTTCACAAAATGTATCAAATTATGTGTTACATTTGTCATATAGGTCGTATTATATGTATGTTATCTCTTTGAATGCTTAAAATGTGTTTTGGCTGGTTATCTATGTCTTTATATATGCCTATATGATCAAAAATGTCAAAATTTGCTAGTTTTACCTGCACGAGTCGACCTAAACAAGGTCCGGTCGACTCACAAATATGTCTCCAAAATTGAATTTTGTTTGGGTATGCTCAGGTCGACCTACCGGTCGATGCATATCTTTTGATTTTTGAACGTGTAATTTTGAACACAGTATGCGTCGATGCATACACAGAGCGGTCGACGCATCGCATGAATTCTTTCAATTTTTTTGCAAACGGTTCAAAATTCCCTTTTAAATCTATTTTATGACTCATATTAATGTGTATCATTACATTTGCATAGAAACTTGACACCTACATCACATGCTACTCTACTATTCTCCTCTTCCCAAAACCTAGAAGCTATTACAAAAGGGTCAAAGTCTTGAACTTCTCTCCATATTCAAGAATTCTCTACAATATTTGCAATCATCATTAACCCATTTCCTCTTCTTCTCTTTGCAAGCAAAAACCATGGCTACTCGAAAAGTTACGGTTAAAAGATCCACAAGAGCTTCCTCCTCTGCATCTCTCTCGCTGACCGCCGTATCACTGGTTCCTCCTGAGTTTGCCGAGAGCTTCGCTAAAAACTTTGGCAAGCGGTCTATGGTGAAGCAACATGCCTATTATTGTCTCTCTGCTGAGCGAATGCACATTCCTCAGGTAATCAGTCTTCTTGATTTTCAAGGATTTAACAAATTTATGGAGTGCAATACAAAGTACAACGAAGACCTTGTGAGGATCTTCTATACGTGTCTTCAAGGTTAGTTTCTGGGTTCTGAGTTTCACACTAAAATTGGAAATAGTCAAGGTTGGGGCGAATGGAAAAATATCAGTTGGACGTCGTTGTTGCACCCCAAAATTTGACCAACATTTCTTTACCTAGCTTATGTTTCATTTCCTTCACATTAGCATTATCATTTGCATTTCATTGACATGTATGCAGGAGATCAAGAGGTATGAGTACCAATCAAGAGCTACACAAGACTATGAAGCTAGCCAAGAAGGTTATTCAAGTGTTCAAGGGTAGATATCTTTGTCAGAGAAGTCAAAAGATCCTCAGAGAGAGTGGTTGAAACCAAAAGTGTGTGCCTTCTAACTTGAGAATTGTGGGAAGACCTCAGATGATTATGAAGCCATGAGGATGGACTTGAAGCCTTGAGAGAGCTTATGAGATGTCTTGAAAGCCATCATGAAGCCTAGACAGGTCATTGTGCAAGATTAAGAAGACCCAGCCATGAGTGGTGTAATTAGGGTTTGACTGGGTCAACCCTAGGTCAACTGATGATTTGGAGAGGGTTGAGACCCAATCCAAGAGCCATGTGATCATGGATTGATACATTGAGATGTTATAAGGATGATTCCAAGGTCAACTCATCATGATTGAAGAGTTTGAGAAGTTTCAAGCTAGGGTTTCTAAGGCTTGACAGTGTAAAATCCCCTAGTTTGACCCCTATCTTCAAGGCAGTTTAGCCCAAGATGTGATTGTCATCTCATCTTGCCCCCAACATGAATGTTGTATAGCTTATTCTTAGATTTAATTTGAGTACTAGAAGTCCTTGATAGGACTTGTATAACTCAAGTTATGACTTTGACAAGTTACAGGTCATCTGAGGTATGTGAATCTGGGGCCTTGAAAGTTACCTAACTTGCATCAAACTTTTGCCCAAGAAGGATGATTCCTATGAACTATTGGTCAACATGAATGTTGTTCCTTATCTTCTGAGCTTTCTAGAGAGTACTAGATGTCCTTGATAGGATTTGTAGAACTCAAGTTATGGCTTTGAAAAGTCAAGGGCATTTTGGTCATTTGGAGATTACAGGTCATTTCAAGCATAAGGCCATAACTCTTATTTCCAAGCTTCAAATGGAAAAATCTTCAACATCAAACTTGTTCAAAATGATGTTTTAAGGCTAGTAAGAAGGTCATGAGATTATGGAAATGCTTGTAGCTCAAAGTTGCAAAAATGACCTAAAATAAGGGCATAAGTTAAATAAACCAAAGTTGGAAATTGATATTTTCAACCTACACATCCAAACCATGGCATGTAATATATCATTTTGACTCTAGAAAACATTTTAAGAACATTGGTTTAGCCACATTTTTGAGTTGAGATTCAATTTGTGGACTTGCTTTGAAAAGTGATTACTTGCATATTAAGTAACATGTGCAAAACATAAAATCAAGGCATGAGCAAGGCCCTTTGCAAGCTAATCACTTACAAAATGTCACTAGGGGAGAAATTGAAAGAGATTGAGGTTGGTTTCAAGCTGTTAACAGAATGGTGCATATCATGATATGTGATTGAAAATCTCATGACATGAGAAGTGGAAACTCTCATTAGAAGGGTCTAGAGGGTTCTAGATCATCCAAACATCATCTATATAAGGAATAGAGTTGATCCATTGCAGAGGTTGGTGATGATTGAAGAAGAGAGCATAGATTGAGATTGAATTTCCATAGCTTGCAATTGAATTCTGTTTCACCAAATTCCTCACTTTCCATCCATTTTCTTGATTGAAACTTCTTCCATGGATGTCAAGGAGTGATTCCAGATCATTATCAAGAAGAATTCGTGGCTGAATAGTGTATGAGCAAGTGAATTTTTCCACCTGCAACTCACCATCGGGTTTCAAGATTTAGGAGCTTTCAGCCGGTTCTTTTGAATACAGAAGCAAGGAGAGGGTTCATTGATCGTGTCTGCAAGATTGTAGAGCTTGAATTGGAGGTTTAGTGCATCTGTTCATCCAAGATTTTCAGGTTGGTAACTTTCTTCCTCTAGCATGATTTAGGTAGAATCAAGTTGAATTAAGGTGCTAGAAGCATTGTAGAACGGTGTAGGATGGATTTCAGATAGTTAATTTGTGAATTAGTGACAAAATAGGTGCATTACCATTTTCGGTTAAGATTTGGATATGGTGAATCTTGAGGATTTAGGTTGAATTAAGGGTATGGTTGAACTCGTGACAAGATTCGGGACAAGATTCATGTTTTGACCTCTTGGAATGGAGGCCTGTAGAGAGAATTAGGGTTGAGGAAGATGACCGGAGCACCACCGGTGGTGGCCAGAGCTGGGCGCGAAGTTGCAGAGGTTTGAAATGGAGAAGATGACTCTGGCACCATTGGATCTTGGTTGGACCTTTGACTAGAAGCTCATCCAACAGCCACATTTTAAACTCAGCTTGTGAAGGAATTCTGATTGTGAAACGCACCGTTTCATTTAATCAGTGGTTTTGGGCTTAATGAATTAACCACTATCCACACCCCCCTGATGGCCCAACCCATAGTTTGAACTGATTTCAATTGCTATTTGCACCGCGCGTGTGGTTATTTTTATTTGATTTTCTTTTAATTTTCATTTTATTCATGGTTCTTTGAAAAATCATATAAAATTGAAAATTACTCCAATTAATCCCATTCTTTTTGCATTTCACTCAGATTGAGTCTAGTATTTTTTAGAGAAAAAATATTTTCATTTCATGCATTTTTTGATTTAATGGGAATTTTACATTTTAATTGATATTAAAATGGTTATGTTTGATACCTAGTTTTGTGGAATTTTGTGTGATCATGTGGTGATGATTTTGATCTTGATTTTTTGTGTGTGATTAGGTTAGACATGTATGCTCCCATAGTATTTTTATCACATTTTTGTGATGAAAATAGGTGTGCCTTCTAGATTGATATTTAGATGCTTCCTTTTAGGGTTTAGGTTTGATACCTTGTAATGTAGAATTTAGTTATAGGTCTAATTGGATGATTTGATCTCTAGAATTAATGTGGTAGAGTCATGATTAACCTAGGTTCCCATAGTCATTTTTGTAGGATTTTACAATTGGTTTTAGTATTTTAGTTAGGACTAACTTTAGTACTAGGTTTTAGGTGATCCTAACTTACTAATTCAACTAGTTTAACTTCCTTAGTCCCCTTAGATTAGGGTTTGTGCTTTGTTTGCCTTTGGTTGAGATTGAAGACAAGTTGAAGACAAGAGGAGAATGCTTGAAGTTGCTTGGAGCTCTGGATTTGCTTGTGCCTGAAGGTGTCTGATGAAGGTTTAAGAGATAGGAGACATAGGGAGAGCATTATAGTTAGAATGATTTCTTTCACAAACATGGAAAGCATCTTGTGCTTCCATTCCTCCCAATGACTAAAAGTCCTTCTCAGATATTCACATCCCTCCTTTGGAAGGATGAGTGGCTTTATCTAGGAATTAGAACTTTGAGGGAACCAATCTCTCATAATGATGAACCCTTACAGGCTTCCTTTGGTTGTCAGTAAGTTGTTTATCATTTCCACTCATTCTGTTAAATCAATTATCTTCTAGTTTGAGTATCTTGAAAGATGTTGGACTTGAGTTTGAAGATGAGGACTTCATTGAAGAGTGTGGAAGAGGATGATTCCTTGAGCATTGCCATTGTAGCTGAAGCTTGAAGAGCAAGAAGAACAGGTTGATACTCGAAGCCCCAATGGATATTGAGTTAAGAGCTGAGGCTTAGAGAATTGAAGGATGAAGTTGACACTTCCATGTGATTAAAGACTACTCTGAGAAGCTGAGGCTTGTAGGAAAAGAAGACCAAGTTGAGACTGGTAAAGCAAAGAGAGCTGAAGCTTGAAGACTAAGTTGATACTTATGAAGGGGATTCAATGGAGATTGACTGTAGAGCTGAGGCTTGAGGAATAAAGGATGAGTTGATACTTACATTGACGCTCGGAGAGCCTGAAGGAATCAAGTTGATACTTGTAGTTAAGAGTGAAGCCTGAAGGTGGAATTGACTGGAAAGCTGAAGCTTGAAGAAGAAGATTAAGTTGACACTTATGTTGATGGGTTGAGACCTGGAGAAGCAAGTGGGTACTTGTCACAGAGGATGATAGCCTTGAAGGGTGATTGAAGTCTGAAGACTGGATTGCTGTCAGAAGAGCTGAAGCTTGGAATTGGAAAAGAGAGAGTTGTTGATCTGCTTTCTTGTCTGTTTTCTTTTCTGTATTGATGTGACTTGTTTGACTTGCTTGATGCATTAGAATAAGTTAATAGCTAGACTGACTTTAATCTAGGAGCATGATTGCACTAGAGGTTGAGTTGCTCCCTCTGCTTGTATTTTTACTGTATGGATTTGATTGCGGGTATTCGGTAGAGCCCTGCTCCCTTGCCCATGTGGTTTGTTTGCTTGATAGCATCTTATTTTATGTTCTTCTGTATGATTACAGTCTCTTATATTCTGCTTGATAGCATGTTGTTAGTTCCTCTGTATGATTACTGTTATTCATATATGGCTTGAGGTTGAGATGAGCTTGTGGAGGCTGCTGCCCCACACACATTTCCTCCCTCACTTGCATTGCATGCATTTTACAGTCGTTATCTGTTTACTGTTTAAGCTGATGCTTTACCTGTTTCTGTGTATCATTGATATGATCCCCTAGGAATCTCACTTCATGTGATAAGGAGGTGATGATAGAACTTTAGGTTGAAACCTATGCATGATAACTTCTAGGAGTTCCCTGTTTCAAACCTCAACTATAGGATGAATCCTTGGCATGACGACAGTAGGACTTGATAGTCTCCCTTTAGTTGAGCCCCTTCTCTTCTCATCTCAAAACAGCTTAAGATATAGTAATCATGAATGATTTATTTCGTATGTTACGATCCTTAAGCTATCTGAGAAAGGATTGTTGGAGAGTTTCTTTTCAACAGTCCGGATGTTTAGTATGGCACCCTTTGGGTGACATGCGACGCATTCATTCTCAGGTCATAGTCTTTAGTGCGATTGAAATTGCAAACACTTCTTTCGTAAAAGACAGAAAACAAACTTCAAACCTTTTTGCCCCGTGGGCCCATAATCCAAAGGAAAGCTTTTCTGAAGAAAAGAGTGTCGTTAAAATTCAGCGCCAATGCAAACAGGCTTTGTCCCTAACTGCTGGAACTGCTGTTTAACCCTACTCGATAAAACAGATGAATCTGAATCCCCGTAATCCGTATTATCCCGAACTACGTAAGCTCTGATCTCTCATACCTGTTGAGAGTATGTAGGCACAATACTGATGTATTGGCAAGCCACCTTCCCCGTAACCCGTAGTTAGTCGAACTACGTTGACTCTGATTTCTCATTCTCTGATGAGAATACGTAGGCATAAAGCGCGACGCTTTGCTGAGTCATTCTTCTTTTCTGTTTAAGCCAGTCTTGATAGGTAGATAGATGAACCAACCCGTCCAGTAAAAATAACAAGCGTGGATCCCGTCGAGTACGACGGACGTGAGGGGTGCTAATACCTTCCCCTTGGGTAACCGACTCCCAGACCCAGACAATGGTTGCGATGACCTTGTCTTATACCTATTCGTCAGGTTTTTCCGATCGTTTCCTTTCCCGTTCCGAGGGATAAATAACAAAAGGTGGCGACTCTTCTGTTTTGCCGGCACCTTATTTTCGCGGAAGCGACAGTCGTTACGTGACAACTATCAGCCTCCACAATATTCGGAGTATCAGGAAACTCCACAGTGGGGTCATGAGGAGTCTTCACATTAGGGCTATGAGGAAACACACTTCACGAATCCCCCGCAACAGCATTCTGCCGAACTCCTTGAGATGATGAGGAATATGCAATTAGAACAACGTGCTTTCATGACTGATCAGACTGAAAACTTCAACACATTCTCCTCTAATATCAATCAACGGTTCAATGCTCTGGTTGAATCAACTGAAAGTCAACACCAAGTCATTACAAATAACCTTAACACCTTGAACCGTGTCGTTTTGGAGTTTACTGACATGGTCGAGGCTCAAATGCTTCCGCCATATCCGTATCATGGGAGAGGCCAACATTTCAGGGGGAGGAGACATTAAAGACTATGCACTCTGCATCATTGCATTTCATCATTGTGTTATTTTGTCATGTTCTTTTGTTTTGTTTTAAGTACATTTCTATTATGTTAATGACTTGCATTATGAACCTATATGTCATTCCTTGGGTTTATTTTTCTATCAACAACTGTTATTTGTTTTATCATTCTATGGTGCTATTTATCTATTTGTTTCTTGATCATTAACTCTGTCATGTGTGGACGATTGTTAATGTTTATCCTGTTGTGCATGTTTCGATATGAGCTTCAGTTATATTTTTATCATTTCTTAACAGACATTTCTTTATTTTTGATGTTGTCAAAGGGGGAGAAAGTGTCCAGCTGTTTAGTAGAACCATAAAGATAAAAGTGAAGACATTGCATTTAACGCTAATGAGCAAGTGAGAATGAAGGCATCAAGCAAGGGGGAGGATAATGTCGCACATCATACAGACGGGTTCCACGTGTTTTTCCATCATCAAAAAGGGGGAGTATGTGAGGGCAAAGCCTCATATACTAGATATACGGGTTTCGATGATGTCAAAACTTAGCTGCATGGAAGAAGAGATGTTTGGCGTTATCACCATAATACATAAGCATATCCTATTTCTCATGTTTCATTTGCTTGCACTAAATATCTCTAGTACTGCACTGAGTGTTGTTAAAATATGCGTCATACGAGTTAAAACTCATTGGTCGTCATAAGTATCATCTAAGAGTGTCAAAAACATCAAAATTAGGCATTTTCTGAAATTACAGGTCTTTGAGTCGACCATACCTCTGCTCCGGTCGACTCATGGTAAAAGTCTCAAACTTGCATTTTCCTCGGGTTAGGTATGGTCGACCCACCGGTCGACACATATTGTTAGCATTTGTATCTATCTAAAAATTCAGGCTTTGCATCGACGCATAACCTTATTTCGGTCGATGCATAGCTGCTTGTTTTGCACAATCTGTTTGCCTCGGATTAGCTCAGGTCGACCCTGCACTCTACATGGGTCGACTGCTCGCTGTTTTCTGCATAATTCATGATTTGTCTATTAATTTTGAAAGGTGGTTTTATCAGTTATAACAATTTTGTATGGTATAAATATTTAGTTGCTCTATTCATTTCATATCAATTGAATCAATTACAAAAACAAGAAAAGTGAAAGAGGTGTCAATTCAAGTTCTCATCATCTTCATCTTCTAGATTTCATACCACAACAATCACACACAATAATCTTTATTGTGCATTATGGATTGTCTAAGGTGATAACGTTTGAAGCCGTGATTGGGTAATCCGGTTCGGGTTGAGGAATTGACAGGTTTTTCTTGAATAAAGCCTCTAGGGTTTTGTCCTTCAAGATTCTCTGAATTTGGGGGTTTTTGGACGAGTCTTCTCAACATATATTCAGCCGAGTGAAGGTGATCGAGGAGCAGTGGGTTCCGTCAGTCTAGTAGCGGTAATCGACGAATTGTGAAGGAGAAGTTCGGGTTCGACACGCGAGTGTTTGAGATCAGCCGGGATAGGGTTTAAAGACGGAAGGTTGTTCAAACATAGAGCTGTAATTGGAGGTTCATACACAAGCTGTCGAAGGACTTGATTCGACTCAAATCAAGGGACAAGAGGAGATAGCTTCTACAACAACAAAGGAGTTCGTTTGTTTGATTGTTATTTCATTCTTGTATATACGATTCTACAATAAGTTAAATTTATATTATAAGAGCTCAATTTTATTGTTAGAATTGAGGGCTGACGTACCCCGAAGCAAGGACGGCGGGGGAACTACCTCAACAAATCCTTGTGCCTTTTACCTTACACTTTTACATTTGCTTAATATTTGTGTGGTTTTAGTACAAGCAATTATATCAATTTTAGGACTGTTTTGAGTAAGTGTTGGACTATTTTTTACTCTAGTACAATCGTTGATTGTACAAGGAACTTAGAGCAAATTAATCAAAGCTGAACTCACTTGTAGGGCTATGCACTTCAAGTGTTTGATAAACTGCCTGAACGAAAAGCCTTGTGTATTGTCCATTTATTGTGGTAATATTTTAAGGCATTAGAACTAGTCATACGACACTGTGAACTAAATCAAATTGAGAGTGTGACTAGCGTGGTGATTCTCATTACTCGCTATCCGAATTCCATTGGCTAAAACGCATATCCGGTTTTCTAGTAACCATTCGTTATAGACGGTTTTTCCACGTCCGCTTCCGCAAATTAAACAATTTTTAAAAACCAATTTTATTGGTAGCGCCGACTCATTTTTTAAATAAGGGATCTATTCAAACCCCCTTCTAGATCTGTGCCATCGTCTAACACTCACGGCAAAAAATCAAATGCAAAAAGAACCACATCAATAGGATGTTTGGATTGAAAATGGCATTGATTCAAAGTTGGGGTCGTGACCTGAAATTCTAGGCCAGACATTAGGTCAACCAGGTCTTGGGCCTACTTTTGTGCATACATGGGCTATTGAGGAAATCCCAAAATTGATGGACTTAGAGGTTGAATGAATGTTTGGACTTTGAAGCAAAGTTGTACAGTGAATGTGAGAAAAATACACAAGAATGGGGGTTGAATTCTGTTATTCGTTTTCTTTAGTTTGATTTTGTACAGAGTTTAAATTCTAAACGAATGTTTAGATTCTGATAATTAATTGCAGCGGAATGATAACAGAAGCAAATAAATAACAACAAAACATATAGATATTTATATTGATTCCTCCCAAATTGAGAGTAGTCCAGTCCCCTTGCAGTACAAGAGAATTTCACTATAATCAAATCATGATTGCAATTGCTTATGCCCTTAGCACAAGACTTTACTACTCATACCCTCAGCTCGAGACTTCCTGCTTAGACCTTCATCCCAAGACTTCCTGCTTAAACCCCTCAATTTCAAGAATTCCTTGCTTAAGCCCCACATGCTTATGACTTCTTCTCATACTCTCGGTCCAAGACTTCCCTGCTTAGATTCCGCAAATCCAAGACTTCTACTCAAATCCCATGGATTCAAGACTTTTGCTCAAACCTGTAGTCCAAGACTTCCTTGCTCAATCAATAATTAATTAAGACTTCAATGCTCTTGCACATAGCAGGAGACTTGCTTGGCTCAAGCTTCACAGCAAGAGACTTTGTTGCTCAAGCACATAACAAGAGACTTTATTTAAACTACTAAACAATGTATTTAGCATAATAAAGAACAAGGTGTACTTGATACATAATTATAGGTACATGGAAATAACTATAACAAAGATCACAACACTTAAGATTCTAAGATACTCAATGTTTAAGAAATCTTAAGGCTTTGTATAATTTACAATATATAACAGAAATTTTGCATACTCGATTGTCTTGCTATTGTTGATCTTGTTATTTTTCCATTATGATAGAAACGAGGAATGCTTCTATCCTTCTTGTTGCACCCCAAAATTTGCCCAACATTTCTTTACCTAGCTTATGTTTCATTTCATTCACATTAGCATTATCATTTGCATTTCATTGACATTTATGCAGGAGATCAAGAGGTATGATTACCCATTAAGAGATATACAAGACCATGAAGCTATCTAATAAGCTTATTCAAGTGTTCAAGGGTTGATATCCTTGTCAGAGAAGGTAAAAGATCCTCAGAGAGAGTGGTTGAAACCAAGAGGGTGGGCCCCCTAACTTGAGAGTGAAGGGAAGCCATCAGATGATTCTGAAGCCATGAAGATGGACTTGAGGTCTTGAGAGAGCTCATGAGAAGTGTTGAAGATAACTTTGAGGCCTAGACAGGTCATTATGCAAGATTAAGAAGCCTTAGCCATGAGTGGTGCAGCTAGGGTTTGACTGGGTCAACCCTAAGTCAACTGAAGACTTGGAGGAAGTTGAGACCTAATCCAAGAGCCATGTGATCATGGATTGATGCATTGTGATTCTCTAAGGATGATTCCAAGGTCAACTCATCATGATTGAAGAGTTTGGGAAGTTTCAAGCTAGGGTTTCTAAGGCTTGACAGTGTAAAATCCCCTAGTTTGACCCCAATCTTCAAGGCATTTTAGCTCAAGATGTGATTGTCATCTCATCTTGCCCTAACATGAATGTTGTAGAGCATGGTCTTAGCTTTAATTTGAGTACTAGAAGTCCTTGATAGGATTTGTAGAACTCAAGTTATGGCTTTGACAAGTTACAGGTCATCTGAGGTCTGTGGATTTGGGAGCTTGAAAGTTGTCCAACTTGCATGGAACTTTTGCCCTAGAAGGATGATTCCTATGAACGTTTGGTTAACATGAATGTCGTTCCTTATTCTCTTAGCTTTCTAGATAGTACTAGAAGTCCTTGATAGGATTTGTAGAACTCAAGTTATGGCTTTGACAAGTCAAGGGCATTTTGGTCATTTGGAGATTACAGGTCATTTCAACCATAAGGCCATAACTCCTATTTCCAAGCTTCAAATGGGAAAATGTTCAACATCAAACTTGTTTAAAATGATGTTTTAAGGCTATTCAAGAGGTCATGAGAGGTTGGAAGTGCTTGTATCTCAAAGTTGCAAAAATGACCTAAAATAAGGGCATAAGTTAAATGAACCAAAGTTGGAAATTGATACTTTTGATCTACACATCCAAACCAAGACATGTAATAGGTAATTTTGACTCTAGAAAACATTTTAAGAACATTGGTTTAGCCACATTATTGAGTTGAGGTCTAATTTGTGGACTTGCTTTGAAAAGTAGTTACTTACATCATAAGTAACATTTGCAAAACTCAAGTTCAAGGCATGAGCAAGATCCCTTGCAAGCCAAACACTTTCAAAATGTCACTAGGGGAGAAATTGGAAGAGAATGGGGTTGATTTCAAGCTGCAAACAGAACTATGCATACCATGGCATATGGTTGAAATTCTCATGACATGAGAGATTGAAACTCTCATTAGAAGGATCTAGAGGGTTCTAGATCACCCATACATGTTCTATATATTGAGTAGAGGTGATCCAAAGCAAAGGTTGGTGATGATTGAAGGAGAGAGCAGAGATAGAGATTGAGATTTCATTGCTTGTAACTGAATTCGGTTTCACCAATTTCTTCACTTTCCATCCATTTTCTTGATTGCAATCTCTTCCATGGATGCTAGGGATTAATTCTAGATCATAATCAAGAGGAATCCATGGCTGATTGGTGTTCTTGAGCTCAGATTTTTCCACCTGCAACTCACCATCGGGTTTCAAGTTTCAGGAGTTTTCAACCGGTCCCTGTGCATACAGAAGCAAGGGAATGATCCATTGATCGTGTCTGGAAGGTTGGAGAGCTTGATTTGAAGGTTTAGTGCATCTATTCATCAAGAATTGACAGGTATGTAAACTTCTTCCTCCAACATGAATTAGGTAGAATCAATGCGAATTAGGGTGTTAGATGCATTGTAGAACGGTGTAAGAATGATTTCAGACCATTAATTTGAGAATTAGTGACCAATTAGGGATGTTACCATTTTCGGTTGAGAATTGGTTCTTGTGAATCTTGAGGTTTCAGAGAGAATAAAGGGCATGAATGAATTCGTGAGGGAATTTGGGACATGTTTCATTAAGGGATCGTGGCCTATGGTGGACTCTATGTTGAACTAGGGTTGTGGAATGGTGACCGGAGAAAGTCACCGGCGGTGGTTTTGGGCGCGCAGGTGACCTGAGTTTCAGAGGTTTGAATTGGAGAAGATGACTTGATAACCATCAGATCAAGGTTTGACTTGGACCAAAGACCCCATCCAACGGCCACGCGAGCTTCTCAATTTGTGAAGGGTCTGAGCTAAATGGAATGCAGCGTTTCATTTATTTGTGGTTTTGGGCTTAATGAAAAGATTGATATCAGCACCCCCCTCATGGCCCAATCTCCCAAATGAACTGATTTCTATTTCTATCTGCACCGTGCATTTATTATTTTCTTTGGATTTTCTTTAATTTTTCATTTTTATACATGGTTCTTGATTAAACCATATAAAATTGAAAAATGATCCAATTAACCCCATTCTTTTTGCATTATATTCATGATTAAATCTAGTATTTTTTAGATAAAAAATATTTTTATTTCATGCATTTTCTGATTTTAGGGGAATTTTCACATTTTAATTGACATTAAAATAGTTATGTTGATACTTGATTTTGTGGAATTTTGTGTGATCATGTGGTGATGATTTTGATCTTGATTTTTGTGAGTTGTTAGCATAGATATGCATGCTCCCCATAGAATTTTCTCACATTTTTTGTGATGAACATAGGTGGTATTTTAGGTTGAAACCTTTAGAAGCTCCATTTTTAGGGTTTATGGTTGATACCTTTGGATGTAGGACTTAATTTTAGGACTTAATAGATGATTTAGTCCCTGGTTTTTGTATGAGGCATTCTTAATTGAATTAGGATCCCTTAGGAATTTTTGTAGAAATATATAACATAGTTTTCTATTTTTGATTGATTTTAGTTTAGGTGCTAGTTTTAGATGATTCTGAGGCACTAACTCAACTAGATTAACATCTTTAGTTCCCTTAGATTAGGGTTTTGCTTTGCTTGTTCTTGGATGATGTTGAAGGAAAGTTGAAGATGCATTGGATTGCTTGAAGAGGCTTGGATTTGAAGATCTTCCCTTATTGTGGTGTAGTTTTGATTAGGTTAAGATTAGGGTTTTGTAGGCAGAGCTTCTAGATAATTCTCTTCCTTCATAAACATGGAATATGTTGATCAATTCCATTCTTCCCTATGATGTAAGGTCCCTTGTAAAGGCCTCATCCCTCCTTTGGTAGTATGTGTGGCTCTTTGCAAATTGGTAGAACCTTTGAGCGTCCCTTTCTCTGATGATAGGATGCTTAGTGGTGACCTTTGGTCTTCACTCTGCTACTAGTCATCCCAACTTTGCTCTTGATAGATGCATCTTTCTCCCTTGATTAGAGGATGGAGTTCCTTACTTGAAGAAGATTGAAGGATGAAGTTGATACTTCTTTGTGATTGAAGATTACTCTGAGAAGCTGAAGCTTGTAGATGAAGAGGACCAAGTTGATACTGGTAAAGAAGAGAGAGCTGAAGCTTAAAGACTAAGTTGATACTTATGAAGAGGATTCAATTGAGATTGAGTGAAGAGCTGAGGCTTGAGGAAGGAAGGATAAGTTGACACTTACATTGATGCACTGAGAGCCTGAAGGAATCAAGTTGATACTTGTAGAGGGAAGCCTGAAGGTGGAATTTACTATAAAGCTGAGGCTTGAGGAAGAGAGAATAAGTTGAAACTTATGTTGATGGGTTGAAACCTGGAGAAGCAAGTTGATACTTGTCATGAAGGATGGTAGCCTTGAAGGGTGATTGAAGTCTGATGACTGGGCAGCTGTTAAGTTGGTTTAGTTGTAGGAGTTGTTGATCTGCTTTCTCTCTTGTCTGTTTTCCCTTCTGTATTGTTGTGGCTTGTTTGATTTGCTTGATGCATTAGAATAAGTTCATATCTAGATTGACTTGAACTAGGAGCATGATTGCACTAGAGGTTGATTTGCTTCATCTGCTTGTATTTTTACTGTATGGCTTTGCTTGCGGATATTCGGTAGAGCCCTGCTCCCTTGCCCATGTGGTTTGTGTGTGCTTGATAGCATGTTACTTCTTCTGTATGATTGCAGTTGCTCTTATTTGGCTTGATAGCATGTTATTCTTTCTTTATGATCGCAGTTATTCATATCTGGCTTGAGGTTGAGATGAGCTTGTGGAGGCTGATGCCCCACACACATTTCCTCCCTCACTTGCATTGCATGCATTTTACTGTATATATGTTTACTGTTTAAGCTGATGCTTTATCTGTTTCTGTTTATCATTGACATTATCCCCTAGGAATCTCACTTCCTTTGATAAGGAAGTGATGATTAGAACTTTAGGTTGACACCTATGCATGATAACTTCTAGGAGTTCCCTGTTTCAAACCTCAACCATAGGATGAATCCTTGGCATGACAACACTAGGACTTGATAGTCTCCCATTAGTTGAGCCCTCTCTCTTATTATCTTCAAACAAATGAAAATACAGTAATAAAGGTAAACTGATGTCGTACGTTACGAGCCTTAACCTATCTGAGAAAGGATTGTTGGAGAGTTTCTTTTCAACAGTCTGGATGTTTAGTATGGTACCCTTTGGGTGACATGCGACACATTCACTCTCAGGTCATAGTCTCTAGTATGACACTAGTTGCAAACACAATAAAAAACAGTTCTTCCGTAAAAGACAGAAAACAAACTTCAAACCTTTTTGCCCCGTGGGCCCATAATTCAAAGGAAGCTTTTCTGAAGAAAAGAGTGTCGTTAAACTTCAGCGCCACCGCAAACAGGCTCTGTCCCTAACTGCTGGAACTGCTGTTTAACCCTACTCGATAAAACAGATGAATCTGAATCCCCGTAATCCGTATTACCCCGAACTACGTAAGCTCTGATCTCTCATACCTGTTGAGAGTACGTAGGCACAATACTGACGTACTGGCGAGCCACCTTCCCCGTAACCCGTAGTTAGCCGAACTACGTTGACTCTGATTTCTCATTCTCTGATGAGAATACGTAGGCATAAAGCGCGACGCTTTGCCGAGTCATTTTTATTTTCTTTTCAGACCAGCCTTGATAGGTAGATAGATAAAACCAACCCGTCCAGTAAACACAACAAGCGTGGATCCCGTCGAGTACGACGGACGTGAGGGGTGCTAATACCTTCCCCTTGCGTAACCGACTCCCGAACCCAGACAATGGTTGCGATGACCTTGTCTTATACCCTTTTCGTCAGGTTTTTCCGATCGTTTCCTTTCCCGCCCTGAGGGATAAATAACGAAAGGTGGTGACTCTTCTGTTTTGCCGGCACCTTATTTTCGCGGAAGCGACAACTGGCGACTCTGCTGGGGACTTGATAGTTTCCTAGGGATCCAACGTCCCGAATGCGAGTCAGTTTGGGGATCCGACGTCCCCTGCGAGAGTCAATCCTAGCGCTTGTATGATTACTTGTTGGGTTGTGTTTATTTATCGCATTTTTTTATTTCCCGCACGTTATTGTCAGTATGATATGATTATCTGTGCTATTGTGGGAGGGGCATTCTGATGAGTGAGAAGCCAAACCCAGGCTTGAGTGAACATAGCATTAGTTGTGGAAATTAGTGGGCGCGTGCTTGCTTGGCAGGCACTAGTGTATCATGAAATCCACGCTCAGACGAGGTTCTCCTGATTGACTTTTTTTCAACCCTTTGGGTTGAGGGGGTTGTTGGTTTGGAGGATTGTCGACTCTAGGGACCAATCATTTGGGATTCAGCCGAGTGAGGCCGCTTCATGAGCTGGTGATACCACACCTTCTGGGTATCGTATCACCCCTCTTGAATGTCTGTGACGCTGATGACCGCATAGGATGCCGAACTTGTGTCAGCTTAGGTCCATACCTGTGAGCAGGGTTGGGTTTGTTGCAGGAAACCCTAACCTTCAGACTACCTGGTTTTCTTGATAGTGAATCAGTTTTGTTGGGATCAGAGGATCTCATCAGTAGATGTGATTGTTCTTGACAGAGCAGAGTTATGGTCCTGTATCAGAGGGCCTTATTTCCAGAGATATGATTGTTCTTGACAGAGCAGAGTTTTGGTCCTGTATCAGAGGTCCTTATTATCAGATGTTTGTTCTTGACAGAGCAGAGTTTTCGTCCTGCATCAGAGGTCCTTATTATCAGATGTTTGTTCTTGACAGAGCAGAGTTTTGGTCCTGCATCAGAGGTCCTTATTATCAGATGTTTGTTCTTGACAGAGCAGATTTATGGTCCTACGTGTGTGTGTTCTTGACAGAACAGATTTGTGGTCTGATACTAGGGTTTTCTTTTTATCAGAGATAGTGGTTGTTCTTGACAGAGCAGTATCGTGGTTTTGTTGACACAGAATCTCCACAGCACAGCTGCTTTGATTTCCTGCTGCATGATTGCATTTTACATTGCTTTGCATACTCATTTGCATTTCATTAACGTGTGAATGTGTTGCAGGTACCGTTTCCCCCGATTCAGGATTTCTTGCCTTCTATTGTGCTATTATGGGTTCTCTGAGGAAGATCGTGGCTTACAGGCTCCCTGCCCCTGATGTGGTTCAGCTGACTGGTTTGATTGCTTTAGCAGATGATTTTGTGAGAGATGAATTCAGAAAGTCTTACCCCAAATTGCTCAGTTTGGTTCGTAAACCTTCTGCGTTTGAGTTGAATGGGTTGCACGCTCTGCTGCATTTCTACGATCCTCCGTTGAGATGCTTTAATTTCCAGGACTTTGTTCTCACACCCACGCTGGAGGAGTATGTTGATTTGTTAGGTGTGCCTATCAAGAGTCAGATGCCCTTTATTCATATGGATGCTGAGCCTAATCTGGCTAGTCTAGCTCCTTCACTTCATCTGGAGGCCTCCGAGTTGGTATTGTCTAGTTGGAATAAGGTTCCCGGTTTCTCCTTGCAGTTCTTAGTGGGAAAGGCTCAGCAGTGCGCCAAAGACGGATGTTGGGTCGTGTTCAACGCCATTCTCTCTCTGTGCATATATGGCATCATTATGTTCCCCAATATGCCTGACTTTGTAGACTTCGACGCCTTCCACATCTTTGCTTCAGGGAATCCAGTCCCTACCTTGATAGGAGATGTCTACTATTCCGTCCACTACAAAAACGAGAACAGAAGGGGTAAGAATGTCTCGTGTTGTGTGCCCTTGCTTTATAAATGGCTTGATAGTCATCTACCCAAGAGGGATCCCTTTGTTTCGTTTGCAGCCACAACTGAGTGGTCCGAGCGTTTGATGAGTCTATCTGCAGAGGATATTGCCTGGTTTGACAGAGATAGGTTGGGCACTGAGATTATCTTTAGCTGCAGCGGGTTTCCGAACGTGCCTTTGATAGGCAGGAAGGGTTGTATAAACTATAATCCGTCTTTGCTGGTCCGACAGTTTGCTTATGCTCTGAGAGCTCCGCCGAAGGATGAAGAGGTACATGAATCTCTATACCTCATTGGTCTTCTAGAGGGGGATATGTTATCTAAGCTTCAGCGCGCTTGGAATGGTATCTGTAAGCGGGGAAAACCATTGCTGGGGAAAAGCAATAGCCAAGCCTACACTCCGTATGTGACTTGGGTCAGAGCCAGAGCAGACGCTATAGGAATTCCGTTTCCTCCTACCAAGCCAGAAAGCCCTCCAGTGATCGAAGAGCCTACCACCGTGCCTATCCAGCAGCATGACCAGGTGTTAGCTGAGAGAGACGAGCTGAAGAAGGCGAATGAAGAACTGGAGAAAGAATTGGCTCAGCTCAGAAGCGAGAGAAACGAAGCCGTTCATTCCTTCAAGAGGCAAACAGAGCTGGTGAACCAGCTAGGTACAGATTTGACTAAGCAGATAGCCGAGCATGAACGTTTGGGTTGAGACTTCAAAGCTGTCAATGATGTGCTGGCCACGAAGAAGCAGCACTTGGACAAAGCGTATTGGAGGATATCCAAGTTTAACCAGCATTGGAAGGCCACCCTAGCCAACAGGAAAGAGCAGGAGGATAAGCTGATGCAATAGATCTCCAAGCTGAAAGCCCAGGTGAAGGCTAGTGAGAAGAGGTTTGATGAAGAAACCGCTCGCCGATATGCCGCCGAAGGCCAGCTCAACAAAGCTCTCGCTAACCTGAAGGAGCGCAAACTGATGTTTGAATCCAAGAAGCGGAAGCTAGAAGATTGTTTCGGCGAAGAAGCGTGGGAAGATTCGGTCGAAGGTCTCCAGTACACTATGATGCAGAGGGAATTACTCGTCGAAGGGTTACTCACTCGGTCTGATCATCCAGAAACGAGGAATTTGTTAGAAGAGTTTCGCGCCCATGGCCGTACTTGACTATATTTGTAATCCTTTTGTGTTGATCATTGTTGGATGCTGACCATCACCAGGCTTGTTGGTCGAGGTCATGCTGTTGATTCATCTTGTACTCACTGACGTTGTGTACCGCCTTGATGGGCTTTCTTTATATATATGAGACGTTATTTCCATGACCGGACTCGGACTTCTTATTATCCGCACTGGCACTCAGGCACTAGGATCGGGGGAGATCTCCCTAACGCATAGACACATGTTTGCATTTGCATGAAGCATTTGCATAACGAGCACTTTGTCATTTTTCCTAACCCTTGTGTGTTTACAGGTTGTTTCAGGTTGTTCCAGGATTGATCAGAGACCAATCCACCGCTATCTGACTAGAGCAAATCAAACCAGAATCATGGAGCAAGTGTAAACTGATGTTCAAGAACTCAGCGAAAGAATGGACCGCTTCATGGAGCTCATGCAAGCGGTCGCCAATGGCCAGGATCAGCTCAGAACCTTGGTTCAGCCTCTGATTTCTAGGGTCGATAGCAATGGCGTACTCCACGGTGGGACCGTGCCTACCCCTCCACCAGTTGAAACTCCTCAGAATGGCGTCCCCGTGACTGGGGGAATGGCAGTGCCAACGGAAATGTGATAGCTAACATGGGGCTCAATGGTAATACGACGAGCGTCGGTAATGGGAATTTTGAAGCTAACGTCAATGTTGGGCTGCGCAACGGCAATGCGGGTGTTGGAAATCTGTTTGGGCCTCAGCCGTGGTTAGAAGACCGTCAAGACGATGTGTTCTCTCAGAGAGGTGCTGAAGGGGAGCTGACTGCTGAAGCACGTCTAAGGTTCAAGGCACTCGAGGATAAGATGAGAAATATCGAGAACCAGAACACCCTGGGTGTTGATATGTCCAAGTTGGGACTGATTGCTGATTTCAAGGTGCCTCCCAAGTTCAAGGTACCTGACTTTGAAAAGTACAAGGGCACCACTTGCCCCCGCGTCCATCTGAGATCATACTACCGGAAAATGTCCGCTCATTCTGAGGACGAGAAGTTGCTGATGCACTTCTTTCAAGACAGTCTGTCCGGGCCCTCCCTCGAATGGTACATGAGTCTGGAACCTACCAGTGTGCGCACGTAGAAGGACCTTGCTGAAGCATTCGTGCACCACTACCAATACAACAGTGACTTGGCTCTGAACCGAGTCCAACTGCAGAATCTGTCGCAAAGGAACAACGAAGGGTTCAAGGAATATGCCCAGCAATGGCGTGAATTGGCAGCCAGGGTTCAGCCGCCGATGGTTGAACGTGAGCTTGTGAAAATGTTTGTAGCCACCCTCCCAGGGGTTTATTATGAGAAATTGGTCAGCGGTATGTCCGGAACCTTCTCAGATCTCATTATCACGGGGGAGCACATCGAAAATGGGATCAAACTGGGGAAAATTCAAGGTGATTTATCCTCAGCTGGAGGAGGCAAGAAATCTTATGGTGGCAAAAGACGGGAAGGAGAAACGAGCGTCGTGACCAACGCTCGAAGGAAGGGTAAAGGCCCTCACCAGCAGGTGGCCAGCATAACTATCCCGGCAGTTCAACAGCCACAGCAGCAGCAGCAGCAGCAGCAGCCGAATCAACAAGGGTACAGAAAGTATCAGAACAGGGCACCTCTGTCGAGCAGTCACCTCGAGACACCGCCCATGTCGTACGCTCAACTATTGAAGACTCTGCTCCAGCTACAGTTGATCCATAAGAGAACCTTGGCTCCTTTGACAGGGGCACCTCCGCCAGGTTATGACGCAAATGCAACTTGTGAGTTTCACTCAGGGGCACCAGGCCACACAATAGAGAATTGCAAAGCCTTCAAGCATAAGGTGCAGGACATGGTGGACGCTAAGATCATCAACTTCTCAGATAATGTGCCAAATGTCACGAAGAACCCTATGCCGAATCATAGGGGAAGTGGAGTAAACGCCATTATTGAAGACGAGAGTTTGGATTTGTTGACTGACGTCAGAGATCTGAAGACACCACTTAGCTTCGTTAAAGCTAAGCTGATGAAAAGAGGTTTCTTTCCAGGTTGTGGAGACCTGTGCATGGGCTGTGCGACAAGTCCTGATGGATGTGAACAGTTGATAGAGGGGATTCAAAGTCTGATGACTGAGGGAATCCTGCAGTTTAGCCGGAGGGCCGAATGCGGATCGGGAGAGGTAATGCTGAAGCAAGATGATGAGGTTGCCACCATCACCATCCCTCGCCAGACGATAACTATTTCCGCACCCAGGCCGCCTACGATTACCATCACCAAAGCTGGGCCAATACCGTTCGAAAGCACTAATGTTGTCCCATGGCATTATAGGGCGGAGGTCTACTGCAACGGACATAATTTGGAACTAGAACCGTTTAGGTCGCCCGTGGAGAACCTAGCGGGCGTTAGCGGAATTACTCGCAGCGGGAGAGTGTTTGCACCACCTGAGGTCGTGGCGGACAAAGCGGACAGAGCTGATGCAACTGATAAAGGTAAAAGTAAAGTCGTTGAAGAGATCCCTTGCGGGGCAGAAAAAGACTTACTCGTTAAAGACGCCAAGGAATTTGTGAGGTTGATTAAAAAGAGTGACTACAAGATCGTGGATCATCTCCATCAGACACCCTCGAAGATTTCCATCCTGAATCTGTTGCTGTGTTCTGAGGCACACTGCAACGCACTGCTGAAGGTGTTGAACACCGTATATGTACCGCAGGAAATATCGGTAAACCAGTTAGAGGAGGCCGTAGCCCACGTGAATGCTGGAAATGGGTTAGGGTTCACTGACTTAGAGCTGACGCCGAAGGGAAGGAACCACAATAGCGCCCTGCACATCTCGATAGAGTGTAGGGGAACGATTATGTCTCATGTGTTGGTGGACATAGGGTCATCGCTCAATGTTCTTCCGAAGAAGGCATTGATAAAGTTAGATACTCGCGGAGTGATTTGCACACCCAGTGATCTGGTGGTGAAAGCGTTCGATGGAACCAAACGCCATGTTTTCGGGGAGGTAACGCTGCCAATCCAAGTCGGGCCGGAAACATTCGATGCGGTCTTTTACATTATGGACATCATGCCTGCCTACAACTGTCTCTTGGGCTGGCCATGAATCCATTCGGCGGGTGTCGTGACCTCCACGTTGCACCAGAAGCTCAAGTACGCTGTCGGAGGTAGCATCGTGACTGTATGTGGCGAGGAAGACATAATGGTGAGCCATTTGTCGTCCTTCAAGTATGTTGAGATGGATGGGGAAATCCACGAAACCCTATGCCATGCGTTCGAAGCTGTTAAAGTCAAGAACGTAGCTCCTGTGATCACTGAGAAGCCAGAGATGACTCTCTCTTCCTTCAAAGAAGCCCGGGCCGTTGTGCAAGCCGGATCTACCCCAGGCTGGGGGCGAATTTTGGAGATACCTAACAAGCAAGACAAGTTCGGGTTGGGATATTCTCCTGGAGCTGAAGCCTCCTCTTCCAGCGGTGCATCACGAGGAAAAGGACCGATCCAGTTTACCAGTGGCGGGGTGATATTTGAAGGAGTCAATGCGGTGTCTGAAGACAGCGGAGATAGAGACTGTGACCTAGACTCTTGGATCCAGCCAAGCAGACCAGGCGAGAGCCTCAGCAACTGGTCCGTCAAGGATATCATCCAAGTGGCAAGCAAAGAGTAATGATTTACTTTTTTCCAATCGTTGTACAACCCTATGTCCTACCCGGGGCATAGTGGTTTTATTATCAGGGCCTTGTTTGATTATGTACATGCATTTTATCAATAAATCAAAAGGAGTTTTTCTTCGTATTCAAATATTGTGATCTCTGTTATTTCTATTTTATATTTGTTTTGAAAAACAATAAAATGGCAATGGGGTTTGCGCTAACCTGCATATCCTTGTTTTAAGCTTAACCCTTGTTATTGCAGGATCCACATAACAGATGACATCGACTCTAGACCTTCTACGACTCACTTCGACTTCGATTGCCCGATCTATCAAGCTGAAGAAGGGATTCATGAAGATGAAGACCTTCCCGAAGAGTTAGCCTGCTTGTTGAAACAAGAAGAGAAAGTTATTCTGCCTCACGAAGAAGAAATCGAGATTGTGAATCTGGGTTCTGAAGAACTGGTCAGGAACGTCAGGATAGGGGCTGCATTGCAGAGTGATGTCAAGTAGAGATTAGTCGAGATGCTGAGAGAGTATAGTGACGTCTTTGCTTGGTCATACGAAGATATGCCCGGACTTGATACTGACATCGTGGTCCACCACTTGCCACTGCGAGAAGATTGTCCCCCCGTCAAGCAAAAGCTTAGGAGGACACGACCAGATATGGCCGTTAAGATCAAAGAAGAAGTGCAGAAACAGCTTGATGTTGGCTTCTTAGCGGTCACTACTTACCCTCCGTGGGTCGCCAACATAGTGCCTGTACCGAAGAAGGACGGTAAGGTACGAATGTGCGTCGATTATCGGGATTTGAATAGGGCGAGCCCTAAAGATGATTTCCCGCTCCCCCATATTGATGTGTTGGTCGACAATACAACTCAGTTCTCCGTGTTTTCGTTCATGGATGGCTTCTCCGGCTACAATCAGATCAAGATGGCGCCGGAGGACACGGAGAAAACTACGTTTATTACACCCTGGGGAACCTTTTGCTACAAGGTAATGCCTTTCGGTCTGAAGAACGCAGGGGCCACTTACCAACGAGCAATGGTTACTTTGTTTCATGATATGATTCATCATGAGATTGAAGTCTATGTTGATGACATGATTGCGAAGTCCCAAATCGAGGAGGTACATCTGGTCAATTTGCTGAAGCTTTTTGAGAGGCTTAGGAAGTTCAGGTTGAGGTTGAATCCTAAAAAGTGTACTTTCGGAGTATGGTCCGGAAAGCTGCTGGGGTTTATTGTGAGCGAAAGAGGCATCAAGGTTGATCCTGTGAAGATAAAAGCAATACAAGAGATGCCAGCGCCAAAAATAGAAAAAGAAGTTCGTGGTTTCCTGGGCAGAATAAACTACATTGCAAGGTTTATCTCTCAGCTCACGGCCACGTGTGAACCGATGTTCAAACTGCTAAAGAAAGATCAGGCGATTATCTGGAACGAGGATTGCCAGAAGGCAGTCGATAAGATAAAACAGTATCTGCAGGAACCTCCAATCTTGATACCCCCAGTGGCCGGACGATCCTTAATCATGTACTTGACAGTTCTTGAGAATAGTATGGGGTGTGTTCTCGGTCAGCACGACGAGACGAGCAAAAAGGAGCATGCCATTTACTACTTGAGTAAAAAATTCACAGACTGTGAATCTCGTTACTCGATGCTGGAGAAGACGTGTTGTGCACTAGCCTGGGCTGCCAAACGTTTACGAC
Source organism: Lathyrus sativus (assembly GCA_963859935.3). NCBI lineage: Eukaryota > Viridiplantae > Streptophyta > Magnoliopsida > Fabales > Fabaceae > Lathyrus > Lathyrus sativus. The sequence continues at coordinate 234,587,229 of OZ012735.1, read as the reverse complement.
AGTACATGCTTAATCACACCACCATGCTAATTTCGAAGATGGATCCGATCAAGTATGTCTTCGAGAAGCAAGCGCTTTCGGGCAGGATTGCCAGATGGCAAATGGTGTTGACGGAATATGACATTCAATACGTTTCCCAGAAGGCCATCAAGGGAAGCTTATTGTCTGAATACCTAGCTGAACAGCCGATCGAAGATTACCAGCCGATGAAATTCGAATTCCCTGATGAGGAAATCATGTTTCTCAAAGCGAAGGATCACGATGAACTGTTGCCCGACGAGGGTCCAGATAGGAAATCCCAATGGAAATTGATATTTGACGGGGCGATTAATTCTTATGGAAGTGGCATTGGGGCGATCATCACGACTCCCCATGGATCCCATATCCCGTTTACTGCGAGACTGACGTTTCCGGTCACCAATAATGAAGCGGAGTACGAAGCATGCATCATGGGTCTAGAAGAAGCAATTGATTTGAGAATCAAGAACCTAGACGTATATGGTGACTCGGCGCTTGTGATTAACCAGATTAAAGGGGAGTGGGAGACTCGTCAATCAAATTTGGTGCCGTACATAAACTATGCCAGAAGGCTGCTTCCGTTCTTTGATCGAGTGGAACTCCATCATGTGCCCAGGGCCGAAAACCAGATGGCTGATGCCTTAGCCACGTTGGCTTCGATGTATAAAGTCAATTTTTGGAATGAAGCTCCAAGAATTGTCCTTTCTCGTCTTGATAGACCGGCATTCGTTTTTGCGATCGAGGAAGCCTCCGATGGCAAGCCATGGTTCCATGATATCCAGACTTTCCATATGACTAAGGAGTACCCTGCGGGAGCGTCGACCCAGGATAAGAAGACTCTGAGGAGGCTGTCTGGAAATTTCTATCTCAATCCTGATGGGGTTTTGTATAAAAGAAACCATGATCTCGTGCTACTCAGATGTGTAGATGAGAAAGAAGCGAGTATGCTCATGGAAGAAGTCCATGAAGGCACATTTGGTACGCACGCCGGCGGGCATGCTATGACAAGGAAGATCCTGAGAGCAGGATACTACTGGCTGACGATGGAGTCGGATTGCTTTAAATTCGCGAAGAGATGTCATAAATGCCAGATTTATGCTGATAAGGTTCATGTACCGCCGTGCTCGTTGAATGTCATGTCTTCCCCGTGGCCGTTCTCCATGTGGGGCATCGACATGATAGGCAAGATCGAGCCCACCGCATCTAACGGTCATCGCTTCATTCTAGTAGCTATCGACTACTTCACCAAGTGGGTGGAGGCAGCCTCATATGCTAATATGACCAAGCAGGTGGTGGCTAAATTCATAAAGAGGGATATCATCTGTCGTTACGGAGTTCCCGAGCGGATCATTACTGATAATGGTTCGAATCTGAATAACAAGATGATGAAGGAGATGTGCCAGAGTTTCAGGATTGAACACCACAACTCGTCTCCTTATCGGCCGAAGATGAATGGCGCCGTTGAAGCGGCCAATAAGAACATCAAGAAGATTGTACAGAAGATGGTTGTGACCTACAAGGATTGGCACGAGATGCTGCCATTTGCACTGCACGGTTATTGTACGACGGTACGTACGTCAATCGGGGCAACTCCTTTCTCCTTGGTGTACGGTATGGAAGCTGTCCTACCGTTAGAAGTGGAGATCCCTTCTTTGCGAGTTTTGGTTGACGTGAAACTCGACGAGGCAAAATGGATTAAGAACCGACTAAACCAACTCAGCCTGATGGACGAGAAGAGGTTAGCATTGATTGCATATGGTCGTCTGTACCAAAGCCGGATGAATAAAGCTTATGATAAGAAGGTGCGTCCTAGAAGCTTTCAGACGGGTGACCTCGTCATGAAGAAGATTCTTCCTCCCCACTCCGATCACCGGGGCAAGTGGACTCCCAATTACGAAGGTCCGTACGTCGTTAGCAAGGTATTTTCGGGAGGAGCTTTGTTGTTATCCACGATGGATGGTGAAGATTTTGCATCCCCGGTGAACGCGGACGCAGTTAAAAAATACTTTGCTTGAAAATGACCCGCTGGAAAGAAAAAGAGTATCCAGGCAAAAAGGGGGCATCCCGGCGAAGCATAAAAAAGGAAAAAGGTTCGGGCAAAAATTAGGGATATAAAAGAAAAGAATGTACACCCGCAAAGTCGAAAACCTGGAAGGGCGACTTTGGCAAAAAAGGGTATCCCGGTGAATCGAAAACCCGAAAGGGCGATTCAGGCAAAAGTTAGGGATTTGAAAAAGCAAATGACTGCGTTCCGCGTGTGGACTCTCATTGTTTAGTGGTTTGGAAGACCTGAAGGCCGTTCATCTGAATCAATCTCTTCTGAAGCTGAAGCGTCGGAGAAGTATCAAAGTCGAGTGGGTCATAGAGGGATCAACTCATGGTGTTCGTCTACGCCTCGTTGCCGACATTTGTATATACTGATGTATATTTATGTTTTATATTTGTGCGGCTTCCTCATTCCAGGAGCTTGCATCTGTTGTAAAACATTTTTACCCATTCAGGGGTTCGTTATCAATAAAATGTATACTATTCAGCAATTCTGTTTGTCTGTTTAGCATTTATCTATTTTGTTTGCGAAAAAGAACGCCGATGTTTTTGATAAAATGCGCATACATAAACTTACTGGCCTAGGCCACTGATTGTTGAAACATTGAATTACTCGAACATCGTCACAAGATGATAACCTTGATAGGTCCCTTTGAGAAGGGTATCTTGTCTGTTTGTTTGTGTTGTTGCAGGTGTAGCATATACCAGGTGGTACGCCGTATGCGTCCCCAAGCAGGATGATTCCTTCTTCTCCAGCGAAGTTCAGCAGCCTCTCCCTGCAGAGTCTGAACGGGAGATCGTAAAGCATCGATATGTTTTCCCCAAGCAGAGAGGATTCTCTCCCCAATCAGATACATCCCGAAGGGTCGTCATCTCCCTAGCTGAGTCACATACTGAAGTGTGCAGCAATTGATAGTTCCAGACTGAAGTCTTCAGCAGAATTGAAATTCCCCGCAGAGTTGTACTCTCCCCGGTAAGCAGGACGATTCCTTCTTCCCCAGCCGAGTTTGCAGATCCCCAAGGGAGCCGAGTCCTTGGAAAGCAGTTCGGGCCATGATTGGTTTTCCCCAGTAGAGTGTTGAGTAGCTGATGCTGTATTTCCCCGTTGGAGTCGTTACCTCCAGGAAAGGTTGGTTGCGAATGTCGTGCAGTTTGTTTTTGCGATTGACATCGCTTTCCTCAGTAGGTCCAGGTTCTCGTGGAGCTTCGTTCCCCCGTGTCGCTTGCGCGAAAATAAGGTGCCGGCATGACAGAAGAGTTGCCACCTTTCGTTATTTATCCCTCAGAGCGGGAAAGGAAACGATCGGAAAAACCTGACGAATATGGGTAAGACAAGGTCATCGCAACCATTGTCTGGGTTCGGGAGTCGGTTACGCAAAGGGAAGGTATTAGTACCCCTCACGTCCGTCGTACTCGACGGGATCCTCGCTTGTTTGTTTACTTGGACGGGTTGGTTTTATTCTATCTACCTATCAAGACTGGCTGAAAAAGAAAAGAAAAATGACTCGGCAAAGCATCGCACTTTATGCCTACGTATTCTCATCAGAGAATGAAAAATCAGAGTCAACGTAGTTCGGCCTACGAAGGATTGCGGGGAAAGGTTGCTCGCTAGGACGTCGCATCCTATGCCTACGTACTTTCATCTGGTATGAAAGATCAGAGCAAACGTAGTTCGGCTAACTATGGGTTATCTCCTAAAAGAAGTGTTTTTTATTATGTTTGCGATTTCAATCGCACTAGAGACTGTGACCTGAGAGTGAATGCGTCGCATGTCACCCAAAGGGTACCATACTAAACATCTAATCTCAGATAGCTTAAGGCTCGTAACGTACGAAAGAAATCATTCATGATTACTGTATCTTAAACTGCTTTGAGATGAGAAGAGAACAGGCCCAACTAGGAGGGAGACTATCAAGTCCTACTGTTGTCATGCCATGGATTCATCCTATGGTTGAGGTTTGAACAGGGAACTCCTAGATGTTGTCATGCATAGGTTTCAACCTAAAAGTCTATCATCAAATCCTCATCAGAGGAAATGAGAGTCCTAAGGGATCATGTCAATGATACACCAAAACAGACAAAAGCATCAGCTTTAACAGTAAAATGCATGCAATGCAAGTGAGGGAGGAAATGTGTGTGGGGCTTCAGCCTCCACAAGCTCATCTCGACCTCAAGCCAGTCATGAAATAATAGTGATCATACTGAAAAATAACCCACATGCTATCAAGCAATAACCAGATAAAAGGAATGAAGTGCCATCAGGCAAACAAAACACATATTTGAGAAAGAATCATCTATTCTCTAATCCTAACCCTAACACAGAATCTGAATCAAATCTAAGCAAAGCCCTAAAGCAAAACCTAACCAAAAGAAATCAATCCCAGTCTTCAAGCTTCAGAACAAGCTTACCAAAGAAAGGGAGCTAAGTAAGCAGACTCATAGTGTCTTCCTCAGGAAAGCACTAGGAGGTGTATACTCAGGAGTCATATCCTATGTGGCTCAACCACTGTGATCAGTTTACATTCCTCCTCAGGAGAAACTAAACTCACAAGCAGGCTCCAACATCACTGGATACTTAGGAGATCCTATCTGAACTAGTGGAACTAAATGAACAGACTCGTAGGACCTTCCTCAGGAAAGTACTAGGAGGCTTCCACTTAGGAATTGTATCCCATGTGGCTCAACAACATGTGATCAGTTTACATTCCTCCTCAGGAGAAATTAAACTCACAAGTTGGCTCCAACATCATTGGATACTTAAGAAATCCTAGATAAACTAAGGGAACTAAGTGAATAGACCCATAGGACCTTCCTCAGGAAAGTACTAGGAGGCTTCCACTTTGGAGTTGTATCCCATGTGGCTCAACAACATGTGATCAGTTTACATTCCTCCTCAGGAGAAATTAAACTCACAAGTTGGCCCCAACACCATTGGATACTTGAGAAAGAGGTGAGAAGAAAGAATGAAAGTCATTCATAGTGCCTTCCTCAGGAAAGTACCATGAACTTCCTTCAAACTTCAGGATCTCAAACCTCACAGACAGGGAATAATCCAAGCTCTGGGTCTCCGAGTCTTGATCTACAATCTTCTCTTCATGATGCTCTCCAACAAGATCTTCAAGACAACCCAAGCCCCACAACAAATTCCCCACAATAAACCCCAGAGATGAACAGATAACCACAGAGCAGACAAAATCATAAGGCAACTTCAGAAAATACCTAAAAATACTAAACCAAAAGGGAAAAATCTAACAATTATTCACAAGGGTCTTCAACATCTACCCATAACATCCACATATGCCCCTGCCCAAAAATCAAAACAAAACTCTCTAAAGAAAATGAATTTCCTCACCTATGCACAACCTAAACCCTAATTAGGATACCCTAATGCTAGCCTAACTAAACTAATCAAATTTTAATCTAAAAATCAAGAATTAAATCCTATGGGGAACTATGATTCAATATCTAATCACACAAAAAAGAATGAATTAAAAATCCTAACGGAAAGCCCTAAAAGAAATTCTATAAAATTGGATACCAAACTAAACATATTAAAAAGCTATTAAAATGAAAAATATACTAAAAATATGAAAAGAAAATAAAATGGAAATTTTATTTATTTATATTTTTCTAGACAAATTCACTAACCTATAGAAAAAACAAGCATTGAAAAATATTTAATTTTCTATTTTATATGAATTTTATAAAAGGCAAACAATAAAAGAAATTAAAAAAAAGAATTAAAGGGGATGGGGGGTGAAAACAGCAAGGCAGGTTAGTTGTTATTTGATGGGCCAGAATAGGGAGGGGTGCGAGTAGAAATTGGGATAAGCCCACACGGACTCACTAAACCAAACGACCGCGTTTCAATTTTTAAATTTCCCTCCGTTTTTGTTGTTCAATCTGGACCGCTGGATGAAGTGGACTAGTCAACATTTCAAAACGGATCAACGGTGACGATTGCGTCTTCTACCTTGGCTCTGTTAGGGTTTCACGAAACAACCTCCACACGCGAATCTTCCATCCTCCATAGCTCTCTCATCTCGCAACCATTTCCCTCGATACAAAAACCAAACTCACTCCTCTCCTTGCCCTCTACAAGACTGTGGTCACGGATTTTCTTAATACTCACTCTAGAAAAATATATGGAGCGTGGAAGTCTTGGACACCATTACTTTCCTCTGGTTTGCGTGATCATGACCTTGGCTGAAACTAACCTAGAATGATCTACACTTCATGGTGATTATTCTAAACTACAAAACTAAGGTTATAATACACTAAGGCACGAGTTCTTGATCCTGAAACAGAAATGGCCATGTAGTCAACTTCCATATAATGCTCTCAAACTCATCATGATTCATCCTATATTGGTCTCTATCACATTTCTCCTAACCACATAACTTAACTATGCATAAATAATGAGACTCAAAAGAAAACGCATACCTTGTAAGTGGTGATGGCTATGGTGTTCCTCTTCCAATTCAAGCCTTGGTGCTCTCTTGGAATAATCTTCAATGGCTCTATGTGCTTCTGTTTGCAGTAGTTTCTGCTCACACTTCTTGAATCAACCTAGCCAATCCTTCATGCAACTTGGAGTGATCACTTGGAATACATGAGCCAGCCACGAATTCTCCTCAATCCTTCTTGCCAAATACTCAATGTTGCTTGTAGATGATGATGATAATCAGAATTGTAGTGATTGATGAAGTTTCAATGGAGTTTGGAATGAAAATGCATTTTGGAGTGAAAGAATTAAAATATGGTATGCAAGCTCTAAGAATCTCTAACCAATGCATGGAGCCACTCTAGGGCTTATATAGATGAGAATAGAAGTGTGTGGAAGTTTGTAGAACCTTCCATGAAGCTTCTAGAACTTCTCATGCAATGATAATTTGAATTTGCCATATTTAGTAAATCTCATGCTATATCATGATACACCATGCAATCTTAATTAATTTCTCCTCAAATGATATGGTAAAATGAAAACAAAGCCTTACAAGTCCTCATGTAGCATTTTCCCATCTTTCCTTTGGATGCCTTAAAGTGCAAGTAACAAATTTACAAAGCAACTCCAATTTTTAAGCCTAAACTCAAAAATGTGGCTAAACCATTGTTTTTAAAATGATGTTTGGAGTCAAAATGACATATTGGATGACCCATTTTGGATTTGTAGATCTCTCAAACCAAAATTCCATTTCAACTTTTTCAACTTATAAGCCATTTACAAGCCATTTGAACCACTTTTAAAAATCCATGCTCTAAGCCTTTTCAATAACTCATGACCACTTTTCTAGGCTTAAAATGCCATTTTGAACAACTTTCACGTTTTGAGTTTTTCCATTTGAGGCTTGGAAATAGGAGATATGTCCTTTGCTTAAAAATGACCTATAACTGACAAATGACCAAAATACCCCTGTCTTGTTCAAACCATAAGTTGAGTTCCACAAATCCTATAAAGGACTTCTACCACTCAAATTAAATCTAAGAAGATTCCCTCCAACATTCATGTTGACCAAGAGATCATAGGAATCATCCTACTAGGGCAAAAGTTATCTGCAAGTTGGGTGACTTTCAAGGACCCAGATTCACACACCTCAGCTGACCTGTAATTTGTCAAAACCATAACTTGAGTTCTGCAACTCCTATCAAGGACTTCCACCACTCAAATTAAAGCTAAGAACAAGCTCTACAACATTCATGTTGTGGGGAAGATGAGATATCAATCACATCTAGAGCTAAAACTGCCTGGAAGATAGGGGTCAAATTAGGGTTTTTTCACTAACAATCCTTGGAAACCCTAACTCAAAACTTCTCAAACTCCTCAATCATGATGAGTTGGTCTAGGAATCATCTTTAAAACATCTCTATGCATCCTTCCATGATCTCATGGCCCTTGGATTAGGTCTCAACCTTCTCCAAATCTTCAGTTATCCTAGGGTTGACCCAGTCAAAACCCTAATTCTACCATTCATGGTTGAATCTTCTGAATCTTTGCATAATGACCTCTCTGGGCTTCATGATGGCTATCAAGACATCTCATAGGCTTTCTCAAAGCTTCAAGTTCACTCTCAAAGTCTCAGAATCATCTGAGGAGCACCCACAACTCTCAAGCTATGAAGCACACAACCCTGGTTTCAACCCACTTCCTCTGAGGATCTCTTGAACTGTCTGATGAATGTATCAACTTTCAAACACTCAATGAATAAATAATTGTTGGTCAAATTTTGGGGTGCAACAGCTGCCCCTATTCAAACGGCTTGAACCTGACTGGGTGAGAAGCGAACGGCTCTCAACCAATCAAGGTGCGAGACGATTGAATACCGGTAAACCCGAAAATTTGCCGACTGCACGAGCACATGGTACTCTGCGGGGAACAAATCTTCGAATATTGCAATGCTAGCTGCCCGGCAACTAGCTGGTCATCCACATTAAATTCTTCTAATATTGCCAACAGACAACCACAACACCCAACATCGCCGCTGGAAGACTAAACCGCCTGACATTACCGTTGGACAAGATTCTGAGGAACGCCCAACATCGCCGCTGGAACACCAAATCACCTGACATCGCCGTCAAGAACAACCATGACTCGGGGAAACAAGCGTCCAACATCGCCGCCGGATACCTAAGCCTGAATCACCAAAATACCCAACATCGCCGCTGGAGAAAATGCAACAATGAACAAGATATCCCGCATCGCCGCTGGAGAGAATACAACACCGAACAAAATACCCCGCATCGCCGCTGGAGAGAATACAACACCGAACAAAATACCCTGCATCGCCGCTGGAGAAAATACATCTCTGAACAAAATACCCCGCATCGCCGCTGGAGAAAATACATCTCTGAACAAAGTACCCCGCATCGCCGCTGGAGAAAATACATCTCTGATCAAAGTACCCCGCATCGCCGCTGGAGAAAATACATCTCTGATCAAAGTACCCTGCATCGCCGCTGGAGAAAATACATCTCTGATCAAAGTACCCCGCATCGCCGCTGGAGAAAAACATCTGACAGAATACCCCGCATCGCCGCTGGAGAACTAAATCTGTCAAAATACCTCGCATCGCCGCTGGAGAAACACATCTGACAGAATACCCCGCATCGCCGCTGGAGAAAAACATCTGACAGAATACCCCGCATCGCCGCTGGAGAAAAACATCTGACAGAATACCCCGCATCGCCGCTGGAGAACTAAAGGATCTGCATCACCTAACATCGTCGTCAGAAGACTGGATCAACTTGACATGCCCAACATCGCCGCTGGAAAACTGAATCTGACATCGCCGTCGGAAACAAACATCCTCTTAGAGACACTCGACATCGCCGTCGTACAAACATCATCTCTACTGGGGATTTAAAGAGTCTGACCTCGCCGTCAAACAAATATCCAACCTCGCCGCCGGACAATTAATGATCTGACCTCGCCGTCATATCCAAACGTTCAACCTCGCCGTCGAACAAGCATCCAACCTCGCCGCTGGACAAATGATGATCTGACCTCGCCGCCAAATCGAAACGTTCAACCTCGCCGTCGAACAAGCATCCAACCTCGCCGCTGGACAAATGATGATCTGACCTCGCCGTCAAATCCAAACGTTCAACCTCGCCGTCGAACAAGCATCCAACCTCGCCGCTGGACAAATGATGATCTGACCTCGCCGCCAAATCGAAACGTTCAACCTCGCCGTCGAACAAGCATCCAACCTCGCCGCTGGACAAATGATGATATGACCTCGCCGTCAAATCCAAACGTTCAACCTCGCCGTCGAACAAGCATCCAACCTCGCCGCTGGACAAATGATGATCTGACCTCGCCGCCAAATCAAAACGTTCAACCTCGCCGTCGAACAAGCATCCAACCTCGCCGCTGGACAAATGATGATCTGACCTCGCCGCCAAATCGAAACGTTCAACCTCGCCGTCGAACAAGCATCCAACCTCGCCGCTGGATAAATGATGATCTGACCTCGCCGTCAAATCAAAACGTTCAACCTCGCCGTCGAACAAGCATCCAACCTCGTCGCTGGACAAATGATGATCTGACCTCGCCGCCAAATCGAAACGTTCAACCTCGCCGTCGAACAAGCATCCAACCTTGCCGCTGGACAAATGATGATCTGACCTTGCCGTCAAATCCAAACGTTCAACCTCGCCGTCGAACAAGCATCCAACCTCGCCGCTGGACAAATGATGATCTGACCTCGCCGTCAAATCCAAACGTTCAACCTCGCCGTCGAACAAACATCCAACCTCGCCGCCGGACAAATGATGATCTGACCTTGCCGTCAAATCCAAACATTCAACCTCGCCGTCGAACAAACATCCAACCTCGCCGTCGGACAAACATAATCTGAACAAATCTAACTTGGGGTTCACCCCTGGTAAATGGAACAAAAGGTACACTTGCGTATTCTGAAACTACTCCGCTGGGAATGAGAGACCTAACCGAGCACGCTCTGATCTGGGGTTCACCCTCAGAACCATAACGAACATCGGAATACTGCTGCACACTGCCCGCCGTAGAACTTCAACATTAAAGATATATGAAACCCTGGCCCCTGGCCACTCCAGATCCGCTGGAAAAAATATTCAAGTATTTCTGCAGATAGATGGAACCCTGGCCCCTGGCCACTCCAGATCCGCTGGAGGATCTTCAAGTTCTTCTGAAGAAAGATGAAACCCTGCCCGTCGGCTATTCCAGCCTCAGCTAGAAACAACATCCTTGGCCTTCAAGGATGTAAACTTTGCCCGTCGGCAACTCTGCAGGAGGCATCTTCGACTTCAGTCTAAAGAAATGGTCCTTGGCCTTCAAGGATACATGGATATGCCTTCAGGCAACTCCACCTTTGCTATAGAGCATCCGTGACTTCAGTCAGGGATATGTTTCGGCCTTCAGTCCGAAAAATGAATCCTAGGTCATTTATGACCTTGGGGATAACCTTGCCCTTAGGCACCTTCGCTTCAGCTTAGGAAATCTGTGACTTCAGTCAAAGAAAGGGTATCCTGAGCCATTCATGACTCTACGGGGATTCAAACACTTTGCCTTCAGGCAAAACTCCGCTTCAGCTGGAGAAACATCTTCGACTTCAGTCAGAAGAACAACTATTCACTTGATCGCATTCAATCATCTCCTCAGAACAACTGACTTGGTCTTCAGACCAACACGGATCATCCTGAATACAAAATTTGGAACCTTGTCTTCAGCCACACGTTGATTCATCAACAAGGATATCTGAGCTCACAGGAACCTTCTGATATCGCCCTCAGGCGTTCACGAAGTCAATCTTTAGATTAGACATCGCTGTTGGAGCAGACATATCACGCTGCTAAGAACTTCAAGAATCATCTTGAACAAACAGCTCCGTCGGGCACCTTTAAGAATCATCCTGAACCGATAACCATTCTGGAGACTTTATTCTGCGGGGTATTCCAGGAATCTTCCTGGGCAACTCTTGCTGGGGACGCTATTGGGGAGCTCGAGAATCATCCTGAGCAAACCATTCGGGTACCTGCGCTGAGGTCTTAAGAATCATCTTAAGCAAACGGCTCTGCTGAGGAATTCGAGAATCATCTCGAACTGAAGACTTCGCTGGGGATCTCAAAAATCATCTTGAGCGAGCGACTGTGGGGATTACACCGGGGTCTTTAAGAATCATCTTAAGAAAACGACCTCGTCGGGGAGAATATCAGGAATCATCCTGAGCACCTGGTCTCTTGGTGGAACGCCTGCAAGACAAGAATGATAGTAACCTAGATCATGCTTATGATGCGTATGCTTCTGCGCTATGCCCCACACGGTGGGAATGATATGCGTTTATGCTAAATGCCGTGCAATCATGCACAATGCTATGCAGCATTAAATGCTATGCAGTGTTAAATGCTATGCAGTCATGCACAATGATGCGATCCCGTCAGCAAAATAAATGCCGAGGGGGAAATTCTCCTGTCGAGGAGAAAGCACTACTCAGATAGAGGAATCATCCTGCTGAGGAGAACGTGGACACGCCAATATCAATCGGGCTCTGTCTGGGGAATTGATCTTCCGGTTGACTGCTGCAGGGCAAACAACTTCAGCTGACTGCTGTAGGGGAACGAAGCTCTATGAGAACTTGGACCTGCTGATATCAATCGCGAGAATAAACTGCGCGGCCGTCTCGGCTACTCTTCTGGGGAGGATAACCCTGTGGGGAAACAACTTCAGCTGCTCAACACTCCACTGGGGAAAATCAGTCATGATTTGATCAAGGGAATCTGCAAACTCGGCTGAGGAAGGAGAAGTCATTCTGCTTCATTGGAGAGAGTGCGACCCTGGGGAAACACAGCATCAGCTGTTCACTATCTGTTAGGGAACATCCACTCATGGTCCCAACTGCTTCCAAGGATTCTGCTTTTCTGCGGACTCAACCAGGGAGAGAAATCATTCTACTTCACTGGAGAGTGCGACCCTGGTGAGGAATTTCAATTTCGTCGGGGAAGAAAGAATCATCTGACTTCGGGGGAGAGTACGGCTCTGCAGGGGAATACAACATCAGCCGTTCCAACACTCTACTGGGGAAGAGGGAATCATCCAACTTCAGGAGAGAATACGGCTCTGGTGGGGAATTTCAATTCCGCTGGAGACTTTACTGGGGAAATACGAGCTTCGGCACCCGAACACTTCTATGAAATCTGCACTTGTGACCCGGTGCTGGGGACATATGAGCTTCGGCGCGCGACTCAGCTGAGAAAATGACGTTCCTTCAGGATGCGTCTGCTTGGGGAAGAGAATCATCTCTACCTGGGGAAGACATATCAATGCTCACCATCTTGCATTCAGATTCTGTGGAGGAGAGACTACTGAACTCTGCTGGAGAAGGAGGGCTCGCCCTGCTTCGGGGATGCGCGCGGCACCTTTTTTGGAAGGTGCTACACCTGCAACAACACAAACAAACAGACAAGATACCCTTCTCAAAAGGGCCTATCCAGGTTATTATCTCGTGACAATATTCAGTTAATTAATTGTTTCAACAATCAATGGGCCTAGGCCCGCAAGTTTATGTATGCGCATTTTATCAAAAACATCGGCGTTTTCATTCACAAACAAAACAGATAAATGCTAAACAGATAAGCAGAATTGCTGAATAATGTGCATTTTATTGATGATGACCCCTGAAGGGTAAAAATGTTTTACAACAGAGGCAAACTCCTGGAATGAGGAAGCCGCACAAAAAGAAAACATAAATATACATCAGTATATACAAATGTCGGCAACGAGGCGTAGACGAACACCATGAGTTAATCCCTCTAAGACCCACTCGACTTCGATACTTCTCCGACGCTTCAGCTTCGGAAGAGATTGATTCAGATAAACGGCCCTCAGGTCCTCCAAACCACTAAACAATGAAAGTCCACACGCGGAACGCAGTCATTTGCTTATTCAAATCCCTAACTTTTGCGTGAACCGCCCTTTACGGGTTTTCGGTTCATCGGGATACCCTTTTTTGCCGAAGCCGCCCAGTGTAGGTTTTCGACTTCGCGGGTGTACATTTTTTCAATATATCCCTAATTTTTGCCCGAACCTTTTATTCTGTTTTTGGTTCGCCGGGATGCCCCTTTTTTGCCTGGACTCTTTCTTTTTTTGTCCAGCGGGTCTCTTTCAAGCAAAGTATTTTTTGACTGCGTCCGCGTTCACCGGGGATGCAAAATCTTCACCATCCATCATGGATAACAACAAAGCTCCTCCTGAGAAGACCTTGCTGACGACATACGGCCCTTCGTAATTCGGAGTCCACTTGCCCCGGTGATCGGAGTGTGGAGGAAGAATTTTCTTCAGGACGAGATCACCCGTCTGAAAGCTTCTAGGACGCACCTTCTTATCATAAGCTTTCTTCATTCGGCTCTGGTACAGGCGACCAAATGCAATCGATGCTAACCTCTTCTCGTCCATCAGGCTAAGTTGGTTCAAGCAATTCGTAATCCATTCTGCCTCGTCGAGTTTTACATCAACCAAAACTCGCAAAGAGGGAATCTCCACTTCTAGCGGTAGGAAAGCTTCCATACCGTACACCAAGGAGAAAGGAGTTGCCCCGGTCGACGTACGCACCGTCGTACGATAACCGTGCAAGGCAAACGGCAGCATCTCGTGCCAATCTTTGTACGTCACAACCATCTTCTGAACAATCTTCTTGATGTTCTTGTTGGCCGCTTCAACAGCGCGATTCATCCTCGGCCGGTAAGGAGATGAGTTGTGGTGTTCAATCTTGAAGCTCTGGCACAACTCCTTCATCATCTTGTTGTTCAAATTCGAACCATTATCAGTAATGATCCGCTCGGGAATTCCATAGCGACAGATGATGTCCCTCTTTATGAATTTAGCTACCACCTGCTTGGTCACATTAGCGTACGAGGCTGCCTCCACCCATTTGGTGAAGTAGTCGATAGCTACCAGAATGAAACGATGACCATTGGACGCGGTGGGCTCGATCTTGCCTATCATGTCGATGCCCCACATGGAGAACGGCCAAGGGGAGGACATGACATTCAATGGGCACGGCGGCACATGAACTTTATCCGCATAAATCTGGCATTTATGACATTTCTTCGCGAATCTGAAGCAATCCGACTCCATCGTCAGCCAGTAATACCCTGCTCTCAGGATCTTTCTCGTCATGGCATGCCCGCCGGCGTGCGTACCAAATGTGCCCTCATGGACTTCTTCCATGAGCATACTTGCTTCTTTCTCGTCTACACATCTGAGTAGCACGAGATCGTGGTTTCTCTTATACAGCACTCCATCAGGATTGAGATAAAATTTTCCAGATAGCCTCCTCAGAGTCTTCTTATCCTGGGTCGACGCACCCGCAGGATACTCCTTAGTCATAAGGAAGGTCTGGATGTCGTGGAACCATGGCTTGCCGTCGGTGGCGTCCTCGATTGCAAACACAAATGCTGGTCTATCAAGACGCGAAAGTACAATTCTTGGAGCCTCATTCCAATAATTGACTTTATACATTGAAGCCAGCATGGCTAAGGCATCAGCCATCTGATTTTCAGCCCTGGGTACATGATGAAGTTCCACTCGATCGAAGAATGGAAGCAGCCTCCTGGCATAATTCATGTACGACACTAAATTAGCTTGACGAGTTTCCCACTCCCCTTTAATCTGATTGATTACAAGCGCTGAGTCACCATATATGTCTAGATTCTTGATTCTCAAATCAATTGCCTCTTCTAGACCCATAATACATGCTTCATACTCTGCTTCATTGTTGGTAACTGGAAACGTCAGTCTCGCAGTAAACGGGATGTGGGATCCGTGAGGAGTCGTGATGATAGCCCCGATACCACTTCCATAGGAATTAACCGCTCCATCGAATATCAACTTCTACTGAGACTTCCTATCTGGCCCCTCATCGGGCAATGGCTCATCA